>CM060943.1:52154036-53404036 GCA_030765085.1 Allium cepa | reverse complement strand
AACCACAGCCGAATGCTTGCGACTAAGCGCATCTGCAACTCGATTACCCTTACCAGGGGTATACTCAATATCAAAAGATCATATGAGGCGAGAAACTCTAACCATCGTTGTTGCCTCATATTCAAATCCTTCTGTGAAAAGAGATACTTAAGAGATTTGTGATCGGTGTAAAGGACGAAGTGCTCTCCCAAAAGATAATGACGCCAAATTTTCAAAGCGAAGACAATGGCAGCAAGCTCAAGGTCGTGGGTAGCATACCGAATCTCGTTCGGACGTAACTGTCTCGAAGCATAAGCAACTACCCGATCTTTCTGCATAAGAACTAAAACTCTAAGGCTGGCATCGGTATAAACGATAAGATCTTGGTTCCCATGAGGAACCACAAGAATAGGAGCATTAGTGAGAAGCTCTTTCAATCGTTGAAAAGAAGCTTCACACTTATCGGACCAAATAAATCGAACGCCTTTTCTCGTAAGGCTGGTCAATGGAAGCACAATACGGGAAAAGTCTTTGATAAAGCGGCGGTAATAACCCGCTAAACCCAGAAAAGAACGAATCTCATGAACATTCTCTGGCCTTTTCCAATTCTGAATAGCCTCTATCTTAGAGGGATCAACTGATATACCCTCTGAAGATACAACATGACCTAAGAACTTCACTTGCTTCTCCCAAAATTGACATTTAGAAAGTTTTGCTTTGAGTTGATGTTGTCGAAGAGTACTCAAAACAATTCTAAGATGTCGAGCATGGTCCGCTTCGGATTTTGAATATACAAGAATATCATCAATGAAAACAAGCACGAACTTATCGAGATATTCCCGGAATACTCGATTCATAAGATCGACAAAGTAGGCAGGTGCGTTCGTCAATCCAAACGGCATGACGAGCCACTCATAAGAACCATAGCGAGTGCGGAATGCGGTGAGAGGAATACTATCTTCCGCGACTCGGAGCTGATGAAAACCAGTGGCAAGGTCTAATTGTGAAAAGACCTTAGCACCACTTAATTGATCGAACATGTCGTCAATTCGAGGCAAGGGATAACGATTCTTGATGGTTAATTCGTTAAGCTTGCGATAGTCAACGCAAAGCCTAAGAGTGCCATCGGACTTCCTCACGAATACAACTGCAGCACCCCACGGAGAAGAACTAGAACGAATGAAATGCTTAGCTTCAAGCTCAAGGAGTTGCTTTTTGAGTTCCTCATTTTCCCGTGCAGACATCCTCGTAGGAGGACGACTAACAGGCTGAGCACCTGGAATAAGATCAATACGAAACTCGATAGATCGCTTAGGAGGCAAACCAGAAACAGGCTCAAATAAATCAGAAAAGTCGCAAACAACTGGAATAAGAGATATATCGCCATCAATGTCATGAGAACCGAGAACAAATAAGGAAGCCGCAGAGTCACAATCAGAATCACGAAGCGAGAGAGATAGCTGATCGGGACAATCAGGATGTCGAAGATAAAGAACTCGCTCCATGCAAAGAATCCTGGCATCGTATCGAACTAGCCAGTCCATACCGAGAATCATATCGAAACCAAGGAAAGGAATCACGTGCAGATTCGCATGGAGGAATAACCACATATCAAAATCTCAACATCATCACAATATAAGCTAAAAGTAGCGGATCCTCCAATAGGATTAGCAATCCGCAATGAAGTAAGCAAGCAAGACACATCCAACTGTAAAGCATCAACGAGTTCCTTCGATACGAATGAGTGGGATGCACCCGTATCGAAGAGCACTCTAATATAATGATCATGAAATAAAATAGAACCTTCCAAAATAGACGAGGATGTACCTTTAGGCTGAGAAGAACCACCAGAAGCAGATGCAACATTAAGCTGACCCTGACGAGGTCCTTTCCCCTTCTTGGGGCAAGAAGCAACTAAATGTCCCTCTTTCTTGCAATAGAGGCACCTTTTGGGTTTGGGACGGTCTCTGACATGATGATCAGGGGAGCCACAATTGAAACAAGCAAATGGTTTAGCTGAAAGAGCTGGCTGAGACTGAGAAGAGGAACCACTAAACTTCTTCTTCTTCTTAGAAGGAAAAGACTTAGGCTTGCCAAAGAACTTCTTCTTGTTCGGGTTGGCCCGAACACTAGTATCATCATCACTATCTTTTTCCTTCTCGACCACTTCAAGACGAAGGGCCGTATCAACAAGCTTCTCGAAAGAAAGCTCAAGACGAAGCATAAGGGCCTTCTTCAAATACTTCTTGAGCCCGGAAACGAACATAAGATTCTTCTTGTAAGGAGTGGAAATGTGCTCAAGACCATACTTTGAAAGACTTTCGAAAGAGGCAACATACTCGGAAACAGATAGCTTTCCTTGCTTAAGCTCAAGGAAACGTCGAGCTAGAGTAGCTCTCTCAGAATCAGGGATAAACTTGAGCTCGAACCGCTCACGGAATTGATCCCACTCAAGTGAGGACTCATCAACCTCAGAAATCAGAAGATCATACCAATGAAGGGCTCGTTCTTGCAACATACTAGATGCTACAAGAACCCGATGGGGGCTAGAAATCTCCATACGGGTAAAGATACGCTCACAAGAACTGAGCCAAGCCTCGACCTCAATAACAGACTCGGTGCCTTTGAAGGGCTTGCCACCGAGATGAGTAAAGTCACTGCACATACGTGCGAAGGCAGACTTCTGCGGAGCAGAATAAGAACCAGAAGTGGGAGGCTGAATGCTTCGCACAAGCTCTAGAATCTGGTCGGTAGACATGTATACGCCTTCAGGACGGGAACCACTGGACGGTCCCGCCGCTGAAGAACGTCCTCTACCACGTCCAGACATAGCTGAAAGAAAAGATAAGGTGGGATTATTCACAGGGTAAATATATATATTCATAAGAAATTTGAATGCGAAAATTAAGGAATACTACGGAATAAAATATACATTCCTAGACGTATTCCTTTCTATTTACCCCAAAGGAATCGAAAAGGGACACACTTGAATCATGGGTAAAGACAAAGATAAGTAAAGGTGAAACGGGTTGTGATTTATGGGATGACACATGTAGATGTATAATACTAAATGTATGGTATCTCGTGTGCTGTTCTGTGTATATTACATTATTTTCTAAAATAACGCTCTGATACCAAGCTGTGACGCCCCACCCCGAGACCCACGTTAGTAAAGGGAATTAACGAGTAATTCTGTCTACTAACGCAGAGAATAAGGCTGAATAGGAGCGACCAACATAGTATACAATAGCTATGAACTAAACATGTCAAGTATATGTCAATTTTTTTTTTTCATAACCTCATGTGTGGTTGACACGTCTAGTGCATAACTATTGCACACTACGGTGGCTATATAGCATTTCAGAAACAATGTAATATAATGTGCGGAATAATCAAAGTCATAGAAAAGCAAACCCAGATCAGTTATATACATACATAACCGTCACCATACATATCCATATAATACATCATACAAGAGTAACTACTAGGTAGCTAAGTGTCAAAATATACATCCCAAAAATATACAAATGATCATAAAGGAGTAGTCCCAAAAGACGAAGACTAGCTAGCCAAAATATACATATATGCGTCCCACAAAAAGTATCAAGCTGAACTGGAGGCAAAAGAAATCCAAGCTAACCTGCAACTCGGTCTGACCCGAGTGAATAAAACACACGTGTCAGGCAACTAAACTCATCAGTAGATAAGGAACTTTAGGATAATAAGTAAAGGGAAGCATTCATTCTGTTGTACCCAACAGAATAAATGAAAGGTTCAATGATAATCAAGGGAGGTGTCAAGCTAATATTCTAATGTCATGCGTAAGGGGAAATGTGATTAAGTTAAGTAAATTATTAATCACATCCATGAAATCATAAAATCTCATAAATCTCCAACAAGTCATGAAACGATATAAATAATCATGGACCATAAAATAATATCGCCTTATTCATATATAAGGCTATAGAAATCATCAAATTTCGATAAATCATAAAGCATCAAAAGATAATTTTGCACGTGCTTTTGAATCTCCACTAGTACTATACTTTGGTACCAACAATCGTGATGATCGGGATCATGTCATCTAGATAAATCTTGACAATCTTGACGACTACGTAGCCTATAATTTAATCAATCCCAATCGGTGACGTCAAAGACCCGAGTAATAGTAAATTCATGATTTGGGGCATAATTTCAAATCTTGATTCCCCAATAAACTCGTGGTCTCATAGTACTAGTCCAATCTTGAATGTGTATCAACATCGAGACTAGGAACCCATAAGGGTATAACCCACATCCCATACCATGAGTTATCACCTAATGGTTTACTAATCACTTGTTGGTTCCACATTAGGAAAAAAAATCATAAATCAATACAATCATAATGCCTCATTTCATCGGCGAATGTAAATAATCAAGTCGTAGCAATTCCGCTACGATAAACCAAAAATAAATTCAAACTTGTCTCATTTCATCGACAAGTGAAAACCTAATCAAAATTATAAAATCATAATCAACCATAATTGGTTTTGCCTCATTTCATCGGCGGGAGCACTACAATCTTGATAGTCCATAATCAATATACTCCAATCGGGAGTTTTCGGACTACTTCCACATATTAGCTAATCTTGTTAATACGGGACAAATGCTCTAAATAAATCTCAAGGTACCACATAGTGGTTAACAATCTTGGAGGATCTCAAAAGATTCCTCGAATTCATTTCGATCATATAAGTTTGTATTTAAACGATAAAGCAATTACGCACGAGTCCCATACCTCGCGGTTTTTACTAAATCGTTTAATATACTTTCTCATACGTCCGAACATTCACGAAAAATGATTAAAATAACTAAAATTATACATAAAAGATTTTAGAAGAGAAAACGGGATTAAAATATATAAAATATAGGTTAAATATAAAATAATTGTAGTATAATACTTTTAAAATGTTTAAAATGAAATGTTTAACATCATATTAGTGAGATACAAATTGCATATACATGTTCATAGATGCAAACCATTTTTAATAGTTTAAAATCAACACTAGTCCATGCAACCAAAACACAGGACAGCGAGAAACATTTGCAATTTTAGCATAGCAAACGTCAAAATCACA
Organism: Allium cepa; assembly: GCA_030765085.1. Taxonomy (NCBI): domain Eukaryota; kingdom Viridiplantae; phylum Streptophyta; class Magnoliopsida; order Asparagales; family Amaryllidaceae; genus Allium; species Allium cepa. The sequence goes on along the minus strand of CM060943.1, from coordinate 53,398,940 downwards.
GAAAACACAACAAATAAAAGTTGTAGCCACTGAAATAAGCTTTCCAAAACATCCAAAATTATCAAATTCCGATTAAAAATGAAAAAGTTATGGAAGATTTCATTTCTACATCAACAACAGAGCAGGTTTGATTTTTGCTCTCGGGTTAGCAGTAGAAAGGTTCAATTTTGACACAGATAACCTCAAAATTGCAGAAAGCTCAACAAACAAAAGTTGTAGCTTATTCTCTGGAGATTTCATAACATCCAAAATTTCAATATTCCGATCAATAACGTGAAAGTTATGGTCGAAATACTATCCTATAAATTTTATGTGCAGTAGCTAACAACTACAGGCCAGAGACAAACATTCACGATTTCAGCATAGGAAACATCAAAATTTGGCAAATTGATTCAAAGAAAAGTTATAGCATATTCTCTGGTGATTTCAGAACATCTAAAATTTCAATATTCTGATTTGTGGTTCAAAAGATATGCTTAAAATACTACTTCAGCAAAAGAGTATTTCTGTGCCAAAAGCCATTCGACACAGCAACTTCTAACTCAATTTTCAGGCACCAAATGAAATCCAAATGCCATAAAAATTGGCATGTATATACTACAGTCAATAAGCTTCGAAACGAGACCAAAATCACCACAATCCGATAAGGGATGAGGGAGATACAAGCAAATGAAATTAGGGTATTTTCAGGATTCAATATGAACAAACCGAACTAAATTGACATACAGAAATTAGATTTTTCTCCACAACTTCGGATGATTTAGCTTGCTGTAAGATAATTCTTACCTATTGCAGTGAAGAGCGAAGAATTGAATAGCAAGGGGAGGTCTTCTAGGCTTGCAACGAAGCTCCGGAGGCTGCTACTACAAGAAGAGAGACATGCAAAACAAAAGCAAACCCTAAACATGAATATACAATAAAATCACAAATGAAATCACAAATCTGAGATTAACATGATGGAGATTACCTTGCTCTCTTTAATTTGGCTAATTACTCTTTTAATTTCAGCTATAATTTGATTTCTTAGGGGTTGGATAAGAAAGAGGACATGGATTTTGCTTTGTGAAGCTACAGCTAATTTGAGGAAGAAGACTGAAAAAAAAGGAAACGGTGAAAATTTTGTACGTACAAGTTTTTTTTTTCTTCTTCTTTTTCCATCCAGATGTTTCTTATGGGCTGACCTGGGTTGGGGCTAAACCCATTTAGACTTAATTATTTATTTGTTTTATTATTTATGTGTTCATAATTTACACAATATACAAATGTACATAACTTACACATATTTGATTGGATTTTCACGATTTTGGATGCGTTGGATTTGTCTTGCCATCTAGTTTCCAATAAAATTATTAAAACTTATGTTTCAACAACTTTATTATTTTATATTCATTTATTATCAAATTTAACCAATTTTCTTATTTTTGCACAATAAATTGCAAAATTAACACAATTGGTTAAATTATATTATTTTACTCATCTAATAACAAAACAAATACATGTTTTGTCACTAATAAATCATTTCTCACTAAATTATCCACATTCTTCATGATTATTAATTTATTTACTCATTTCTCCATATTTAAATTAATAAAATGCCAATATTATTTTAAATAAACACAATATTGGACAAATCATTAATATTTATCCATCTTAAACAATATTCTACATTCATTAACCCAATACATCTCAAATTCATCATTTATCTCAAATAAAACATCTCATTTTTCTCTTAATTAATTTAATTAATTACAATATTAAATTATAATCTCCATTATAATTTAATATTTTCGGTAATCTCCAAAAGCAGGGTTGTTACAGGGATCCAACTGGATTCCTCACAAAATATTTATTTGATTATAAATATTATGATGATTGTGGATTTTCATATCGATATATGATGATTGTTCCCGTGATTGAATGTTGGATGCTGTTGCATCATCGGAGTCATTTTTAAAAATTAAAAATAACGATTTTGAATTAGAAAGGATTTTAAAGTGATTTTTTCAAAGTATATGTTTTTATTAAAATTTTGAATGGATTCATTTTAAATAAATTAAAATTTCAATTTTCAAAAGTTATTGAATTTAGGATTTTTGTAAAATATAACCAAGATGTTATTTTTAAGATAAGTAGTTAATAAATTTATGAAATAGATTTAATTTGGATTTTTTGAATAATTATAACCGGTTTATATAGGAAATTTTAAGAGTTGATATTTATGAATAAAAAAATATTGGAATTATAAACAAGTTTATTAAGTGTTGAAATAAAGTATAAAAATCGATTTCATTGAAAATTATAGATTTTAGATTCTGAAGATTATAAAATGAATAGAAGATGAAAATAAAGAATTTATAAGTAATTTACTTATAAACTGGATTCTAGGTATATAATTGGGATATATAAATTTAATGGGATAATAAAAAAAAAATTATAAATCGAAGTTTATAAATAGGGATGAAATTCATAAACATGGTTTATAAAGTCGAAAATCAATTGATTTTGATAAATTTAATATTGAAATTTATTAGAGGAGCTATATTCACAATTTTGGACAGTGAATATATTATTAAAGAAAATGGACATGTTTTAGGGAAGAATGTTTTAAATAGAATTTAAAACGATTTAAAGATGTTTTAAATGCATTAAGTATTGAAAACATAGATTTCAACAATTATTGTTGAAATAGACGTTTTCGAGAAATAGAGGGAAATGAAAACATAGATTTCAACATTTATTGTTGAAATAGACGTTTTCGAGAAAATAAGGAAATGATGGACTATAACACTGTTGTTATAGTAAATGGATTCCGAAAGGAACTGTTTTATATAGTATTGGGATTTATATATCTAATTTAATTTCGAATCCCTATACTAGTGATTTTGGGTTGTCGTAACGATGTTTTACGCAACATTCGTTTTGACCCAATTAAATGTGAATAAAAGAATGATTTCCTTAACGAATGAAAAAAATATACTTAACTATGATTTAAGTATATTGAATATTTTCAAATTGTTGAAAAATAATAATATTTGTGAATCACTTATTTTAAATAAGTATGGAATTGCTTTTCCAATATGAAATGGAACGTTTTTAAGAATTTATCGTTTTAAAGATAAATTGTAATTGAATATTTGAAATCTATTGAAAACCATAGATCAATAGATAATTTGAAATATAAATTCACTATGGAATTTATAAATGAAAAGGGAAAATTGGTTTCAAAATAAACGTTGTTTATTTTTGAACTGTGGAAATTATATATCTTGTAAAGATATTTTTGGGGAAAATAAATAATTTGGAAAATTATTTGGAATCTGATGATGTGGCACATCCCGATTGATAGTTAAGTAAACGACTATCAATATTTACCTTTAAATAGGTATTTGTTGTGATTGTTGAATTGAATGCCACATTTATTTTTAAAAATAAGCGCTCACTATTCGGGTTAACCGGGAAAGGACCATGGGGTCGTATAACCCACTCCGAATATGTGATACGTCGTTATGAATTGCATTTGAAGACCGGTGTTGAAGACCGGATATTTGTGAAAACGAATGGATTACCGTCGAGTTACTCTGCATCGGCTGATCTCCGATACAGAGGTTTATCACCCTTAGTGACGGGATGTCCGGACGTGATTAGCGAATATCTGGATTGCAAGGGCTTCTTTGGAAGTGCCTTCGGTTCTGTTCGATCCCAGAACAGACTTGTATGGATTGTGTGTCTGACGTTACAATTTGAGATGTAAAGCTGGTTTCTATCAAATATATTTCCGTTGGTGGCGGAGAATTTATTCTCTAAGCTTAACACCCTTAGAGGTTATATAGTTGATGGTTACTAGTGATACATTCCCAAATTAGTAATGTGGCATGCTGAGTGTTGCTGTGAAATGATCGTTGAATGATCATTTGTGATAGGATCATTTGTTTGATCGTTTATCTTGATGATCATTGCTTTGATCATTTGTTGACCCAAAGCACGGCTTTTGTTTAAAAGCGTGGCTTTGTGGACGAGACTTCATCGAGCCTCACACCCCGAAAATGGTCAAAACAGGAAAGATGCGGCAAGGTTATTAGGGGGTAGCGCCCCTTTAGTGTATGTCATTCCTTCTGGATAGAGGTGGTATCATGGTATAGAGCCCAGATACTTAACCTATGTGGTTACTGCAAGTTTACTACTTTGTGGTTGTTGGAAATCGGGGATCCTCGGATATAGATCGGTTACGATCGGGGAATGACATATTCGTGTCAGTAGTTACCCAGTTAGGGGTAACTCGGCCTTGTGTTGGCAGAGATCCGGTTAGGTTCTCGGGACGTCATTCCAGAGGCGTTTCCATGTGGCAATGGGAAGTTCCTTGGCCTGACCATTTGTTGGAAATCCAAAGAAACAATACAAGCCTTGTACGGTTTTAGTTGTAGAACCTATCATTCACTTATGGTGGTCACCACTGTTTGGATGGTAGCTATAGTAGGCATAAGTGCGGAATGCCTATGCTGGCTAAGATTTATATTCTACTTTCGAAATTGTTTTCTACACTATGCACTAATAATAATATCAAAAATGATTTGATTTTAATGCGTATCAAGCTTCTTTGACTATCATAAGGAGAAATCTCCTCCGATTCTGCGTTTGCATTGTGTGTGTGTGCGGGAGGCCTTATGGTAGTCTCATTTTCCAAAAAGCATTGCGAATTTACTTTAAAAATATTTCTTTGTTTATTTTTAAAGCTAAACTGTTTTAAGTTCTCACACCAGTCACATGACTGACTTGGAGTTTATTGTTCCCTTCCTAAACTCTGGGTGCCCACCAATTTCCACACGGGCAGTCGGAGTTAAGGTTATCAGGTCATTCTGGATTCGGGAGTCACTGCAGAGATCTGGAGGCGAGCAGATGGCATAGCATATTATTGTATATAGTATATTCTTTTCCGCTGTTTGTTGTTGTACACCCTGATGATGAAATGTAATAAAATGTGATGTAATGTATATAATATACAGTTCTTTTGTTTTAAATGAATATTCATCTATCTATTATATGTTGTCCGCTGCGATTGTGAGATTCTGATATTGTTTCTGTCTCTATTTTGTTTTCTGTTCTTCTTCTGTCTTTTTCTTTCTTCTTCTACCTCTTTCTTCTTCTTAAACCATAAAGTTTCGGAAGTTTGTTCCTCTTTGGCTGGATTGTTGTGGAATGTTGCCAGCTCAAAGGAGTGCACATTTTCGGGTCTTTACACTTTTAAGTGCTTTCGGCATTTATAATGCATAAGGAAATGTATGTAGGAATGAGAAAACTTGCAAACCAAAGGAAAATAAAAAATTTATAACCAAAAATGAGATGGAAAGAATTAAATATAGCCTAAAAGCTTAGGCTTAGGTATTAAACCGAAGGAGAAATGAACGGACCAAGTTTTAATAATGAGGTAACTATTTGTCACGATCCAAATTCCAGCATTGGAAAATCGACATCTGTACTCCACTGTACTTGAATGCCGCAGATCCAAACGTTGAAATTCGAGTCATGCCAGAGCTTATAACACACTAAGTATAACAACAAAGCGGAAGAAAAATGAATAATACATATCAATATACAACATTGATACAATATGACACAACAGATGATACAATGAATATACATCAAAGATACAAGAAATAACAATGGAAAAGAAAGGTAACACTAGCAGCGGAACATAATCTCCAATATAGTCTTCAAGGAAGAACTCCAGCATCGGTAATCTCCATCTCCAAAGCACTAATCCAGCAATAGCTCGAAATCCCAATCCCGATGCACTAAGCTAAGCAAGTCTCGTCCGACCAAAGACTGAAGAAGATCTCCAAATGCTACCAAACCAAGGATTCTGAAAGCTATAGAATCTACACCTAGTACGGGATTATCTGAAAACCCAACTCTAGACTGCCCGTGTGGGGAAAATAGTAGGCACCCAGAGTTTAGGAAAGGAACAATAAACTCCAGGTCAGTCATGGGACTGGTATGAGCAAACAAAACATTTTGGTCTTTTTAAAACAAACAAAAGAATTTAAATTTGAAATCCGCAATGCTTTTAGAAAATGAAACTACCATAAGGCCTTCTGCCACACACAATGCAAACGCAGAATTGGAGGAGATTTCTCCTTATGATAGTCAAATATGCTTGATACGACAAAATATCTTTGATATTATTACCAGTGCATAGTGTAGAAAAACCATTTCGAAAGTATAATATTAATCCTAGCCAGCATACGACATTTCGTCGTATGCCTACTATAGCTACCATGTTCAACAGCAGGTTACCGCCACATTCCATGGCAGGTTATACAACTAAAACCGTACAAGGCGCGTATTTTTTTGATTGGATTTCCAACAAATGGTCAGGCTAAGGAACTTCCTACTGCCACATGGGATCGCCTATGGCGGGACGTCCCGAGAACCTAACCGGATCTCTGCCAACACAAGGCCGGGTTACCTCTGTAACTAGGTAACTACTACTCGTGCATGCCATCCCCCGGTCCTTTGGGACCTTTATCCGAGGCGCCTCAAAACCACAAAGCAATCACAAAGTAATAGATCTGTAGTATCCACATGAGTAAGCATCTGGGCTCCTTACCATGATACCACCCTTTACCAAAAGGGCATTACACACCCTAAAGGGTGCGATCCTCATAACCTTGCCGCATCTTTCCTGTTTCGACCATTTCCGGGGTGTGAGGTCCTGATGCAGTCTCGACCACAAAGCTAAGCTTTATATAAAAGCCATGCTTTGATCATAAATGATCAACAAATGATCATCATCACACATCAGCACTCAGTATGCCACATTACCAAATTGAGAATATATCACTGATAAATATCAATTACATAACCTCTAAGCTCGTACGTCTCAGAGAAGGGTGTTAAGCTAAGAGAATAAATTCTCCGCCACCAAGCAGAAATGTATTTGATAAAGATCAGTTTAATATCTCAAAGTGTAATGTCGGACATACAACCATACAAGTCTGTTCCGGGTTCGAACAGAACCGAAGGTACTTCCGAAGAAGCCCTTGCAAATCCGGGTATCCACAATCCCGATCGGACTTCCCATCACTTAGGGAATCTCTATACCGTAGCTACTCGGTGCAGAGACAATCGATAAGTTATCCTAACGTTCTCGAAGAAACCCGGTCTTCAACGCCGGTCTCCAAATGCAATCCATAACGTCGTGTCACTATTCGGAATGAGTTATATGACACAAGGTCCTCTCCCGGCTAAACCGAATAATGAGCGCCATCTTTTAAAACATATGGATATGGGATTTTAGTTAAGTCACAACTTATAAAATCCAAAACTTTTCTTTCAAATGGTTAACAAATTACCATTTTAAATCTTTAAACAAAAAGATTTATTTCACAAAGTTTCACCCAGTTTCACAAAGATCAATTTATAGATTTCCAAAACAAATTTCCATTTCAAATGGGATAACTCATTAAATCTTTAAATTAAAGATTAAATTTATAGCTTTCAAACCGTTTCCAAAGATTTATTCATAACTAGGAAAAACCATTTTCCATTTTATACTTGAAATCCTTTTAACACAAATTGGAAGTTCATTTATATGAAACCTTTTAATATTTGAAAACACATAGTTTTTGTTTTGGAAAAGTCCAATTTGGGTAAAATTTAAAGTCCCAAAACATCGCTTTTTAAATGGTTTAAAAACCCATATAAACACATTTACAAGTTGAATAACCTTTTTAAACTCTAGTTCCCAAATCATAGAATCCAATTTCAAATATTTAATTCAAATGTAAATCGAATTATTTAAATTTCAAAACTAAATCAAGTTATTCAAATAACTTTTGTTTTTGAAATTCATTTTCAAAAGCTTTCAATTCTAAAACTATTTTAAAACAATTTCAAAAATCTATGACTTAACCCATTTCCACGTGCAATCCATATTTGTGTGTGTATAAGTGTGGCCCAGGGGTTTTACACAATAAAAGTGCAACGTCATCAATCATCACAGATTTAATCATTACGATTCGATGTGGGTTTCGGATAACCAACTGGAATCCGACTCCCTGTCACATCGAAATTCAAATGTCGTTTTACGAGTCAAAGGGTTTCATATAACAATATATACATCACAGATATAACAGCTCCGCACAAAACATAACATCACGTATCAAATATATCAATCCATCACACAGCATACGGTAACAATCAGCATCTTTATCATTAATTTCAATTGATTGAGTCTTAATCGCCTTCATTAATTAATCATTACTTTAATTAATTAAAATAATTAAGTACTCCTTAATTAATAATAATTCTTAACACACTTTAAGTTAATTAACCTTTATTACTTATTCTTAATTTAATTACCTTAATTAATTAACCACATTAATTAATAATAATTTGAAGTAAGTAAGCCTTAATATTTGATTATCCAATCTTAAATCTTTAATTATCTATTCCTAATTACTTTCACTAAGTAATTATTATTTAATCATTTAGTAATCACTTGATTTATTAACTTGAATTGTTAATCAATTACCTTAATTACTTTAATTACTTTAACTACATTCATTAAGTAATTCACTTCTAATAATAATTTCCCTTGAATTAGTTAACTAAATCAATTTATTTTCCTTAAATTAATCTTAAAAAGATTTACCACATTCTAAAATTATTTATTAAGTAATGAACTATTCTTTATTTACCTATATTAATTTATCAACCTTTAAAATAAATTTTATTTACAATTTACCCCTAAATAAATACAAGATTCTTAAATTTGCCCAAAGCCTTACTTAATTAAAGATCACCTTTTATCTAGATTAATTACTTAATAACATTATTAATTAAGTTTTAAATAAATTTAAAAAATTGTCATTATAAGCCCCTAATTATCTTTAAAACACTTTAACACAAATGTGCCTTTAAAACACTTGAAAACTGGTGCTAAACCATTTAGACCCGAGCCCCAAAACCAAAATCCACTGAGCTAACTTCTTCCTTCCTCTTCCTTTTAACAGCTATACCCAAACATATCCCCGTTACACCGTGCAACGTGCACGTGTACACGTCGTTGGTGACCCACCGGCGTACTTCATCGACGCTCTCAAGTCGCTGTTGCTCCCCTCGATCCACCAAGCTCCCAAGAAATTCGAATGGTTCACCCAGCATCAAAATCGAGTACATCAGGGTCAACTGAACCCAAACTCAAATCAGAAAAACCCATCGCCCTGACCATCTCGTCCACCAGACACCACGTCACCACGTCCACGGCTCCACCATACGTCGACCGTACTAACCCCACAGGCGCGATACCGTCCGGTTCAAGCTAGGCGACTCTACACCCTCGAGAACACAATTTACAAAAGTCCGAGCCTAAACCCTAAAATCTTATTTCGCCGTTGCCATGATCAACTAGAAAATCGGCAAACAATTTTCTAGTGATCAAGGATGATCGAACTTCCTACCAACCCAACTTCGATGAACTTCACCATGTCGTACAACAGAATTTGACAGAAATGTCATTCCCGTCCCCCTCGAAATTTCTCAAAATTAAATGAATAAAAAATCTCGATTTTACTACCTAAATTCATCGTTCTATAATACAATCCAGTATATGACTTCCAAATTCGAGATTAAAAAGATTTATTTTTTCCATTTCCAAAAAGTTCACTTAAATAAATTGTTTTAGAGCTAAATCCTTAATTAATATAGTTGAAATATATTTTAAAATTAGTATTACATTGTTGGCATCAACTTTTATTCAAAGGTTATAACCTACAAACAAATTGAGGAAGAGATATTTGAATTTTCTTTATGGGTAGGTCTGTTAAAATGTTGAACAGAGGAGGAAGAAGAATGTATGTTCCTGTAAAAAAAAAATTTCCTTCTACTGTTATGCATCCTTTTCCAGAGTATCACTAATTGTCTTTACTTACACTATTTTTTTAAATTCAATCTATAATGTTCCATACATCTTCAAATTAGAGATCAATGTTTAAATATTTTTTTTGTATGGCAGTAAAAGTTTAGTTTGAAGGGAACTGGAACTTATATATGAACAACAGAATAATATTTCTGTACTCTGACAAGTTCAAGCATATTCATATCAACATCCAAACACATATCATAGCATATGCGAACTCATTCACAATCAAACATCAATTCTACTTGCATGCAAACCAAAATGTATGTAAGGATAAGGATTTGCTCACATGAAGTTTAGAAAGAACAGAGAAAGGCTGAGACAAAAGTGTTTGAGCCTGGAATTTGAAAAAAATTTGGGCCTGGAACCAGCTTTTTCTTCCTTTTGCCACTTTAAATTCTTTTAAGTTTGGATCTACCAATTATAAACACAGGTCTTTGTTCATTCCTTATTGTACTTACTTATTCACTTTATAAAAATAATATTAATTTTCTTACCTTCAGTATGAATTTCTTGTTATATAACAGGGGAACCTCCTGCAATTGAAACAGAAATCAATCTGTTGCCTTGAACATGATTCTTTCTGCAACTAAGATTGATACTACTGCTTAGATTCTTGCTTTGTTATTAATGTTTAACAGATTCAATTAAAAGTCTTTAAAAGAAAATTTTACTTACCTTGAATTTGTTTAAAAAAAAAACTACTGCACTTTTTTTTTCTTTTCTGGCCAAAACCATGATGATGTTAACCTGCTCATTTGAATTTGTTTATATTAAATCTTGATTTGAAAATCATAATTTCAGTGAACAATAAAGCTTTAAACTTGCCTGAGGGATGGAATTATAAACTATAGCCTGAGCTTGTTTGTATGGTTTCATATTTTCAAACTTGAATTAAGGAAGAGAGCATTTTTTCTCTCTCTGTTTTTGTTCTTGTCTGAACTTTGCTTGCTCTGATCATTGCTCTAGATCAGATTGTTGTCTGATCCAAATGCATGCCTTTTCATTTCCAGATTTGATTTTTTTTGTATTGCAGTTTGAGTTTGTTGAAGCTTCCAGATTTGAATGTTTCACATTTGCATGCAGGCTTGATTTTTGAAAATATTGCATGCTTGTTGTTTTCATATTTCGATCTAGTTTTATTTTCTCAGATTTGATAAAGAAAGGAGAAGACTTAGTTGAAAAAAAGAAGAAGCCTGGTTTTGTTTTCTTTCTTATATTTACTAAAATTAAGTTTAAGGGAAATTGCTTTTCATATTGAAATGTGCAGATGTCAATCTTCTTTACTGTTCTTTTCAGATTTGCTGAAAAGTTGCATAATTGCACATGGGAAAATGGAAAGTTTTTATAATTTTAAATTTTACTATTTTATTCAATTAATTATGGTGAATGCCATTTGTAAAAGAAATGATCATGAGATCTCAATTCATGTTGATTGCTTTACTCCATCTCTTTGGTATATGTTTATAACCTTATATGTTCAATGTAAATACAAAAATATCTTATAAAAAGATAAGTGTTTTTCCAACCTTTTATTAGTTTTAACCAAATTGTACTTAGTTCATTATACTTCTTTGGATTAAAACTATTATAACTGTTAAATAAATAATTATCTATATATGTATTATTTTGAACTTTTATTTCTTGTTTTATATACATTTTTGTTTGTTATTTCAACTTATACCAATTTAAAGAAACAAATGATTTTTAAAACTAATTTTTATTAATAAGTGAATTTCTTTCTTTTCAAAAGAAAGTATGTATTATATAATTTGAATTCAAATGATTTTTCTTTCTTTTAAAATATTTATTATGTCAAGATCTTTAAACTCCAAACAAATTGGAATTTTACCCATATATAGTTTATTACTTATTTTATTTGTTTGAGACTTTTCAATTTATTTTCAAATTAAATTTCCAAAGTTTAAGATATATTATTAATTTATATTGACAAATCTTAGGATGTTATTATTTCTTTTTATTTATAGGATTTTAAATATACAAATTCAAAACCCCAATTAAATTTTAAAATCAATACCCAATAAACAAATATCCTATCAAAATTTGAAAAATTCAAATTAATCTACAATTTTATTTCAAAAATTCACTTTAATTGTCAATTTAAATTTATTTAAAAATCGGGATCGTTACAGATTCCCCCCCTTAAATAAATTTCGTCCTCGAAATTTGCAAGGGAGACGATAAGGAAAAGATGAAAGATAGAGAAAAATCTTTCCATATCAAACTGGATATTAATTCTGTATTTGGCTTACCAAATAACAATATCACAATATGAGAACAAACTCGTATAATATTACACAAGATATTTGGGTCCATCGGTCTACGAATATGCGAGGGCATTGATTAGTTCGAAGGGGTAACTAATCGTTCGTAGAATATATCAGTCCTCAGACAATAGATAATTGGATTTAATCTTCCATAATCCTCAGACACTAGATATGGATTTCAAATTCCAGTCGGAATACCCCATAATATATATAACTTATCCCACTTCGGGCTTTGATATACACAAGAGATTACAATATAATTTCAAATTTGGTTTTAACCAATGTCGTTTTATCGATACAATTCAAATTTAGTTTCATATTAGTTAACCAATTTACGTAATTTAAAATTTCCAATTTATTTAATTTAAATTTTCAAATTCATTTGAGTTTAGATCAAAAAGCTGATAAGAAACGGATGAAGATACCGAGTAAGGATTTTCGACAACAATACGTAGGGCCACCATCATACCGAAACTTCTTTCTGGAGCTGTCACGAAGCCATCAAAAGAATTGGGAATCGAATCAAAGGAGATTGATAGAGAAAATATATTTCCACTATTGCAGGGTATTGACCATTTGTAGTGGTATTTCCCTGTCCCCTATCTCGCCCTCTTCTTGCACTCGTACTCACTATCAGTGGATAGTAAGAGAATTTACTAAGGCATTCAAACGGATATCTTAGGGATACTCATTCTAGGGCATACTTCACCCTATCTCTAATGAGTTACTTAATGTGTTATACTCCTGAGCTAAAGTTTTAACCTTCAGCTCTGATGCCAAAATGTCACGATCCAAATTCCAGCGTTGGAAAATCGACATCCGTACTCCACTGTACTTGAATGCCGCAGATCCAAACGTTGAAATTCGAGTCGTGCCAAAGCTTATAACACACTAAGTATAACAACAAAGCGGAAGAAAAATGAATAATACATATCAATATACAACATTGATACAATATGACACAACAGATGATACAATGAATATACATCAGAGATACAAGAAATATGTAACGAATCGAATTTTGCCCGCTCGAAAATCGACATCCATACTTTACATCGTACTCGAATGCTGTAGATTCGACCGTTCAAATCCGATTCGCCGGAGCTTATAACAACATTAAGTAAATAACACAGCGGAATAAAAAGAATAATACATTGATATACTACACTGATACAACAGAGTGATACAATGAATATCAATATACATCAGAGATACAATAAAATAGCAGCGGAAAGAAAATAGATAACACTAGCAGCGGAACCAAATAACTCAAGATAATCTACAATGAAGGACTCCAAATCTGAACTCCATCTCCAAGAACCAATCCAGCAATAGCTCGAACTCCCATAGATAAGCAAGTGCAGTCCATATCCAAAGACTGAACTAGCTCCAGATAAAATCTACTGAACCTAAGTATCTGAAAAACCCAACTCTAGACTGCTCGTGTAGAAAATAATGAGCACCCAGAGTTTAGGAAAGGAACAATAAACTCCGAGTCAGTCATGGGACTAGTGTGAGCAACAAAAACAGTTTATCTTTTAAGACAATCAACAAGAGAATTTTAAAATGAATTCGCAATGCTTTTTGAAAATGAAACTACCATAAGACCTCCCACCACACACACAATGCAAACGCAGACTTGGAGGAGATTTCTTCTTATGATAGTCAAACATGCATAATACGCAGAAAATTTCTTTGATATTATTATTATAAGTGCACGGTGCAGAAAAGCATTTCGAAAGTAGAATATTAATCTTAGCCAGCATAGACATTCCGAACTATGCCTACTATAGCTACCATCCAAACAGTGGGGCTCCACCATAAGTGAATGGCAGGTTCTACAACTAAAACCGTACAGGGTTTCGTATTGTTTCTTTGGATTTCCAACAAATGGTCAGGCCAAGGAACTTCCCATTGCCACATGAGAACGCCTCTGGAAGGACGTCCCTGAGAACCTAACCGGATCTCTGCCAACACAAGGCCGGGTTACCCCTTACTGGGTAACAACTGACACGAGTATGCCATCTCCCGGTCCTTTAGGACCTTTAACCGAGGTACCTCTAATCCAACATCACACATAAATAAATATAGTGTGTCCACATGAGTAAGTATCTGGGCTCCATACCATGATACTACCCTTTTCCAGAAGGAAATGAACATACCCTAAAGGGGCGCTACCCCCTAATAACCTTGCCGCATCTTTCCTGTTTTGACCATTCCGGGGTGTGAGGCTCGACGAAGTCTCGTCCACAAAGCCGCGCTTTACAAAAGCAGTGCTTTGGGTCAACAAATGATCAAAGCAATGATCATCAAGATAGACGATCAAACAAATGATCCTATCACAAATGATCAAACAATGATCATTTCACAGCAACACTTAGCATGTCACATTACCAAATTGGGAATATATCGCTGATAACCTTCAACTACATAACCTCTGAGCTCGTACGTCTCAGAGAAGGGTGTTAAGCTAAAAGAATAAATTCTCTGCCACCAACAGAAATGTATTTGAAAGAAATCTGCTTTATATCTCAAAGTGTAATGTCAGACATACAATCCATACAAGTCTGTTCTGGGTTCGAACAGAACCGAAGGCACTTCTTACGAAGCCCTTGCAAATCCGGGTATTCACAATCCCGATCGGACTTCCCATCACTTAGGAAATCTCTATACCGGAGCAACTCAGTGCAGAGACAATCGACAGGTCATCCTATCGTTCTCGCAAATACCCGGTCTTCACCACCGGTCTTCAATTGCTATCCATAACGACGTATCACATATTCGGAATGGGTTATACAACCCAAAGGTCCTTTCCCGGCTAACCCGAATAGTGAGCGCAATATTTAAAAACATAAGGATATGAGATTTCAATTAAGTCACAACTTAAAACCCAAAATTTTCTTTCAATGGTTAAACAATTTACCATTTCAAATCTTTAGACAAAAAGATTTATTTCACAAAGATCAATTCATAGATTTCCAAAACAATTTCATTTCTATTGTATTAACTCGTTAAATCTTTAAATCAAAGATTTAACTTATAGCTTTCAAATCATTCTTATAACTTGGAAATCATTTTCATTTTCAAACTTGAAATTCTTTTTAACACAAATTGGACATTCATTTCTTATGTGAAAGTTTTTATTATGTGAAAACAAACAGTTTTCACTTCAGAAAAAAATCCAATTAATTTATACGAGTTAAAGCTTTAATTTTTATTCATATTCCTAAATTAATACATTTAAAATAGTTTAACTCATACATAACTGGTATAACACCTTTTAACCCCTAGTTTCAAATTACAGAATTTAATTTCCAAATTTTGAACTCAAATTTAAATCCAATTATTTAAATTCAACAATTAAATCAAATTATTTAAAAATAAATTTCATCTTTGAAATTCCATTTCAAAAGCTTGACGCTTTTAATCCCATTCCAATTTCAAAATATTTGAACTCAAATATTCAATTTTATAAATCATTTCAAAATCTGTGACTTAGTCGATTTCCTCGTGAAATCCATATTTGTGTGTGTACGGTGTGGTCCAGGGGTTTAACATAATAGTGCAACATCATTCCATCATCACAGATTAAAATACAGGAATATAGTTGATAAGCGATATAAACTATAAAGCTTATCGTCCATACATAGATTCACAGATAATATACGAATGTAAATAAATAAATAAATTATACACGGCACAAATCACAGAATAAAATATCACAGATCAGGTAGGACAACCAATTCAAGGCATCTCATACAATACAAACATTCATAAGTAAGGTCAAGCATTTGATAATTATTTATAAACAGGATTAATAAATTGTTTAATCCTAATTTATTCAAGTTATTTCCAATTTAATTAATTACTTATGAATTTATTATCCAATTCTGATTTATTAATTCCAAATCATTTATCTTCCATTTTGAAAGTCTTCCTCCATAACTATAAATTAATCAGTTACCAACTTAAAGCTAAATGTAAATTAAAGTCAAACAAATTAAAATACTAATTAAGCCTAATATTTAACTGTTAAATTTACAAATACTCAGATTGGTTGCAAAATAATTTAAAAACTAAATTTGATTTGGCTTAATAACTTAAACCCAACCCGAGAAAACCCACTGAGAAACAACCCGCACCAACAAAACAGGTTCAAATCTGTAGCTCTGCAAAACAACCCATCCCCATCAACTTCGAGTCTTCCCCGTCCCATACTTCGAGTCGCACACTAGTTTCTCGAGTCTCTCCCCTGTAATTCACGCAACTTCTTCCTCTTTTTTTTTTTCAAGTTTAATTACAAGCTGCTGTGCCTAACCTTTCACACGTACGCACCCAAACCATGTCCCAGAACATTTCACTGTGCACGTGCACGTTAACGCGGCGGCGCTCCGGTCATCGGCGAGACCTCCATCAAGTCGTGAAATGACCCCATATTCGAGAGCAAACCCCAATTCGATGTGAAACACACGAAATCAAAATTGAGTGACTTGGCCACACCTGGAATCTCAAAATCCACTGCAACCCAACCCTGGAAATCGCGTTGAACTCCCAACCCCGGCCACCAGACGACGTGCAACTCTGACCACACTTTCCCCCACCATCCACGTTGCTTCCCCCAAAGCCTTGTACCACTCGATCCACCAGAGCCAGCGAAATGACCCATTTCTAAGCTAAGGCCGAAACTAGGGTTAAAATTTTCAAAAGCGTGCCGCTGTCGCCACCGTGGTCGTGACCACCTCCCATTATTTTTCCTACCACCGTAGTAAGCTCCTCCACGTCCTCGACCAACCGCGACTACCCCAGTTCATCATATCACCGGCAATTGGCCAAAATACCCATTTTGATCATCTTCGAACTGCTATTGACCCACGCAACTAAAAATCACCAAACCACGCTTAAAAATCATAACTTTTAATATAGATTCAAGTTATATTCTTGAATTAATGATTCGTGATAGACGAAATTTCCAGAAATTTAAGTTTTTACTGTAAAAACTTATTCTTTCCTTTTATATGCATGTATACATCAAGAAACTATTTTTAAATTGTAACTCACTCTTAAATACAATTATTTTGTTTTGAAACTACGGTCTGATATGGACTAGAAAACAAAAATTTGAAGTTTTCTAGTTGAGTTATACTCTGCAACTAAACAGAACAAGAACATTCACTGATACATACATGTACACAGAGCCAATGTAATAGATAACCAAGTTTAAATGATGAGTTGTTACTCACAGCATCAATAAGCAAGCAAGATAGAGTATGTTTAGGTAGGAGTTTACTCACAGGTTCACAAGCATTGGATTCAAAGGACTGGTTTTAAAAAAAAAAATTAAAGTTGCTCACCTTGTTTCCAGAAAAGAACAGAGTTTGATGATGTTGAACCAGGCTTCAGTTTCCAGTTTTTTTTTTTTCTTTATTGTTTACATTTGAAAATCCTGTATCAAGAACAGGATGGACAAAATGCCTCTGAACACAACCACCTAAACATAGATGCTCCTTTTTCTTTTTCTTTTTCTGGTTTGTCATTTCCAGGTTGAAGCTTTGTTTGGGTTTTGAGGTAACATTCACTTCATATTTTCTTAGCTTTGAACTTTTGCAAACTGGAATCTCTTGTTTGAGTTGATTGATATATAGGGGAAACAAGTCTACAGGCTACATTATATTTGTACAAAAGCATGCTGAAAACACTTGTATTAAATGCATGATGTATGTTGCATTTATTACTTCATGTACATATCACTTTGTTTATTTCCTTCTTGCTTGCTCTAACCTGCCTTCCTTCTTGCTTAGTCTTACTGTCTGTACATATTAAATCTTCATTTCGGCTGATAGGTAATGTGGTGTGCTAGCATTTAATGCTATTGGTTTTGTTTTATAAGTCTTGTAGATATTTACTTGCTTCATTCTTTCATTTCGGCTGATGAGATATATTTTGGGGGCTGCAGACATTTCTTTGTACTTACATTTATTTACTTACATATTAATATTATTATTATTTTCATGCTTTTATTTTTAAAACTGGAGATGCTTTGAGTACTTTGTTTGTTATTGTTTCTAGTTTATTTGTTTCACTTGTTTTATTGATTTTCATATTGGTTTGTATTTAATCTATAACTTATATTTTATTTTAAACATCTTTATTTAAAATTCAATTCAACTAAAATTATTTAACTTTGAGTTTCAAATTCAATTATATTTAAAACTTTGTTTTGTTATTTCTTTTATTCCATTGTCTTATTTTTATTCCTCTTTTATTTTAACTTAAATTATTTATTTTACTTTAATATTTATTGTTTTATATTAAATTTATAAATTCAAATTATTATCAACCATCAATTGTAATACTTATTATTATCAATTATTATTAAACCATTCATTTACAATTCAAATCAAACGTATATACATATATATCTCTATATTTATAAAAAAAAAACCCTTTATTTAAGATTTTATTTCAATTCCAACTTAAATATATATATACAAATTTTCAAATCCATATGACTTTATATATTTTCTATTTAAATCGGGGAAACTCGCTTCCATTTATAATTAATTTTACAATTTTTTATTCAAAAATTTATTTAATTATCAATTTAAATTAAATTAAAATCTAGGGTCGTTACAAACTTCCCCCCTTAAAAGAATTTCGTCCTCGAAATTCGCCAGAGAGAGATAACGAAGAAAGATGAAAGATAGAGAAACAATTCTCTATGTCAAACTATATATCTATTCTGCATTTGGCTTACCAAATCAGAATATCAATAATACGAGAACAAACTCATACAATATAGGATACTCGGGTCATCAAATCTACGACATGTGCATGAGCATTGGTCAGTTCGAAGGAGTAACTAATCATTCGTAGAATATATTAGGACCCGAAAATAGACAGATATATGGATACAATTTCAAAGTTTTTAGTTTAAAACTAAAGTATACCTATCAACCATAACAACCAAAACAACCAATTCATCCAAACAAACAATTCTGGCCAAATTGGAGTTTATGTCCCGTATTAATATATCGAATTTCCTTCCTGGATCTACCAGGATCTATCAAAGAATTGAGAAGAGACGCTGAACAAAAGAGATTGATAGAGAAAAGATTGTTTCCACTGCTGCAGGAAATTGACCATTTATAATGATACTTCCCTGTCCCCTATCTCGTTCTTGTAACGACCCGCTATTTTGTACCATTCAAATCGACAATAAAACCGTACATGTCCGACTTGAAAAATTCAAAATACCGAATTGTTAATTTAATTTGGCAAAACTTAGCATATACAGTAAATAAATCAAACACAGATCACCGACACAGAGTAATATAATGCAGCGGAATAGAAAAATAGTAGTTTCATGAAGCTACTATATACATCAGAGTTTAAAATAAAATACATCAGAATCTCTGGAATACAGAAAGGTCTTCAGTACGAGCCGATGACTTCTCTGAACCAGTCAACTAGAAAACTGAAAGCTGAAACGATAGTTGGATCTCCAAATGAAGCTCCAATCTCCGAAGGTGAGTCTCGAATGCTGGATTACTCGGTCTGACCCGAGCGTAAAGCAAAACACAAAACACTCGAGTCAGGATTAACATTCTTATATCAATAAATTCAACTCAAATGAAATATCAACTGAAATACAATATACTTAAAGGATGTTTGGGATGTCCATCCTCTAAGGGTCCATAGAACTATCTATAGGGTAGAAATATACACTATTACACCGTAGTCATTCACTTAATTTATACTTCAACCCAACAGTCAATTTTTACTTCGAATAATCATATTTCCCAACTAGTATCTATATATTGAGTAAGGTATGCAGTACAGTATTTCAATTTCCTGAACTTAACAAATTGTTCACATCAACCTGACCTTCCTATTTAAATTAAATCCAATCTCATTTTATCAGTTAAATCTTCCTAAAATTCCCACTTAAATTTATAATTCTCAAATTTGGATTTGATATCCCAATTTTTCCTTTTATTTCAATATGTTTCCATATTTTAAGTATTCAACATTTTAACCAAATTTTTCCCAATCTAGTTTCTAAATAAAATTCTTAATCTAGTTCAAACTCAAATTTCATTTAATTCGATTAGTTATCTACATAACCGATTCGACTATCTTGGTTCCAAATACATATCCGAATTTCTAAACCATTTAATTACACTATAGTTCATAGCTTATATATAACAATTTAAATTTGACAGTTTCATCTAGATTCTCGATTTTTTTTTTTACATCGTTATTATCCAGTCTTGAACCCTCCCTTATTCGATTCAATATCATTTTAGTGATCATGAATTACACTTTACCCAAATTTCTTAAATTTTATTAAACGTGAAATATTTCATTCGATAAATTTCAATTTGATTTAGATAAATAAATCCTTATCTAAATACCATTTCAAAATAACCCAACTTTATTTCCCAATCCTAATTGTTCAATATTATTGCAAAATTTTCCGAAATAAAATTTACATAAATATTTATCATAATTTATGTATTTAATCACATCTTGATTAAACTAGATATAATTAACTCTATGTTTATCATTTTCCCTTTTATACATGTATTTAAGAATTTACACATAAATAAAACCATATATTTCTTATCATATGGTCAAATGTTACGAATATTATCATTTCAATCCATACACTAAATATATACGGGTGGATAGCATTCCACCCGTAATCCCAATTTAAATTAAATAAAACCCGCTTGGGTCTATCATTTAAACCCATTTCAATTCAAAACAACCATAACAAAAGGGAATTGCAGTGTGATGACAGGGATGGTGTCAAAGTAAATAAACAAGTAATAACAACGGTCAATAACAATTCAATAAGTAAATCAATAACTCCGAAATAATCGTATTTATTCGCATTGTTATTTGTATAATTATTTCTAGAATCTACACTATCATGTCATGTAGATAAAGATTATTACATTTTAGTTTTTCACTTGTCGTTCCATTTCAATTTCAGTTTAATACTACAACAATTAATCCAAACTACGTTCAAGGATTTAAAGTATAATTTATCAATTTCTACGACAATTAATGGGTCAAATTTAACTAATCAAATTTACATATGGCGGGGTCAGGTTTCAATAAATCAAGGTCCGTCATATGTAATCCGTCTTAATTTGTAAACTATACTACCCCAAATTTAACTAGCAAACTAGTTATCACTTAACAGTAGTAATTAACATCCAATTTAAACGATAATCAATCAATCAATCAATTATCAACCAATCTGTATTATTATCACATAATTAATTAACCGATAATGGTGTCAGGTGTCACAGGTGAGCAGATACAGATAATAGCAGTCATAACAGTAAAACAACCAACAGCAGCATATTTCAATTGTCGTTTCAATTGAAGTCAAATTTAATAAATAAAAGAACGTTAATCGTGAGTGATTGCTCACCTTTCGAGGCTAGAGATGAACGAGACCAAGAGCGAATGGATACGAGCAAACCCAAAGGTCGAACAAGCGAGACAGTGACAAGGCTATAATGGCTGCGACGAATATGATATTTTTCAGTGATAAGTCAAGATGGGCACGAGATAGAGGAAGTAAGATACGTTAAATATAAATTTTATAACAATCAACATTAAATTTAAACACCAATCATAAAAATAAAAATCTATACTTATACACATATCTTAAACCAATATACAATGAAATCTTTAAATTTAATATTCAAAAATAAATGTTCATACTAATATCGATACAAACTTATCTTGTGATACTAAATATTGTACGTATATAAACTAGCGCAAACTCAACCCACCAATCAAAGAAAACTTTTTATTTTATTTTTTATTTTTTTATAAACATATTGTATATATATACTACTACATACGTTTCAAAATACCATCTTCAAAACAATATATATTATATACATATATATATAAATTTATTTACAACCCATAAATAATAAAATATATAAAATATACTAACTACTCCGTTACATATAAAACTGATATAATATTCACCCAGACAAGTGTCTTAAAATTAGTTATATTTACATATAATCATACTTAAAGTATATAGATATATAAGTAAATTGGAAGATCATATAATCCAGATTTTATAAACTTATATATAAATAAAATCTTTACACAGTATTTAGCAAAAAAACAAAACCCAAAACAATCGCATGAGCCCTATAACCTGGGGAACGATCACGATCTCCACTCAAATCCTCATGAAACCGAAAGAAATTATTATTTCATATATATATATTTTTTTTATATTAATCAAAACTGATATATTATAAACATAAACAAAATGATCTAAACATGCATATACAACAGTAAGATGGAGAACCAATGACAAAACCTTCAGGCAAATAAGTCTTTGAAGAAATAAAATAAACCTACCTATAGTGTTCACCACTTCCAAAGCAGACTCGGGTTTCGAAGGATGTGGCAACGGTGGATTAATTGATGGGTTTGCTGTTGAAGACGGATCCGGGTTGAAGCATCGGGTGTAGGAGGTTTCGTATGGGAGAGGCGCTATTGTTATAGGGTGGAGGCCAAGCTAGTTCAAAGCTACATGGGAGGTGGAAAGAAACGAAGGTGACTGCTGCTCGTTATCTGTATGCGTTTCGTGTGTGCTTTTTTTTTTTTTTATGGCAGCGGATGAAGGTGGAAAGGAGGGTGCAAATTGTGTTCTGAGAGCAAAAATGAAAAAAATATGAAGAGAGGGGAAGAAGAATAAATAGAATGGATGTTATGCGTGATTTCAGGGGATTGATAAAAGTAACGGCTACATAAAAAATCAAAAGTGCAAGTGAATGTTTAAAAGAAAGGGAAACAGTGCTGAAGGTGCGAATAAAATTTTCAAATCAAAAGAAACGTAAAGTTGCCCATTTATTTATCAAACGTGATTTAAGCCAAATAAAAGGAAACGAAGAGTAACAGTCAGAAATTAGTACGCAATTAATTGAATAGAAACCTTCCCTGAGATTCAGTTGACTTAATTAAAACAAATTTTATAAATTTAGCTTGGAGTACACGGTAAACGTTAGAAAACAAATGGAAAAAGAAAAAAAAAAGTCACGGATTTGGTTCAAAAGGAAAGGCAATGAACCGTTGAAATTTAGAAAGGCAAGAATATAATCAAAAGGGGAAACGTACACTTTTTTTTTTCCAGGAATGAATACAAGTTCAAGAATAATAACGTTAATATAAATTTATTTTATAACGCTAGGATATCGTGGAACGAAGGAAACAAATTAAATGTACCGAGATAACGTATGGCATTTTATATGTTTTCAAACTTTTGAAATGGCATAGGATGGTAATAGCTGTACACCGATTGAGAAGCCTTTAAAGCAATTTATTTTATTGCCTAGGATTCACGTTCCAAATTTTTTTCTTTTTTTTGAAACGGAAGGAAGCAATAAAGTCACAGATAAATGAAATTGTAACAGTCTCCCAAATTCAGCTGACAAATAATAAAGCAATTGATAATAGGTGCGCGTTTAAATTTTGAAACGCCAAAAGAAATCAAATGGTAAGGAATTTATATAACAGTACGTTATACGTTTTTTTTTTTTTTTTTTTTCAACCCATAAGAAGGCTGAACGCACATCACTTGAAATGGAAAGGCAAAAGTAAAGCGCGATGATTCAGGAAGTAACATAAGGAATAAAATATCAATGGTCAAAAGTTATGATTTAGCTGAAAATTTCAAGTAATAAATTTATTGAGTAGCACGTTTCAATTTGAGCAAGAATAAGTATGAAATGGAAGTAGCAATAGAAAAATGGAAGTGAAACGTATTCACTTTTTGCCTTATATAAAATATTATATAAAGTAGATAAAAGGAAATTTCCACGTTCGAATCATTAAAGCGATAAATATTTGTATCGGCCAACTCGTGAATCCAGGAAAAAATAAAGGTAAGCTATTTATTGTTTTGCAACCGATAAAATTTTGAACAGTAAGAAAATAAAGCAATAGTCACAGTGGAGTCCCTTGATTTTGTGCAAATGAAATTTATTAAAGCAATTGAAATTTAACGATAGAAAAGTCACTGCTATGCACTGATTCAGAAATCAATTCATAGCTTGAATTTAATAGAATTACCAAATAAATAAATTTCCATAAAATAAATTGAAAATTTACCATTTGCTATATTTAATTATACGTAATCCAAATATTAACTCTTTATTTGCAAATAAATTTATTTAAAATTTCACCAAAATCCAAATTAAATACGTTGTAAAACCAATAAAAATCATTAAAATTTATGGGTCGTTACACTCTCCCCCACTCAAAACTTTTCGTCCCCGAAAAGGAAGGAGGTAGGAGAATAAAACAACCAGAAATAGATTGAAATACAAGATAAATAATTAATTTAAAACTATATAGATTTTATTTGAAATATTTATTTGATAACTTCATTTGAAATTTAGTTTTCTTTAATACTTTAATACTTTTCAAATTCCTTTGAAAACCATTACTCACATTATTACTTATATTTACAAAGAAGCTATTAAAATATTAAATCCAAAATTCACAAATTTTTATTTTGTTTCAAGATACCTTTTAAATATTATCAATAAATTAATAATCATTTTCTTTAAAGATGTTTTATTTAATTTATAACTTCAAAAATATTTATAACACTAAAATTTTATATAAACAAATGTAGTATACAAATAAGCAATATTTAAAAGATTTATTCAAAAAGGAAAGGAAGGTAGATTCCGAAAACGGAATATAGGTGAAAAATAAAGCTGAGCAGATGAGGTAGATTCAAAAGAATAGAATCGGGCACGAATAATTTATTTCAAACCATAAGAATTTAAATTTCAAATATTAATACAAAATTTCTTTGTTGAAAATACTTTTATAATAAAATACCTTTATAAATAAATACTTTTATATTGAAACCAATTTTTCTTTCGAAAATACTTTTATAACTCAATGTTTTAACAAGTTTATCCTCGTTCTTGCAGACTCTGGCCATGCGTTGATCAGGCGCAAAGCTAGAATTCTTCAAGTACTTAGTAGACTTGTTTCAACACCCAGTGAAAATACTTGAAAAACCTTTAAAAAAAAACAGATATGGAAAGTACAATCCAAACAAAACAACCAAACCAAAACCTTTGTCCGATCATGGTTCGCAGATACACAATGGTTACGCCTGGTTCCCCCAGGAAACAATCCATATCCGTAAGCTTTCACAGCCCTGCGAGTTACGCCATGATGACTAGTAGGGTGCAGGATACACAATGGTTACGCCTGGTTCCCCCAGGAAACAATCCGTACCCCCAGGCAAGACTCAGCCAGGCACTTGCGCTACTATTCGCGACCTACACAGATTGCAGGATACACAATGGTTACGCCTGGTTCCCCCAGGAAACAATCCGTACCCCTAGGCAAGACTCAGCCAGGCAATTTCGTTGTGCATTCACGAGAGAAAAAGAAACCGCGGGTTACGCCACGGTGGGAACACTCGAGTATTACATCCGGAAAACCAAAAATCAGAGAGAATAATATCGATAGAATGAATCCACGCTGTGGCCACAAAGCGGATATCAAGCAGAAGGCACTTTCCATATCTTTACTTGGAAAATATATATATATATAGTACCTATTCAAATCACTTCCAAATATCGTACTTATATAAAGTCCATATGTATAGGATTCCTTTCTAAATCGAATACTTTCCAAATCAATAGTATATCAAAACATACTTACATAGACTTTGATTATATAAATTTTCTTTCCAAATTGAGTACCTTTCAAATCAATTGATTTCAAATCACTTTCATACTTATACAAATCCATTTTATATAAGTCCGACCACTTCCCAAATCAAGTGCTTAATTATACAAGTTCTCAATTTCAAATCATTCAATATCAAATTTAGTTCCAAAGTCATATATGAATTCACCAAATTTCTTCCAAATTAGATATCCTAATTTCACAGTTCCCCAAAATAATAGGTTTAGAAAATTATCCCACTTTCCAGATTAAAATAATTCAAGTCAAACAAATTCATTTCCAAAATCATCATATAAGTACTGGGTTTTTTTTTTTCAATTTAATTTTCAAAACCAAATATTTTCTCAAAATTTATTATACTCAAAATGGTTTCCAATTTTATAATTATCCTTTTAAAACTTTTAAACTATCTATTTCTATTTGAAATATCCAATTTACCTTTCTGAAAACCATTATTCAACTATTTTTTACTTTTCAAACATTTCAAAACTAAATTTATATACTTTATCAAACATTTTATACTCTTCAAAATTTCTTAGCTTTGAAACTTTTAATCTCGATTTGGAAGTGTTCGAACATTCAAAATAGTTAGGGAAATCAAATTTTAAATTCAAGAGTTGAAAATCAACAATAAATCAATTATTAAATCTGAAACTCGAGGACTGAACACCGGTCTCACTTTAAATTGTTTCAAATATATACATATATCTTTTGAAAATATCAAATTATACTTTGGAATTTGAAATCATAACGGTTTTACAAAATCACTCGCATAGCGAGCTATTAAAGTGGCCTCTCCCCCACTTTGAAACTCGAAAATCAATGTCGATGATGTGTGCACTCATCACCGAAATTATTTTCCAGCGACATAAGTGAGTTCTGGACTTCTATTTTCTTGAAAACTTCTTTGAAATTTCTTCAAAATTATTGGAATTCATTTGAACTCATTTGAAACCTTTCTGATTCGAAAAATACTTTCAAATCGTATTATTTTTATATATTTTCCAAAATCTTAAAACCAATTTCAAAATACCGGAATTCAATTCTCGAATTTCAAATTTTACTCTACATTTATAAATCATTTTTATATAAATCAATTTCTTATAATTTTTTTCAAAATTTCAAATCCTTTCAAAACCCTTTTATATAGAATAACATTTCTTATTTGTTTTTATTATTATTATATATAGGTATATAATTCTTATCGAAAACAATTTCACTTTTATATATAGAATAAAATCATAGTTATCAAAATAATAATTTCGATATATAAACAATTTTAAAAATACAAACATGCCCGATTTTCAAAGAATGGGTTTCAAACAAAGATAGAGATTTAAATTAGCGGAACTCCAATCAATAGAATCCTGATTCGAAGATAGACTCGATCGAAGATGAGATAATTTAATTACAAAATAGAAGATGGATATACTTCTACAAATCGCGGGCGACCTTAACCGGGTCAATCTTGATTTCAGGAATATGATTGATGCGGAATTCTAAGGCAAATCGTCATTCGATCGCCCGATATAGAATTCGGCATAACTAGATATAGCAGCATTGTAAACCGAGGATACATGAATCTTCGGTGAATCAATGCCAACTGAAAAGGAGTTTCACCCCTTTTACAAATCATTCAGTGAAGTTATGGAATACTCCAGAATCGAACGAATATAAATAGGGAGAGACAAGAATGAATTTCGAAACTGAGGGACATTCCAAAATTCGAAGGAAATCGAGTCAAAAAGGAAGAGATTCAACTCGAATGAAAGTGATTCTGTAAATAAATTTACCATATATGCTAAGTTTTGCCTAGAGCCAAAGCTCTGATACCAACTGTAACGACCCGCTATTTTGTACCATTCAAATCGACAATAAAACCGTACATGTCCGACTTGAAAAATTCAAAATACCGAATTGTTAATTTAATTTGGCAAAACTTAGCATATACAGTAAATAAATCAAACACAGATCACCGACACAGAGTAATATAATGCAGCGGAATAGAAAAATAGTAGTTTCATGAAGCTACTATATACATCAGAGTTTAAAATAAAATACATCAGAATCTCTGGAATACAGAAAGGTCTTCAGTACGAGCCGATGACTTCTCTGAACCAGTCAACTAGAAAACTGAAAGCTGAAACGATAGTTGGATCTCCAAATGAAGCTCCAATCTCCGAAGGTGAGTCTCGAATGCTGGATTACTCGGTCTGACCCGAGCGTAAAGCAAAACACAAAACACTCGAGTCAGGATTAACATTCTTATATCAATAAATTCAACTCAAATGAAATATCAACTGAAATACAATATACTTAAAGGACGTTTGGGATGTCCATCCTCTAAGGGTCCATAGAACTATCTATAGGGTAGAAATATACACTATTACACCGTAGTCATTCACTTAATTTATACTTCAACCCAACAGTCAATTTTTACTTCGAATAATCATATTTCCCAACTAGTATCTATATATTGAGTAAGGTATGCAGTACAGTATTTCAATTTCCTGAACTTAACAAATTGTTCACATCAACCTGACCTTCCTATTTAAATTAAATCCAATCTCATTTTATCAGTTAAATCTTCCTAAAATTCCCACTTAAATTTATAATTCTCAAATTTGGATTTGATATCCCAATTTTTCCTTTTATTTCAATATGTTTCCATATTTTAAGTATTCAACATTTTAACCAAATTTTTCCCAATCTAGTTTCTAAATAAAATTCTTAATCTAGTTCAAACTCAAATTTCATTTAATTCGATTAGTTATCTACATAACCGATTCGACTATCTTGGTTCCAAATACATATCCGAATTTCTAAACCATTTAATTACACTATAGTTCATAGCTTATATATAACAATTTAAATTTGACAGTTTCATCTAGATTCTCGATTTTTTTTTTTACATCGTTATTATCCAGTCTTGAACCCTCCCTTATTCGATTCAATATCATTTTAGTGATCATGAATTACACTTTACCCAAATTTCTTAAATTTTATTAAACATGAAATATTTCATTCGATAAATTTCAATTTGATTTAGATAAATAAATCCTTATCTAAATACCATTTCAAAATAACCCAACTTTATTTCCCAATCCTAATTGTTCAATATTATTGCAAAATTTTCCGAAATAAAATTTACATAAATATTTATCATAATTTATGTATTTAATCACATCTTGATTAAACTAGATATAATTAACTCTATGTTTATCATTTTCCCTTTTATACATGTATTTAAGAATTTACACATAAATAAAACCATATATTTCTTATCATATGGTCAAATGTTACGAATATTATCATTTCAATCCATACACTAAATATATACGGGTGGATAGCATTCCACCCGTAATCCCAATTTAAATTAAATAAAACCCGCTTGGGTCTATCATTTAAACCCATTTCAATTCAAAACAACCATAACAAAAGGGAATTGCAGTGTGATGACAGGGATGGTGTCAAAGTAAATAAACAAGTAATAACAACGGTCAATAACAATTCAATAAGTAAATCAATAACTCCGAAATAATCGTATTTATTCGCATTGTTATTTGTATAATTATTTCTAGAATCTACACTATCATGTCATGTAGATAAAGATTATTACATTTTAGTTTTTCACTTGTCGTTCCATTTCAATTTCAGTTTAATACTACAACAATTAATCCAAACTACGTTCAAGGATTTAAAGTATAATTTATCAATTTCTACGACAATTAATGGGTCAAATTTAACTAATCAAATTTACATATGGCGGGGTCAGGTTTCAATAAATCAAGGTCCGTCATATGTAATCCGTCTTAATTTGTAAACTATACTACCCCAAATTTAACTAGCAAACTAGTTATCACTTAACAGTAGTAATTAACATCCAATTTAAACGATAATCAATCAATCAATCAATTATCAACCAATCTGTATTATTATCACATAATTAATTAACCGATAATGGTGTCAGGTGTCACAGGTGAGCAGATACAGATAATAGCAGTCATAACAGTAAAACAACCAACAGCAGCATATTTCAATTGTCGTTTCAATTGAAGTCAAATTTAATAAATAAAAGAACGTTAATCGTGAGTGATTGCTCACCTTTCGAGGCTAGAGATGAACGAGACCAAGAGCGAATGGATACGAGCAAACCCAAAGGTCGAACAAGCGAGACAGTGACAAGGCTATAATGGCTGCGACGAATATGATATTTTTCAGTGATAAGTCAAGATGGGCACGAGATAGAGGAAGTAAGATACGTTAAATATAAATTTTATAACAATCAACATTAAATTTAAACACCAATCATAAAAATAAAAATCTATACTTATACACATATCTTAAACCAATATACAATGAAATCTTTAAATTTAATATTCAAAAATAAATGTTCATACTAATATCGATACAAACTTATCTTGTGATACTAAATATTGTACGTATATAAACTAGCGCAAACTCAACCCACCAATCAAAGAAAACTTTTTATTTTATTTTTTATTTTTTTATAAACATATTGTATATATATACTACTACATACGTTTCAAAATACCATCTTCAAAACAATATATATTATATACATATATATATAAATTTATTTACAACCCATAAATAATAAAATATATAAAATATACTAACTACTCCGTTACATATAAAACTGATATAATATTCACCCAGACAAGTGTCTTAAAATTAGTTATATTTACATATAATCATACTTAAAGTATATAGATATATAAGTAAATTGGAAGATCATATAATCCAGATTTTATAAACTTATATATAAATAAAATCTTTACACAGTATTTAGCAAAAAAACAAAACCCAAAACAATCGCATGAGCCCTATAACCTGGGGAACGATCACGATCTCCACTCAAATCCTCATGAAACCGAAAGAAATTATTATTTCATATATATATTTTTTTTTATATTAATCAAAACTGATATATTATAAACATAAACAAAATGATCTAAACGTGCATATACAACAGTAAGATGGAGAACCAATGACAAAACCTTCAGGCAAATAAGTCTTTGAAGAAATAAAATAAACCTACCTATAGTGTTCACCACTTCCAAAGCAGACTCGGGTTTCGAAGGATGTGGCAACGGTGGATTAATTGATGGGTTTGCTGTTGAAGACGGATCCGGGTTGAAGCATCGGGTGTAGGAGGTTTCGTATGGGAGAGGCGCTATTGTTATAGGGTGGAGGCCAAGCTAGTTCAAAGCTACATGGGAGGTGGAAAGAAACGAAGGTGACTGCTGCTCGTTATCTGTATGCGTTTCGTGTGTGCTTTTTTTTTTTTTTTATGGCAGCGGATGAAGGTGGAAAGGAGGGTGCAAATTGTGTTCTGAGAGCAAAAATGAAAAAAATATGAAGAGAGGGGAAGAAGAATAAATAGAATGGATGTTATGCGTGATTTCAGGGGATTGATAAAAGTAACGGCTACATAAAAAATCAAAAGTGCAAGTGAATGTTTAAAAGAAAGGGAAACAGTGCTGAAGGTGCGAATAAAATTTTCAAATCAAAAGAAACGTAAAGTTGCCCATTTATTTATCAAACGTGATTTAAGCCAAATAAAAGGAAACGAAGAGTAACAGTCAGAAATTAGTACGCAATTAATTGAATAGAAACCTTCCCTGAGATTCAGTTGACTTAATTAAAACAAATTTTATAAATTTAGCTTGGAGTACACGGTAAACGTTAGAAAACAAATGGAAAAAGAAAAAAAAAAGTCACGGATTTGGTTCAAAAGGAAAGGCAATGAACCGTTGAAATTTAGAAAGGCAAGAATATAATCAAAAGGGGAAACGTACACTTTTTTTTTCCAGGAATGAATACAAGTTCAAGAATAATAACGTTAATATAAATTTATTTTATAACGCTAGGATATCGTGGAACGAAGGAAACAAATTAAATGTACCGAGATAACGTATGGCATTTTATACGTTTTCAAACTTTTGAAATGGCATAGGATGGTAATAGCTGTACACCGATTGAGAAGCCTTTAAAGCAATTTATTTTATTGCCTAGGATTCACGTTCCAAATTTTTTTCTTTTTTTTGAAACGGAAGGAAGCAATAAAGTCACAGATAAATGAAATTGTAACAGTCTCCCAAATTCAGCTGACAAATAATAAAGCAATTGATAATAGGTGCGCGTTTAAATTTTGAAACGCCAAAAGAAATCAAATGGTAAGGAATTTATATAACAGTACGTTATACGTTTTTTTTTTTTTTTTCAACCCTAAGAAGGCTGAACGCACATCACTTGAAATGGAAAGGCAAAAGTAAAGCGCGATGATTCAGGAAGTAACATAAGGAATAAAATATCAACGGTCAAAAGTTATGATTTAGCTGAAAATTTCAAGTAATAAATTTATTGAGTAGCACGTTTCAATTTGAGCAAGAATAAGTATGAAATGGAAGTAGCAATAGAAAAATGGAAGTGAAACGTATTCACTTTTTGCCTTATATAAAATATTATATAAAGTAGATAAAAGGAAATTTCCACGTTCGAATCATTAAAGCGATAAATATTTGTATCGGCCAACTCGTGAATCCAGGAAAAAATAAAGGTAAGCTATTTATTGTTTTGCAACCGATAAAATTTTGAACAGTAAGAAAATAAAGCAATAGTCACAGTGGAGTCCCTTGATTTTGTGCAAATGAAATTTATTAAAGCAATTGAAATTTAACGATAGAAAAGTCACTGCTATGCACTGATTCAGAAATCAATTCATAGCTTGAATTTAATAGAATTACCAAATAAATAAATTTCCATAAAATAAATTGAAAATTTACCATTTGCTATATTTAATTATACGTAATCCAAATATTAACTCTTTATTTGCAAATAAATTTATTTAAAATTTCACCAAAATCCAAATTAAATACGTTGTAAAACCAATAAAAATCATTAAAATTTATGGGTCGTTACAGTTCTCTTCTCGCACTCATATCTACTATCAATGGATAGTAAGAGAATTTACTGAGGCATTCAAACGGATATCTTAGGGATATACTCATTCTAGGGATACTTCACCCTATCTCCAATGAGCTACTTAATGTGTTATACTCCTGAGCTAAAGTCCAACCTTAGCTCTGATACCACTTGTAACGAATCGAATTTTGCCCGCTCGAAAATCGACATCCATACTTTACATCGTACTCGAATGCTGTAGATTCGACCGTTCAAATCCGATTCGCCGGAGCTTATAACAACATTAAGTAAATAACACAGCGGAATAAAAAGAATAATATATTGATATACTACACTGATACAACAGAGTGATACAATGAATATCAATATACATCAGAGATACAATAAAATAGCAGCGGAAAGAAAATAGATAACACTAGCAGCGGAACCAAATAACTCAAGATAATCTACAATGAAGGACTCCAAATCTGAACTCCATCTCCAAGAACCAATCCAGCAATAGCTCGAACTCCCATAGATAAGCAAGTGCAGTCCATATCCAAAGACTGAACTAGCTCCAGATAAAATCTACTGAACCTAAGTATCTGAAAAACCCAACTCTAGACTGCTCGTGTAGAAAATAATGAGCACCCAGAGTTTAGGAAAGGAACAATAAACTCCGAGTCAGTCATGGGACTGGTGTGAGCAACAAAAACAGTTTATCTTTTAAGAAAATCAACAAGATAATTTTAAAATGAATTCGCAATGCTTTTTGAAAATGAAACTACCATAAGACCTCCCACCACACACACAATGCAAACGCAGACTTGGAGGAGATTTCTTCTTATGATAGTCAAACATGCATAATACGCAGAAAATTTCTTTGATATTATTATTATAAGTGCACGGTGCAGAAAAGCATTTCGAAAGTAGAATATTAATCTTAGCCAGCATAGACATTCCGAACTATGCCTACTATAGCTACCATCCAAACAGTGGGGCGCCACCATAAGTGAATGGCAGGTTCTACAACTAAAACCGTACAGGGTTTCGTATTGTTTCTTTTGATTTCCAACAAATGGTCAGGCCAAGGAACTTCCCATTGCCACATGAGAACGCCTCTGGAAGGACGTCCCCGAGAACCTAACCGGATCTCTGCCAACACAAGGCCGGGTTACCCCTTACTGGGTAACAACTGACACGAGTATGCCATCTCCCGGTCCTTTAGGACCTTTAACCGAGGTACCTCTAATCCAACATCACACATAAATAAATATAGTGTGTCCACATGAGTAAGTATCTGGGCTCCATACCATGATACTACCCTTTTCCAGAAGGAAATGAACATACCCTAAAGGGGCGCTACCCCCTAATAACCTTGCCGCATCTTTCCTGTTTTGACCATTCCGGGGTGTGAGGCTCGACGAAGTCTCGTCCACAAAGCCGCGCTTTACAAAAGCAGTGCTTTGGGTCAACAAATGATCAAAGCAATGATCATCAAGATAGACGATCAAACAAATGATCCTATCACAAATGATCAAACAATGATCATTTCACAGCAACACTTAGCATGTCACATTACCAAATTGGGAATATATCGCTGATAACCTTCAACTACATAACCTCTGAGCTCGTACGTCTCAGAGAAGGGTGTTAAGCTAAAAGAATAAATTCTCTGCCACCAATAGAAATGTATTTGAAAGAAATCTGCTTTATATCTCAAAGTGTAATGTCAGACATACAATCCATGCAAGTCTGTTCTGGGTTCGAACAGAACCGAAGGCACTTCTTACGAAGCCCTTGCAAATCCGGGTATTCACAATCCCGATCGGACTTCCCATCACTTAGGAAATCTCTATACCGGAGCAACTCAGTGCAGAGACAATCGACAGGTCATCCTATCGTTCTCGCAAATACCCGGTCTTCACCACCGGTCTTCAATTGCTATCCATAACGACGTATCACATATTCGGAATGGGTTATACAACCCAAAGGTCCTTTCCCGGCTAACCCGAATAGTGAGCGCAATATTTAAAAACATAAGGATATGGGATTTCAATTAAGTCACAACTTAAAACCCAAAATTTTCTTTCAATGGTTAAACAATTTACCATTTCAAATCTTTAGACAAAAAGATTTATTTCACAAAGATCAATTCATAGATTTCCAAAACAATTTCATTTCTATTGTATTAACTCGTTAAATCTTTAAATCAAAGATTTAACTTATAGCTTTCAAATCATTCTTATAACTTGGAAATCATTTTCATTTTCAAACTTGAAATTCTTTTTAACACAAATTGGACATTCATTTCTTATGTGAAAGTTTTTATTATGTGAAAACAAACAGTTTTCACTTTAGAAAAAAATCCAATTAATTTATACGAGTTAAAGCTTTAATTTTTATTCATATTCCTAAATTAATACATTTAAAATAGTTTAACTCATACATAACTGGTATAACACCTTTTAACCCCTAGTTTCAAATTATAGAATTTAATTTCCAAATTTTGAACTCAAATTTAAATCCAATTATTTAAATTCAACAATTAAATCAAATTATTTAAAAATAAATTTCATCTTTGAAATTCCATTTCAAAAGCTTGACGCTTTTAATCCCATTCCAATTTCAAAATATTTGAACTCAAATATTCAATTTTATAAATCATTTCAAAATCTGTGACTTAGTCGATTTCCTCGTGAAATCCATATTTGTGTGTGTATGGTGTGGTCCAGGGGTTTAACATAATAGTGCAACATCATTCCATCATCACAGATTAAAATACAGGAATATAGTTGATAAGCGATATAAACTATAAAGCTTATCGTCCATACATAGATTCACAGATAATATACGAATGTAAATAAATAAATAAATTATACACGACACAAATCACAGAATAAAATATCACAGATCAGGTAGGACAACCAATTCAAGGCATCTCATACAATACAAACATTCATAAGTAAGGTCAAGCATTTGATAATTATTTATAAACAGGATTAATAAATTGTTTAATCCTAATTTATTCAAGTTATTTCCAATTTAATTAATTACTTATGAATTTATTATCCAATTCTGATTTAGTAATTCCAAATCATTTATCTTCCATTTTGAAAGTCTTCCTCCATAACTATAAATTAATTAGTTACCAACTTAAAGCTAAATGTAAATTAAAGTCAAACAAATTAAAATACTAATTAAGCCTAATATTTAACTGTTAAATTTACAAATACTCAGATTGGTTGCAAAATAATTTAAAAACTAAATTTGATTTGGCTTAATAACTTAAACCCAACCCGAGAAAACCCACTGAGAAACAACCCACACCAACAAAACAGGTTCAAATCTGTAGCTCTGCAAAACAACCCATCCCCATCAACTTCGAGTCTTCCCCGTCCCATACTTCGAGTCGCACACTAGTTTCTCGAGTCTCTCCCCTGTAATTCACGCAACTTCTTCCTCTTTTTTTTTTTTCAAGTTTAATTACAAGCTGCTGTGCCTAACCTTTCACACGTACGCACCCAAACCATGTCCCAGAACATTTCACTGTGCACGTGCACGTTAACGCGGCGGCGCTCCGGTCATCGGCGAGACCTCCATCAAGTCGTGAAATGACCCCATATTCGAGAGCAAACCCCAATTCGATGTGAAACACACGAAATCAAAATTGAGTGACTTGGCCACACCTGGAATCTCAAAATCCACTGCAACCCAACCCTGGAAATCGCGTTGAACTCCCAACCCCGGCCACCAGACGACGTGCAACTCTGACCACACTTTCCCCCACCATCCACGTTGCTTCCCCCAAAGCCTTGTACCACTCGATCCACCAGAGCCAGCGAAATGACCCATTTCTAAGCTAAGGCCGAAACTAGGGTTAAAATTTTCAAAAGCGTGCCGCTGTCGCCACCGTGGTCGTGACCACCTCCCATTATTTTTCCTACCACCGTAGTAAGCTCCTCCACGTCCTCGACCAACCGCGACTACCCCAGTTCATCATATCACCGGCAATTGGCCAAAATACCCATTTTGATCATCTTCGAACTGCTATTGACGCACGCAACTAAAAATCACCAAACCACGCTTAAAAATCATAACTTTTAATATAGATTCAAGTTATATTCTTGAATTAATGATTCGTGATAGACGAAATTTCCAAAAATTTAAGTTTTTACTGTAAAAACTTATTCTTTCCTTTTATATGCATGTATACATCAAGAAACTATTTTTAAATTGTAACTCACTCTTAAATACAATTATTTTGTTTTGAAACTACGGTCTGATATGGACTAGAAAACAAAAATTTGAAGTTTTCTAGTTGAGTTATACTCTGCAACTAAACAGAACAAGAACATTCACTGATACATACATGTACACAGAGCCAATGTAATAGATAACCAAGTTTAAATGATGAGTTGTTACTCACAGCATCAATAAGCAAGCAAGATAGAGTATGTTTAGGTAGGAGTTTACTCACAGGTTCACAAGCATTGGATTCAAAGGACTGGTTTTAAAAAAAAAATTAAAGTTGCTCACCTTGTTTCCAGAAAAGAACAGAGTTTGATGATGTTGAACCAGGCTTCAGTTTCCAGTTTTTTTTATTTCTTTATTGTTTACATTTGAAAATCCTGTATCAAGAACAGGATGGACAAAATGCCTCTGAACACAACCACCTAAACATAGATGCTCCTTTTTCTTTTTCTTTTTCTGGTTTGTCATTTCCAGGTTGAAGCTTTGTTTGGGTTTTGAGGTAACATTCACTTCATATTTTCTTAGCTTTGAACTTTTGCAAACTGGAATCTCTTGTTTGAGTTGATTGATATATAGGGGAAACAAGTCTACAGGCTACATTATATTTGTACAAAAGCATGCTGAAAACACTTGTATTAAATGCATGATGTATGTTGCATTTATTACTTCATGTACATATCACTTTGTTTATTTCCTTCTTGCTTGCTCTAACCTGCCTTTCTTCTTGCTTAGTCTTACTGTCTGTACATATTAAATCTTCATTTCGGCTGATAGGTAATGTGGTGTGCTAGCATTTAATGCTATTGGTTTTGTTTTATAAGTCTTGTAGATATCTACTTGCTTCATTCTTTCATTTCGGCTGATGAGATATATTTTGGGGGCTGCAGACATTTCTTTGTACTTACATTTATTTACTTACATATTAATATTATTATTATTTTCATGCTTTTATTTTTAAAACTGGAGATGCTTTGAGTACTTTGTTTGTTATTGTTTCTAGTTTATTTGTTTCACTTGTTTTATTGATTTTCATATTGGTTTGTATTTAATCTATAACTTATATTTTATTTTAAACATCTTTATTTAAAATTCAATTCAACTAAAATTATTTAACTTTGAGTTTCAAATTCAATTATATTTAAAACTTTGTTTTGTTATTTCTTTTATTCCATTGTCTTATTTTTATTCCTCTTTTATTTTAACTTAAATTATTTATTTTACTTTAATATTTATTGTTTTATATTAAATTTATAAATTCAAATTATTATCAACCATCAATTGTAATACTTATTATTATCAATTATTATTAAACCATTCATTTACAATTCAAATCAAACGTATATACATATATATATCTCTATATTTATAAAAAAAAACCCTTTATTTAAGATTTTATTTCAATTCCAACTTAAATATATATATACAAATTTTCAAATCCATATGACTTTATATATTTTCTATTTAAATCGGGGAAACTCGCTTCCATTTATAATTAATTTTACAATTTTTTATTCAAAAATTTATTTAATTATCAATTTAAATTAAATTAAAATCTAGGGTCGTTACAAAATAACAGCGGAAAAGAAAGGTAACACTAGCAGCGGAACATAATCTCCAATATAGTCTTCAAGGAAGAACTCCAGCATCGGTAATCTCCATCTCCAAAGCACCAATCTAGCAATAGCTCGAAATCCCAATCCCGATGCACTAAGCTAAGCAAGTCTCGTCTGACCAAAGACTGAAGAAGATCTCCAAATGCTACCAAACCAAGGATTCTGAAAGCTATAGAATCTACACCTAGTACGGGATTATCTGAAAACCCAACTCTAGACTGCCCGTGTGGGGAAAATAGTGGGCACCTAGAGTTTAGGGAAGGAACAATAAACTCCAGGTCAGTCATGGGACTGGTATGAGCAAACAAAACATTTTGGTCTTTTTAAAACAAACAAAAGAATTTAAATTTGAAATCCGCAATGCTTTTATAAAATGAAACTACCATAAAGTCTCCCGCCATACACACAATGCAAACGTAGAATTGGAGGAGATTTCTCCTTATGATAGTCAAATATGCTTGATACGAGAAAATTTCTTTGATATTATTACTAGTGCATAGTGTAGAAAAACCATTTCGAAAGTATAATATTAATCCTAGCCAGCATACGACATTTCGTCGTATGCATACTATAGCTACCATGTTCAACAGCAGGTTACCGCCACATTCCATGGCAGGTTATACAACTAAAACCGTACAAGGCGCGTATTGTTTTGATTTGATTTCCAACAAATGGTAAGGCTAAGGAACTTCCTACTGCCACATGGGATCGCCTCTCGCGGGACGTCCCGAGAACCTAACCGGATCTCTGCCAACACAAGGTCGGGTTACCTCTATAACTAGGTAAATACTACTCGAGCATGCCATCCCCCGGTCCTTTGGGACCTTTATCCGAGGTGCCTCAAAACCACAAAGCAATCACAAAGTAATAGATCTGCAGTATCCACATGAGTAAGCATCTGGGCTCCATACCATGATACCACCCTTTACCAGAAGGGAATGACACACCCTAAAGGGTGCGACCCTCATAACCTTGCCGCATCTTACCTGTTTCGACCATTTCCGGGGTGTGAGGTCCTGATGCAGTCTCGACCATAAAGCTACGCTTTATATAAAAGCCATGCTTTGATCACAAATGATCAACAAATGATCATCATCACGCAGCAGCACTCAGTATGCCACATTACCAAATTGAGAATATATCGCTGATAAATATCAATTACATAACCTCTAAGCTCGTAAGTCTCAGAGAAGGGTGTTAAGCTAAGAGAATAAATTCTCCGCCACCAAGCAGAAATGTATTTGATAGAGATCAGTTTAATATCCCAAAGTGTAATGTCGGACATACAACCATACAAGTCTGTTCCGGGTTCGAACAGAACCGAAGGTACTTTCGAAGAAGCCGTTGCAAATCCGGGTATCCACAATCCCGATCGGACTTCCCATCACTTAGGGAATCTCTATACCGTAGCTACTCGGTGCAGAGACAATCGATAAGTTATCCTAACGTTCTCGAAGAAACCCGATCTTCAAATGCAATCCATAACGTCGTGTCACTATTCGGAATGAGTTATATGACACAAGGTCCTCTCCCGGCTAAACCGAATAATGAGCGCCATATTTTAAAACATATGGTTATGGGATTTTAGTTAAGTCACAACTTATAAAATCCAAAACTTTTCTTTCAAATGGTTAACAAATTACCATTTTAAATCTTTAAACAAAAAGATTTATTTCACAAAGTTTCACCCAGTTTCACAAAGATCAATTTATAGATTTCCAAAAAAAATTTCCATTTCAAATGGGATAACTCATTAAATCTTTAAATTAAAGATTAAATTTATAGCTTCAAACCATTTCCAAAGATTTATTCATAACTAGGAAAAACCATTTTCCATTTTATACTTGAAATCCTTTTAACACAAATTGGAAGTTCATTTATATGAAAGCTTTTATTATTTGAAAACATATAGTTTTCGTTTTGGAAAAGTCCAATTTGGGTAAAATTTAAAGTCCCAAAACATCACTTTTAAATGTTTTAAAAACCCATATAAACACATTTACAAGTTGAATAACCTTTTTAAACTCTAGTTCCCAAATCATAGAATCCAATTTCAAATATTTAATTCAAATTTAAATCGAATTATTTAAATTTCAAAACTAAATCATGTTATTCAAATAACTTTTATTTTTGAAATTCATTTTCAAAAGCTTTCAATTCTAAAACTATTTTAAAACAATTTCAAAAATCTGTGACTAAACCCATTTCCACGTGCAATCCATATTTGTGTGTGTATAAGTGTGTTCCAGGGGTTTTACACAATAAAAGTGCAACGTCATCAATCATCACAGATTTAATCATTACGATTCGATGTGGGTTTCGGATAACCAACTAGAAACCGACTCCCTGTCGCATCGAAATTCAAATGTCGTTTTACGAGTCAAAGGGTTTCATATAACAATATATACATCACAGATATAACAGCTCCGCACAAAACATAACATCGCGTATCAAATATATCAATCCATCACACAACAAACGGTAACAATCAGCGTCTTTATCATTAATTTCAATTGATTGAGTCTTAATCGCCTTCATTAATTAATCATTACTTTAATTAATTAAAATAATTAAGTACTCCTTAATTAATAATAATACTTAATCACTTTATGTTAGTTAACCTTTAATTACTTATTCTTAATTTAATTACCTTAATTAATTAACCACATTAATTAATAATACTTTGAAGTAAGTAAGCCTTAATATTTGATTATCCAATCTTTAATTATCTATTCCTAATTACTTTCACTAAGTAATTATTATTTAATCATTTAGTAATTACTTGATTTATTAGCTTGAATTATTAATCAATTACCTTAATTACTTTAATTACTTTAACTACATTCATTAAGTGATTCACTTCTAATAATAATTTCCCTTGAATTTGTTAACTAAATCAATTTATTTTCCTTAAATTAATCTTAAAAAGATTCACCACAT
Organism: Allium cepa; assembly: GCA_030765085.1. Lineage (NCBI taxonomy): Eukaryota > Viridiplantae > Streptophyta > Magnoliopsida > Asparagales > Amaryllidaceae > Allium > Allium cepa. The sequence goes on along the minus strand of CM060943.1, from coordinate 53,357,238 downwards.
TCTAAAGTTATTTATTAAGTAATGAACTATTCTTTAATTACCTATATTAATTTATCAACCTTTAAAATAAATATTATTTACAATTTACCCCTAAATAAATACACGATTCTTAAATTTGCCCAAAGCCTTACTTAATTAAAGATCACCTTTTATCTAGATTAATTACTTAATCACTTTATTAATTAAGTTTTAAATAAATTTAAAAAATCATCATTATAAGCCCCTAATTATCTTTAAACACTTTAAAACAAATGTGGCTTTAAAACACTTGAAAACTGGTGCTAAACCACTTAGACCCGAGCCCCAAAACGAAAATCCACCGAGCTAACTTCTTCCTTCCTCTTCCTTTTAACAGCTATACCCAAACATATCCCCGTTACACCGTGCAACGTGCACGTGTACACATCGTTGATGACCCATCGGCGTACTTCATCGACGCTCTCAAGTCGCCGTTGCTCCCCTCGATCTACCAAGCTCCCTAAAAATTCGAATGGTTCACCCAGCATCAAAATCGAGTACATCAGGGTCAACTAAACCCAAACCCAAATTAGAAAAACCCATCGCCCCGACCATCTCGTCCACCAGACACCACGTCACCACGTCCACGGCTCAACCATACGACGACCGAACTAACCCCACAGGTGCGATACCGTCTGATTCAAGCTAGGCGACTCTACACCCTCGAGAACACGATTTACAAAAGTCCGAGCCTAAACCCTAAAATCTTATTTTGCCGTTGCTATGATCAACTAGAAAATCGACGAACATTTTTCTAGTGATCAAGGAAGATCGAACTTCCTACCAACCCAACTTCGATGAACTTCACCATGTCGTTCAACAGAATTTGACAGAAAAGTCATTCCCGTCCCCCTCGAAATTTCTCAAAATTAAATGAACAAAAAATCTCGATTTTACTACCTAAATTCATCGTTCTATAATACAATCCAGTATATGACTTCCAAATTCGAGAATAAAAAGATTTATTTTTTTCCATTTCCAAAACGTTCACTGAAATAAATTGTTTTAGAGCTAAATCCTTAACTAATATAGTTGAAATATATTTTAAAATTAGTATTACATTGTTGGCAACAACTTTTATTCAAAGGTTATAACATATAAACAAATTGAGGAAGAGATATTTGAATTTTCTTTATGGATAGGTCTCTTAAAATGTTGAACAGAGGAGGAAGAAGAATGTATGTTCCTGTAAAAAAAAATTTCCTTCTACTGTTATGCATCCTTTTCCAGAGTATCACTAATTGTCTTTACTTACACTATTTTTTTGAAATTCAATCTATAATGTTCCAGACATCTTCAAATTAGAGATCAATGTTTAATTTTTTTTTTGTATGGCAGTAAAAGTTTAGTTTGAAGGGAACTGGAACTTATATATGAACAACAGAATAATATTTCTGTACTCTAACAAGTTCAAGCATATTCATATCAACATCCAAACACATATCATAGCATATGCGAACTCATTCACAATCAAACGTAAATTCTACTTGCATGCAAACCAAGATGTATGTAAGGTTAAGGATTTGCTCACATGAAGTTTAGAAAGAACAAAGAAAGGTTGAGACAAAAGTGTTTGAGCCTGGAATTTGAAAAAAATTTAGGCCTGGAACCAGTTTTTTCTTCCTTTTTCCACTTTAAATTCTTTTAAGTTTGGATCTACCAATTATAAACACAGATCTTTGTTCATTCCTTATTGTATTTACTTATTCACTTTATAAAAAAATATTAATTTTCTTACCTTCAGTATGAATTTCTTGTTATATAACAGGGGAACCTCCTGCAATTGAAACATAAATCAATCTGTTGCCTTGAACATGATTCTTCCTGCAACTAAGATTGATACTACTGCTTAGATTCTTGCTTTGTCATTAATGTTTAATAGATTCAATTAAAAGTCTTTAAAAGAAAATTTTACTTACCTTGAATTTGTTTCAAAAAAAAAACTACTGCACTTTTTTTTTCTTTTTTGGCCAAAACCTGAAGCATATGTTGATGTTAACCTACACATTTGAATTTGTTTATATTAAATCTTGATTTGAAAATCATAATTTCAGTAAACAATAAAGCTTTAAACTTGCCTAAGGGATGGAATTATAAACTATAGCCTGAGCTTGTTTGTATGGTTTCAGATTTTCAAACTTGAATTAAGGAAGAGAGCATTTTTTCTCTCTCTCTGTTTTTGTTCTTGTCTGAACTTTGCTTGCTCTGATCATTGCTCTAGATCAGATTGTTGTCTGATCCAAATGCATGCCTTTTCATTTCCAGATTTGACTTTTTTTGTATTGCGGCTTGAATTTGTTGAAGCTTCCAGATTTGAATGTTTCAGATTTTCATGCAGGCTTGGTTTTTGAAAACATTGCATGCTTGTTGTTTTCAGATTTCGATCAGGTTTTATTTTCTCAGATTTGATAAAGAAAGGAGAAGACTTAGTTGAAAAAAAAGAAGAAGCCTGGTTTTGTTTTCTTTCTTATATTTACTAAAATTAAGTTCAAAGGAAATTGCTTTTGATATTGAGATGTGTGAATGTCAATCTTCTTTACTGTTCTTCTCAGATTTGCTAAAAAGTTGCATAATTGCATATGGGAAAATGGAAAGTTTTAATAATTTTAAATTTTACTATTTTATTCAATTAATTATGGTGAATGCCATTTGTAAAAGAAATGATCATGAGATCTCAATTCATGTTGATTGCTTTACTCCATCTCTTTTGTATATGTTTATAACCTTATATGTTCAATGTATATACAAATCATATCTTATAAAAAGATAAGTGTTTTTCCAACCTTTTATTAGTTTTAAGCAAATTGTACTTTGTTCATTATACTTCTTTGGATTAAAACTATTATAACTGTTAAATAAATAATTATCTATATATGTATTATTTTGAACTTTTATTTCTTGTTTTATATACATTTTTGTTTGTTATTTCAACTTATACCAATTTAAAGAAACAAATGATTTTTAAAACTAATTTTTATTAATAAGTGAATTTCTTTCTTTTCAAAAGAAATTATGTACTATATAATTTGAATTCAAATGATTTTTCTTTCTTTTAAAATATTTATTATTTCACGATCTTTAAACTCCAAACAAATTTGAATTTTACCCATATATAGTTTATTACTTATTTTATTTGTTTGAGACTTTTCAATTTATTTTCAAATTAAATTTCCAAAGTTTAAGATATATTATTAATTTATATTGACAAATCTTAGGATGTTATTATTTCTTTTTATTTATAGGATTTTAAATATACAAATTCAAAACCCCAATTAAATTTTAAAATCAATACCCAATAAACAAATATCCTATCAAAATTTGAAAAATTCAAATTAATCTACAATTTTATTTCAAAAATTCACTTTAATTTTCAATTTAAATTTATTTAAAAACCGGGATCGTTACACTATTTTAAAACGTACATGCAATAAATAAAAAGAAATGAAGGGACCATATACACATTTTGAAATTCAATTTCTTTCGAAACGTAACCAAATTAATTTCATTCACTCAAATAATACTCAATTTGTACACATATAAATTTTTATCTACGCACAATTAATAAAATTATACCTACCTTAAAAATGAGAACGTTCAATTCTTTTATTTCCACTAAAGCACCATTTCTGTTTAACACAAATTATACATTTCTTTTATTAAATCTATTAATTGCAATCAAAGTTTTCTTTCCTTTTAATCGAAATCTTTCCAATACATTAATTGAAATTAATAACTAAGTTAAATTTCAAAATAGATAAACCAAAATGGATGAGAAATAGGATAATTGTTTCCTTAAGTCATTTAAACATCTTTATAAATTTGTTGTTTTACACCAGCGTAATAAATAACTTACTTAAATTATATTCCTATTCTTGAAATCAATCAGTATGCTAAAACATCGTTCAAATAAATATATATTTCCATTTTACCTAATCATTCTATTCTTTACTCTAATGAAATTAAATCTACATTCACAAATGAAACATTTCAAGGCAAGGCTCGCGTGTTAATAAATAAAACTTACTGGAAGACCAAAAGAGGCATGTATTTAATGAAAGAAAGTAGTAATAAAATAAAATAAATGAAAGCTATAGATTTAAATTTGAGAATGTAGTCCTTATATAGAAATCACAAATCAAATATACTAAATAAAACAATTCATTTCAACATATTTTATTAACCCTAATATGCTCAAATTTACACACATATATGTATTTTTATGTAGTAAACAGTAGATAAAATTAAACACTACAATTAACATAATGAGGACCGCGACCCCACACATTAAAAGATGAACTGAGACCCCAAAGTCAAATTTGAAACGGAATAAATCTCCTATGTTAATATGCTAACTATTCCAAATCTAAAACTTAACCAAACCTTCAAGTTTTTTCTTACCATTTTATTATTGTATATTTTTTTAATTAAATTCAAATTAAGGAATATTTAAATAAATCATATATTCCAACTAGAAACATATAACCAAATTCAATTCTTTGTTTTAATGAAATTAAATTAACATTCATAGATGAAATATTCACTTTATTTGATAAGAATATTCTTATCAAGAAACCATCCTTTTCTTTTATTTTTATCAAAACATATTTCTTTTTATAACACATTCATTTACAATTAACATCTCCCCCTTTAAAACAAACTTATATTTAAAGATTATACCATTAAAGAGTCACAGAAATAATACTTCGTACAACCACATCATTTCTTTATCAATTAATTTCATATTATCATTATATTTGTACTAAATTTAAATGCTTACAATTTGAACGAAATATTTCTCAATGAAATTCTCATTATATTTTTAACATAAAACATATGTTGCACATATCATTAATTAATTACCATTTATTTTTATCTCTTATTAGTGGCAAGATATAATTACAATTACTTGCAATGATTAAATCTCAAAACATACCCTAATATAGGGAAGATAATTAATCCAATTGTTTCCTTTGAAATCCAATTTTCTATGTTAAACCCAATATCTATATACTAATTTAATTCCAACATTTAATTACAAATGTAATAAAACCTGTTCATTATATATTTAAATTTCAAACAAATCCTTTTATTTTGATTTACATTTTTATTATCAAACAAACTATTCCCTTATGCAATTGATTAACATAAGTTTTACACTCACCACTCAAAAGTTAACGTTTCTTCTTATATCAATTGTAATATTTCAATTACATTAATTCTCCATTAATTACCAAATAGATTTCTAACGGATTTAATAATAAGAAAACAAATAAAACAATGGTTATACGTTAATAATCCATATCTATTAATTTATTGTTTAAAAACAAAGGTTAATAAATTTACGTACAAAATAATTGATTTCATACTCCATATTAAAACCAATTGCAATTAATAACATAAGATTACATCAATTTATACATCATTTATTCTATTCCTTATTAACCTTTATTATTTAAATTGATTGAAATTACGTTAACATAGTATAGTAGTCAATTACATTCAATCAATATTAGCCAATTATATGTTTTATCTCATTAAATTATTTGTTTTATGATTTATCTTAAAGTCAAAATTTCTAATCTATAAGATTCAATTTAATAAATAATAAATTTTAGTTTCTGACAATACTAAAGCCCAAAACATTATTAAATTTAATATTTTTAATTATCAAAATATGGGTTGTTACAGTCTCCCCCACTCAAAACTTTTTCGTCCTCGAAAAGGAACAGGAAGGAATCGAGGAATTTGAAATATTTTATTCAAAATGATCAATTTATAAAAAATTTAACATACGTATTTAAATTTAATATAAATTCGAAAATTACTCCATTCGGTTATTGAATAAAAATTTAAGTTTTTTGGTAATTTCCCTTGAAGAGAAAAGAAATATTTCAACATATCTAAAAATTCAGTTAAAACATTTAACCTCATTCACTTAGTAAAAATATAAGATATATTTAAAACATCCTCATAGCACTATGCAAAGATTTTTCAAAAGTCTAAAACAATGTTAGAAATTTATATCAAAACATTATAATAAGCTTTAAAATAAGGTTCTTTAAATCCAAAAATTTTATTAGACTCATTATTTTTAAAATAAGTATAAACTCAATATTATTAAACTGAAACTAATAGTATGCTAAAATCTTACATTAAATTTCTAAATCAAAGTATAAAATTTCATACCACCATAATTAATGTAAATTCTTGTTTCAAAATGAATATTCTAATACAAAATTCAAATAGTAAATAAACCTATAAACTTTACTATTAGTACTTTGAAATTGAGTAAATATTTAAAACTATACTTCCAACATAGGGATTCAAATTTATTTGTCAAGTGTGTTGCTATAAATAAACTTCGCAAATCAAATTTTTTTCTTCTTTCCATTTATATAATATCTTTAAAATATACATTCAAAGAAACTTATATAAATTTTACTTGAAATATTCATTTGAAAGCTTTATTTGCAAATCAATCATCTTTAATACTTTTCAAAAATTCATTTGTAAAGTTTCTTGCTTCATTTATAAATACCATTAAAATATTTTAAATAACATCTTTATAAATATATGTAAACTATTTGAAAATAATTATTTACATCATTACTTATATTTGCAAAGAAGCTATTAAAAAAATTAAATCCATTATTTATAAATTATTAATTTTATCTCAAGATACTTTCCAAATATTATTAATAAATTAATAATCATTTACTTTAAATATATTTTATTTAATCATTAACTTCTAAAATATTTACAACACTAATAATTTATTATTAAACCATGTTGTAAATTATTAAACAATATTTTAAACATTTTAAAGTATTTAGAATTGACAAAAAAATGATCAAAATGTCTTTTATATAATACTTATCAAAATACTTTTATAACTCGATGTCTTAACATGTTTATTCTCGTTCTTGCAAACTCTGGCCATGCGTTGATCAGGCGCAAGGCTAGTATTCTCCAAGTGCTTAGTAGAACTGTTTCAATACCCAGTGAAAATACTTAAAAATAGGTATGAAAAGTACCACTCAAAATCCAATGTCAAATGATGATAATACGATAGTAGTGGCCCGCTGCTGATCCAGTTTTTACGCAATGGACACAAAACTTTCCAGAATGTAACGATCCTGAATTTTGAACAATTTAAATTATAAATATTTAATTTATTTTAAATATTTGAATGATGATTTAAATTGAATTCCCAATATAACAATGAAATTGGCGATTAAATTTTAGAATTTAATCTATTGAAAGTTGAATAAAAATTTGAATATTCAATTTTAAGCTGATTAAAAATATTTTAAAGGCTCAGAAAATTCTCATTAATAACACTGAAGATAATAAAAGCTTCAGAATTGAATTTGAAAATAATTTGTTCAGTTTGAAATTTTATCGTTTAAATTGGATTTAAAAATAGCCTTCCGAGGCATAATCTCAGAATTCGACGAAACCAGTTCCATTGGGTCCGTAATATTGAATTATTATCTGATTTCAAATTTCGTGGCGTTTGGAGTTGATATGTGAGCATACGACATGTAAACGCATCAAAGAAAATTGATATCGAACTAATGACTTAGAAAAATAATTTGGATTTAAGAATTATTACTTATGTAAATTTATAAATTGATGGTTAGTTTAATAACATTTTTATTTAATTTAAATAAAATGGAATAAATTTTATCAATACAAAATATAAGTATAAAATCTAATTGTAAAACATGTTAATATAAATTAATTATTGTGGTTAGACGATTAAATCGGTTCGATAATTGCTGTGGAAGTTTTAATCGGTAGTAAATTCGTTTAAAAATTTGTTAAGTGTTGTTTGGGCTTTGAAAATTATTATTGGCCCACGTTCATGTTTATGGCACGGTGACAATATCTATTACAGTTCCCTTCTTATAAAAAAAATTATTTGACCCGTTTGCCCTTTACCATTCATTCGAAACCCTAAGCAAATGAGAAAAAAATGGTGGCTGCGCTCGTTTTTTTTATGTAATGGCGGCATCGTTCTTCATCTTCACAAATTAGGGCTTTTCAAAAGAATCAAAGACGGAAATTTCGATGATCGAGTTCGATCGTCGCTTGTTCCCTGATTCGCTCGCGACCGCTTCGACAAAGGTGTGTAGTTTATATTACTTACATCTTATTCAAACTGTTCGAATTCGTTTGCTTGTTTGTTTTCATGGCCTTTGGCTTCAACTTGATTTTGATTGATGTTGATTCAGTTTGATTTTGGCACTGACTTGTTTAGTATCGGCCTTGGCATTTTTTGTGATAGTTGATTTTGTTTATGGCTTGACTTTGTTCAACTCGATTTTTGGCTTGGTCAACTTTGATTTTAACTTGTTCATCATATTCGTGTTATCCACGGTTTTGAGTACTTGGTTGTAACTGGATTTGTTGCCTCTTTTATATACATCGCTTTGATTTGCATTTTGTGATAATATGAACTTTGACTTGTTCAGTTCTTTCCTTTGATTGACTTCACTATAACAGATAATGTTTGATTTCTTCTTCTTTTTTTTTAAAACATTAGCATTATTTCGGCCAGATTTTCTCCACTGGTCTGGTTTTTGTTCCTCTTGAAGTCAGGTCTTTTGAGCTACTATCTTGGATGAGGATTCATTTGCATTACAAGTTGTTGTTGTGCATCATATACATGAAAAAAAAACTGTCATGTGGTATGTAGAGGCTGTTTCACTTTTGTCCATAGTCATTGTGGTCTAATCTAGTTCATGCCTTTATCTTTTGTACATGTTAGATGGTTTGCATTTCAGTGTATTGACCATTGATTTAGATAACTTCCTGGGTTTCTCTTGAGCATTGCATTGGAGCTGTACATGTTAAAAGCGTTAGCTTGCATATCCATATTGCATATGTACTGATCTGGTCTATCTCCTTATGCAATTGTTGTTTGGACCTGTTTGTACCTATGTAATTTACTTGTATCACTTCCTATCCACACTTCAGGTTGTGGTTGGCATTGATTAGTTGTTACTGCTCTGTGTTCTGTTATTTGTTGGGCCTGGCTGTGCTACCTTACCTTTAGTGCACTGTCCAGTTCATTTAGTCGTTCACTTTTGCCTTCGTGAACATTGTAGTTGATTATGAAGTTTAAGTTTCATATCTACATCCATATATGCATTCATTCTTGCACTGTCCAGATTTATAGTTGCATATATGTCGTATCTTGTGTGCACTGTTGGTTCACGTTGCATTCATTTGCATCCTTGTTAATCATGTAGTTGCACTGCATCGAGTTCATGTTGTGCCATACACTTGAACTCAGTTACATTTGTCTGGTTCATTTTGGTTATGTGCACTGCTGCGTCGATTTGAAACTGCTGCCATAGCATTCCTTTGTACATTTCCCTGACCCCTTCAGCCCTGACTTGGTGCAGTTAACTTTTTTGTGACTTCGGTCTTGACTTCTGATAGCACTTGAGCATTTTTGTTGGTCACTGCCACTTTGATTTTTCATATTAATATGCAGACATTTGAGTGCATTTTTTTGTTGTTCATTGCAACTTTGATTTTTCATATTCATATGCAGACATTTGAGAGCATTTTTTTGTTGTTCACTTCAACTTTGGTTTTGCATAATTAATATGCAGATACTTGAGCATTATTATTGTTTCATTACAACTTCTGTTTGCATATTTAATATGCAAATACACTTGTGCACATTGATGTTATATGCAAGTGTAGAATTGTTTCACTGATGCATCACTTGTTGTCGTACTCACTTGTAGTTGTTCCTGTAGTGTTGTCTTCATGTTATGTAGACTTGATATTACTAGAGCCAGCTACCCACTTCATTCACTGTTGCATTTGAGTTTAGTTGCCTTTGTTTCCAATTTTAGGTATACATGAATACCATTTTAAACTGCCTGGCCTACCTGCCCTGCGCAGTTGCATTCTGGTCAAGATAGCATTATGCATTCTTTGTGCATACATGTTGGGTTCATTCAAAATGTCATTCCTTTGAGTAGTTTGTTTGGCATCTCCATTTGTTGCACTAGATTCTACATCTCTGATCAGTTCATTATTTTTGGGCCTGGAGCTCTTTGATTATGTGATGTTACATCACTTGTTGTGACCTCTGCACATCCACTTGCATTTTGGTTTTGGCTGCCTCATTATTGAGGCTATGTGTCACTGTACTTGCACCTGTTGCTTGTGCAGTCCCACAAGAACCCATGTTGTCTGGTCATCTTGTAACATGCAGTGTTTATATTATTTCTCTGATGCAGTTATTTCGCATCTCCATTTGTTCTACTAGTTGTAGTTAGCTTGGGCTTGTGGTCTTTGCTTGTTAAGGCTGCTGCTCATATGCTCTAACTTGAAGCATGTTGCCTGACCATTCAGTTCGCATACATATTCATCATGTTCACTAGGTATATGCATAGTTTCATACATGTGCCATTTCGTTTTCTTCTATGTTCTGTTGGCACTGTTGTATTATGATTTGTACACTTGAGTTGAATCCAGCTTAAACGCTCGGGTTTGACCTTGTGCTCGTTTGTGCCTTTTTCTGTACATTTCCTAATTTTGCTTATTTTACGCTGTAGTGGCAAGGCAGTGCACGCGTGCGTGCACTGCAGCCACATAGCATTGATTTTGTTGATATTTCATTTACTTTTGATTTATTGATTTCTTTGCGTATTTCATATGCTGTATTGGCGAGGCCGTACACGCATGCGTGTACTGCAGCCAATCAGTTTTGATTTTTTTAAGTAACTTTTCAATTATTTGAATTAATTTTATTTAAATTGATGATTTTGTTTTTTTTAATTGCCGTTTAGGCAAATTTTGATGCTTTTTCTAAATTATCTTTTTAAAAGGAAAAAAAATTCTTTATCTATCTTCCTTGATAAATTTGAATTTGCTGATTTACTGTTTAACACTGTTAAGTGTTATATTTACCGTTATCCGATTTCTTGTTAAAGGATCGAATAGGTAAATTTATCTTTAACTGTCATCTAATTTCTATTTAATTATTATTGCCTCTATGCACTAATAACTGAGTTTGAATTAGACTGACCCGTGTATTATTTTCTTTTGAATGTAATACTCGGGTCAGACCGAGTATTTTACAACTTGAAGATTTTCAGGCAGCGAAGTTAGAGAGAGAGGGGGACTAGCGCTTCACTTTAGCTTTTCAGGATTTTTGTATTTAAAGGATTATGTTCCGCTGTATAAAATGTAACTCATTGTATAAACTCTGATATTGGTATAAAAGAAAAGTTCATTTATGAAAAATATTATTATTCTGTGATTCTGTGGCTGATTCTGTTTAAATTCTATAAACTAAACAACAATCCGTCATTTTGAACGTTTCTAGTTGGTTTAAATTACCGACTAGGAGCGGTCAGAGCGGCGGGTCGTTACAAAGTGGTATTAGAGCTTTGGTTTATACAAAGCTTAGTTTATGGCGTTTAATAAGAATAGTTACTAGAATCACTTTAAAGAAAGTGTTTCCAAATTTAAAGAAGTATAAAATTGTTTTTTTATATAAAGGTATTTTGAAAATTCAAATCGTTTTCGGAAATTCCCCTCTGTAAAAGTGAGTTTGCGATAGTTTCTATTCGGTGAGGTCTCCTTAGATTTGAGTTCCGATCATTCGAAAACCCGTTATCGAATTTCTGAGATTTATGGAAAATGAAATATAAGTTAAGTGAATAAATAAATTGGTTTGAATCAAATATTTTGAATATTTCCAAAATAATAATTGGGAAATAAAATGACATGTTAATTTGGTTATGACCAAGGGGATCATGGAATTATAACTTGGGAATTCGATTCTGAATTCTTTTGAAAAATTGATTTCAAGTGTTTTGAAGAACGATTTAGTAAATAAATGGATTATAAGTATTTAACTTATAATATGGACTTTTTGGTATATAACTGAGTTATATAAATTGAATTGAATTAATAAAGGGGATTATAAATCAAAGTTTTATAAATAGAAATGGAATTTGTAAAGAATGTTTATAAATTCCGCAAATGACTTATTTTGATAAGTAAATTGTTATAGCTTATTAAATGAGTTATATCTATGATTTTGGACAGTGAATAAGATATAAAAGGAATGCTTTGAGGAAGTAATATTATGAAATGAAGTTAATCCATTTTGAAATGTGTTAAGAATCGAAAGCAAAGATTTCAACATTCATTGTTGAAATAGACGTTTTCGAGAGAAAAGAAAGGAAATGGTGGACTATAACACAGTTGTTATTGTAAATGATTTCCGAAAGGAAATGTTTTATATAGTATTGGGATTTATATATCTATCTTAAATTCGAATCCCTATACTAGTGATTTTGGGTCGTCGTAACGATGTTTTACGCAACATTCATTTTGACTCAAATAAATGTGTTTAAAAGAATGATTTCCTTAAAGAATGAAATATATACTTAATTATGATAAGTATATTGAACATTTTCCAAGTGTTGAAAATAAATGGATTTGTGAATTACTTATTATTAAATAAATATGGGAATGTTTTCCAATATGAGATGAAAGGTTTGAAATTTTATCTTTTAAAGATAAATTGAAAAGTGAATATTTGAAATTGTTTCAAATAGCTAAGTGTGGAAAATTATATATCTTGTAAAGATATTATTTTTTGGGAAATTTGAACAATTAGTTCAACTTGGAAATTTTCAAAAGATTGAATCTTGAGTTAAATTGAGTTTAACTTCGACACCCAAAAACAATATAAGTTGAGCTTTGAATTTTGATGGTCGATTTGGATTGTATGTCTAACATTGTGAATTGATGACATATCAATTAATCTCTATTAAATATATATCTGTGGTGGCGGAGAATTTATTCTCTTAGCTTAGCACCCTTCTATGAGACATACGAGCTCAGAAGTTATATATCGGTAGACATCAATTACGTGTTGAGAATTGACGATGTAACGTGAAATCCAAATCGAATATGAAGTCGATAATGAATTGAATTATGAATATGAATTGGGTTTGTGATAACCTTAAAATTTCCAAATCGACTTAGAGGAAAATTTTAAATTGATAATTATGAATCCTCTATTTGTTATGGATATGAGATATTGTGGTTTTCAGAACATATATATCAGAATACGATAAATTTGAAAACCATCAGTTTGGAAAGTAATTGTTATGCAAAACTTATGTAAGTACATGGGTATGATATGTACGAAATATGAAATGAAGTACTATGTATGTATGATATTATGTTTTCCAAACTGAGGATATGGAAAAGTACCTTCCATTTAAAATTGGAGAAGGTATTGGAACTCGATATGAGTGTCCATTTGAAATTCGTAGCTACGTTGAATTTCCATTTGTGGAATGTCCATTCGGACTGAAATCCCCCACGATGGATCATCGTGTTGGGATCGGGAACTAGCGGTATTCGAGGGGCGAGATGCCTATGGTTACAAGCGACTCTACTGGGATAGTAGCGTAACCGCCGGGTATACCGCGATCTAGATGAAATAGCGTAATTCGAGGGGCGAGATGCCTATGGTTACAAGCGACTCTACTGGGATAGTAGCGTAACCGCCGTGTAAACCGCGATCTGATGGTATAGCGTAATTCGAGGGGCGAGATGCCTTCAGTTACAAGCGATTCCACTGGGATAGTAGTGTAACCGCCGGGTAAACTGCGATCTATGAAACAATCATGGCGAAATTCAAGAGAGATGAGAAATCCATAGTTTACAAGCGATCCTACTGGGATAGTAGCGCAATCGCTGGGTAAGCTGTGATCCATGGGGGAACGTGCTTTCCATATCCATTTTTAAAAGACTTTTTAAGTATTTTCACTGGGAATTGAAGCAAGTATTTTTGTACTTGGAGATTTTTAGACTTGCGCCTGGCCAGCGTATGCCCAATGTTTGTAAGAACGACAATAGACTTGTTGAATTTCGAGTTAGCAAGTATTTTCGAACTTTAAATAGCAAATCAATTATCTGAAATTAAAATTGCTTAATTCCAACCTAATAAACTAAGGAAGAAGATTTTTGAAATGTTTTGGAAGTCCACAGCTTTGGAAAAGATATACTATGTAAATCTCTTAAATGAAGAATTTCAAATTTAAATATGAGTTTTTTTTAAGTTGGAAATTTTAGTAAAATAATTTTTTTTTTTTTTGCGTCTTGGTTGTAGAAATCAATAAACAAAGGAGCTAATTAACATAGCTATTAAGATAAAACAAATGGAACTCATTTATTTTTAATAAGTTTCGAACTTGGTAAAATTATGTAGGGTATAAACATCAGTGAAATTTTAACAATCATTTTTCCTTGTAATTTCGGGACGAAATTCTTTTAAGGAGGAGAGAGTGTAACAATCCTCAATTTTGAACAATTTAAATTATAAATATTTAATTTATTTTAAATATTTGAATGATGATTTAAATTGAATTCCAAATATAACAATGAAATTGGCGATTAAATTTTAGAATTTAATCTATTGAAAGTTGAATAAAAATTTGAATATTCAATTTTAAGCTGATTAAAAATATTTTAAAGGCTCAGAAAATTCACATTAATAACACTGAAGATAATAAAAGCTTCAGAATTGAATTTGAAAATAATTTGTTCAGTTTTGAAATTTTATCGTTTAAATTGGATTTAAAAATAGCCTTCCGAGGCACAGTCTCCGAATTCGACGAAACCAGTTCCATTGGGTTCGTAATATTGAATTATTATCGGATTTCAAATTTCGTGGCAGTTGGAGTTGTTATGTGAGCATACGACATGTAAACGCGTCAAAGAAAATTGATATCGAACTAATGACTTAGAAAAATAATTTGGATTTAAGAATTATTACTTATGTAAATTTATAAATTGATGGTTAGTTTAATAACATTTTTATTTAATTTAAATAAAATGGAATAAATTTTATCAATACAAAATATAAGTATAAAATCTAATTGTAAAACATGTTAATATAAATTAATTATTGTGGTTAGACGATTAAATCGGTTCGATAATTGCTGTGGTTTTAATCGATAGTAAATTCGTTTAAAAATTTGTTAAGTGTTGTTTGGGCTTTGAAAATTATTATTGGCCCATGTTCATGTTTATGGCACTATGACAATATCCATTACAGTTCCCTTCTTATAAAAAAAAATTATTCGACCCGTTTGCACTTTACCATTCATTCGAAACCCTAAGCAAACGAGAAAAAAAATGGTGGCTGCGCTCGTTTTTTTTATGTAATGGCGGCATCGTTCTTCGTCTTCACAAATTAGGGCTTTTCAAAAGAATCAAAGACGGCTCTTTCGATGATCGAGTTCGATCGTCGCTGGTTCCCTGATTCGCTCGCGACCGCTTCGACAAAGGTGAGTAATTTATATTACTCACATCTTATTCAAACTGTTCGAATTCGTTTGCTTGTTTGTTTTCATGGCCTTTGGCTTCAACTTAATTTTGATTGATGTTGATTCAGTTCGATTTTGGCACTGACTTGTTTAGTATCAGGCTTAGCATTTTTGTGATAGTTGATTTTGTTTATGGCTTGACTCTGTTCAACTCGATTTCTGGCTCGGTCAACTTTGATTTTGACTTGTTCATCATATTCGTGTTATCCACGGTTTTGAGTACTTGGTTGTAACTGGATTTGTTGCCTCATTTATATACATGGCTTTGATTTGCATTTTGTGATAATATGAACTTTGACTTGTTCAGTTCTTTCCTTTGATTGACTTCACTATGACAGATAATGTTTGATTTCTTCTTCTTTTTTTTGAAAACATTAGCATTGTTTCGGCCAGATTTTCTCCACTGGTCTGGTTTTTGTTCCTTTTGAAGTCAGGTCTTTTGAGCTACTATCTTGGATGAGGATTCATTTGCATTACAGGTTGTTGTTGTGCATCATATACATGAAAAAAAAACTGTCATGTGGTATGTAGAGGATGTTTCACTTTTGTCCATAGTCATTGTGGTCTAATCTAGTTCATGCCTTTATCTTTTGTACATGTTAGATGATTTGCATTTCAGTGTATTGACCATTGATTTAGATAACTTCCTGGGTTGCTCTTGAGCATTGCATTGGAGCTGTACATGTTAAAAGTGTTAGCTTGCATATCCATATTGCATATGTACTGATCTGGTCTATCTCCTTATGCAATTGTTGTTTGGACCTGTTTGTACCTATGTAATTCACTTGTATCACTTTCTATCCACACTTCAGGTTGTGGTTGGCATTGATTAGTTGTTACTGCTCTGTGTTCAGTTATTTGTTGGGCCTGGCTGTGCTACCTTACCTTTAGTGCACTGTTCAGTTCATTTAGTCGTTCACTTTTGCCTTCGTGAACATTGTAGTTGATTATGAAGTTTAAGTTTCATATCTACATCCATATATGCATTCATTCTTACACTGTCCAAATTTACAGTTGCATATATGTCGTATCTTGTGTGCACTGTTGGTTCACGTTGCATTCATTTGCATCCTTGTTAATCATGTAGTTGCACTGCATCGAGTTCATGTTGTGCCATACACTTGACCTCAGTTACATTTGTCTGGTTCATTTAGGTTATGTGTAGTGCTGCGTCGATTTGAAACTGCTGCCATAGCATTCCTTTGTACATTTCCCTGACCCCTTCAGCCCTGACTTGGTGCTGCTAACTTTTTTGTGACTTCGGTCTTGACTTCTGATAGCACTTGAGCATTTTTGTTGGTCACTGCCACTTTGATTTTGCATATTAATATGCAGACATTTGAGAGCATTTTTTTGTTGTTCATTGCGACTTTGATTTTGCATATTAATATGCAGACATTTGAGAGCATTTTTTTGTTGTTCACTGCAACTTTGGTTTCGCATAATTAATATGCAGATACTTGAGCATTATTGTTGTTTCATTACAACTTTTGTTTGCATATTTAATATGCAATTACACTTGTGCACATTGATGTTATATGCAAGTGTAGAATTGTTTCACTGATGCATCACTTTTGTCGTACTCACTTGTAGTTGTTCCTGTGGTGTTGTCTTCATGTTGTGTAGACTTGCTATTACTAGAGCCAGCTACCCACTTCATTCACTGTTGCATTTGAGTTTAGTTGCCATTGTTTCCAATTGTAGGTATACATGAATACCATTTTAAACTGCCTGGCCTACCTGCCCTGCGCAGTTGCATTCTGGTCAAGATAGCATTATGCATTCTCTGTTGCATACATGTTGGGTTCGTTCAAAATGTCATTCCTTTGAGTAGTTTGTTTGGCATCTCCATTTGTTGCACTAGAGTCTACATCTCTGATCAGTTCATTATTTTTGGGCCTGGAGCTCTTTGATTATGTGATGTTACATCACTTGTTGTGACCTCTGCACATCCACTTGCATTTTGGTTTTTGCTGCCTCATTGTTGAGGCCGTGTGTCACTGTACTTGCTCCTGTTGCTTGTGCAGTCCCATAAGAACCCATGTTGTCCGGTCATCTTGTAACATGCAGTGTTTATATTATTTCTCTGATGCAGTTATTTCGCATCTTCATTTGTTCTACTAGTTGTCGTTAGCTTGGGCTTGTGGTCTTTGCTTGTTAAGGCTGCTGCTCATATGCTCTAACCTGAAGCATGTTGCCTGACCATTCAGTTCGCATACATATTCATCATGTTCACTGGGTATATGCATAGTTTCATACATGTGCCATTTCGTTTTCTTCTATGTTCTGTTGGCGCTGTTGTATTATGATTTGTACACTTGAGTTGAATCCAGCTTAAACGCTCGGGTTTGACCTTGTGCTCGTTTGTGCCTTTTTCTGTACATTTCCTAATTTTGCTTATTTTACACTGTAGTGGCAAGGCAGTGCACGCATGCATGCACTGCAGCCACATAGCATTGATTTTGTTGATATTTCATTTACTTTTGATTCATTGATTTCTTTGACTATTTCACATGCTGTATTGGCGAGGCCGTACACGCGTGCGTGTACTGCAGCCAATCAGTTTTGACTTTTTTAAGTAACTTTTCAATTATTTGAATTAATTTTATTTAAATTGATGATTTTGTTTTTTTAATTGCCGTTTAGGCAAATTTTGATGCTTTTTCTAAATTATCTTTTTAAAAGGAAAAAAAATTTCTTCATCTATCTTCCTTGATAAATTTGAATTTGCTGATTTACTATTTGACAATGTTAAGTGTTATATTTACCGTTATCCGATTTCTTGTTAAAGGATCGGATAGGTAAATTTATCTTTGACTGTCGTCTAATTTCTATTTAATTATTATTGCTTCTATGCACTAATAACTGAGTTTGAATTAGACTGACCCGTGTATTATTTTCTTTTGAATGTAATACTCGGGTCATACCGAGTATTTTACAGCTTGAAGATTTTCAGGCAGCGAAGTTAGAGAGAGAGGGGGATTACCGCTTCACTTTAGCTTTTCAGGATTTTTGTATTTAAAGGATTATGTTCCGCTGTATAAAATGTAACTCATTGTATAAACTCTGATATTGGTATAAAAGAAAAGTTCATTTATGAAAAATATTATTATTCTGTGGATGATTCTGTTTAAATTCTATAAACTAAACAACAATCCGTCATTTTGAACGTTTCTAGACGTAGGTTTAAATTACCGACTAGGAGCGGTCAGAGCGGTGGGTCGTTACACAGAAGATCCTTCTACCTTCCGGATTTTAGAAAAATATTATAGCCAGTTCGTAAACAAGGGACCACGACCCCTACTCAGTGGTACGATGTTGATTCAATGATTTACGCAATGGATGTACTTCCTTCCCGGAAGATCCATAAACAACAGATACCAGGATCGAAAATGCCTCCATTGGGTAAACTAAAGAACCATCTACCCTGAAAAAAAATCAAGGAACTCATGAGTTTAAGTCCGGACAACCATATTAGTTCGAATCCATTTCTGAATTCACCCAAGTCCATTGGGGTTTATCGGTCGAATCCATTCCTGGATTCCCCAAGTCCATCTAAGTCGAAGCATATCATACTATACTTCTTCACGGAGGGTACTTCCCCATACCTCTTACATCAAAATATAACACACCATATATAATAACCCTTTCAAAATCATGGTTTCAAATATCGCACTTATATAAATTCCATTATATATAAGATTTCATTTTCAGATAAAGTACTTTCCAAAATAAATAATCTCGAATATATCAAATCATTCTTATATAAATTCCGTTATATATAAAATTTATCACTTCAGATCGAATACCTTCCAGAATCAACATTTTCAAAATCACTTGTACTTATACAAAGTCCATCTTATACAAGAATAAAAAATTTCCAAAATAAATTTCGCTGTATGAAAAGCCATATAGGATTGAACATCTTTGGTTTATAAAAGGTTTTGAATTTAGAATAGTTTTGTATTTTTGTATATAAAATGGTTGTGTAAAATATTTTGTAAAATATTTTTGTACATAAAATAGTTTTGTGAAATAGTTTATAAAATAGTTTGGTAAATAAAATAGAATAAGATAGTTTGTATAATAAAAATAAAAGAAATAGTTTTGTAAAAATGGTTTTAAATCAATAGTAGTTTTGCATAGAAAAAAATTCCAATTTAAATTATAAAGATACCCAACCCAACAACTTCCAATTTCAACGCCAAAGCATATCAATAATATTAGAACATAAGATGTACGTATGTCATCATTTCGCAAAATGACATTCGATCGCCCGCTCGATCACACAAGTTAGCTTTCGAACTAGTATTGTCCATTCAACTTCCCTAATGCGGATTTCGATATGGTTTCTTGACTAGAAACCATCATTCTCCTTGCATAGCCATATACTATGATAGAGAATTCTATAATCAAACCAAAAATCCATATCAAATATTCGCCATCAAGAATCGAATGAAAAATCTCAGCACGAAGTGATGTAATTCACATAGAACTTGTGTACTCAAATCCAAATCAAATTAATTTTGCGAATAAAATAATATACATACAACATATGTAATTATTCCAATTTGTTTCATCACAATTTCATTTCAATTAAATTCATTTTTAATCTCATCGATTAACACAAATATCACTTCATACTTTAATATTTGTTTCACAGAATTTCTCCATTTAATATAAACATTAATATATCCATTCTCATAATATTGCTTATATTTCTCTTTAATTTAAATTACATTCATTTCACATGTAATATTTATCATTTAAAACTAATTTATTTGCAAATCATTTCATAAGGAATTTCTTTACGACCAATTTATAAAACTTAATTCCTTTTTATAAGATATTGTTCAAGTTTAAAGTTATCACAACTTTATTTATAACCATTTATTGCAACATCTATTTATTTCATAACAATTTACAAGTCATGGCTTTATTTGAAATCATTTCACTTTTAATTCATATTGCTTATTCCATTTAGTTTCACCTTTACCTTTAAATTTATTTATGACATGTTTCATAAATGTTAATTAAGTTTATAAACATATTTTTCCAATTTAATCTCATTTACAACATTTCCTTAATCACAATTTCAATTTAAAAATCCCAATGCTTAAAGTTCACACTTGTATATTATTACATTACATGCTAAGAATGTATACCCCAATTCTATTGATTTACTAAACATAGATATAACAAATTAAACCTTATTTTACTTGCTTTCAAATTATGGTTATCAATTCAACTATATAATTCAACCTAATTATCAAGTTTCACTCATATATTAATACAAAAAGGTTTCGATTATCCAAAATATCCAAATATTCCATTTTTTCCAATAGGTGAAACTACATGTCAGCAAACAACAAAATTCACATCAACATTTCAATTTCATAAACAAATATCCTAATTATTCATTTTATTCTCTTTAATACACCATTATTAAACTAGTATTTAGTCCATTAATTCAATCA
The DNA here is from genome assembly GCA_030765085.1 of Allium cepa. NCBI lineage: Eukaryota > Viridiplantae > Streptophyta > Magnoliopsida > Asparagales > Amaryllidaceae > Allium > Allium cepa. The sequence goes on along the minus strand of CM060943.1, from coordinate 53,336,357 downwards.
ACGATAATTAACCAATGTTTATAATTTGATTAAATACAATAGGTCGACAAAAATTATAATAATTAAATATTACCATTTCATAAATCAAACACATTACAAATAACTATATTAGTCTTAAAAATTTATTCCTTTATATATATCATATAATATTAGGAAAAATAATTTCATTTCAAAATTTATATAAAACATTTTTATAACACTAACAAATATGCGCTCTCGTATATACACTAAGACAACTCATTCTAGGGTGTTACTACCCTATCTCTAATGAGTTAACCCCAACAGGCTAAGGTATGTCTAAACCAAAGCTTTGATACCAACTGTAACAACCCACCTTTTTGGATGGTTCAAATCGACAATAAACCACACATGCAAGAATCAAACCATTCAAAAGGGAGGATTGTTAATGAGGTAAATAAGAAAAAAAAGAAAAAGGAAAGAGAAACAAAATACAGAATCTCGCAGCGTAACGACAAAATATAATAATCAAATAAACAGTTCATGAAGCTGTTTTACAAATAACATTTCATTACACTTTTACAAATTCAAATCAGAGTTATACATATATCATAAATAACCAAATAATGCAGCAGAACACAGAATGTAGTGGAATAATAAATAGCAATAATATACTGAATCTTTGTCTTCGTCCACCAGAAATAGTCTTCAATGCTGAAAAACTCTGGTTGACCCGAGCATAAAGGAAAATAATACACTCGAGTCAGAAATAAAATTCTTATGCAAATTAAATCAAAAGTATATGAATTAAGGAATGCAGATAACTAATTTTTGAAGGTTCAAATTTTTGGAAATGTTATTGTTTCCATATTCAAAATAAAATGGATTTCACAATAGATCCATTCTAGTAAATTACAAATCTACAAAACAATTCCCAGTTAAATTTCATAGTTTTAGAGGTTTGATTTATAAAAATGTTCCAAAGTTTCAATATTCACTTTTTTGGAAACTTACCAATGTTTCAAAATTTAATTTTGAAAACTTTCAAGTAAGGTAACGACGGTTTACTTCTCAAAATCATTTTTATGGTTCAAATAGTAAATCTAACCATACTATTTTTCCTCTGATGTAAATACTTGAAATTCATGGGTTTTACATCCTTATTCAGTGTGTAACTAATCGATATGAAAATTTAAATAATTACAATAAACTATAGGGTGATAACAAGGATATATCAAATAGATGAACAAATATACATTCAATCACAATAGCATCCATCACAACATACAATCAACATTCAAATCAATCAATTCAACAATCAACCAATTCAATAACATGTCACAGTAATTATTGGTCATCACATATTGGAATTTAGCTATTCAAATTAAATATTAATAAATATTCCAAACCAACAATCAAAAATTTATCACTGTATGACCTGGTTTAACTTGCAATAAAATTTTGGTATTTCGTGAGTGTGTTTAAACACTCACATGTTGGATTTCCCTTTTCTAGTCGGATTTGGATCCGCTACTACTTCCTCCTTTTGATTTGTTTCCTTCTATCTTAATCTTTTTTTAGAATGTTTTGAAAGAGATAGAGAAGTTGTTATAGATCTGGATTTGAAGAAAAAGATTTGGAAAAAAGAAAAAAGTTTGGAAAAGAAGAAGAAAATTTAAAGAAGATGAAGAATTGAAAGAGAAAATAAATCTTTCAAAAGGAAGAAGATTTGAAGAAGAAGAAACAAAAAGATAAAGAATGAAGCAAAAACAAAGAGAAGAAGGAGATTTAAAGAAGAAAAAATGAAAACGGAAGGAGGAAGGTGAAGAGAGAGAAAATTGAGATGGAAATTTGATTTCGAAAATGAAGCTATAGAAGATGAGATTAGAAAATGAAATATGACTAAAGGAATGAAGATGGAAAAATGAAAAGCTAATAAGGTATATATAAACAAACTAGGAATTGAAATAAAGTAAAATATGAACAGCCCTAAAACGTAGTATTGAAAGATGTGAACTAAATGAATATGAGGTGATAGAAGAAACAAAAATGCAAATGAAGAAATAAAATTATAAATTATTTAATAACAAGTAAATAAAGGTAGAGGGACAAACTGCACGTTTAGTTTTAAGTGCTTTCGGCATTTATAATGCATAGGGAAATGTATGTAGGAATGAGAAAATTTGCAAACCAAAGGAAAATAAAAAATTTTATAACCAAAAATGAGATGGAAAGAATTAAATATAGCTTAAAATCTTAGGCTTTGGTATTAAACCGAAGGAGAAATGAACGGACCAAGTTTTAATAATGAGGTAACTATTTTAAAACGTACATGCAATAAATAAAAAGAAATGAAGGGACCACATACACATTTTGAAATTCAATTTCTTTCGAAACGTAACCAAATTAATTTCATTCACTCAAATAATACTCAATTTGTACACATATAAACTTTTATCTACGCACAATTAGTAAAATTATACCTACCTTAAAAATGAGAACGTTTAATTCTTTTATTTCCATTAAAGCACCATTTCTGTTTAACACAAAATGTACGTTTCTTTTATTAAATCTATTAATTGTAATCAAAGTTTTCTTTCCTTTTAATTGAAATCTTTCCAATACATTAATTGCAATTAATAACAAAGTTTAATTTCAAAATAGATAAACCAAAATGGATGAGAAATAGGATAATTGTTTCCTTAAGTCATTCAAACATGTTTATAAATTTGTTGTTTTACACCAGCGTAATAAATAACTTACTCAAATTATATTCCTATTCTTGAAATCTATCTGTATGCTAAAACAGCGTTCAAATAAATATATATTTCCTTTTTTAACTAATCATTCTATTCTTTACTCTAATGAAATTAAATCTACATTCACAAATGAAATATTTCAAGGCAACGCTCGCATGTAAATAAATAAAACTCACTGGAAGACCAAAAGAGGCATGTATTTAATGAAAGAAAGTAGTAATAAAATAAAATAAATGAAAACGGCAGATTTAAATTTGAGAATGTAGTCCATACATAGAAATCACAAATCAATATACTAAAAAAAACAATTCATTTCAACATATTTTATTAACCCTAATACGCTCAAATTTACACACATATATGTATTTTTACTTAGTAAACAGTAAATAAAATTAAACACAACAATTAACATAATGAGGACCGCCACCCCACACATTAAAAGGTGAACTGAGACCCCAAAGTCAAATTTGAAATGGAATAAATCTCCTATGTTAATATGCTAACTATTCCAAATCTAAAACTTAACCAAACCTTCAAGTTGTTTTCTTACCATTTTATTATTGTATTTTTTTTAATTAAATTCAAATTAAGGAATATTTAAATAAATCAAATATTCCAACTAGAAACATACAAGAAAATTCAATTCTTTGTTTTAATGAAATTAAATTAACATTCATAGATGAAATATTCACTTTATTTGATAAGAATATTCTTATCAAGAAACCATCCTTTTCTTTTATTTTTATCAAAACATATTTCTTTTTATTACACATTCATTTACAATTAACATCTCCCCCTTTAAAACCAACTTATATTTAAAGATTATCCTATTAAAGAGTCACAGAAATTATACTTCGTACAACCACATCATTTCTTTATCAATTAATTTCATATTATCATTATATTTGTACCAAATTTAAGTGCTTACAATTTGAACGTAATATTTCTCAATGAAATTCTCATTATATTTTTAACACAAAACATATGTTGCACATATCATTAATTAATTACCGTTTACTTTTATCTCTTATTAGTGGCTAGATATAATTACAATTACTTGCAATGATTAAATCTCAAAACATACCCTAATATAGGGAAGATAATTAATCCAATTGTTCCCTTTGAAATCCAATTTTCCATGTTAAACCCAATATCTATATACTAATTTAATTCCAACATTTAATTAAAAATGTAATAAAACCTGTTCATTATATAATTAAATTTCAAACAAATCCTTTTATTTTGATTTACATTCTTATTACCAAATCAGCTATTCCCTTATGCAATTGATTAACATAAGTTTTACACTCACCACTCAATAGTTAATGTTTCTTCTTTTATCAATTGTAATATTTTGATTACATTAATTCTCCATTAATTACCAAATAAATTTCTAACGGATTTAATAATAAGAAAACAAATAAAACAATGGTTATATGTAATGACCCAGAATTTTTGATAATTTAAATTTGGATATTTAATTAATTTTAAATATTACTAAGTGGAATTTTTAAGTCGAACAATTTATTTATCGAATATTTGGATTTAATAGGGTAATTTAAATCGATAATTTAATAGTGAAATTCCAGAAATAATTAAATATTGGGTTAAATATGATTGAAAATGATTTGGGAAATTTTGTTATATCATATTAAAGTTATAGAAATGTTTTAGAACTTTTAAAATTGAATTTGGGATTAATTTGTGAAAATGTAATATTTTAATATTTAATTATCGACTCAAAAATAGCCAATTTTTGAACAGTCTCAGAATTGAACTAAACGTGATCCATTGGATCCGTAATAGTTAGTTATTATCGGATTTCAATTTTCGTAGCAATCGGAGTTGTCGTTTGACCGTGGCAGCTCGAAACGCATCGAAATCGTTTTAATATTTATTTGGCGAGTTAAAATAGCCATTTTTCAAACGGTCTTGGATTTTGACGAAACCAGTTTCATCGGATCCATAATGTGATTTTATTGAAAGATTTCAAATTTCAAGTCAATCGGATTTATCGTTTGTCCGGTACAAGCCAAAACGCCTAGAAAATCGTTTAAATCGGTTTTTACTTAAATCGATCGTTTATTGCCGTATCTCACACATACGATGGAATTAGCTTCCGAACCCTATTCCATTGTGTCCGGAACGTGGAAAAACCCCAAGATTGCCTGTCGGAACGCGTCGTTTGGAGGTCGTATGCATAAGTTGTTAAATTGGAAATTTATTATTAAAATAATATTCATAACATATATATATATATATATATATATATATATATATATATATATTAGTATCTTTCACTAAACCCTAGCCCATTATAGCTCCAGCCGCCACTTCCATGTCAATGGCCAGAAACGAGCGAAATTCATCCCCCATTTTCTCCAAATCCGTAGACAATTACACAAATGTTTCAACTACAAACTTGTAGAGGGCGTCAAGATCTAGGGGATCAACGGTGGATCTTGCGAATCGTCGCCGTTTGGAGGCAGGATGGGGCCGCGTCCCCTGGTTGTTGCAAACGGAATTCAAGAGGCATGGTGGGGCCGAGCTGCACCTGGCTCTGGGCGAAGGGGGCCCATGTGATGGCCATCCAAACGGTGGTCGCTGATCGTGTTTTAGTGAAGCGTGGTGGTGGTGGTATGGAACCCTAGTTTGGAGCTTTATGGGTTCATGCGTGCGTTTTTACCTGTAGAGGAGAATAGTTGCATGCGTGAGGAGTAGGAAGGGGGAGAGAAAGTGATGTGCGGCCTAGATTGAATCAGGTTGAAAATTATAAAAGGATATGTGATTTAATTTTATAAAAATTCGTTCAAACTTTGTAACGCGACAACTTTTTCATGCGAGGTCCGATTTGGACGAATCAAAGTGCGTTGGAATCGTTTGGTCGTGCTCTTCGCGATGCAACTAGTTTGGAGTCGATTGGAGCTCGTTTGAATTTCGGGTAAAATTAAACGTTCGTTTAATTTTATTCGAAACGAACACCGAAACCGGAAATAAAATCAAGGTGAGAACTCCTCACTCAATCGAACAATTTTGATTTAAATTTTAAATAGTTAATGTTGATTGATGATTGCTGTTTGATTGTGGTAGTAGATATAGTAGGATATATACTATATATAGCAATATATATATATATATATATATATATATATATATTGGCATATGTATATATTGGATTTGATTTCCCGCCTCGTATAGCGGATGAGACCCTATTGCGCCGCCTATTAAGTTGATAATATTTTATAAAATCCCATATACCGCGATATTCCACCTTGAAGTGGAATTGGTATTGTGCTAACGTCTGTGGATGCAGGGAAACAGGTTGGAGGGATCCAACTGGATTCCTCACAAATATTTATTTGTTTATAAATATTGTGATGATTGTTGACTTTTATATCGATAGATATGATGTTGTTCCCGTGATTGACTATATGATGCTGTTGCATCATCGGATTCAATTTTAAAGTTAAAAATAATGATTTTGAATTTAAAAGGGATTTTAAAGTGATTTTTCCAAAGTATATGTTTTATTTAATTTTTGAATTGATTCACTTTAAAATAAATAAACGTATAAGTTTTTTTGTGTTATAAAAATTAGTACTTTTATAAAATATAACCCAAAAGTAAAATTTTAAAATAAATGGATTTATAAAATAGTTAAATTTGGGTTTTGAATAATTATCATAAATAGTTATATGGGAGATTTTATAAATTGATATTTATAAATTAAATTTATTGGAATTATGAAACGAGTTTATTAAGTGTTAAGTTGATGTATAAAATGGATTTCATTAAAATTTATAGATGTATAAGTTGTGAAAGTTATAAAAATGAATAGATGTTGAAAATAAAAGTTTTATAAGTAATTAACTTACAAACTGGCTTTTGGGTATTTGAATGGGATATTTATGGAAACGGTTGATAAAAGAATTTTTATAAGTTGAAATTGAAAGAAGATATATAAAGGAGTCTTATAAGTAATAAGATTAAAAATTTGTGAAGTTCAAAGGAACGATTTGGTAAAAAAAAAATATTATAAGTATTTAACTTATAATATAGATTTTGGTATATAATTGGGTTATGTAAATAATTTATGGAAATTGTTAATAATGGGGGTTTTTATAAGTTGAAAACTATTATAAATATAAAGGAATCTTATCAGTGATAAGATTAAAAAAAATTTGTGAAGTGTTAAAAGAACGGTTTAGCAAATAAATGGATTATAAGCTCTTAACTTATAATACGAACCTTTAGTATAGAAATTAGGTTTATAAATTGAATTGGATGGATAAAAGAGATTTCTAAACCGAAGTTATTAATGGAAATGGAATTTATAAACGTTGTTTACAAATTTGAAATCAATTGAATTTGATAAATTGAATATGGGGGTTTGTTAAAGGTGTTATATTCACTATTTTGAACAGTGGATATATTATTGAATAAAAAGGACATGTTTTGGAAAAGGAACGTTTTAAATGGAATTTAAAATAATTTAAAGATGTTTTAAAGTGCATTAAGTATCGAAACCATAGATTTCATCATTTATTGTTGAAATAGACGTTTTCGAGAAATAGAAGGAAATGAATACGTAGATTTCAACATTCACTGTTGAAATAGACGTTTTCGAGAAAATAAGGAAATGGTGGACTATAACACAGTTGTTATAGTAAATGATTTCCGAAAGGAAATATTTTATATAGTATCGGGATTTATATATCTATTTTAATTTCGAATCCCTATACTAGTGATTTTGGGTTGTCGTAACGATGTTTTACGCAACATTCGTTTTAACCCAAATAAAAGTGAATGAAAGAATGTTTTCCTTAAAAGAATGAAATATATACTTAACTGTGATATAAGTATATTGAATATTTTCAAATTGTTGAAAATGAATAAATTTGTGAATTACTTATTATTAAATAAGTATGGAAAATGCTTTGCCAATATGAAATGGAACGTGTTGAGAATTTATCTTTTAAAGGTAAAAATTGAAAGCAAATATTTGAAATCGATTTTGAGAATCGTATACTAGTAGATATTTGGAGATTTGAAAATTCACTATGGAATTTGTAAAGGAAGGGAAATTTGTTTAAAAATAAATGCTGGTTTATTTGAAGGGTGGGAATAAATTTACGAATTTGGAACGTAAGTTTAAAATAAATCGGTAAGGATTTATTTGATGATTTGAATTTGTTTTCAAAGGGTATAAAAAATGAAAAGTAATTTGAAATTGGTTTTCAAATGGTTGAAGTGTGGAAATTATATCGTGTAAAGATATTTTGGTAAAACAAATAATTTGGGCAATTATTTGGAAAGTGTATATGTATATCTTGTAAAGATATTTTTGGAAATTAAATAACTTGAGAAATTATTTGGAATCTGATGATGTTGCGCATCTATATATTGATAGTTAAATAACCGACTATCAGTATTTACCCTTGGATGGTATTTGTTGTGATTGTTTGAAATTGAATGCTACACTTATTTTAAAATAAGCGCTCACTATTCGGTTTAGCCGGGGGAGGACCTTTGTGTCGTATAACCCATTCCGAATATGTGATACGTCGTTATGGATCGCATTTGAAGACCGGTGTTGAAGACCGGGTATTTGAGAAAATGATAGGATGACCTATCGATTGTCTCTGCATCGTTAGCTATGGTATGGAGATTTCCTTTGTGATGGGAAATTTTATCGGGATTGTGAATACCCGGATTGCAAGGGCTTCTTTGGAAGTGCCTTCGTTTCTGTTCGAACCCGGAACAGACTTGTATGGTTACGTGTCTGACATTACATTTTGAGATATAAAGCAGATTTCTTTTCAAATACATTTCTGTTGGTGGAGGAGAATTTATTCTCTTAGCTTAACACCCTTCTTTGAGACGTACGAGCTCAGAGGTTATGTAGTTGAAGGTTATCAGCGATATATTCCCAATCTGGTAATGTGGCATGCTGAGTGTTGCTGTGTGATGATCATTGGTTGATCATTTGTGATATGATCATTTGTTTGATCATTTATCTTTGTGATCATTGCTTTGGTCATCCGTTGACCCAAAGCATGGCTTTGCGCCAAAGCGTAGCTTTGTGGACGAGACTTCGTCAGGACCTCACTCCCCGGAAATGTTCGAAAGAGGAAAGATGCGGCAAGGTTATGAGGGTCGCGCCCGTTAGGGTATGTCATTTCCTTCTGGTAAAGGGTGGTATCATGGTATGGAGCCCAGATACTTACTCATGTGGATACGCTATATCTATTACTGTGTGGTGTTGTTGGAATCGAGCGCTCGGATAAAGGTCCCAAAGGACCGGGGGATGACATATTCGTGTAGTAGTTACCTAGTTACAGAGGTAACCCGGCCTTGTGTTGGCAGAGATCTAACCGTAACGTTAGTTCTCGGGACGTCCCACCAGAGGCGATCCCATGTGGCAGTAGGAAGTTCCTTAGCCTGACCATTTGTTGGAAATCCATTCATCCAATACGCGCCTTGTACGGTTTTAGTTGTATTACCTGCCATTTACTTATGGTGGTCACCACTGTTTAGATGGTAGCTATAGTAGGCATAGTTCAGAATGTCTATGCTGGCTAGGATTTATATTTTACTTTCGAAATTGTTTTCTACACTATGCACTAATAATAATATCAAAAAAAAAAAGATTTGATTTTTGCGTAGTAAGCATCTTTGACTATCATAAGGAGAAATCTCCTCCTATTCTGCGTTTGCATTGTGTGTGTGGCGGGAGGCCTTATGGTAGTTTCATTTTCCAAAAAGCATTGCGGATTTCAAAAATTTAAATTCTCTTGTTGTTTGTTTTTAAAATTAAACTGTTTTGAGTTCTCACACCAGTCTCACGATTGACCTGGAGTTTATTGTTTCCTTCCTAAACTCTGGGTGCCCACCCATTTTCCACACGGGCAGTCTAGAGTTAGGTTATCAGGTTATTCTGGATTCGGGAGTTGCTGTGCAGATTTGGAGGCGAGCTTGGATAGCGTTGTATATTACTTGTATATAGTTTTCTTTTCCGCTGTTTTATTGTTGTACACTCTGATGATATGATGTAATGTGATGTAATGTATAAAATGTATAGTTCTTTTGTTTTAATGATTATTCATTATCTATTATATGTTGTTCCGCTGCGATTGTGAGATTCTGATATTGTTTTCATGTTCTGTTACTTGTTTCTGTTTCTTCTATCTTTCTCTCTCTTCTTCTACCTCTTTCTTCTTCTTCTTAAACCCTAACGGTTCGGTTTTTCGGCAACGAAAAATCGCGATCGTTACATTTGGTATCGGAGCATGTGGTTAAGCGACAACCATGGCTCTGTTGGGTATTACTCATTAGAGATAGAGTCAGAAGTACTCTAAAATGGGTGTGAGTGTAATAATAGATATGAGCGCGTATTTGTTAGTGAATATAAAATTGTTTTATATTGTGATGATTGGTTTGTTGAGTGGTATATGGATTCTGGTCGGTATAGTCTGTACAACTCTATCGATAGGGATCTCTAAACACTTATACAGAACAATTCAACACAATATTGATTTTAATTGGGTAAATGAAATAATTTTACCTTGATTATATTTTGTATATAAAGGAAATAATTTTTCAAGAATTATTAAGTGTATATAATTGATTGCTTGGTTGTTGTGAATAATATATATATATATATATATATAAAAGACAATCAAAGTTGTTTGAATAAGTTAAATAAAAACAATAATTGTAAAGAGAATAATAGTATAAACCAATGAATTATAAGTATGAAGTTATAATTTGTAACGACCCAGAATTTTTGATAAATTAAATTTGAGTATTTAATTAATTTTAAATATTAATAAGTAGAAATTTGAAGTTAAATAATTTATTTCTCGGATATTGGATTTAATAGGGTAATTTAAATCGATTATTTAATAGTGGAATTCCAGAAATAATTAAATATTGGGTTAAATATAATTGGAAATGATTTGGAAAATTTTGTTTTATCATATTGAAGTTATAGAAATATTTTAGAACTTTTAAAATTGAATTTGGAGTTAATTTGTGAAAATTGAATATTTTAATATTTAATTATCGACTGTAAAATAGCCAATTTTTGAACAGTCTCAGAATTTAACGAGACCAGTTCCATTGGATCCGTAATAGTTAGTTATTATCGGATTTTAATTTTCGTAGCAATCGGAGTTGTCGTTTGACCGTGGCAGCTCGAAACGCATCCAAATTGTTTTAATATTAATTCGGCGAGTTAAAATAGCCATTTTTCAAACGGTCTCGGATTTCGACGAAACCAGTTTCATCGGATCCATAATGTGATATTATTGCAAGATTTCAAATTTTAAGTCGTTTGGATTTATCGTTTGTCCGGTACAAGCCAAAACGCCTAGAAATCGCTTAAATCGGTTTAAATTTAAATCGAGCGTTTATTGCCGTATCTCACACATATGATGGAATTAGCTTCCGAAACTTGTTCCATTGTGTCCGGAATGTGGAAAAACCTTAGAATCGCCTGTCGGAACGCGTCGTTTGGAGTTCGTTTGCAAAAGTGTCAAATTGGTGATTTTAATATTAAAATAATATGGTTATAAATACTATTTTATTTTTTCAAAACCCTAGCCACTACCACCTATGGCCGGCCCTAAATTTTTCCATGGCCAGAACGCAACGATTTTCATCTTGATTTTTCTTCCAATCCGTTCACTTTCGAGAGAAGTTCCCAACTAACAAAACGAAGAGAGCCTCGAGCACTACGTATCCAACGGTAGTGATCTGAATCGGAGTTGCGTGGTGGTCGTTAGGGGGCCATGAAGGCCGGCCGTTTGGCGCGCAATTCGAAATGGCAAGGGGGGCCGAGCTCCATAAGTTTCTGGCCGTAGGTGGAGCATGCGGAGGCGAACGCTGTGGCACCTTCTGATCATCTTCAACTTCGTCGTGGTGGCCGTTTAAATTTGAGAAAGAGGGGCGGCTATGGGTTCTTAACCCTAGTTCTTGCGTGTGTTTACCTGGGATGATGAACGCGAACGAACGGGAGAGATAGTGGATGGGGCCCGCACGCGTGAAGATGGTTGAGGTGGTTTTTCTTTTATTTATTTATTTTTAGTTTTAATTCAAAATTTAAACCGTTCAAACTTTAAAACGTGATATCTTTTGCATGCGAGGTCGGATTCGAACGAGATTTTTTGCGTTGGCTTCGTATCGTCGTGCTCTTCGCAATGCAACTGGTTTGGAGTCGATTGGAGCTCGTTTGAATTTCGAGTAAAATTAAACGTTCGTTTAATTTTATTCGAAACGAACGCGAAAACGGAAACAAAACCAAGGTGAGAACTCCTCACTCAATCGAAAGGTTTTGTTTAAAATTTTGAATAGTTATTATTGATTGTTGATTGCTGTTGATTGTGCTAGTAGATATACTAGGACATATACTATATATAGCGATATATATATATTGGCATATGTATATATCGGATTTGATTTCCCGCCTCGTATAGCGGATGAGACCCTATTGCGCCGTTATTAAGCGGATATTTTATAAAATCCCATATACCGCGATATTCCACCTTGAAGTGGAATTGGTATTGTGCTAACGTCTGTGGATGCAGGGTAACAGGTTGGAGGGATCCAACTGGATTCCTCACATATTTATTTGTTTATAAATATTATGTTGATTGTTGATAATCATATTGATATATGACACTTATTCCCGTGATTGACCATCTAATGCTGTTGCATCATCGGATTCAAATTTTTAAAAATTAAAATAACGGTTTTGAATTTAAAAGGGGTTTTAAATCGATTTTTCAAAGAATATGGTTTATTAAAAATTTTGAATTGATTAAATTTTAAAATAAATAGATGGATAAATTTTTATGTTTTAAAAATTTATATTTTTATAAAATATAACTTAAAAGAAATTTTTAACAATAATAGGTTTTTATAAAACAGTTAAATTTGGTTTTTGGGGAGTTATTATTATTAATGGTTTATATAAAGGATTTTATAAATGGATGTTTTTAAATTAAATTTATTGAAGTTATAGAATAAATTTAGAAAGTGTTAAGTTCATGTATAACATGAATTTCACTAGGATTTATAGATTAATAAATGTGACATTTATAAAACGAGCGGTTATTGGAAAATTTTAAGTTTATAAGTTATTAACTTATAGAAATGGATTTGGGCATTAAAAAGGGGAATTTTATAGAAATTGTTAATAAATGAAGATTTCATTAGTTGAAATTTTTATAAGCCATAGAGAAATCTTGTAAGTGATAAGATTTTAAATTGGTGAAGTTTAAAAGAACGATTTGGGTAAATAGATAATATTATAAGTATTTAACTTATAATATTGATTTTAGTATATAATCGAGTTATGTAAATCGAATTGGACTAATAAAAGGAGATTTCTAAAACGAAGTTTCATAAATAGAAATGGGATGTATGGACATTGTTATAAATCCGAAAAATCAATTTAATTTGATAAATTGAATATGGAATTTGTTAAAGGGGTTGTATTCACTATTTTTGAACGGTGAATGTATTATTTTATTAAATGAACGTGTTTTTGGAAAAGAACGTTTTAAATGGAATTTAAAACTAATTAAAGACGTTTTAAGATATATTAAGTATCGAAATCATAGATTTCAACATTGATTGTTGAAATAGACGATTTCGAGAAATAGAAGGGAATATTTTGAATAGTAGTGGATTTATGTATCCATTTTTATTTCAAATCCATATACTAGTGTTTTTGGGTTGTCGTAACGATGTTTTACGCAACATTCGTTTTTAACCCAAATAAATGTGAATAAAAGAATATTTCTTTAAAGGAATGAAATTAATACTTAACTATGGTTTAAGCATATGGAATATTTTCGAATTGTTGAAAATAAATTGAATTGTGAATTACTTATTTTTAAATAAGTTTAGAAATGATTTTCCAATATGGAATGGAACGTTCTTGTGAATTCACCTTTTAAAGGTAAATTGTAAGCGAATAATTTGGAATCGATTTGAAATCAAATATGAATGGGTATTTGGGATTTAATTCACGTTGGAATTTATAATAGGAAGGGAAATTGGTTTAAAAATAAATGTTGATTTATTTTTAAAGATGGAAATAAAATTCACGAATTTGGAGCGTAAAATTTAAAAATAAATCGGTAAGGATTTATATGTTGTTTTGAAATTTGTTTTCAAAAGGGATAAAGGATGAATGGTGGTTTGAAATTTGTTTTCAAATGGTTGAGTTGTGTAATTTGAAATTTGTTTTCAAATGGTTAAGGTGTTTAATTTGAAATGGGTTTTCAAATGGGTAAAGTGTGGAAAATTTTATTGTGGAGGTGTTTTGGTAAAGCAAATAAATTGGGAAATTATTTGGAAATTGTGTATATATATCTTGTAAAGATATTTTGGGACTTAATAATTTTGGAAAAAATTATTTGGAATCTGATGATGTGGCGCATCTTTATTGATAGTTAAATAACCGACTATCAGTATTTACCCTTGGATGGTAATTGTTGTGATTGTTTGAAATTGAATGCTACACTTATTTTTAAAATAAGCGCTCGCTATTCGGTTTAGCCGGGAGAGGACCTTTGTGTCGTATATCCCATTCCGAATATGTGATACGTCGTTATGGATAGCATTTGAAGACCGGTGTTGAAGACCGGGTATTTGTGAAAACGATAGGATGACCTATCGATTGTCTCTGCATCGTTAGCTACGATATGGAGATTTCCTTTGTGATGGGAAATTTTATCGGGATTGTGGATACCCGGATTGCAAGGGCTTCTTTGGAAGTGCCTTCGGTTCTGTTCGAACCCGGAACAGACTTGTATGGTTACGTGTCTGACATTACATTTTGAGAGATAGAGCAGATTTCTTTCAAATACATTTCTGTTGGTGGCGGAGAATTTATTCTCTTAGCTTAACACCCTTCTCTGAGACGTACGAGCTCAGAGGTTATGTAGTTGAAGGTTATCAGCGATATTTCCCAATCTGGTAATGTGGCATGCTGAGTGCTGCTGTGTGATGATCATTGGTTGATCGTTTGGATATGATCATTTGTTTGATCATTTATCTTTGTGATTATTGCTTTGGTCATCTGTGGACCCAAAGCATGGCTTTGTTGCACAAAGCGTAGCTTTGTGGACGAGACTTCGTCAGGACCTCACTCCCCGGGAAATGGTCGAAACAGGAATATGCGGCAAGGTTATGAGGGTCGCGCCCTTTAGGGTATGTCATTTCCTTCTGGAAAAGGGTGGTATCATGGTATGGAGCCCAGATATTTACTCATGTGGAAACACTATATCTATTTCTGTGTGGTGTTGTTGGTATCGAGCGCTCGGATAAAGGTCCCAAAGGACCGGGGGATGACATATTCGTGTAGTAGTTACCTAGTTACAGAGGTAACCCGGCCTTGTGTTGGCAGAGATCTAACCGTAACGTTAGTTTCTCGGGACGTCCCGCCAGAGGCGATCCCATGTGGCAGTAGGAAGTTCCTTAGCCTGACCATTTGTTGGAAATCCATTCATCCAATACGCGCCTTGTACGGTTTTAGTTGTATTACCTGCCATTCACTTATGGTGGTCACCACTGTTTGGATGGTAGCTATAGTAGGCATAGTTCGGAATGTCTATGCTGGCTAGGATTTATATTCTACTTCGAAATTGTTTTCTACACTATGCACTAGTAAAAATATCAAAAAATGATTGATTTTTGCGTAGTAAGCATCTTTGACTATCATAAGGAGAAATCTCCTCCAATTCTGCGTTTGCATTGTGTGTGTGGCGGGAGGCCTTATGGTAGTTTCATTTTCCAAAAAGCATTGCGGATTTCGAAATTTAAATTCTCTTATTGCTTGTTTTAAAGATAAATTGTTTTTGAGTTCTCACACCAGTCACATGACTGACCTGGAGTTTATTGTTCCTTTCCTAAACTCTGGGTGCCCACTATTTTCCACACGGGCAGTCTAGAGTTAGGATATCAGGTTATTCTGGATTCGGGAGTTGCTGTGCAGATCTGGAGGCGAGCCAGATAGCGTAGTCTATTATTTATTGTATATAGTATTTCTTTTCCGCTGTTGTTGTTGTACACTCTGATTGATGTAATATGATGTAATGTAAAAAAAAATGTATAGTTCTTTTGTTTTAATGAATATTCATTTATCTATTATATGTTGTACCGTTGCGATTGTGAGATTCTGATATTGTTTCCTGTTCTGTTACTTGTTTCTGTTTTCTTCTATCATTCTCTCTTTCTTTTCTTTCTTCTCCTCTCTCTTCCTTCTTCTTCTAAAATCCTAACGGTTCGATTTTTCGGCAACGAAAAATCGCGATCGTTACATTTGGTATCAGAGCACATGGTTAAGCGACAACCTGCTCTGTTGGGTATTACTCATTAGAGATAGAGTCAGCAGTACTCTAGAATGAGTGTGAATGTAATAATAGATGTGAGTGCGTATTTGTTAGTGAATATAAAATTGTTTTATATTGTGATGATTGGTTTATTGAGTGGTATATGAACCTTCGTCGGCGCAGCCTCGAAAACTGAATCGAAGGGGTTTCTAAACACTTGAATAGAACAATTCGACACAATATTGTTTTAAATTGGGTAAATGAAATAATTTTACCTTGATTATATTTTGTATATAAAGAAAATAATTTTTCAAGAATTATTGAAGTGTGTATATAATTGATTGCTTGGTTGTTGTAAATGATATATATATATATAAAATAATTAAAAGTTGTTGAATAAGCTAATAAAAGCAACAATTGTAAAAAGAATAATTGTATAAACTAATGAATTATAAGTATAAAATTATAATTAAAATGTTTACAATTGTAAGATAATCATGTATGTATATAAGAAGTAAAATTATATAAAAGGTTTATAAAAGTGATTTATGAATAGAAAGAAAACTTTTTGAAAGAATAATTAGCATTGATTTCACTATTGTCACTAGGAAATAATAAGGGTGATGACTGCAGCATCATCAGTATCATTTTCGAGTTTCTATGTGATGGATTTGCTACAATAATGAATTTAAAATTGAAGTTTCGTTGTAATAAACCAATTTGAAATTTAAAATTCAACTTGAAGTTGATAAATATAAGTGAAAAAGGTTTTGGACTTATAATAAATGTTGGAAGTTGAATAATAAATTGTATAACTTATAGTATGGAAGATGCAAGTAAAACCAATTATTGAAGTGGTTAAACAATTAAGTTAAGTAAAATGGAATATGAATTTGAATATTGGTATGAATTTGACTTAAGTAAAAAAATTAAATAGAATTTATTTTAGAATTGTAATCCGAATTGGATTGTTAAGTGTAAACTTAAGTTTAATTGAACAAATGATGTTAATGGGAATATAACTTAAGCAAAGTTGAATAAAAATTGATATTTGTATCAAAGTTAAATAATCAAGTGAATTAAATGATGTAAATGGAGTTGAAATGGAATATAACTTAAGTAATATTGAAAGAATTGATGTTAATATCAAAGTAAGTGAATAAAGTGAGTAAATGAAATTGTTAAAGATGTGAACTTAGGTTATATAAATGAAATTCAAATTTATTTGTAAAAAGAACTAGCAATTGAATTAAAGCATGGATTGAATGTTAATCAATCGAATGTAAATAAGTTGATATATATAACCGTAAATTCATTTGAAAATAGTTGAATAATAGAATGAAAATCAATTGAATGTTAAACCAATTGGAATTAAAACAGTTGAACCAAATTGAATGTAAGTAAAATGAATAAAATTTGGTTGTATTGGATGTACATTGGTCGTTATTGCTTGTTGGTTGATTTTATGTAAATTCATTAAGTGTTAATGAAATTGAGTTAGTAAAATTTGAAAGCTATGTAATTGAATTCAAATGAAATTGAATAGAATTGAATTGGAATTGAAACGAATGACAATGAATATGCAACTTTAATAGTAAACTAAAAGTGGTATAAGAAGCATGTATCGGAAATTTTATAATTGAATTGGCAAATTGGTTTGAATATTATAATTGGATGTTATGCTAGTATGATATACAGGTATATAATGGAATTGGGATTTTGATTTTGAAGTAAAAATTTGAATTGCTCGACAAAAAAGGTACGTATTTCAATTTTAATATGAGATTTGATGATTTCCTTCTCCAGCCACTTGGCTTTCTCTTTTCTTTTTGATTCTGAGGGGCCGTGGTGCCATTTTGTAGTCGTACCGATCTAGCCGCGCAAAGGAGACTCTGGCGAAATTTTTCGAAAATTTAGGGAGTTAGAAGATTTTTGAGAAAATTTTGAAAGTTAGAATTTGAATTTAAATTTAAATTTGAATTGTTAAGCAAACAAAGTTGTTTGAAACCTAAAATTGAGTTTGGAAAGCTAATTGAAATGATAGTAGATCTTTAATAAAAAGATTTGTTTGAAAAGTTGATAAAACTAATTAGCTTTGGAAAAATAATAAACGGTTTAGGATCATTTCTCCTTAACTTGTAATTTCGGGACGAAATTCTTTTAAGGGGGGAAGATTGTAATGACCCAGAATTTTTGATAAATTAAATTTGAGTATTTAATTAATTTTAAATATTAATAAGTAGAAATTTGAAGTTAAATAATTTATTTCTCGGATATTGGATTTAATAGGGTAATTTAAATCGATTATTTAATAGTGGAATTCCAGAAATAATTAAATATTGGGTTAAATATAATTGGAAATGATTTGGAAAATTTTGTTTTATCATATTGAAGTTATAGAAATATTTTAGAACTTTTAAAATTGAATTTGGAGTTAATTTGTGAAAATTGAATATTTTAATATTTAATTATCGACTGTAAAATAGCCAATTTTTGAACAGTCTCAGAATTTAACGAGACCAGTTCCATTGGATCCGTAATAGTTAGTTATTATCGGATTTCAATTTTCGTAGCAATCGGAGTTGTCGTTTGACCGTGGCAGCTCGAAACGCATCCAAATTGTTTTAATATTAATTCGGCGAGTTAAAATAGCCATTTTTCAAACGGTCTCGGATTTCGACGAAACCAGTTTCATCGGATCCATAATGTGATATTATTGCAAGATTTCAAATTTTAAGTCGTTTGGATTTATCGTTTGTCCGGTACAAGCCAAAACGCCTAGAAATCGCTTAAATCGGTTTAAATTTAAATCGAGCGTTTATTGCCGTATCTCACACATATGATGGAATTAGCTTCCGAAACTTGTTCCATTGTGTCCGGAATGTGGAAAAACCTTAGAATCGCCTGTCGGAACGCGTCGTTTGGAGTTCGTTTGCAAAAGTGTCAAATTGGTGATTTTAATATTAAAATAATATGGTTATAAATACTATTTTATTTTTTCAAAACCCTAGCCACTACCACCTATGGCCGGCCCTAAATTTTTCCATGGCCAGAACGCAACGATTTTCATCTTGATTTTTCTTCCAATCCGTTCACTTTCGAGAGAAGTTCCCAACTAACAAAACGAAGAGAGCCTCGAGCACTACGTATCCAACGGTAGTGATCTGAATCGGAGTTGCGTGGTGGTCGTTAGGGGGCCATGAAGGCCGGCCGTTTGGCGCGCAATTCGAAATGGCAAGGGGGGCCGAGCTCCATAAGTTTCTGGCCGTAGGTGGAGCATGCGGAGGCGAACGCTGTGGCACCTTCTGATCATCTTCAACTTCGTCGTGGTGGCCGTTTAAATTTGAGAAAGAGGGGCGGCTATGGGTTCTTAACCCTAGTTCTTGCGTGTGTTTACCTGGGATGATGAACGCGAACGAACGGGAGAGATAGTGGATGGGGCCCGCACGCGTGAAGATGGTTGAGGTGGTTTTTCTTTTATTTATTTATTTTTAGTTTTAATTCAAAATTTAAACCGTTCAAACTTTAAAACGTGATATCTTTTGCATGCGAGGTCGGATTCGAACGAGATTTTTTGCGTTGGCTTCGTATCGTCGTGCTCTTCGCAATGCAACTGGTTTGGAGTCGATTGGAGCTCGTTTGAATTTCGAGTAAAATTAAACGTTCGTTTAATTTTATTCGAAACGAACGCGAAAACGGAAACAAAACCAAGGTGAGAACTCCTCACTCAATCGAAAGGTTTTGTTTAAAATTTTGAATAGTTATTATTGATTGTTGATTGCTGTTGATTGTGCTAGTAGATATACTAGGACATATACTATATATAGCGATATATATATATTGGCATATGTATATATCGGATTTGATTTCCCGCCTCGTATAGCGGATGAGACCCTATTGCGCCGTTATTAAGCGGATATTTTATAAAATCCCATATACCGCGATATTCCACCTTGAAGTGGAATTGGTATTGTGCTAACGTCTGTGGATGCAGGGTAACAGGTTGGAGGGATCCAACTGGATTCCTCACATATTTATTTGTTTATAAATATTATGTTGATTGTTGATAATCATATTGATATATGACACTTATTCCCGTGATTGACCATCTAATGCTGTTGCATCATCGGATTCAAATTTTTAAAAATTAAAATAACGGTTTTGAATTTAAAAGGGGTTTTAAATCGATTTTTCAAAGAATATGGTTTATTAAAAATTTTGAATTGATTAAATTTTAAAATAAATAGATGGATAAATTTTTATGTTTTAAAAATTTATATTTTTATAAAATATAACTTAAAAGAAATTTTTAACAATAATAGGTTTTTATAAAACAGTTAAATTTGGTTTTTGGGGAGTTATTATTATTAATGGTTTATATAAAGGATTTTATAAATGGATGTTTTTAAATTAAATTTATTGAAGTTATAGAATAAATTTAGAAAGTGTTAAGTTCATGTATAACATGAATTTCACTAGGATTTATAGATTAATAAATGTGACATTTATAAAACGAGCGGTTATTGGAAAATTTTAAGTTTATAAGTTATTAACTTATAGAAATGGATTTGGGCATTAAAAAGGGGAATTTTATAGAAATTGTTAATAAATGAAGATTTCATTAGTTGAAATTTTTATAAGCCATAGAGAAATCTTGTAAGTGATAAGATTTTAAATTGGTGAAGTTCAAAAGAACGATTTGGGTAAATAGATAATATTATAAGTATTTAACTTATAATATTGATTTTAGTATATAATCGAGTTATGTAAATCGAATTGGACTAATAAAAGGAGATTTCTAAAACGAAGTTTCATAAATAGAAATGGGATGTATGGACATTGTTATAAATCCGAAAAATCAATTTAATTTGATAAATTGAATATGGAATTTGTTAAAGGGGTTGTATTCACTATTTTTGAACGGTGAATGTATTATTTTATTAAATGAACGTGTTTTTGGAAAAGAACGTTTTAAATGGAATTTAAAACTAATTAAAGACGTTTTAAGATATATTAAGTATCGAAATCATAGATTTCAACATTGATTGTTGAAATAGACGATTTCGAGAAATAGAAGGGAATATTTTGAATAGTAGTGGATTTATGTATCCATTTTTATTTCAAATCCATATACTAGTGTTTTTGGGTTGTCGTAACGATGTTTTACGCAACATTCGTTTTTAACCCAAATAAATGTGAATAAAAGAATATTTCTTTAAAGGAATGAAATTAATACTTAACTATGGTTTAAGCATATGGAATATTTTCGAATTGTTGAAAATAAATTGAATTGTGAATTACTTATTTTTAAATAAGTTTAGAAATGATTTTCCAATATGGAATGGAACGTTCTTGTGAATTCACCTTTTAAAGGTAAATTGTAAGCGAATAATTTGGAATCGATTTGAAATCAAATATGAATGGGTATTTGGGATTTAATTCACGTTGGAATTTATAATAGGAAGGGAAATTGGTTTAAAAATAAATGTTGATTTATTTTTAAAGATGGAAATAAAATTCACGAATTTGGAGCGTAAAATTTAAAAATAAATCGGTAAGGATTTATATGTTGTTTTGAAATTTGTTTTCAAAAGGGATAAAGGATGAATGGTGGTTTGAAATTTGTTTTCAAATGGTTGAGTTGTGTAATTTGAAATTTGTTTTCAAATGGTTAAGGTGTTTAATTTGAAATGGGTTTTCAAATGGGTAAAGTGTGGAAAATTTTATTGTGGAGGTGTTTTGGTAAAGCAAATAAATTGGGAAATTATTTGGAAATTGTGTATATATATCTTGTAAAGATATTTTGGGACTTAATAATTTTGGAAAAAATTATTTGGAATCTGATGATGTGGCGCATCTTTATTGATAGTTAAATAACCGACTATCAGTATTTACCCTTGGATGGTAATTGTTGTGATTGTTTGAAATTGAATGCTACACTTATTTTTAAAATAAGCGCTCGCTATTCGGTTTAGCCGGGAGAGGACCTTTGTGTCGTATATCCCATTCCGAATATGTGATACGTCGTTATGGATAGCATTTGAAGACCGGTGTTGAAGACCGGGTATTTGTGAAAACGATAGGATGACCTATCGATTGTCTCTGCATCGTTAGCTACGATATGGAGATTTCCTTTGTGATGGGAAATTTTATCGGGATTGTGGATACCCGGATTGCAAGGGCTTCTTTGGAAGTGCCTTCGGTTCTGTTCGAACCCGGAACAGACTTGTATGGTTACGTGTCTGACATTACATTTTGAGAGATAGAGCAGATTTCTTTCAAATACATTTCTGTTGGTGGCGGAGAATTTATTCTCTTAGCTTAACACCCTTCTCTGAGACGTACGAGCTCAGAGGTTATGTAGTTGAAGGTTATCAGCGATATTTCCCAATCTGGTAATGTGGCATGCTGAGTGCTGCTGTGTGATGATCATTGGTTGATCGTTTGGATATGATCATTTGTTTGATCATTTATCTTTGTGATTATTGCTTTGGTCATCTGTGGACCCAAAGCATGGCTTTGTTGCACAAAGCGTAGCTTTGTGGACGAGACTTCGTCAGGACCTCACTCCCCGGGAAATGGTCGAAACAGGAATATGCGGCAAGGTTATGAGGGTCGCGCCCTTTAGGGTATGTCATTTCCTTCTGGAAAAGGGTGGTATCATGGTATGGAGCCCAGATATTTACTCATGTGGAAACACTATATCTATTTCTGTGTGGTGTTGTTGGTATCGAGCGCTCGGATAAAGGTCCCAAAGGACCGGGGGATGACATATTCGTGTAGTAGTTACCTAGTTACAGAGGTAACCCGGCCTTGTGTTGGCAGAGATCTAACCGTAACGTTAGTTTCTCGGGACGTCCCGCCAGAGGCGATCCCATGTGGCAGTAGGAAGTTCCTTAGCCTGACCATTTGTTGGAAATCCATTCATCCAATACGCGCCTTGTACGGTTTTAGTTGTATTACCTGCCATTCACTTATGGTGGTCACCACTGTTTGGATGGTAGCTATAGTAGGCATAGTTCGGAATGTCTATGCTGGCTAGGATTTATATTCTACTTCGAAATTGTTTTCTACACTATGCACTAGTAAAAATATCAAAAAATGATTGATTTTTGCGTAGTAAGCATCTTTGACTATCATAAGGAGAAATCTCCTCCAATTCTGCGTTTGCATTGTGTGTGTGGCGGGAGGCCTTATGGTAGTTTCATTTTCCAAAAAGCATTGCGGATTTCGAAATTTAAATTCTCTTATTGCTTGTTTTAAAGATAAATTGTTTTTGAGTTCTCACACCAGTCACATGACTGACCTGGAGTTTATTGTTCCTTTCCTAAACTCTGGGTGCCCACTATTTTCCACACGGGCAGTCTAGAGTTAGGATATCAGGTTATTCTGGATTCGGGAGTTGCTGTGCAGATCTGGAGGCGAGCCAGATAGCGTAGTCTATTATTTATTGTATATAGTATTTCTTTTCCGCTGTTGTTGTTGTACACTCTGATTGATGTAATATGATGTAATGTAAAAAAAAAATGTATAGTTCTTTTGTTTTAATGAATATTCATTTATCTACTATATGTTGTACCGTTGCGATTGTGAGATTCTGATATTGTTTCCTGTTCTGTTACTTGTTTCTGTTTTCTTCTATCATTCTCTCTTTCTTTTCTTTCTTCTCCTCTCTCTTCCTTCTTCTTCTAAAATCCTAACGGTTCGATTTTTCGGCAACGAAAAATCGCGATCGTTACATAATTAGAATGATTTACAATTGTAAATAATCTTATATATATATGGTGAAATTTTGTGAGAAAAAGGGTTACAAATGTAGTTTATAAATAAAAGGAACTTTTTGAAAGAATATTTAGCACTGACTTCACTATTGTTACTGGGAAATAATAAGGGTGATGACTGCAGCATCATCAGTATTATTTTCGAGTTTCTATGTGATGGATTTGCTACAATAATGAACTTAAAATTGAAGTTTTGTTGTAATAAACAAATTTGAAATTAAAATCCAACTTGAAATTGTTGAATATAAGTGAAAAAGGTTTTGAACTTATAATATGAGTTGGAAGTTGAATAATAAGTTGTATAACTTATAGAATGGGCAAATATAAGTAAAAACTAATTATTGAAGTGGTTAAACAATTAAGTTAAGTAAAATGAAATATGAATTTGAATGTTGATATGAATTTGACTTAAGTAAAAGTTGAATGGAGCTTACTTTAGAATTGAAATCCGAATTGGGTTGTTAAGTGGAAACTTAAGTTTAATTAACAAATGATGTTAAATGGGATATAACTTAAGTGAAGTTGAATAAAAAAATTGATTTTGTATCGAAAGTAAAATAATCAAGTGAATTAAATGATGTGAACTTGAGTTATATAAAAGAAATTCAATTTTATTTGTAAAAGAATTAGTAATTGAATTAAAGAATGGATTGAATGTTAATCAATCAAATGTAAATAAGTTGATATGAAATGATGCATGTAAGTGTAAATTCATTTGAAGCTAGTTGAATAATTGAATGAAAATCAATTGAATGTTGAACCAATTGGAATTGAAACAGTTGAACCAAATTGAATGTAAGTAAAATTAATAATTTGGTTGTATTGGATATACATTGGTTGTTATTTGTTTGTTAGTTGATTGTATGTAAATTCATTAAGTGTTAATGAAATTGAATTAGCACAATTGAAAGCTATGTAATTGAATTCAAATTGAAAGTGAAGTAAATGAATTTGAATAGAATTGAATTTGATTTGAGTTGAAAGTGAACCAATGTGGATTTAATTAGTTAATGTAAACTAATTGGAAATGAATGAAAATGAATATGTAACTTCAAGAGTAAAGCTAAAATTGGGATAAAAAGTAAGTATCGAAATTTTGTAATTGAATTGGCAAAATAGTTTGAATGTTGGAATTGGATACCACTATTAGCAGGATATACAGGTGTATAATGGAATTGAGATTTTGATTTTGAAGTTAAAAAATTGAATTGCTCGACAAAAAGGTACGTATTTCAATTTTAGTATGAGATTTGATGATTTCCTTCTCCAGCCACTTGGCTTTCTCTTTTCTTTTTGATTCTGAGGGGCCATAGTGCCATTTTGTAGTCGTACCGAGCTATCCACGCAAAGGAGACGCTGGCAAAAATTTTCAAAAATTTCGGGTGTTAGAAAAATTTTGATAAAATTTTGAAAGTTTAAAATTTGAATTTAAATTTAAATTTTAATTGTTAAGTAAACAATGTTGTTTGAAATCTATAATTGAAGTTGGAAAGCTAGTTGAAATGATAGTGAATCTTTAATAAAAAAAAAATTTGTTAGAAAGTTGATAAAACTAATTAGTTTTGGAAAAATAATAAACGGATTGGGAATCATTCTCCTTAACTTGCAATTTCGAGGACGAAATTCTTTTAAGGGGGGAAGATTGTAACGACCCAGAATTTTTGATAATTTAAATTTGGATATTTAATTAATTTTAAATATTAATAAGTGGAATTATTAAGTCGAACAATTTATTTATCGAATATTTGGATTTAATAGGGTAATTTAAATCGATAATCTAATAGTGAAATTCCAGAAATAATTAAATATTGGGTTAAATATGATTGAAAATGATTTAGGAAATTTTGTTATATCATATTAAAGTTATAGAAATGTTTTAGAACTTTTAAAATTGAATTTGGGATTAATTTGTGAAAATTGAATATTTTAATATTTAATTATCGATTGAAAAATAGCCAATTTTTGAACAGTCTCAGAATTGAACGAAATGAGCTCCATTGGATCCGTAATAGTTAGTTATTATCGGATTTCAATTTTCGTAGCAATCGGAGTTATCGTTTGACCGTGGCAGCTCGAAACGCATCGAAATCGTTTTAATATTTATTTGGCGAGTTAAAATAGCCATTTTTCAAACAGTCTTGGATTTCGACGAAACCAGTTTCACCGGATCCGTAATGTGATATTATTGAAAGATTTCAAATTTCAAGTCAATTGGATTTATTGTTTGTCCGGTACAAGCCAAAACGCCTAGAAAATCGTTTAAATCGGTTTTTGCTTAAATCGATCGTTTATTGCCGTATCTCACACATACGATGGAATTAGCTTCCGAAACCTATTCCATTGTGTCCGGAACGTGGAAAAACCCCAAGATTGCCTGTCGGAACGCGTCGTTTGGAGGTCATATGCATAGGTTGTTAAATTGGAAATTTATTATTAAAATAATATTCATAACATATATATATATATATATTAATATATTTCACTAAACCCTAGCCCATTATAGCTCCAGCCGCCACTTCCATGTCAATGGCCATAAGCGAGCGAAATTCATCCCCCATTTTCTCCAAATCCGTCGACAATTACACAAATGTTTCAACTACAAACTTGTAGAGGGCGTCAAGATCTAGGGGATCAATGGTGGATCTGGCGAATCGTCGCCATTTGGAGGCAGGATGGGGCCGCGTCCCCTGGTTGTTGCGCACGGAATTCAAGAGGCATGGTGGGGCCGAGCTGCACCTGGCTCTGGGCGAAGGGGGCCCACGTGATGGCCATCCAAACGGTGGTCGTTGATCGTGTTTTAGTGAAGCGTGGTGGTGGTGGTATGGAACCCTAGTTTGGAGCTTTATGGGTTCATGCGTGCGTTTTAACCTGTAGAGGAGAATAGTTGCGTGCGTAAGGAGTAGGAAGGGGGAGAGAAAGTGATGTGCGGCCTGGATTGAATCAGGTTGAAAATTATAAAAGGATATGTGATTTAATTTTATAAAAATTCATTCAAACTTTGTAACGCGATAACTTTTTCATGCGAGGTCCGATTTGGACGAATCAAAGTGCATTGGAATCATATGGTCGTGCTCTTCACGATGCAACCAGTTTGGAGTCGATTGGAGCTCGTTTGAATTTTGGGTAAAATTAAACGTTCGTTTAATTTTATTCGAAACGAACACCGAAACCGGAAATAAAATCAAGGTGAGAACTCCTCACTCAATCGAACAATTTTGATTTAAATTTTAAATAGTTAATGTTGATTGATGATTGCTGTTTGATTGTGGTAGTAGATATAGTAGGATATATACTATATATAGCAATATATATATATATTGGCATATGTATATATTGGATTTGATTTCCCGCCTCGTATAGCGGATGGGACCCTATTGCGCCGCCTATTAAGCGGATAATATTTTATAAAATCCCATATACCGCGATATTCCACCTTGAAGTGGAATTGGTATTGTGCTAACGTCTGTGGATGCAGGGAAACAGGTTGGAGGGATCCAACTGGATTCCTCACAAATATTTATTTGTTTATAAATATTGTGATGATTGTTGACTTTTATATCGATAGATATGATGTTGTTCCCGTGATTGACTATATGATGTTGTTGCATCATCGGATTCAATTTTAAAGTTAAAAATAACGATTTTGAATTTAAAAAGGATTTTAAAGTGATTTTTCCAAAGTATATGTTTTATTTAATTTTTGAATTGATTCACTTTAAAATAAATAAACGTATAAGTTTTTTTGTGTTATAAAAATTAGTACTTTTATAAAATATAACCCAAAAGTAAAATTTTAAAATAAATGGATTTATAAAATAGTTAAATTTGGGTTTTGAATAATTATCATAAATAGTTATATGGGAGATTTTATAAATTGATATTTATAAATTAAATTTATTGGAATTATGAAACGAGTTTATTAAGTGTTAAGTTGATGTATAAAATGGATTTCATTAAAATTTATAGATGTATAAGTTGTGAAAGTTATAAAAATGAATAGATGTTGAAAATAAAAGTTTTATAAGTAATTAACTTACAAACTGGCTTTTGGGTATTTGAATGGGATATTTATGGAAACGGTTGATAAAAGAATTTTTATAAGTTGAAATTGAAAGAAGATATATAAAGGAGTCTTATAAGTAATAAGATTAAAAATTTGTGAAGTTCAAAGGAACGATTTGGTAAATAAAAAAAATAAAAAAAAATATTATAAGTATTTAACTTATAATATAGATTTTGGTATATAATTGGGTTATGTAAATAATTTATGGAAATTGTTAATAATGGGGGTTTTTATAAGTTGAAAACTATTATAAATATAAAGGAATCTTATCGGTGATAAGATTTAAAAAAAAATTGTGAAGTGTTAAAAGAACGGTTTAGCAAATAAATGGATTATAAGCTCTTAACTAATAATACGAACCTTTAGTATAGAAATTGGGTTTATAAATTGAATTGGATGGATAAAAGAGATTTCTAAACCGAAGTTATTAATGGAAATGGAATTTATAAACGTTGTTTATAAATTTGAAATCAATTGAATTTGATAAATTGAATATGGGGGTTTGTTAAAGGTGTTATATTCACTATTTTGAACAGTGGATATATTATTGAATAAAAAGGACATGTTTTGGGAAAGGAACGTTTTAAATGGAATTTAAAACAATTTAAAGATGTTTTAAAGTGCATTAAGTATCGAAACCATAGATTTCAACATTTATTGTTGAAATAGACGTTTTCGAGAAATAGAAGGAAATGAATACGTAGATTTCAACATTCATTGTTGAAATAGACGTTTTCGAGAAAATAAGGAAATGATGGACTATAACACTGTTGTTATAGTAAATGATTTCCGAAAGGAAATATTTTATATAGTATTGGGATTTATATATCTATTTTAATTTCGAATCCCTATACTAGTGATTTTGGGTTGTCGTAACGATGTTTTACGCAACATTCGTTTTAACCCAAATAAAAGTGAATGAAAGAATGTTTTCCTTAAAAGAATGAAATATATACTTAACCGTGATATAAGTATATTGAATATTTTTAAATTGTTGAAAATGAATAAATTTGTGAATTACTTATTATTAAATAAGTATGGAAAATGCTTTGCCAATATGAAATGGAACGTGTTGAGAATTTATCTTTTAAAGGTAAAAATTGAAAGCGAATATTTGAAATCGATTTTGAGAATCGT
The DNA here is from genome assembly GCA_030765085.1 of Allium cepa. Classification (NCBI taxonomy): domain Eukaryota; kingdom Viridiplantae; phylum Streptophyta; class Magnoliopsida; order Asparagales; family Amaryllidaceae; genus Allium; species Allium cepa. Next base: position 53,307,316 of record CM060943.1, on the reverse strand, counting down.
ATACTAGTAGATATTTGGAGATTTGAAAATTCACTATGGAATTTGTAAAGGAAGGGAAATTTGTTTAAAAATAAATGTTGGTTTATTTGAAGGGTGGGAATAAATTTACGAATTTGGAACGTAAGTTTAAAATAAATCGGTAAGGATTTATTTGATGATTTGAATTTGTTTTCAAAGGGTATAAAAAATGAAAAGTAATTTGAAATTGGTTTTCAAATGGTTGAAGTGTGGAAATTATATCGTGTAAAGATATTTTGGTAAAACAAATAATTTGGGCAATTATTTGGAAAGTGTATATGTATATCTTGTAAAGATATTTTTGGAAATTAAATAACTTGAGAAATTATTTGGAATCTGATGATGTTGCGCATCTATATATTGATAGTTAAATAACCGACTATCAGTATTTACCCTTGGATGGTATTTGTTGTGATTGTTTGAAATTGAATGCTACACTTATTTTTAAAATAAGCGCTCGCTATTCGGTTTAGCCGGGGGAGGACCTTTGTGTCGTATAACCCATTCCGAATATGTGATACGTCGTTATGGATCGCATTTGAAGACCGGTGTTGAAGACCGGGTATTTGTGAAAACGATAGGATGACCTATCGATTGTCTCTGCATCGTTAGCTACGGTATGGAGATTTCCTTTGTGATGGGAAATTTTATCGAGATTGTGAATACCCGGATTGCAAGGGCTTCTTTGGAAGTGCCTTCGGTTCTGTTCGAACTCGGAACAGACTTGTATGGTTACGTGTCTGACATTACATTTTGAGATATAAAGCAGATTTCTTTTCAAATACATTTCCGTTGGTGGCGGAGAATTTATTCTCTTAGCTTAACACCCTTCTCTGAGACGTACGAGCTCAGAGGTTATGTAGTTGAAGGTTATCAGCGATATATTCCCAATTTGGTAATGTGGCATGCTGAGTGTTGCTGTGTGATGATCATTTGTTGATCATTTGTGATATGATCATTTGTTTGATCATTTATCTTTGTGATCATTGCTTTGGTCATCTGTTGACCCAAAGCATGGCTTTGTGCCAAAGCGTAGCTTTGTGGGCGAGACTTCGTCAGGACCTCACTTCCCGGAAATGGTCGAAACAGGAAAGATGCGGCAAGGTTATGAGGGTCGCGCCCTTTAGGGTATGTCATTTCCTTCTGGTAAAGGGTGGTATCATGGTATGGAGCCCAGATACTTACTCATGTGGATACACTATATCTATTACTGTGTGGTGTTGTCGGAATCGAGCGCTCGGATAAAGGTCCCAAAGGACCGGGGGATGACATATTCGTGTAGTAGTTACCTAGTTACAGAGGTAACCCGACCTTGTGTTGGCAGAGATCTAACCGTAACGTTAGTTCTCGGGACGTCCCACCAGAGGCGATCCCATGTGGCAGTAGGAAGTTCCTTAGCCTGACCATTTGTTGGAAATCCATTCATCCAATACGCGCCTTGTACGGTTTTAGTTGTATTACCTGCCATTTACTTATGGTGGTCACCACTATTTAGATGGTAGCTATAGTAGGCATAGTTCGGAATGTCTATGCTAGATAGGATTTATATTTTACTTTCGAAATTGTTTTCTACACTATGCACTAATAATAATATCAAAAAAAAAAGATTTGATTTTTGCGTAGTAAGCATCTTTGACTATCATAAGGAGAAATCTCCTCCAATTCTGCGTTTGCATTGTGTGTGTGGCGGGAGGCCTTATGGTAGTTTCATTTTCCAAAAAGCATTGCGGATTTCAAAAATTTAAATTCTCTTGTTGTTTGTTTTTAAAATTAAACTGTTTTGAGTTCTCACACCAGTCCCATGACTGACCTAGAGTTTATTGTTTCCTTCCTAAACTCTGGGTGCCCACCCATTTTCCACACGGGCAGTCTAGAGTTAGGTTATCAGGTTATTCTGGATTCGGGAGTTGCTGTGCAGATTTGGAGGCGAGCTTGAATAACGTTGTATATTACTTGTATATAGTATTCTTTTCCGTTGTTTTATTGTTGTACACTCTGATGATGTGATGTAATGTGGTGTAATGTATAAAATGTATAGTTCTTTTGTTTTAATGATTATTCATTATCTATTATATGTTGTTCCGCTGCGATTGTGAGATTCTGATATTGTTTTCATGTTCTGTTACTTGTTTCTGTTTCTTCTATCTTTCTCTCTCTTCTTCTACCTCTTTCTTCTTTTTCTTAAACCCTAACGGTTCGGTTTTTCGGCAACGAAAAATTGCGATCGTTACAGTTGGTATCAGAGCATGTGGTTAAGTGACAACCATGGCTCTGTTGGGTATTACTCATTAGAGATAGAGTCAGTAGTACTCTAGAATGGGTATGAGTGTAATAATAGATATGAGCGTGTATTTGTTAGTGAATATAAAATTGTTTTATATTGTGATGATTGGTTTGTTGAGTGGTATATGGATTCTGGTCGGTATAGTCTGTACAACTCTATCGATAGGGATCTCTAAACACTTATACAGAACAATTGAACACGATATTGATTTAAATTGGGTAAATGAAATAATTTTACCTTGATTATATTTTGTATATAAAGGAAATAATTTTTCAAGAATTATTAAGTGTATATAATTGATTGCTTGGTTGTTGTGAATAATATATATATAAGACAATCAAAGTTGTTTGAATAAGTTAAATAAAAACAATAATTTTAAAGAGAATAATAGTATAAACCAATGAATTATAAGTATGAAGTTATAATTAGAATGATTTACAATTGTAAAATAATCTTATATATATGGTGAAATTTTGTGAGAAAAAGGGTTACAAATGTAGTTTATAAATAAAAGGAACTTTTTGAAAGAATATATAGCACTGACTTCACTATTGTTACTGGGAAATAATAAGGGTGATGACTGCAGCATCATCAGTATTATTTTCGAGTTTCTATGTGATGGATTTGCTACAATAATGAACTTAAAATTGAAGTTTTGTTGTAATAAACAAATTTGAAATTAAAATCCAACTTGAAATTGTTGAATATAAGTGAAAAAGGTTTTGAACTTATAATATGAGTTGGAAGTTGAATAATAAGTTGTATAACTTATAGAATGGGCACATATAAGTAACAACTAATTACTGAAGTGGTTAAACAATTAAGTTAAGTAAAATGAAATATGAATTTGAATGTTGATATGAATTTGACTTAAGTAAAAGTTGAATGGAGCTTACTTTAGAATTGAAATCCGAATTGGGTTGTTAAGTGGAAACTTAAGTTTAATTAACAAATGATGTTAAATGGGATATAACTTAAGTGAAGTTGAATAAAAAAATTGATTTTGTATCGAAAGTAAAATAATCAAGTGAATTAAATGATGTGAACTTGAGTTATATAAAAGAAATTCAATTTTATTTGTAAAAGAATTAGTAATTGAATTAAAGAATGGATTGAATGTTAATCAATCAAATGTAAATAAGTTGATATGAAATGATGCATGTAAGTGTAAATTCATTTGAAGCTAGTTGAATAATTGAATGAAAATCAATTGAATGTTGAACCAATTGGAATTGAAACAGTTGAACCAAATTGAATGTAAGTAAAATTAATAATTTGGTTGTATTGGATATACATTGGTTGTTATTTGTTTGTTAGTTGATTGTATGTAAATTCATTAAGTGTTAATGAAATTGAATTAGCACAATTGAAAGCTATGTAATTGAATTCAAATTGAAAGTGAAGTAAATGAATTTGAATAGAATTGAATTTGATTTGAGTTGAAAGTGAACCAATGTGGATTTAATTAATTAATGTAAACTAATTGGAAACGAATGAAAATGAATATGTAACTTCAAGAGTAAAGCTAAAATTGGGATAAAAAGTAAGTATCGAAATTTTGTAATTGAATTGGCAAAATAGTTTGAATGTTGGAATTGGATACCACTATTATCAGGATATACAGGTGTATAATGGAATTGAGATTTTGATTTTGAAGTTAAAAAATTGAATTGCTCGACAAAAAGGTACGTATTTCAATTTAGTATGAGATTTGATGATTTCCTTCTCCAGCCACTTGGCTTTCTCTTTTCTTTTTGATTCTGAGGGGCCGTAGTGCCATTTTGTAGTCGTACCAAGCTATCCGCGCAAAGGATATACAAATTTTAACTGACAGTTTATATGCGATGAATAATTAATAAAATTTAACTGGCAGTTTAAATGCAAAAATGAATTAAATTACAAGTAAATTGTATGAATGCAAATTTACTAAGATATTTATGAAATATATGCCAAACAACTATAAATAAATATCTAAACACATCATAAATCAATTTAACAAACATAAGAAATCTTAGAAGTTGTGAGTGGGTTAAAACACTCACCTTTTGAATTTAAATTGGATTTAAATACAATTTAAACCCAAAAATTTCTCAGTCTCCAAATTCATCCAAACTAGCATCAAAAGATCCGGAATTTCAATACGATCCTAACAAAAGAAACCGCGCGTAAATCCGAGCTCGAATGAAAAAGTTATGAAAATTTAAAGATTGGAAAATTCTGGTCCTGGGTCGTCTTCGAGTTCAACTTCGGTCCGCCACCTCAAATCCCCTGTGCTTGCTCTGATTTTTCGCCAAAACGACCTGGAGCGACCCGAGTCATTTTCTTCCTGACCCGAAGTTGTTCTAGGGTTTTCTCCTCTGAAACCCGAAGCGCGACCAGATGCTGCTGCAGATCCGCATATGTGTGTGTGTGTGTGTGTGTGTGTATGTGTGTGTGTGTGTGTCTGTATGTATGTATATTTGAAATTGAAATTATTTTTTGGAATTTGGGAATTAGGTTTTGTCTGCCATTGGGATAAGGAGTTGAGAAAGAAGGTACGTACAAACAAATGAGAATGAGGAGAAATTAGGGTTTATAACAGGGTATTTATAGGTAGGGTTGACATAGAGTAGATGGACCAGATAAATAAACGTGCTGAACAATCTATGGACCGAAAAGCCCGTTCTGACCCCGAAACAAAATTGGGTAAACCCATATATCAAAATAGGTGTTTTAAAATATTTTAAACGCTATGGAAAAGGTTTCAGGTTCAAATTGCATCGTATGAAGAAGTTATGCTAAAATAAATATTTTCAAATTGATTTCAATTGATTTCAGTTTCGATTCCAAGGCGTTTCGAGTCCGTACGATCAAACGACAAGTCCGATCGCTAGGAACCTCGAAACCCTACAATAATTCACCGATACGGATTCGTTGAAACTTGTTTCGTCGAAATCCAAGTCAGTGGCCAAAATGGCTATTTTCATATTAATTAAATAAATTAAGAATTAGTAAATAAATCAAATTTTTTTATATTTAAATTTTAGAATTGGAAATTTTTATCAATTAATAACTCTTAGTCATTTATCCAAATTTAAACAAATTTAGATGTTTCTTAAATGTTGATTAAATTATAAATTTCAGCGTAAAACTTCATTTTCTTTCATTCAGAAAATTATAAATTAAATTTCCAAAACTTCTATTAAATTTTCTTTTCATTCTACTATTGAATTCATTATTAACAAAACAGATGGAATAATTATTGAAATCAAAATCCATTACAATAACATTCTCACTTTTCATCTAAATTCTCATTTATGTAATATTTTAAATATTATATTCCACTTATTTGCAATTTATCCACTTATTAAATAAAAAAAATTAATAAAGCTTTATTCCCGATCCTTATAACTCAATAAATTTGTCAAATATGAATAACCTTAACATTACATACCAATGTTATCTTACTTACATTAACGTAATATTAAATATGGAATTTCATTTATTTACAATCAATTAAATTATTGAATTTTACACTTCCATTAAATTAATAAATCTTGCTTTTAAAATCTTTACGTTAACCAATAGTTATATGGAACTTACATTATCTCCAATTTTTAATTACCATCAGTTAAAATATTACATTTGTTCCATAAATTTATATGCACTACATCAGTTACTGCATTTATCGAATTCCAATTTCGCAATCACCTTCAATCCATTAATTGGTATTACGTTGACATCTAAACTTATTAGCTTATACCAACAATATTATCATTAATTGTAAATGGATTACCAATTTTAGTCACTACGTATATTAATCTAAATAATTCCCAAGTTACCCATTTTGAATTAGTTACTATTTATTATTATTGCTTCACTGATTAATTCAGTATTTGCATTGGTTTTGCTTATATTAAATTTATTACCCATATTAATTAAGGTTTTAAAACAATTAATAACATTTCCTTAGTCCAAGCCTTTATGCCAATTATTTACCTTATATATAAATTTATGTTTATTGATGCAAAACGATCTATGAAATTAGTAAGGTTGAAGTGTTCAAAGTCTTTAGGTCGTTTGGAGAAGGCCACAATCTTAAGTCATTCAGGAATTTTAAGACGTTTCCGACTCAACAGAAGACGGTCACGACCTAAGTTGTCACAAGATAATGAAGCTTTGGTTCAAACTTGTAAGACGTGCACGAGTCAACTTAAGGAAGCACGTGAGAAGGGAATACGAGTCAATGAAGAGGGCATAGGTCGAAGAGAGGAAACTTCGGACTTGAGTCGACCACGACCTAACATGAGTCGTCCACGACCTAACATGAGTCGTCCACGACTTAACAGGTTGAGTGAAGGAGGGCTGCGACCTAACAGAACTAAAGGAAAGGGGCTACGACCTACCATTACCATTTTAGGTCGGCCACGAGTTAACAATGAGTTACAGGGACCAAAGCATGTTTTAGGTCGGCCACGACCTAAGGAGTCAAGTGGAGATACGCTCCGACCTAATGAAGCGCGACCTAGTGAAGAAGAACGATCTAACTATGCCGAGTTACGACCTAAGATAGGTCGCTCCGATGCTTCATTGAAGACAGCCTCGAGCGACGACCTAAGTTAGGTCGCGTGAACGACCTACGACCTAATTTAGGTCGGGGAAAACTTTAAGTCGCCAATGGTGATGAGTCGCAACTGTTGAGTCGCCATCTTCTAAGTCGTTATGTGTTTGTGGTTCTTTGAGTCATGAGTCGTTAGGTCGTATACGACCTAACTGTTGTAACATATAAGTGTGTGGTGCTGTACTATGTTAAGTCGGTAACGAGTTGAGTCGTATGTATCATGAGTCATAAGTCGTGAAGTTGTACTATGTTTGTAAATAAGCCTGAGTCGGTCAGTATGTAATATGTTGAGTCGTTTGTTATCTTTGAGTCGTGTAGATTGTGTTGCGATGTTAAGTCGGCAACGACTTATGATGAGTCGGCCGAGATGGGTCGTGTATGATGAGTCGGTGCCGACCTAGGAGTCAGCTGAGGGTTTGTGTGTGTCGAGTTGTGAATGCCTATAAATATCGTGTGAGTTGTAAATTTTGAGGTGGTTGAATATTGAATAAAATTTCCTTTTGTTAGCTTTGTGCTTTCATACCAATTGGTAGTTGAGTGTAATCTCCTATCTCCTCTTTCGGTTAATCGAGTGCGCTCGATTCAACGATTGCAGAAGCCGATTCACGGAATCTAGTGCGCTAGATCAACGTGCGAAGAATCGTAGATCTTTAAACACGGAATAGTGCGCTATCAACGTGTTTGAGATAGCTAGAGTTCGGTATCTTTGGATCAACGAACTTGGGCATTTTGGTATCTTCAACTCACCGATTGCTACATTTCATCGATTGAAGTTTATTTCGAATTATCCGCTGCGTCAGTTTTGGTATCAGAGCCATACTTAGCCAATCATAGCTAAGTTTGATTCTTGGAGCCAAGTTTTTGAAGTTCTTGAAGTTTGAAGTTGTTCATTGTGATCGTCTTGAAGTTGCATCAAGTTTGAAGTGTTAGATCCATTTCATTTTGGATCGAGGAGTTGGACTTTGTTTGGATTTTGAATTGGTGATTTGCGCGCCAAATTTTGAAGGGTTTTGGAGTGTAGGCCGAGCTAAGTTGAGCCGAGACAAGTCCTGACCGAGTCAAGCTAAGTCGTGAGGAGTTAAGGCCGAACTTTGTGAAGTGTACATCCATTGCCGATCTAAGGTTGGTGCGAGTTAGTGGAGCTAAACCGTGAAGTGGTTGCCGAGTCAAGCTAGCCGACCTAACTTTGAACCGAGATAGTGTGAGCCGTGAACATCTATTGCCGATCTAAGGTTGAACCTAGATTGTTTTATTGTGATTGAAAGTTTTGAAGTTTTGTGAAGCTTCAATCATGCCTCCTAGAAGAGTTAATCGCCATTCGAATGTTGAAGATGCTAAGGTGATGGAACAACGAACTAAATATAACTCCGAAGAGAAGTCTGATGAAAGTTTCGGGAGATTAGAAAATTTGATGATGGATTTGAATTCAAGTCAAAGTAGAAGGACGCCAATCTCGAACCATGGAGGAAACCGAGTTTCGCCATTGGTTACGGAAGCGAGAAGGGTGTCGCCACAATCTAATCGCGATAGAAGAGAATCTACAGTTTCGATGAGGAGAGATTACCACGAATACAGGAATGAAGAAAGAAGAGCTTATCAAGATTACGGGCATGAACCATCTTGTAATTATGAAAGATATCGAGTAGAAGAAAGAAGAAGTAAAGAGGATGTGCAAGGTCATAGAAGAGACAATGTTCAGAATCGACATCGAAGCTCATCTAATTTTGAAAAAGATAGTTTTGATGATAGCATTCACCTTCGATATCCGGATCAAAGGCAAAGTCGATATAGAAATGTTGAAGAGAATGGTCATACACGGAAATCCAGGATGGACCCAGAAATTCCAGAATTCCGAGGTGGGTTACAAGCAGAGGAATTCCTTGATTGGTTGTCAAAGGTTGAAAGAATGTTTGAATTCAACGATATTCCTGAAGATCGCCAAGTTAAGTTAGTTGTTGCAAGCTTGAGGAGTAGAGCTATGGACTGGTGGCAACAAACTAAATCAAGCAGAGAGAGGATGAAGAAATCGAAAGTTGTCAAGTGGGATAAGATGAAAAGGATGATGAAAGCAAATTTCTTACCTTACAATTATCAAGCTCATGTTAACCAACAGTTACAGAAGAGGAATCCAGGAAGTCAAGGAAAGGGTATGGTTATAAGACCCAGCAATCAGTTTGATGACGTTCCTTATAGTAGAGAAGTTTCCAAGAGAATCAACGAACCAGTTGCACACAGAATCATTACGACGAATGTTGATGACCAAGTTAAGCACTATCATTATCAGGAGTCTAACCATCGAAGTTTTGAAGGTACAAAGGCCCAGAAGAAAACCTTTGTTACAGAAGAATGTGAAAGTGAGGAAGTGGATGATTCTACTGACGGCGGGACAGAAGAAGAAGAGGAACCGACTAGTCCAATATCATTCAGCGAGAGTGTTGAAGAATCGGAAGGTAGTGCTGAAACATTGGTTATATATGAGGCAAGAGAAGAACTTCAATTTCCGGAGGAAGTTAAACCAATGTTGGAAGAGCTCGAAGAGGTTGGTCCTACAGAATCATTCGCAGCCTTACCACTAAAGTTTGATAATGAAGATGAAGAAATTTTGTCAAGTAATGAAGGAAGTAAATTGTTGAGGAAGACTGATGAATTTGACTTTTATCAACCATTGGAATTTGATGATAACGAAAAGATTGAGTCAAAGTATGTGGATGTAGAAGTTGACTACTCGTCATTGCCAACGTTTGATATCGATAGTTTGGAAGAAGTAATTGTGTTCGGAATTGAGAGAATTCATTTGTTGATGGAGGATTTTTGTTGGACACCTAAGCTTATGGATGAGAACCCGCCAAGTATTAATTCCGTGGTTTTCGAGGAGCCTGGGCAAAGTGAAGGTGGAATGGGAGGAAAGGCAGAATCAGATTATATATTATCTTTAAGAGAGCTCGTCGATGAAATGAAAGATGATGAGGAGTTATCAATGTTGATTGAATCCGGAAAAGATTTTGATGTTGAGAATCCTGAGGAAGATGAAGTTTGTGAAGATGTAATGCTTGAGGAGCTACCTGAAGAAACTAACTTTGTATGTCTGGAAGAGTATGTGAAAATAAGGAATGAAGTGTTTGAATTGACCAAGCAAGAAGCAAGTGAAGATCTTGATGTTTTCGAGGAAGTTGGATCAGAATTCGATGAGTCCGAAGTCGAATATTCTGAGGCATTATCCGAAGAGTTACCGTTCCTCCAGGACATTCAACCTCAAACTGAACTCGTACCAGAAGCTATTTTACTGCCAGGATCGTATGACCTTGTGAGTCTGAAAGAACAGGAAGAGTTGATACGACAGGAGAAAGAGAATGATGACCAATTGAAGTTGTCAGATGATGTCCACACTGCAAACATGGCCAATGTCAACTGCTTGGAACCATTTTATGAAATCAAATATGTTGAAGGAGAATCGAGTGGGAATTCATTTCAGTCAGAGGAGATTGATACAACACGTCAAGGGCAGATTTTAAATGACAGCATCTCTGAACGATATACAGAAAGACAAGAATCTGAGCATGAATCGTCACACTTCTTAGGACGAGATTTCCTAAGTCATTCTATGGTTTTAATTTTCCTTATAACGTCTCACATTTTGGATACGTTTTGGTTCTATTTCACGTCTTCCTATTTGCAGAAACAATGTGGTATACGACACTATTCTTATGAAGTTCTGTGCTATATGAAGTGGATCTGGCATCAAGTGCTTAGATTATTCCGCACTGTTTCATATGTCATCTCCCTCAGATCACTTCCTTATGCCGCCTGTCTGATGCCACGTCTATTTTATTCCAGGCATTGTTTATTCCAAACCGCATCGTCAAAGGGTCAAGACAAGGTCAATCTCAAGAGCGGTTATCGCCAGAGCCACATTAAACCAGATAATGAATGGAAGACAGCGTCTCGAAGAAGAAAGCTTGTAAATTCGAGGACGAATTTTTCCCAACCAGGGAAGGATGATGCAAAACGATCTATGAAATTAGTAAGGTTGAAGTGTTCAAAGTCTTTAGGTCGTTTGGAGAAGGCCACAATCTTAAGTCATTCAGGAATTTTAAGACGTTTCCGACTCAACAGAAGACGGTCACGACCTAAGTTGTCACAAGATAATGAAGCTTTGGTTCAAACTTGTAAGACGTGCACGAGTCAACTTAAGGAAGCACGTGAGAAGGGAATACGAGTCAATGAAGAGGGCATAGGTCGAAGAGAGGAAACTTCGGACTTGAGTCGACCACGACCTAACATGAGTCGTCCACGACCTAACATGAGTCGTCCACGACTTAACAGGTTGAGTGAAGGAGGGCTGCGACCTAACAGAACTAAAGGAAAGGGGCTACGACCTACCATTACCATTTTAGGTCGGCCACGAGTTAACAATGAGTTACAGGGACCAAAGCATGTTTTAGGTCGGCCACGACCTAAGGAGTCAAGTGGAGATACGCTCCGACCTAATGAAGCGCGACCTAGTGAAGAAGAACGATCTAACTATGCCGAGTTACGACCTAAGATAGGTCGCTCCGATGCTTCATTGAAGACAGCCTCGAGCGACGACCTAAGTTAGGTCGCGTGAACGACCTACGACCTAATTTAGGTCGGGGAAAACTTTAAGTCGCCAATGGTGATGAGTCGCAACTGTTGAGTCGCCATCTTCTAAGTCGTTATGTGTTTGTGGTTCTTTGAGTCATGAGTCGTTAGGTCGTATACGACCTAACTGTTGTAACATATAAGTGTGTGGTGCTGTACTATGTTAAGTCGGTAACGAGTTGAGTCGTATGTATCATGAGTCATAAGTCGTGAAGTTGTACTATGTTTGTAAATAAGCCTGAGTCGGTCAGTATGTAATATGTTGAGTCGTTTGTTATCTTTGAGTCGTGTAGATTGTGTTGCGATGTTAAGTCGGCAACGACTTATGATGAGTCGGCCGAGATGGGTCGTGTATGATGAGTCGGTGCCGACCTAGGAGTCAGCTGAGGGTTTGTGTGTGTCGAGTTGTGAATGCCTATAAATATCGTGTGAGTTGTAAATTTTGAGGTGGTTGAATATTGAATAAAATTTCCTTTTGTTAGCTTTGTGCTTTCATACCAATTGGTAGTTGAGTGTAATCTCCTATCTCCTCTTTCGGTTAATCGAGTGCGCTCGATTCAACGATTGCAGAAGCCGATTCACGGAATCTAGTGCGCTAGATCAACGTGCGAAGAATCGTAGATCTTTAAACACGGAATAGTGCGCTATCAACGTGTTTGAGATAGCTAGAGTTCGGTATCTTTGGATCAACGAACTTGGGCATTTTGGTATCTTCAACTCACCGATTGCTACATTTCATCGATTGAAGTTTATTTCGAATTATCCGCTGCGTCATTTATTAAGTTTACATTCGCACTTCCGTTAATAGTTTAACCATTATTAAAGAAATGTTTATCCTCAACAACAAACATTATAATTAATTATCTAACATTGATTCGTATAAATTTTCCATTTATTACGTATTGTTTTATCAACTGATAAAGTTTTAAATCTATTTCCCAAATCTACTACTTTAAATCAATTAAAACTTCACAATTGTTTAAATCAATTGGGATTACCCTACATTTATTATAAATCAAGTTGTTCTAACCTTATTACCTGAGTTTACGTTCAGTTTCTATTTAATATATATTACATGCATTAACACGTTTCCTAAATTAAAAATCAAATACCGTTCATAATGTTTTATTACTTAAATCAATTTAATACTTACCTCTAATTTCTCATATTCAATTTATATGCAGGTATTAACTTTTCACTACTTCAGTCCTTAAAAATTTACAAATTACAATCTCTTGCAATGACTAAGTTATTAGACATTTGCATACCAATAAATTAGGTTCCAATAAATAGGATTTCATTTAATTCAACCTTTTTATTTAAGTCCATTTTAATCAATTTAATATTTAATAGGTTAATTCTTAACCTTTACTGCATTACAAATTATGACAATTATATTTCTTTATAAATTTCTTTCCAAAATCTTATAAATACGGCAAATTTAATTACCGAAATCCACGGGTTGTTACATTTTAACATTTTAAAATTTAAAAAAAGTTTTAAAACAAAAAAAAGGATAACTCGAAGAGGGTCTCAAGGGATTGGGTACTTAACTCGGGTGAAGACCCAAAGTGGTCTCGTGGTTGATGTTGAAACAGTTTTAGTTTTTTTTTATTAAACAAGTTTTTCCAAATTTAAATTTGAATCAAGTTTAAACACCTTCTTGTTAATTCTTTTAAAATAATAAATGCTTTATTATAATTTTGGGGATTAGTTAAGTCTTTAAAGAAATTATTTCAAATAAATTTAGTTTTAAAGTGCTTTTATATACACATATAACCTTTATTTTAAAATCTATTTTAAATAAATTTAATATTGTAGTTATATAGTTAATTAAGGAAATGTTTTCAAATTTTTGATTAACTTAAATGTCTTTAGTTGATCCATGTGTTAATGATAATTAATTTTAAAGATTTATCAAATAAACTTGAATATAATTAATTGATTAATTGAGATAAATGGGTTATTTTAATTTGAAAGCCAATGATAATTACTTAATTAAAGGATAATTAAGTATTTATTATGGATTAATTAAGAGTTAAGTAATTAGTGATTGGTAGTTAAAGAATAATTACTTAATGAGATTAATTAAATGTAATTAATAAAAGATTATTACTTAATGTGTAATTAAGGAATAATTAATTTGTGTAATTACAATCAAGTATAATTAATTAATTAATATTAAATAATGTAAGTAATTGAAGGCAATTAATTACTTAAAGATAATCACTTAAATAAAAGTAATTAATTAATGATTAAAGTTGATTAATCAAGTGATTAAAGGATAATTACTCAATGTAATTAATTTGTAAATCATTAATATTAAGTGATTAGGGATAATCACTTATTGTAATTAATTAAGGATAATTAATTAAATGATAATTAATTAAGGGTTAATTAATTAATGTAATTAATTAAGGATAATTAATTAAAGAATGAATAAATAATTAAAGGTTAATTATTTAATGATTAAAGATTGATTGATTTATTAATTAAGGATGGTTAATTAATAATTAAAGTTTAATTAATTTATTATTAAGGTTAATTAATAAATGAATAAAGGATAATTAATTAAAATGGTTTGTAATTAATTAATGCTAATTAACCAGAATTAGCAATTATTTCATAAGTAATTAATCCAGTTTAAGTTAATTATAATCAGATAGTTATTTAATTTTTTTATAAAAGATTGGATTCTATTGGATACTTTGGATTGTTTAATGTCCCTGATGTGTGGTGTTTTGTGATGTTATTGAGCTGTGAACTGTGATTTATTTACCTGTGATGGATTTACATATTTATCTATGAATCTGTGAATGAAAGATAAGCGTTATAGGGTTATACCACTTATCGACATTGTTGTGCTTGAATTGGTTATGGTTTTGATATTCTATTATTGTGTGTAAAACCCCTGGACTACACCACATGCACACAAATATGGATTTCACGAGGAATCGGTTTAGCCACAGATATTTTGAATTTAAATATTATTTTGTTTAAAAGTTGAATTTTCAATCCAATTGGTTTGGAAGTGAAACTGAGTTGAATATGAAAAGTTTTTGAAAAGGAAGTTTGAAATCTAAATTTAGTTTTAATATATTATGTCTTGTTTTGAAATTATTTTGGGAAACATGGTTTGAAAGGATTATACAAGTTATAATATATATATATATATGGATTTTAAACCATTTTGAAGTATATTGAATAAATTATTTTGGGACTATAAATTTAAATTCAAATAAAGCGTGCCGGATATGGCAGTTCGCTAATTTTCTAATGTATACTTTGAAAAGCTATAACTTGAGTAAATATAATCGGATTTTCGCGAAATGAAAAGAATTTGTTTTTAAATGATAATGGCTTTCATATAATGAAAGGATTTCCAGTTTTTGTCGAAAGGATTTTCAAGTTATGGGTGAATCAAAATGGAAATAGTTTTGAAAACTATGAATGAATCTTTGTGAAAGATTGGTGAACATTGGTTTCAAATTGAAGTGGATTTTAAAAGGTGAATCTTTTGTTTTAAAAAGATTAAAAGTGGAAATTCGTTTAAACCATTCAAAAGGAATGGTTTTGGGCTAAAAGTTGTGACTTAACTAGGATCCCAATATATCCATATGGTTTTAAAATTTAGCGCTCATTATTCAGTTTAGCCGGGAGAGGACTTTATGTCATATAACACATTCCGAATAATGATACGACGAAATGGATAGCATTTGAAGACGGCGTCGTAGACCAGGTATTTTCGAGAATGATAGGATTTCCTATCGAATGTCTCTGCACTGATTCGCTCACGTATAGAGATCTCCATATGTGATGGGGAGTCCGATCGGGATTGCAAGGGCTTCTTTGTGAAGTGCCTTGGGTTTCGTTCAAACTCGGAACGGACTTGCATGGATGTATGTATGACATTGTACTTTGAGAAGTAAAGCTGGTTTCTATCAAATACATTTCTGTTTGGTGACGGAGAATTTATTCTCTTTGCTTAACACCCTTCTCTTAGACGTACGAGCTCAGAGGTTATGTAGTTGATGGTTATCAGTGATACACTCCCAATTTTGAAGTGTGGCATGCTGAATGCTGCTGATCATTTGTTGATCAAAGCATGACTATTGTGAAAATCGTAGCTTTGTGGACGAGACCTCGTCGAACCTCACACCTTAAAAATGGTCGAAAGAGCGATGGATGCAGCAAGGTTATGAGGGTCACGCCCTTTAGGGTATGTACATTTCCTTCTGGATAAAAGGTGATATCATGGTATGTAGCCCAGATATTCAACCTATGTGGTTGTTGGAATTTGTTGGTGTCGAGCGCTCGGATAAAGGTCGACGACGACCGGGGGATGGCATACTCGTGAAAGTTGGTTGCCTAGTTACAGAGGTAACCCGTCCTTGTGTTGGCAGAGAGCTGGTTAAGTTCTCGGGGCGTCCCTCCAGAGGCATACCCATTCGGTATAGGAAGTTCCTATGCCTGACCATTTGTTGGAAATCCAAACAAAACAATACGAGCCCTATATGGTTTTAGTTGTATAACCTGCCTTGGAATGTGGCGGTAGCCTGTTATTGAACATGGTAGTTATAGTAGGCATACCATGAAATGTGGTATGCTGGCTAAGAATAATATTATACTTTCGAAATTTTTTCTGCACTATGCGCTAAAAATATCAAAAAGGATTTTGTGTATCAAGCATGTTTGACTATCATAAGGAGAAATCTCCTCTAATTGTGCACTTGCAATGTGTCTGTGCAGGGAGGCCTTATGGTAGTTTCGTTTTCCAAAAGAATGCGGATTACTTTTAAATTTTTTTGTTTGTTTTTGGGTTCAAATAAAACTGTTTTTGTTTGCTCACACCAGTCCCATAACTGACCTAGAGTTTATTGTTCCCTTTCTAAACTCTAGGTGCCCACAATTTTCCACACGGGCAGCCTAGAATCAGATAGTCAGATAATAGATGTAGATTTGATATCCTTGAAGTCTTTGGATCCGGGATCGCATTTGTTTCACTTCAACATTCTGCACCGAGTTTGCTTCAAGTCAACATGATGGTGATTCGAGCTTGGAGTATTTTGAGCTTCTGCATTGGAGATGTAGTTGTTGGATTGTTTTGGAAACCTATTTGGTGATATCTCTCCGCTGTTGTTCTTTCCACTATTGTATATCTTTTGGCTCTGATATAGATAGTATTGATATTCAATTATATCATTGTTGTATCGAATATTGTGTATGCATAAAATTATTCATTCTGTTTCCACTATGTTGTTTACTTAATGTTGTTATAAGCTCCGGCGAACTAAACTCAACATTTGAATCTACGGCATTCGAATACGAGTGAAGTATTTGGGTGTTGATTTTCGAAGGTCGAGTCAAGGTCATTCTAGTCGAAATCATTTAAAACTTCACTTTTAAAACTTAAATAACTTAATTATAAATCATATAGAATTTATATTCACATTAGAAATCATTCTGATTCATTTTAAATCTAAATATGATTATTTACATTATTACTATTTATTAAATTCAATGATTTTTTTATTATAAAGATTCCAATTTTAACTTATCGACTTTTGATTCCATCTAAAAGTCCAATACCATAATTCTAATTCAACAAACTCATTATATTTGAAATTATAACTCATTTTACTGATTCAACCCAAATCTCCATATTTCAAAATCAATTAACAACCCACACCCAACATTTAAAATGAATTAAATGTTTGAAAAACTAACGACCGAAATTCCGGGTCGTTACATTCCTCCCCCTTATAAAAATTTCCTCCACGAAATTTGCTATGGTAGGAAAAAATGCTCCTCAACCCACTAACTTACCCAATACCGACGTAACTAATATCCAATATTCACTTCTCCAAAATCCTTCTTGTTTAATCCAAATCAATTAACCTTCATTTCCAACTCAAAACTTTGATTTCTAACATCGTTTCAAAAAATCACTTTTCTAGATATCCAAAATTTCCAAAAATTTTCAAAAAATTTTTAAAACCCAAAATTTTCGAAAAATTTTGACAGCGTCTCCTTTGTACGGAGAGCATTTTACATTATCAAATATGATATAAAATATATACATCGACCCACACGGTCGAAAACAAAATATATAGCAATATATTATCCTTTCTTTTATTTTATTGCGTAGGCGTACCTTTCATTTAGTGTTTTTAAACGAGCGGCTAATTTATTATGCATCTACACAACCCATACTCTATCCAATAGCCGCTTGTACCTGTACTTACTCAAACAAGTTCATAAGTTTCCAAAATCATGAAATTTTAACAACATTCCATTTACCTACTAGCCTAACACAAAGCTTCATAACACAAACAATTAAACTTCATAATCCAACATGTTAACCATAAATTATAAGCGTCACAAAATTTCAACACTATTTTAATTTCCACCATAAATCATATTTCATTTTATTCCACCCGAATGATTTACAACCAAATTTTACTATACTCAATTCATATTTACAACGACCAAACTCATATTCACTCTAATATGATTTATATGTGCCTTATTTATATAATTTCACCTTTTTCCAAATTCCAAATTTATTTATTTGCAAAACATTTATGATTCACTTTCATTTATATGCAATCCACTTAATTAAATTTCAATCCAAATTCAACTCAATTTCATTTAATTTAATTTAAATTCAATTCGATCCAATTTTATTTCTCAATCTGTAACGACCCGTATTTTCGCTACGTCGGAAATGAGAATTTTCGTTCGATTTAAATTTAAAAAGAGTTTAAATCTTAAAGAAATGTGTTATATATAATAAATAATTATCTATTCTTATAGTTAATAAATTAAAAAGTATAAATTTGGATTTTACAACAAATCAAAAAAAGTTAAGTTTTGTTAATAATAAATAAAGGCTTAAATAAATGACTCTAAATATCTATATAAAAAGATAAATCCTATTTAAAACATCTAATAAAGATAATAAAAGTATGTTTAAAGATTTATAAGTTTGTTAATAATCGTTTTACAAAAATAACCAAAATTTGTCATATTTTGTCAGTTTTACATACACGGTAAAATTTGAGATTTTGATATTAATTTAATATGGTTTTTAAATATAAAGAGACTAGTTTTAATTTATTTAAAGAAGTAAAAAGTTCATTTTTAAATTTGGTTTACATAAATAAATAGTTTAACTAAAACGTCCAAATGTGACCATGAAACATTTTGTCGAAAAACGACGTTTTGTCGATTAAAAGTTGTCGCAACGTCTTTGCACCTTTATTTTCTTATATAGAAACATATATTCAAATAGTGTAAGTATTAATTAATTCAGTAATCAAGTTTACTTTTACTAAATAAGGTTAGAAACTTCTAGAAAATAATTAAGAAAAAGTAAGCACAAAAAGACAAAAATATCATTTCAAAGCAAAAAGTAAAACATCAAATCAAAGAAACATAATTATTACTTACTTTACTTAATATCTAAGTGAAAATGACATAAAGTAATGATTTGAAATGTGATGTTAAGTGTTGAAAAAAAAATAAGATTACTTTATAAGTAAGTAAGGGTATTTTGGTCATTTTACAAAATATTATTTTAATCCAAAAACTTTTCTATAAATAAAACCACCATTCTTCCACTTTCTTTACACATTTCTACCTTCTTCTTCTTTCTCCTTGAAGCTCTCTTTAATGGCTTCTTCTTCTCTTCCAAAATGCTTACTAACTTTTTCAAAACCATATCAAATCAAATCCAAATACTACCAAACTTTGCCAAAGACTTTAGAATACCATTAGAACATGGTTTTGCATCTAATAAGTGAAGAAATGATGAAGGAAGAGGAAGAATAGGAGGAGACCTAACTTATGGAAGAAGTGTCGATGAAATGGAGTAGAAGTTGATTAGTTGAAGTTTTAGTGAAGTGTTGTTGATATGAATGTTGGTAGGAAGTTAAACATTTGGGTAAAGGTGAGAAATTCTCATTGCTTTTTTAAATTATATTGATTATCATGCTTAATTGTTATGTTAAATAATCAATATTTGATGATATGGATGTTTGGTTGATTATTTGAATATGTTGGATAATCCGTAGTAATGTTATGACATTTACCATATGGAAAATGTTAATGTTATATGATTGTTGTATGGTTGTTATGATAATTTGGATATCAAATTCCTATTGATTTAGTAATCACTTTGTTTAAAAGACCGTATTTTAGTAATATGGGAAATTGTGGAAAAATAAGTCTCTTTTCATTTAAAAGTGAAATTAAAGTTAAAATGAAAGAGAATTTGAAATTTGAAGTGAAACGGATTTGAAAAGGATAGCTAATTAGAAATTGAAATTTAGATGAATAGTGAAATTGAAATTGAAATTGATTTTGAAAAAGTGAAGTTTAGTTTGAGATAGAATTGAAGTTTAAATTGAAATTAGATTTGAAATCTAAGTTTAAAATGTGTTTAATTTGAGATTAGAATTGAAATTGAGATGAAATTGGAATTTAAAATTTAATATTAAAATAATGGGAATATAATAATATTATAATATGGTAATAGCGAAAATATATTTTTAAATACATTAAAAGGTGAAAATATTGATTTAAAATGATTTGTAATGATTTTATAAGTGTTGAAATCCAATATTGAAAAATAAGGTTAAACTAGACGCGTCGCGTAACGTTAGTTCACGATTTCGCTTCGAAAAGTTCAAATGAATGTGTAGAGTGGAATATAGCTCGGAATTCTTCGAGATAAGAAAATTCCGGACTGATATATCCATATCTTCTAAAGAAGAAAGAAAATCAAAGTTTTGAAGAATAGATTTTGAATTAAGTACAAAACAATTTTCTAGAAAAATCGCGCTAGTGCAGTTAAGTGACATAACAAGAAAACCTGTGTAAATGGACGTTTTTAATTATGGAAAAATATGAAATAAATTTGATAAATCTATTTAAATGATTTAAAAGATATTTTGATTGGAAAATATGAATTATCAAATGTTTAAAAGTTGGTTTAATCAAATATGCTTATATAGCACTTTCCGCGGCACTTTTATGCTATGAGTTGTATAACTTTTGGAATATGAGTCTAAATGTAACGATGTTTCCCAGAATAATTGTGAATGTTTTAAAAAGGATAATTAAGTGTTTTAAAAGATAATTTGGAATATTTGTAAGCAATTCCAAAATAAAGTTGAAAATCCAAATATGCGGAAACGACTAGTACATTTGTCCCGCCTGTGAGATCTGGGAAGATAAAACAAGGTGTATAACTAAGGTTAGGGATGGAGCAACCAGTGCCTGAACTTACCTGGCCTGTGTTTTCTTTTCTTAGGTGAGGGGTGGAACAGATCGAAAGGAAAGCCCGGATGCTCTTAAATAAAAAGATCGTATTGAGTTTTCAAAATAAAAGAAGATTGGTATTATCCAAAAGTTAAGCAATCTCCAAAATGAATGATTTCTATAAAATATTTGTTAAGATTTATTTAGGGTTTATTGTAAATGATGTCTTAAATAACGTTATTTTTGACCAGCTAAATGTTAAGAAATTTGGATCGAGATTTAAGTAAGGAAATTTGAGATATTTTCCAGAGCGTAAAATGAATTACTTAGAATTATCCTAAGTTAAAAGAAAGAGATTTCAAAATCATCCGAAAAGAATTAAAGTGAAAAGAGACTTAATAAATCCTATATACTCATATTCACTTTTTATCGATGATTGGATTTCGAAGGAACCGGAGTTGGATTTGGTTAATTCCTATCCGAAAACCACTTCGAACCAATGTATACGTTCGAACGTGAAGACATATTGAAGATGGTGATTGAAGACCGTGAATCTTCCTAGCGTGAAGGCTGCTTATTGAACATGCTCTGGTTGGCCCCCATTATAGAGTTATTTATAGCAGTGGTCTCCGCGTGATAGAGAATTTGCGGATTGCAAGGGCTTCTCGCCTAGTAATGGCCGAGGAAAGTGCCTTCGGTTTGTCCTGTTCCTGGACAACTTGTATGGACGTTTGTCTTACATTGCATTTCTAAAGATTACATACATTGGTTTTTACAAACGTACATCAGTGGTGGCGGAGAAGGCAACTTCTCTTAGCTTAACACCCTCCTTGAAACATACGAGCTCAAGGGTTGTATTTTTGTGGAAGGCAATTAGTAGTTAAACGGAAATGGCAATGTGGCATTCAAAGATGTGATATGTGCTTTGTGAAAAGGTAATCGTTTACCTTAAGCCTCATCAAACCGGAAATGACCGAAACAGGATTAGATGCAGCAAGGCTAAGTGGGTCATTCCCAATTAGGGTATGATCATCCCCTTCTAGATATATTTCTTCCCGCTATGACGTTCGGGATGTTAATTAATGTGGTGTATGAAAAAGAGCTCTCAATAAAGGTTGGTAACGACCGGGGGATGACATATTCGGTACCATCTAGTATAAAGAGGTGGGTCGGTCTTGTATTGGTAGAGAAGCATGTGTGATCGTTTCTCGGGACATCCATCTAGAGGTGTACCCATTCGGAAGGTAGATCCTGCGCCTGGTCATTTGTATGGAAATCCATTCTCCAATAAGAACCTATGGTTTTGTTTGTATTGGCGTAATGAATAGCCTCGAAATGCTATATGGGTAACCATTTCGGATAAGATTAATAAGTTTATTTGCAAATGTTTTCAAAGAGATGTCATTAGAAATAATATCGAATGTTTTGATATAAAAGTGTTTTAGTTATCATAAGGTAAAAACCCGTCCGTGTTTATGTGTGGGCGTGGTCTTATGAGATACTATTTATTTCCAAGGATTTTAATCAAAGGCTGATATATGACACTGTCATTTATTATTGAGTTTTTCTCACGCTGGTTTATCAAGCCTGATACGGGTATTTTCAATATTCGGGTCAGATCCGAGTAGTATCAGGTTAAGTCGAAGACGGTTGGAGTTTCCAGAGGAGAGCTGGAGATATTCATCGACGTATGGGCATATTCTTTTATCCGCTGTACTTAGTGTATTTTGTTTGATGTTTGTCAGCATTTGTAAGGGCAGGTTTTATAACTGTCCAAGCTGAATCTAGGTTAGACTCTGATATTGTATTTTAAAATTTTCCGCTGTAAAGATTATTATTGAGATAATATACGTTATTCCATTCGTGTGAGATTCTGTTCTTTCTATTTTTCTTTATCACCCTTAATGATCCGTCTTTTCGTGCAATTTGAGTTGGACATGTGTAGTTTATTGTCGATTCAAAGGGTACGGAAAAACGGTTCGTTACATTTGGTATCAGAGCTGAAGGTTAAGCGAGAACCTTGGCTCTGTTATGGGTAAAGTCTCATCAGAGATAGGATTAGTAATATCCTAGGATGAGTAAATCATTAGAGATAGGGTTAGTAACGCCCTAGAATGAGTTATGAGAGTATTATATATATGAGCGCGTATTTGTTAATTTTATAATAGTGATTTTGTTTTAAAGATGGTAAATGAAATAATTTTACCTTGGGTTTATATTATAAATATTAAAGGGGATATTATTATTTTTGGTTAGAAATTAGGGATTATTTGTGATTTAGCTTAGTGAAACTAAAATATGAATATCTTGTGATTAGAATTGCACGATTTGGCTATAAGATATTCTATATAGAATCAATTAGTTGAAAGCTAGAATTTAGAATTTTTAACATATACCCCTAGACCTTTGGTTATTAAGAAATAATAATGATTAAGTGATTATCATAATAGATGGATTTAAAAGCTAAGTACAAATGTCTTGTGAAGAAAAATTCACAATTTGATTGTAAGATATTTGATGATAATATTTATAATTAGAGAAGATAAAAAGAAAATGCATACTTAGAAAAATTCTTATCAATAACATAGAAAAGATAATCCAAAATTGAAATTTTGGGTAAATATATTATGAAAGTATAATAACTTATAAGGAGATAAGGTAATTTGAAATTTAGACGCTTTGATTAGGTTAAAAAAAGTGAAATTTAGGAATAAGAGATATTAGATATATCATCCTAATATAAAATTTGAATTAGAGATACATTTAGGGTAACATTTGTAATTCATGTTGAATTAAGATTAGAAGGAGATAATTTTGAATAATATGGTTAGTAGGTTGATTGTTGGATAAAAATGTTTAAGTAACAAATACCATGCGAATTAAGTTTCACAATTTGACTATAAGGTATTTGATGGATTTAAGATTAAAAAATTTTGATTTAGAAAATGGATAGATAAATAAGTTAAGATTGATAAGAAAAAGGTGTACACTTAGTAAAGTTGTCTGATTAATATATGGATTAGATAAATACTATTAGCTAAATGGAGACCTTAGGTAAATAAAACTAAGGGTTAAGTTTTATAACTTATTTATTTGAAATAATATAATTCCACATTTGTTGAAAACCCTGATTGAAGTAATACCAATTTGAAGTTCGAGATATGTATATATACTCTTAGGAAGTAAAGGTATATTATACAAGTTTAAGTCATATTTGTAAGCTTAAGTAATAATGTATTTAGAAGAAAGTAAATGGTTGTGAAATAAACTTGGGTTAATAGAAATTTTGAAGAAATGTATTATGTAAAGATGAATGTGAGTAAGTACATAAGTTAAACGTAGATCATTTTGGCACATAAATTTTGATCTAAGATTTGATTACAGAACTTTGAGGTGTTTACACCAATCCGAAAAAGGATTTATCACTCGATTCTTGACGGCGAGCATTGATGAGGGTTTGTGATTATGTACACGAGTTTTCTATCATGGTTGAGAGCTATGCAAGGAAAGCAAGGGTTTGTGATTAGAAAGTCTGATCAAAGGTTGCACTAGAAAATCGAGGGATCGATACTAGTTCGGAAGAAAAGTTGTGGATTGAATAATAGATCAAATCAAATATCGCATATAGTATGATGTTTTGGGTCTGTCTACTTAGTAGTTGAGAGTTATCTTTAATAGTAGGCACTATGATATAAGGGTTTGACATCAAATCAAATATCGCATATAGTATGATGTTTTGATATATAGACCTCAGATATAGTACATGCTCAGGATAGGGAATGAGTTATGTGGATGTATTCATGTATGTTGATATAGTATCAGTTTGGTTGTTTTTGGATGTATAGTCTTGTTTGGTTGTTGTATATTTTATCTTAAATGTGCAATATGCACTAGGATGGGTAGGATAGAAGTTTGACTTGATGTATGTATATATAACCATAAGTACGTGATAAGTACTCAGGTTAATGTAGAGAATCTTTGTATGTATGTTTGACATCATTTGTTTTAGTGTTGTTATGATATCGGTCTGCTTCTTTTCTATCATCAGTAGAAATAAGCTAGAATATTTAAGGATATGAGCATGAGATAGATTTCTTTATCTAACTTTCATTTCGAGGACGAAATGCTTTTAAGTAGGGGAGAATGTAACGACCCGTATTTTCGCTACTTCGAAAATGAGAAATTTCGTTCGATTTAAATTTAAAAAGAGTTTAAATCTTAAAGAAATGTGTTATATATAATAAATAATTATCTATTCTTATAGTTAATAAATTAAAAAGTATAAATTTGGATTTTACAACAAATCAACAAAAGTTAAGTTTTGTTAATAATAAATAAAGGCTCAAATAAATGACTCTAAATATCTATTTAAAAAGATAAATCTTATTTAAAACATCTAATAAAGATAATAAAAGAATGTTAAAAGATTTATAAGTTTGTTAATAATCGTTTTACAAAAATAACCAAAATTTGTCGCATTTTTTCAGTTTTACATACACGGTAAAATTTGAGATTTTGATATTAATTTAATATGGTTTTTAAATATAAAGAGACTTGTTTTAATTTATTTAAAGAAGTAAAAAGTTCATTTTTAAACTTGGTTTACATAAATAAATAGTTTAACTAAAACGTAAAAATGTGACCATGAAACATTTTGTCGAAAAACGACGTTTTGTCGATTAAAAGTTGTCGCAACGTCTTTGCACCTTTATTTTCTTATATAGAAACATATATTCAAATAGTGTAAGTATTAATTAATTCACCAATCAAGTTTACTTTTACTAAATAAGGTTAGAAACTTCTAGAAAACAATTAAGAAAAAGTAAGCACAAAAAGACAAAAATGTCATTTCAAAGCAAAAAGTAAAACATCAAATCAAAGAAACATAATTATTACTTACTTTACTTAATATCTAAGTGAAAATTACATAAATTAATGATTTGAAATGTGATGTTAAGTGTTGAAAAAAAATAAGATTACTTTATAAGTAAGTAAGGGTATTTTGGTCTTTTTACAAAATATTATTTTAATCCAAAAACTTTTCTATAAATAAGACCACCATTCTTCCACTTTCTTTACACATTTCTACCTTCTTCTTCTTTCTCCTTGAAGCTCTCTTTAATGGCTTCTTCTTCTCTTCCAAAATGCTTACTAACTTTTTCAAAACCATATCAAATCAAATCCAAATACTACCAAACTTTGTCAAAGACTTTAGAATACCATTAGAACATTGTTTAGCATCCAATAAGTGAAGAAATGATGAAGGAAGAGGAAGAATAGGAGGAGATCTAACTTATGGAAGAAGTAGTCGATGAAATGGAGTAGAAGTTGATTAGTTGAAGTTTTAGTGAAGTGTTGTTGATATGAATATTGGTAGGAAGTTAAACATTTGGGTAAAAGTGAGAAATTCTCATTGATTTTTTAAATTATATTGATTATCATGCTTAATTGTTATGTTAAATAATCACTATTTGATGATATGGATGTTTGGTTGATTGTTTGAATATGTTGGATAATCCGTAGTAATGTTATGACATTTACCATATGGAAAATGTTAATGTTATATGATTGTTGTATGGTTGTTGTGATAATTTGGATACCAAATTCCTATTGATTTAGTAATCACTTTGTTTAAAAGATCATATTTTAGTAATATGAGAAATTGTGGAAAAATAAGTCTCTTTTCATTTAAAAGTGAAATTAAAGTTAAAATGAAAGAGAATTTGGAATTTGAAGTGAAAGGGATTTGAAAAGGATAGCTAATTAGAAATTGAAATTTAGATGAATAGTGAAATTGAAATCGATTTTGAAAAAGTGAAGTTTAGTTTGAGATAGAATTGAAGTTTAAATTGAAATTAGATTTGAAATCTAAGTTTAAAATGTGTTTAATTTGAGATTAGAATTGAAATTGAGTGAAATTGGAATTTAAAATTTAATATTAAAATAATGGAAATATAATAATATTATAATATGGTAATAGTGAAAATATATTTTTAAATAAATTAAAAGGTGAAAATATTGATTTAAAATGATTTGTAATGATTTTATAAGTGTTGAAATCCAATATTGAAAAATAAGGTTAAACTAGACGTGTCGCGTAACGTTAGTTCGCGATTTCGCGTCGAAAAGTTCCAATGAGTGTGTAGAGTGAAATATAGCTCAGAATTCTTCGAGATAATAAAATTCCGGACTATTATATCCATATCTTCTAAACGAAGAAAGAAAATCAAAGTTTCGATGAATAGATTTTGAATTAAGTGCAAAACAATTTTCTAGAAAAATCGCGCTAGTGCATTTAAGTAACATAACAAGAAAACCTGTTTAAATGGGCGTTTTTAATTATGGAAAAATATGAAATAAATTTGATAAATCTATTTAAATGATTTAAAAGAGATTTGGATTGGAAAATATGAATTATCTAATCTTTAAAAGTAGATTTAATCAAATAAGCTTATATAGCACTTTCCGTGGCACTTTTATGCTATGAGTTGTATAACTTTTGGAATATTAGTTTAAATGTAACGATGTTTCCCATAATAATTGTGAATGTTTTAAAAAGGATAATTAAGTGTTTTAAAAGATAATTTGGAATATTTGTAAGCAATTCCAAAATAAAGTTGAAAATCCGAGTATGCGGAAACGACTAGTACATTCGTCCCGCCTGTGAGATCTGGGAAGATAAAACAAGGTGTTTAACTAAGGTTAGGGATTGAACAACCAGTGCCCTGAACTTACCTGGCCTATGTTTTCTTTTCTTAGGCGAGGGGTGGAACAGATCGAAAGGAAAGCCCAGATGCTCTTAAATAAAAAGATCGTATTGAGTTTTCAAAATAAAAGAGGATTGGTATTATCCAAAAGTTAAGCAATCTCCAAAATGAATGATTTCTATAAAATATTTGTTAAGATTGATTTAGGGTTTATTGTAAATGATGTCTTAAATAACATTGTTTTTGACCCGCTAAAAGTTAAGAAATTTGGATCGAGATTTAAGTAAGGAAATTTGAGATATTTTCCAAAGCGTAAAATGAATTACTTAGAATTATCCTAAGTTAAAAGAAAGAGATTACGAAATCATCCGAAAAGAATTAAAGTGAAAAGAGACTTAATAAATCCTATATACTCATATTCACTTTTTATCGATGATTGGATTTCGAAGGAACCAGAGTCGGATTTGGTTAATTCCTATCCGAAAACCACTTCGAACCAATGTATACGTTCGAACGTGAAGACATATTGAAGATGGTGATTGAAGACCGTGAATCTTCCTAGGGTGAAGACTGCTTGTTGAACATGCTCTGGTTGGCCCCCATTATAGAGTTATTTATAGCAATGGTCTCCGCATGATAGAGATTTTGCGGATTGCA
Source organism: Allium cepa (assembly GCA_030765085.1). NCBI lineage: Eukaryota > Viridiplantae > Streptophyta > Magnoliopsida > Asparagales > Amaryllidaceae > Allium > Allium cepa. The sequence continues at coordinate 53,279,166 of CM060943.1, read as the reverse complement.
AGGGTTTCTCGCCTAGTAATGGCCGAGGAAAGTGCCTTCGGTTTGTCCTGTTCCTGGACAACTTGTATAGACATTTGTCTGACATTGCATATCTAAAGATTACATACATTGGTTTTTACAAACGTACATCAGTGGTGGCGGAGAAGGCAACTTCGCTTAGCTTAACACCCTCCTTGAGACATACGAGCTCAAGGGTTGTATTTTTGTGGAAGGCAATTAGTAGTTAAACGGAAATGACAATGTGGCATTCAAAGATGTGATATGTGCTTTGTGAAAAGGTAATCATTTACCTTAAGCCTCATCAAACCGAAAATGACCGATGCAGCAAGGCTAAGTGGGTCATTCCCAATTAGGGTATGATCATCCCTTTCTAGATATATTACTTCCCGCTATGACGTTCGGGATGTTAATTAATGTGGTGTATGGAAAGAGAGCTCTCAATAAAGGTCGGTAACGACCGGGGGATGACATATTCGGTGCCATCTAGTATAAAGAGGTGGGCCGGTCTTGTGTTGGTAGAGAAGCATGTGTGATCGTTTCTCGGGACATCCATCTAGAGATGTACCCATTCGGAAGGTAGATCCTGCGCCTGGTCATTTGTATGGAAATCCATTCTCCAATAAGAACCTACGGTTTTTTTTGTATTGGCGTAATGAATAGCCTCGAAATGCTATATGGGTAACCATTTCGGATAAGATTAATAAGTTTATTTGCAAATGTTTTCAAAGAGATGTCATTAGAAATAATATCAAATGTTTTGATATAAAAGTGTTTTAGTTATCATAAGGTAAAAACCCGTCCGTGTTTATGTGTGGGCGTGGTCTTATGAGATACTATTTATTTCCAAGGATTTTAATCAAAGGCTAATATATGACACTGCCATTTATTATTGAGTTTTTCTCACGCTGGTTTATCAAGCCTGATCCGGGTATTTTCAATACTCGGGCCAGATCCGAGTAGTTTCAGGTTAAGTCGAAGACGGTTGGAGTTTCCAGAGGAGAGCTGGAGATATTCATCGACGTATGGGCATATTCTTTTATCCGCTATACTTAGTGTATTTTGTTTTATGTTTATCAGCATTTGTAAGGGCAGGTTTTATAACTGTCCAAGCTGAATCTAGGTTAGACTCTAATATTGTATTTTAAAATTTTTCGCTGTAAAGATTATTTTTGAGATAATATATGTTATTTCATTCGTGTGAGATTCTGTTCTGTCTATTTTTCTTTATCACCCCTAATGATCCGTCATTTCGTGCAATTTGAGTTGGACATGTGTAGTTTATTGTCGATTCAAAGGGTACGGAAAAACGGTTCGTTACACAATCCAATTTAAATTTTTATTTCCCAATTTATAAGTTCAAAAACTTATTTACTTACTTAAGCCCATTCACATTTTATATTTTACTTCACCTTATTCCAATTCTCCTTCCCCTTAGAATTAAATTTTGAATTTTTCCATTCCTTTTTCCATAACACCGAATCATTTTTATTTAGGTTTTACAATTCCATTTCTCTATTCATAAGTTCACCGACTTATTTACTTAAAATCTTATATTGCCTACTTGAATCCATTTACAAATTCAAATTTGAATTTCCCAATCCTTTTGCCTTATTACCAAACCATCTTCATCTTGGTTTATTATTTCATCTCCCTTTCCATAATTATACTTATGCTTATTCAATTGTCTTACCTTCCCACTTAATATCCCATTCAATCCAAATCCAAATTTAATTTCATTTAACTTAGCTTAAGTTAAATTCCAATATATCTTATTCCCTTTTGATATACTCAAGTTAAATTTTAATTTCCAGGATTAAAATTTTCAATTTCCATTCTTGATTATATCTACTTCACTTTATAAATTAAATACCGATTCCTTTTGACTTTTCACATCATTTAAATAGAATTCCCAGAATTCAATTATTCGGTTTTATTTCAAAACCATTTTGAAATCATAAATAACACATACCCTCATTGGTATATCAAATCATACCTCCAGATTTCCAAAACAACTTGGTTTTACCAAAATAATCTCCCTTTGGAATTTCTAAAACAAACTTGTTTATCAAACAAGTTTAAACAAATAATTATATCAAACTACATTTGTAGCAATCCATCACTTAGAAACTCGAAAATGAATACTGATGATGTGACCATCATCATCAGGATTATTTTCCAACAACTGAAGTGAGTTCAATGCTTCCTTACTCCCAAAAATTTATTTCAAAACAATTTCTATTCAAAAATATTTCCTAAAATAATACTCCATTATTTTCTTCAACCACTTTGGAAAACATTTCAAAAATTTACAAGATTTAAAAATTCCCAAACTTTTGTTCAAATTCATCTTAAAAACATTTTTTCGAAATCTCCAGGATTTTAAATTCTGGTTTAAATCAAATTTTGGTTATGTTCCATTGTATTATTTCATACTTACATAATTCCATTTGGTTATAAATATAGACCATTTCAAATTTTAGATTCTTATTTGATTATAATATTAACAACCAAACATCCAAATAAATATAATAATTTCAAAAAATTATTTCTTTTATATCAAAATATAATTTTGGGTAAAATTATTTCATTCACCCACTTTAAAACAATACTGTATGGGTTTACCATGTTTTAAGAGTTTAGAAACCCCTATAGATATGGTTGTACTTCTCGTACCGACCAAAATTCATAAACACTCAACTGATAAGTCAACCCAGTATAAAAACATTTTATATTCACTAACAATTACGTGCTTATAGCTATTAATACACTCAACTCATTCTAGAGTACTACTGACTCTTTTTCTAATGAGTATTTCCCCCACAAAGCCTAGGTTATCGCCAACCTAAGCTCTAATACCACGTGTGACGACCCGCACTTTTCGACCCTCGAAAGTTGACACAAATACGCCACTGTATGTCGACGATCGAGTGCCAGAAAAGACAGATTGCTGAGGGAAAGAAAGAAGGAGGTAGAAGAAGAGAAAACAAAACAACATCAGAATCTCACAGTTGCAGCGGAACAATATATAATAGATAAATGGCTGATCTTTATACAAAAAGAACTATATTTGTTTTATACATTACATCATCAGAGTACAACATAATCAATAGCAAAATATTGGACAGTTATATTAACTTGTCCCCACAAACTGAATACAATGCTTATACTGCACAGCGGAATATACATCAAGTACGTGTGATACGTCTCGCCATCTAGCTTGTCTTCTGAACTCCACAGCATCCTATCTCGTATTTTATAATACTCGATCTAATCCGAGCATTATAATAAAATAACATCCGAGTCAGTCTGCAAAACCAGCGTGAGAAAAATACACTCGATTTAATTATTATAGTTTCAAAATCCTTTGAAAATCAAAGGTATCTCGTAAGACCATGTAACAACCCGCATATTTATCGATTTTATATTTAAATATTATATTTAAATATCTTATCGTTAATCGAATTTTGGTCCCAAAAACTTCTTTTTGCAAACGGTCAAATTAGGACTCGAGACCACTTCCACTGAGTTCGAAACGCCGTTTACAACTTTTTAAGTATAAACTTTGATATGTTTGGAGTTAGTGGAATTTCACTACTTTTTCACTTGAGACTTTGGTTTGAGCTTTTAGCCTATTATACCCAAGTTCCACCCCCCTTCTTCTTCATTGCTTTATTTCATTTCCTAACACTAAAGCTTCATCAAAAATGAAGGAGGGAATGGGAAATTAAAACTTCAAGCTCAAATTCGATTGCAATCCATCATTCAACTCCAAATTGAAGAAGAAGACATTGGATTCAAGATTCTTGTGTTGAGATTGAAGAGGGATTGATTCTTGTTTGCTTCAAGCTTCATTTTCATTGATTTTTGGTGCAAAGGTGAGATTTTTATCTGACATTATTGTCTATAACTATCTTGGATTGTTGGGAATGAATTCCTATCACTTTAGCATGTACATTTGCAATTGGTTTGGATCGAATTGGTGAAAAACTCCAATTTTCGTGTGTGTTAGCATTTTTCTGGCCTTAGGTCGTTTCTGTTGAAAAGTCACACAGGGCTTAGGTCGTTTCCAGCCTTAATTTGTTCCACAGCATTAGGTCGCTCATCGCTAGGTCGCTAGTTCGTGGGTCGCTTGGCCTTGAGATGCTCGGTCTAGTCTCCTTTAGGTCGGCCTTCAGATAGGTCGCTCGACCACGATAGGTCGTTATATCCCTTAGGTCGTTCGAGTATGAAAAGCCTCATCTTCAATTAGGTCTCTCGGCCTTTGTTTCATTAGGACGCGTACCCATTAGGTCGCGAACACCTTTAGGTCGCGTACCCCATTAGGTCGCGAACACCTTTAGGTCGCGTACCCCGTTAGGTCGCGTACCTCGTTAGGGCGCTCCCCTCGTTAAGTCGTTCGTCCTTATATGGTTAGGTTGCTTTGCTTCGTTCCTCTCTTAGGTCGCATGGCCTGTTTGAGCTTAGGTCGCGAACCCCTTATGACGTTCGTCCTTGTTTTAGACCTTAGGTCATTCCTCCTTTAGGTCGATGCTCAAAGGAGTTAGGACGTGACTCGTGGGGTTTAGGCCTTAACACGTTGGCGATAGGTCGCTCGCCCCTTTATTTTGATAGGTTGCTGGGTTGTTTCCCCATTAGGTCGTAGCACTTTAGGTCGCTCGGCCTTACCTTCCACTTTAGTTCGCTGGTCCTCCCCTAAGTCGCTCGACCTGTTTTTCCCTTAGGTCGCTCGGCATACTACCCCTAGGTCGTTCGACCTATTTTGCTTTAAGTCATTGCACTTTAACTCGGCCACGTTAGGTCACATGGGTATTTCTACTTTGATGCATTTGGAACTGATTCCTTGGATTTTCATTTCACGTCTTCGAACGTGAATTTTTGTGACTTGTTGATTTCTACAATCAATTTCTGTGATTCACACTTTAAAAATATAAAGGTTTCAATACTAGTAGTAAATATCAAAACTCTTTCATCAAAGCGATTTCAAAACTATTTTATTACAAAGCTCTTTTCCTAAACCGTTTTCCAATCTATTAGTATATACAAGCCCTTAACTCACTCGGATGAGAAATCGAATTAAACGGCTTAGTAAAACAAGTGGTATGAAACGCTTGTGTTTGCTTCGTCGGTTAACTCTTGGACTTGTTTGATTGAACCATTTATGACAATTTACTAGTGAAGATCTACAGTTTGTTCGTAAATATTTAAGTTAAGCTAGTGGTTATGGGACATGAAGCTAAAGTCATATATTTACTAGCTTAGTGTAATTGACACTTCTTGATGATCATGATGATCATTTTTGTTATTTAGACTAGCAATTGTGCGATGTCTCTCTGTCTGTGAGGGAGACTAGACCCCGTTTTTGTGTGATTTCGACTCACATATGTGGGGTAGCACCCCATGGTCTTCGTGCCATTCGTGTGGAGTTTCGGCTCAAAAATTAATGGCTAGCTACCATGAGATAGCATCTCGTTCGTGTGATACATATGTTGGTGAGTTTTCATGCTCCCGTTCATGTGATAGGCCTATTTCCCTTTTTATGATTTCTAGATTTCGTGTGTTGATATTTGGAATTTCTGCTTCACCAATTTTCGTGATTTTCATTGATAAGTTTTATCAATTTTTGTGCATTGGTGAATTCGTGTGTCATTACCTTTTGGTGAATTTGGATCTTTTGAGAAGATTCATGATATCGATTTATCTCTTATTGGTGTTCATTTACATACTTATCATAGTGTGCCATTATGGTTATTACATGTTTATGACATGTCTCTTATTCTATATCATACCATCTGATATTTATAGCTAGACTGACCCGTTGATTATTTTCTTATTAAATAATACTCGGGGTCAGACCGAGATGTTACAGGTGCTTCTGTTTGACTTCTCCCCAGGGATTTATTACTCTGACTTTTGGCTATCCGCATAGATTAGCAGTTTTTGTTGTATACATTTGAGACATAGACTCCGTGATGTATACTTATTTCTTTTTTATAGCACATGTTGCTATCCTTTTGTATTATTGTGGATCTTTCAAACCACTACACTGATGTACACTTTTATGTGTTATATTCGTATCTTCTTCCGCCTTTGTGATATGGATGTCTGTGACTGATTTGTGTTATGTTTATTTCTATATTTGTTTCCGAAGATTATTTATAGCCACTGTGTGATAGCTTTGAGTTTGTATCGGTATGTCGGACTTCCTCCTTAAATGAAGTGCATGCTATACTATCTGACATATCGGTGCTCGCGCAAAGAAATTACATGGATGGTCGCTCCTCAACAGCCTTATTCTCCGCGCTAGTTGACAGCATTACTTCGTAGTGTTCTTGGCTAGCGTGGGTATAGAGGTGGGGCGTCACAGCTTGGTATCAGAGCCAAACTTCGGAACAAAGTAGAATAACTTAACAAGGATCATCGTCCTAAGTCCACCTTAGGAGTCGTTGTAATGACCCAAGATTTTAGGAATTTATTTTGAAAATATAAACAATTTTAATATAATTTTTTTAAACAAATTTTAAAAGGGGAATTGATATGGCTTGATATGGTGTAACTATATATGTGTACATGTGTGCACAGGAAATACACATAAATTGAAGCTTAATTCCTGAATGATATGAATGAACACCTGTTGATGTGTAGGAAAAATATATATATATATATACAGGTAAATAGATTAAATCCTTAAAAGCTATATGCATAAATATATATGAATGCTACTGATTGTATTTGAGTGTACAAGTGCATATGTGTTCAGTAAAAATAATGTATAGATATATATGTGTATTAATTATTTCTGTAAGATATATATATACGTATATGTATGCTAATCAAATACCAGAGTTCAAAACAGTAAAATAAAAATACACAAATATATTTTAAATTATAGGCAGAAAGAAAAGAATGAAGGTATAAGAGGAGTAATCCTTTTATAAATAAATAAAAGAAGTACATGATAAATAAGTGAAAGCTAAAAATGGGGAAATAAAAACAGAAGAATGTTTTGTATAGGCAAAATTGGGAAAGACACTTGATATAAAGATATAAAATAACCAATGGTAATCAAGTCACACTTTTAGCATTATAATAGATAAGAGGAAAAGCATTTTATGGAAAAGCAAGATTTTTGAAAATAACCAAAAGAAAATAACTACTTTTCTCTTCACCAACTTGAGCCGGGGAAGGGTAGGATTTTGGGTTTAGATAAAATGCAAATGGCATTATTTTCTGATGGGCAAATAGTCTTTATCTAATGCCTTAAACCCTAAGAAGAACCTTGCATAAATAAGCAGTAGCCTTCTCTTCTTCCCGGAGAGCTTTGAAAAAAAAAATATACATATCATATAAAAAAAATAAGGCAAGTGAAGAAAAGGGTTTGGGGGCAAAAGCAGATGTTTACCAATCAACTAGGGAAGTGAAAGAGAGCTAGGTGAGAAAACTCACTCATAATCTAAGGTAATAAGTCCTAATGAAGGAAGCCAGTTTATAAGATAATTTTTCTTAAAAAGAAAATGTATTTTCATATGTGATTATCTATCTGTGATTTCAGAGATTAGAAATGTTTTGATGTTTAACTGGTTGTTCTGCTTGCTTTATCATATGAATGTTCAAAGTATTATTAGTATGTATATATATAAGTATTTTAAAAACCCAGATCTCTCTGATATGTAATGTTTAGAAACATAAGTAAATACCCATAGAATTAAATGTTAAATATAGGCAAGTAGTGTTGGATTTGGCTCAACCCAGAAAAATTATAAACATGTTGAGCTGCAATATACTTATGTATAGGTGATGAGGCTTGAGACAAAAAAGGAATTAGGGGTGCAATAGGGTTGCCTAGGTGTTGATGCTCCTGATTCAATGAAAATATATATACATAGCCATATACCTAACAAATAAATTTGTGATTAAGTGAAACTTGGTCATTCTGAGTTTATCTTAAGCATAGATGTTTTTAAAATGGAAAAAAACTCTCTCAAAAGCCATAAGCCAATGTTAGTTGCCTATACCCCTTTTAAAATGCAAGTGTGTGCGTGTGTATATATATATAGGTACAAAATCCTATTTATTAGACACCTAGGTTTAATTGCCTGTTTGTTTTTGCTTAGTTATGAATGACATGAAATGCCATGACTAAAATGTTTGTTTTAGTAAAATGATTCACTGAATGGGGTTGCCAGGTAAAATCAAAAGTGTAATTACCTAAAAGTCTGATTAGGAAATGGGGGTCAAGATCACTGCAGGAATGACTTGTGTTCTTGAGTAATACAAGTTGACACAGGGCTTGTTTAAGTCCTAAGATCTTTGTGTAATGGAGTGAATTAGTTCATTACAATGTGTCCATTGATTCGTATAATTGCAGATGAGACCAGGATAGATAAGTATATCAATGTAAGAGTATTTGATATAAAAAGGAACTAGAGTTTTCCCTGAACTGAAATTTGAATAGGAAATGAATGATTTAATTCATTTTGGTGATTTCTCTATCTTGAATGGATGCTTATTTGATTTATGACTGGAATGTATGAATGTATGAATGTTCCATATCCACTAAAGATTTTTGGAAAGAAAGATTTAAGTGTACACATGCACAATGACACAGAGCACGCACACGTGTCTTATTTGTTTTCTGAAGGTAAAATTATATACATATATACAAGTTTCCACTTTAACTTGATTAACAAAATTGTTTTAGTGGATTTTCTCATACCAGACATGTGTCTGACCCTAGTGTGCTAATGGCATCTGAGGTGTCTCATTTAATATAGGGTAGCTTCAAATGCATTTTCAGGAACAACAGCTACTAAGTAGGAGTAGGTGCAAAGCTTTGAGAAGAAGATTATAGCATGCTAGAATTAGATAGATAAGAGCTTAAAAGATGAAATCTGCATGTATTGAGATTTTTAAATTACCATTTGTAGTGAGAACTGAATGATGATTGGATATTTTGCTAAGTATTTTGTTAAGGAATTGACTTGTAACTGGAATCTGGAAATCTGAATATCATTATTTGAAAAGTTGAAGATGTTTATCTATAATTTTGTAAGTAAATTGTGTGAGAATACTATGATAAATGGGATGGTTATACTTTATAAATGTATTAGTCAATCTTGAGTTTTTGAAAAGGATTAAGCATTGGAAAATTTGGACAGTTAAGTCTCAATGAACAATATAGTTACATTTTCATTATGACAATTGTATTTAGAATTTAAAAGCATTAGGAAAATGTAAAGGTATTAGGGGTCTGCATGTTTTCATAATGCAATTTGTACTATGCAAATATTTATACCTCGTTTCTTTTTTAATAAAGGAAAAATCTGTGATACAGGAGGTTGAAAGCCATGCCCATAGATACATGTTCAAAAATGTTTTGTTCAGATATTGGCACATCAGTCACCATCGTATTTTAACCTGAATCTGAATCCCTTTTTTACTGAAGCTTTGATCAGAATGCATTTTAAAAGTCATATGAGTTATGCCAGAACAAAGAGTCTGTTTGAACAATGTTTACTTTGCTGGGCACACCAATGCTCTCAGGAAACTCACTTATGTTTGCCTTTCATTTAGCATAACATCATGACATCAGAGAATTAAGCTTAGGAATAGGGTATTTCACTTAAAAATATTCCAGAAAAGGGTTTGCATCTGAGGGAGATTTCATAGAAAAGCAAACAAAGAAAATGACAAAGACATATCATTTACTGAGTACAAGCACTGACCATTAATTTTATAGATAATCATAACACAAGTATCTGGTTTCTGTAGGTCATACTTCATAGAGAATCCAGCAAGCAATCAAAGATTAAAAATCATGATGTTACCTATATGAATGAAATTTTATTACCTAAATGAAATTGAACTATTTGGGGATTGATTAAATTTAATCAATCAATTTAACCTCTTGTTTGCCATAACTCTGATTGAACAAGAGGGGCACATGCATCTTCATATGTGTGTGCATATCCTTGTGAATACACTGATATATCTATATTGGTAAAAACTTTTGATCCTGGATAAAGTTTGTTTATTTGAAAAAGGAAAAATGACTCTGGACTTTAGAAATATATATGTATATATATATATGATAATATATATGTGTGTGTGTGTGTGTGTGTGTGTATGTATGTAAAAAAAATTCCTATAAAATTTAGGTATAAAAGAGAGGGTCATTTCATTTGGTATCAGAGCTATGTTACTAAAACATAGTTAAACATAGTTAAACTAACCAGCTATGTAAATTATTATTAGCAAACTATGGTAGGAAGACCACCAAATCAGGGAGCAGGATCCTCCAATGCACCACCAATGGTCAATCTTCAAGATTTGGTGAGAGCAATTAGGGATGGGGCAGGACAAAAGCAAGAAAATCCCCATGAAGAGCTCTCGAAATTACTCAAGACTTATACTCACTTAGGAGGCAAAAGCTTTGAAGGGACAGAGAGTATTATGGAAATTCAAGCATGGTTGAGAACATTGGATAGGATTTTCAATGACATGCAGCTTGATGATCAAAGGAAGAGGCAAGTGGCTTCAAGATAGCTGAAAGGAGTAGCTTTAAGCTGGTGGGAAGTAATCATTATAGGGAGAAATGAGAATGAAATCACTTGGAATCAATTCAAGGAGATGTTGGAAGCAGGATTTGTACCAGCATCAGCTAAGACCACATTACTAGAAGAATTTATCAGACTTAGGCAAGGAACTTTGAATGTCACAGAATACACTCAAAAGTTTGAGGGGCTTTCCACATATGGAGCAATGCTAGTGGCAGATGAAGCATCCAAAAATGATAGATACATTAAAGGTTTGAATCCAGGACTTAGCAGAGCCATGTTAACTTATGCTGACAAGACATTTGATCAAGTAATAGACTTGGCTTTGAGATTGGAGCAGCATGAAAAGGAAAGAGAAAAGTTCAGAAATTTCAAGAATAATAACATTAAGAAGGTAAGGGAAGGTATCACCCTTATGATAAGAAGAAAGAAGAGGTCAGTAACAAGGGCACTGGAGATATTAGAGCTAAGGAAACCAAGAAGAAAATTGTGGGAAGGAAGGACATATCAAACCAAGATGTCCATAATTGAAAGGAGGAGCTTTCAAGTGCTATCTATGTGGGAAAGAGGGGCATATGAAGAGAAATTGTCTTGAGTATAAATAGTAAGGAAAATTAGCAAACTTGGAAGACAAAGGCAAATCCACAGTGGAGATCAATGCTGAGAAACACAGTCAAGTGGAAGGTATACTGTTTATTTGTAATATGCCCATAGCAGTAGTATATGATACTGGGGCAACTCACTCTTTAATTTCTTATGAATTAGTTAAAATGCTGAAATTAAATTGCATATTGGTTGAAACCCCATTACATATCCAAAGTCCACTATGGAGTTCTAGTTTTTTAGACATGATTTGTGTGGATGTGGAATTAAACATAGGAGGAGATACTTTTATTTCCAATTTATATGTTTTAAACTACCCAAACATAGGTGTTATATTGGGAGTAGACTGGTTAAGATAATTTAAAGCCTTCATTAACTTAGACTCATCCACCATATCATTGTAAAACATTAGAGGCCAGAGGATCACAGTTTTATGTGAAGTGGCTAAGGGCAGGAAATTGTATCATTTGATTGAATTGGGAAAAGATTTCAGTGAACATATTATTGAAGAAATTCCCATAGTCAATGAATACTTGGATGTTTTTGAGGAGGTTAAGGATGTTCCAAACTATAGACCAGTGGAATTCCAAATTCATTTAGTTCCAGGAGCAAGTCCAGTGATTAAAAAGCCAACTAGAATGGGGCAAATGAACTAAAAGAATTAAAGAAACAATTAGAAGAATTAGAAGCTGTAACGCCCCACCCCGAGACCCACCTTAGCAAAGTGAATTAACAAGTAATTTCGTCTACTAAAGCGGAGAATAGGGCTGGTTAAGGGCGACCATCTATAATTTTTTCTTAAACATCCATTGAATACGTCGATAAATGCATTATAATTTTTTTCAACTCAAGTGGATCGACATACCCAGTAAAGGCTTAATCCGGAACTATAGGTGGCTAACAAATCTATCAGAACAAAATACAATACCTAAATGTAAACCACATCACGGAACAGTAACCAACATCATATATATATATACATATACACTGATACATGTTCAGTACAATACAATATGAATATAATAAAGCTGGTACACGACCACACCATATACATCGAATCAAATGTAAAAACATCATAGTATGCGGAAGAAATAAACTACTCAAGAGAAAGAAGAGCTGATATCCAACATCAACTTCAAGCTAAGCCCAACAGATGATACCTGAAACAACTCAGTCTGACCCGAGTGAAAACACACGTGTCAGGCTAGCTAGAACTTATCATTAGTAAAGGTGATGACAAGAGATAAGGGGAAAAACATTCCATCATTACCAATGGAATGATATAGGTCATCAAGTTATCTCTAGGGTGATACATCAATGGTTCATCATGATTGCATAGAGGAATACAATATGTATTAGATAGACATGGTTTATCTAATTATATATATAACCAAATGAAATGGGTGAGGACATGGACCATAAAGTAAATCTTCATAAGATTATTAAACTTCAAGAATCCATCATAAATAAAACCCATCTAATAGAATCTTCTTAATTAGTATACCCCATCTCATCGGTATAAATATAAATACATCTCAAATCCATCATTAAACTCATTATAAAGGAATCCCCATAATCATGTATACCTCATAACATTGGTATAAATATAAATCTATCTTAAATCTATAATCAACACTCATCATAAAAGCATTACCATAATTTATACCTCATCTCATTGGTATAAATATATATAATGTCTCAAATCAATCTTGATAGAGCCCAGAAAGAATCAAAAACATCATGTTCGAAATCACCATAAAACCATGTATATAAATAAGCCCTTTTCCTACATAAGGCTATAATAAAGCATCATCATCAAAATAATGAAAACGAAACATCTAAACTTCATGGAAAACAACATGGGCTTTACATCTTGACTAGTACTAGTAATTTGGTACCATACATCGTGATGACTTGGGGTCACATAACATCATAACATCGTGATTGACTAGTCGGAACATCTTGATGACACCTAGTCACAAATCCGAGTAAAAACATCATGGTGATTGGAGTTGAGTAATAACATCGTGAACATCGTGGTGACTCCAATCGTACTCGGTCTAGTACTAGTAACATCTTGAATGTGTCTCAACTATTCGAATAGGAACCCAAAAGGCGAGAAGGTATATCCCATGCTATACGTTCTCCCCTAATGTTTTACTAATCGTTAGTTGGTTCCACATTAGAAAATATCATAAAACATCAGAACCATCATAAAACTCACTCTGCCTCATCTCATCGGCGAGTTAATATATTACCATACTCATCTCTTCTCATCGACGAGTAATGGTTCCATCGTGACTTGTCTCATTTCATCGACAAGTAAAAATCATCATAACCATCTTAACTTCATAAATCATCATAAACATCTTAATTTCATGAATACTTCATAAACAGACTTACCTCGTATCATCGGCAAATGAAAATAAATCTCATAATGGTTTCTCATAAACCCTAATCCCCGAAAAGGGAAATCTCATCTCAAGACTCACCTCATCTCATCGGCAGGTAAAACAACATCTTTAAGGGGTTCTCATCGATTTTTACTCCAATAATAGGAGATCTCGAACATCTCAACTGGCCAAATATTGGCTACCCGGATAATTCCTATAATAGGAATTGAAAATCTTAAATATTAACTCAAGATACAATACTCAAGAGGTTTCGATCGTACAAGTCCGGAATTAACCAAAAAAGCAAACTCATGTGCCCATACCACATGGTTTACTATATCATTTAATTCTCTTTCCCATACGTCCGAAAAGTGCAAAAACATGTATCTTTATATAGAAAATATATTTTTGCTAAATCAGGTTTTGAAATAAATTTCAGAAAATATTTAAGAAATCAATTTTGAAAATCTCTTTATAATTTAAAAATATTAATTGTATCATTTTTTTTATATGAAATCACTTTGTAAAATATATTTCTTAGAACAATAGCTATAATATGAACACTGTTGGAAAAATAGTTTGAAAATACGTCCACATGCGCTCGAAATCACAATGAAAACATTACATAATGAATCATTCAAATCTATTAAAATCCCAATGACGGATTTGTGAAAATCCGTGCTTCTATATAGTAGAAGCAACCCAAAAATAATCACAAGAAGCATGATTTATCCCTTGAATAAGATAATACAACACTCAAGATCTATATTAAAATTTATCATCAAAGACTTGCTTGAACAATCTATCAAAATACTTGATTCAATACTAGAGCATATGTGATATAAAGCTCTCAATATTTGCACTGAAAAGAGCATCAAAACCATGTTCGGAAAACATAAGAAAAAGCACCAAAATCTGGTGCAACAATTCAAGATACATAGGAATAAACTTTGGCATTTTGCCCAGGCCTGTGTTTTGTTTGTTCAGTTTGCCTCTTTTAAGCACATAATTTGAGACAACACAAAACATAAAAATTGTAGACGATATACTAAGCTTTCCAGAACATTAAAAATTACTGAATTCTGATAAGAAATGTATAAGTTATGGATAAATCAATTCTGAGATTTGAATTTATCGACTTCTGTCATTTTGTCTCGGGACAGCGACAAACAATTGCATTTTTGACCAAAATAACATCAAAATTACTGAATACTCAAAACATGAATGTTGTAGCACACGATTTAAAATTTTGGAAAATCCAAAATTATAAAAATCGGTTAAGAAACGAGGAAGTTATGTCAAAATTTGTTTCAGCTACGTGCACAGAGAAAATCTTGGTTATGCTCTCGGGATAACAATATAAAAATTCGATTTTGACATAGCTAACCTCAAAATTACAGAAAACTTAACACATGGAAGTTGTAGCACACAATTTAAGCTTTGCGGAACATCTAATATTATTAAAATCGGATCAAAAACGAAAAAGTTATGTCTAAATTTGTTTCAGCCTCAAGCACAGAGCAAATATAGACTTTGCTCTCGGGTTAGCAGTAGAAAAACTTGATTTTGGCATAGATAACATCAAAATTACAAAAAATATAAAACATAAAAGTTGTAACATATGATTGGTGCTTTTCGGAACATCCACAATTATCAAATTCTGATGAAAAACGAGAAAGTTATGACTAATTAAGTTTCAGCTTCAAAGATAGACAGAATTCAGTTTTGGATTGAGCACAAAATATGATCAAAACTTGATTTTTATTTCTCCAAACATCCAATTTTACACTAAATATGAATAAGAAAGATTGTTTACAGCAAGCGTGAGTGAGATTACTCACCTTAGGGTTTGTTTTGCAGCGAATTAAATGATTTTGCTTGCAAAGAAAGGAGCTTTGGCCTTCAATAACCTATAGAAAACTAAGGAACAATACATGCAAAGGGAAATAAACACAAACTAAAAAAACCCATCTCTGAAATTTAGAAATTTGATGAAATTAAAAGATTTGGAGTTTGATTACCTGTTGATTATCTTTCTAGTTTGAGAAAGATTTTAATTTGTTGAGTTTATTTGAAGTTTGGAGGCTTGAAATAAGAAATTTGAGAGTTTCTATTTACTGTTCTTAGGTTACAGATGAGGAAGAAGAAGTGGGGTAAGAAAATGAACGTACTGAATGTTGTTTTCTTCTTTTCTCAATTATCTACAAAGCACTAATGGGACATTTGGACCCAAAATGAATAGAAAAATAAAATGGCCTAAGATTAATTAATACTTAATCAAAAATGTTCATATTTACACTATTTACAAAACCGAAATACATTTTCCTTCCAAATTTTTACGTAAGGAAAAATATTCAATAATAAAGCAAAACATTTTCCACCATATAAATAGATAAAATTTTATTTTTATGACATTTTTATTATCAAAATCCATTATTTTACAAAAATACACTATTTACATAATTAAATACAGAAGTTCACATTTTTAACTTCTAAAATTCAACAAAAATACTTTTCTCACTTAGAAAAATATTTAAAACCATTTCCAAACCTTATTTATAACCAAAACATATTTTAAAAACCATTTTCCATCTTTTTATTAAACTAAACCACCTTCAAAAAAATCAATTACTTCTCTTAAAAATCCCCAATCCAGGGTTGTTACAGACTCTCCACCTTACAAAAATTGCGTCCTCGCAATTTTCTAGAAAAAGAGTCGTAAACAGCACAAAAATTCAACCGACAAAGGATAAAAGACACGCTCGATATTCAAACCATTCATATTCTTAACATAGAATGGTAGAGAGAAACAAGGAAAAATTCACCCGATTAATCCGATAGCCCATCTAATGCTTATATAGCGATTAGCAAACCATCGAATTTTGCATGTAACTTGAAAGAATTTCGAAGATATCCCATCTTCGAAACAAAACTCAACAAGACGCTCAACAATTAATCAATCAGAAATGGTTGATTTCACAAAACTCTATGAATAGAGTCGCGATCGAACTCACTTAAACCCAAACTCTAAGCAATAAAGAATATCAACAACAAGATTTTCTGCATAATAGTATGGAAAGAACATCCTCACAACAAGATAAACACAATAGACAAGATGAATAAATCACGAAATGACTTCTTACAAGGCCACCAAACTCGAATGATCATGAAAATGAATGTCGTTGATATTAACTCAAGGATAGAATATACTTAAGAAACAAGGATATAAGCTCAAATTACTTTTCAATCCAAGATATTTAGAATTTATAAATCACAACATCTTTTAAATTTTAAATCTCAATTTTCAACATTTGAAATTTTTCAAACTCTTTACTATATTACTTGTAAGTAATATAAAACTCAAATTAAAAGTCCAAATTTCTTCTCTTACTTCAAAATAAATTTTCAAAGAATTTTGTAAATCCGTAATAATATTCCTCAAAATAAATTAAGGGTTTAAATTCTCTTTACTCTTTTTATTAAACCACTTAAATAGTTTAAAACAATCTTCAAATCCTCTTATAACTCTCCTCTTAAAACATCCAATGTATATAATATAAATTCTAAAAATCTCAAAATATACTTTCAATAAAGTATAGCTCAATAATTTTCTCACATATTCTCATCTTTATAATTTCAAAATAAATATATAAATAAATGGCATTGCCTCGCCACTGAATCTCTAATAAATAAATATGTCCTTTGGCTGCAGAGTTGATCGAACGATCAAAACTGCCTCGCCACTCTGATACTCGTCTCTAAAATCAATGGCTACAATTACCATTCAAAAATAAATTTAATATTTAATCTCAAATATTATTTTCAAAACCTCAATTTTTAAAACACAAACCATCGTGTCTGATTGTCTCATCATAGAATTTAGGAGATTCTTATCGATAACGTTAATCAGACGTATCGACTAGAACTCTTAACTACTCGATGGACAACCCAACACTCTCAAATTATTTCTAAAAAAGAAATACTACTCATGTAAATATATTCTCAAAATATTCTTTGATAATTTTAATTTTTTTTAATATCTCAAAGCTCAAATTTCTCTTTAAAACTTATATTTATATAGCATCAAAACTCAAACCAAAGAACATTAAGAGAATGCATCGCGATATTCCTAGAATACTCGATTCTAAAAATCAATAGAAGGAGATAGAGCGTTTGTCAATCTTACGATGTCACGAGCCACTCCCAAAAATCATCAAGATACAGGATAAGCAAGATATTCTTCTCAAAGGAGAAGAAGCACACAATCCACGAATCACTACTTCAGTCGGAGTAATGCTAAAGGATAACATTGAATTAGTATATGAAAAGAACACTCAAACGAAGCTAAATGATAAACTCAATCAAACTCGAACAATCTAGAAACTCACCTCATTCCTTAGTGGATGTCCTTGTGGAAGGATAGCCGAAGGCTAAAAGCTAGGAATAAGATTAATTCAACACTCGATTGCCCGACTGGATATCAAACCCAAACGGACTCATCAAAACTCAACAAAGTCGCCTTGACTGGCATTCTAGATATGTCATCAATATCACGATACTCAAGAGTGAATTCAAAAACTTCGGAATCATCATTAACATTCCAAAGTGACGGAAATAATAAACCAATCAAAATAGGAAACCTAAATATACAATAGGATCCTATAAAACAAAGGATTTGACTTAATATCAAATAAGTCAATCCATTTAAATCAAATGCATCTCAAGATTGTGAGTAACAAACAAATACTCACAAAAGAAACATCAAATAAAAATCTCAGAACGCTCACAACGAGCCAATCATTGTGGATCCCCTCAATAAGATTCACAACTCTCAAAGGAACACAACAAGAATACTCAAAGGAATCGATAAGCTTCATCGATACGAACTCGCTTGCATTGACAAAAATAAGAATAGAATAATCCCAGATAAGATTATGCTTAAGATAAGATAACATCAAACTCAATTATGGAATAATATGGAATACAATTTTTATCCCTAGACATATTCCATCTCAACGTATCCCAAAACTCGAAAAGAATCAAAGCACGATTCGAAAACAAGCTCGAATAAAGGACAGTGATTCATTCGTATTGTACTTCGACGTATCATGATATACGTACTGTTCTATGTTTATTCTACTTTGTTCTGACCACAGCTCTGATACCAAGCTGTAACGCCCCACCCCGAGACCCACCTAGCAAAGAGAATTAACAAGTAATTCGGTCTACTAAAGTGGAGAGTAGGACTGGATAAGGGCGACCATCTATAATTTTGTCTTAAACATTCATTGAATACGTCGATAAATGCATTATAATTTTTTTCAACTCAAGTGGATCGACATAACCAGTAAATTCTTAATCCAAAACTATAGGTGGCTAACGGAACTATCAGAACAAAATACAACAACTGAATGTAAACCACATCACAGAATAGTAACCAACATCATATATATATATATATATACATATACACTAATACACGTTCAGTACAATACAATATGAATACAATAAAGGTGGTACACGACCACACCATATACATCGAATCAAATGTAAAAACATCTGTAACGACCCGTATTTTACGGATCGAAAACATCGTAGTGTTGTTAAGTCGTGTAGAAGTTAGGTCGTGCGGGAGCTTAAGTCGTGTTGTGGTTTGGGTCGGTGGTGCGAGTTAGGAGATTTGACCGACCTATAGGATGGGGCGACTTAAGGTTTTGGAACGACCTAAGGAGGTGAGCGAGTTAAGGAGATGGACCGACCTATGAAGGTTACCGACCTATAGGAGTGACCGACCTATAGGAATGAGCGACCTGTAGGAGTTACCGACCTATAGGAGTGAGCGACCTATATGAATTGACGGACCTATAGAAGTCGGCAACTTAAGGGTTTAGGCGACCTAAGGGGTGGGGTTGTGTGGCTCTTAGGTCGTGGGTAGTTAAGGTCGGTGAAGCGACTTAAGGTGAGAAGCTTAGGTCGTTATAGGTTAGGTCGTATGCGACCTAAGGTAGATTTTGTGTATGTTAGGTCGGTACCCCTGCTAAGTCGTTAGGTTGGCATCTCAGTAGGGTTGTTAAGTAGCGCATGTTGTTGAGTCTTTGGGTCGGCTATGTTGGTAGGTCGTTAGGTCGTATCCCATTTAGGTCGTGTAAGACTTAAGCCGTTGGATCCTTAGATTTGTTAGGTCGGGGATGCGCATGTGTTTTAGGTCGGCCATGAGGTCAGATCGTTAGGTCGCGCATCTCCGTTGTGTGTTAGGTCGTTAGGTATGCTAGGTCGTTAGGTTGTGACCGACCTAAGAGCGAGCGACCTTAAGTGCGAACGACCTAAATTTCTGCCTATATATACACGGTTCCACTTCACTTTTTGGGATCCGGATTTTGAAGCGACGTAGTGCTACCATTTTGAGAGCTCGACTTCAACACTTCTACACTTCTTTTCTCCACTTTAATCTAGTGCTTCCATCCATCCAAGATTGAAGATCAAATCGAAGATCCAAGAGCCAAAGTTTGAAGATCTCCATCCATTGAAAAGAGATTTCATCGTTTGAAACGGAATTTTGGCGGATCAAGCTAGATCCTTCGCTGTCCAGATCTGAAGTGTGTTGCTTTTGAGGAGTTTAGGTGTTGTGGTGAGTGGTAGTTATCTCTCACATGGACCCAAAGGAGTATATTGGATCGGTGGCTTGTTTGTGTGTTAAAGATAGTGATTTCATGCATTTTCCTTAAGTCTGCATGTAGATCCATCGTTCATGAAGTTTTGATATCCATTTTACTACATGATAACCTATGCAAGTTCATTCATCAAGTTGTAGATATATTGCTTATAATTCATGCTTGTTAGCTTTGGACTCTTTATTTACAGAATTTCCATTTTAGTTATTGTTGCTTTTAGATCTTGTTTGAATGCTTGATTACTTGGCTTAAATATTGATTTGATTGATTGTTGTAAATTAGTTGATTGATGATTTGATTTGGACAAGTTGGACAAAGATGATTCAAAAGCTAAGTGGAAAGGCTCTTTAATAAAGAAAGCTGCTTGTGGCATATGAAGCGGATGATAAAGCTCATATGGATAGGTTTGATGATGATGTTGAGATGGGACTTTGCTATGATAAGATGAAGCAAAGCATGATGTTGAGATGGGAATTTGCTATGATGCGATGAAGCAAAGCATGATGTGAGATAGCCTTGGTTTAATCTAGATGGGATCATCCCAAGCATGTTGATAACTCGGTGAAATGGTTCGAGTTCGTTGATAATGGTTGGCTCGAGAGGCGCTTGAGCTAGTATGAGAATAGTCGTCGAGGAGGATGACTAGAAGGCTGAGATTTCATCGTTGTTGAAGGTTCTAGCAGGCTCAAAGCAAGAGTATGCTGGGCAGATTCGATAGTCCCAAAAGACTAATAGTTGATGGTCGAGTACTCTGGGCAGATTCGATAGTCCTAGGAACGGGTCACGACGACGTGTGGAGTTCTGTCTAGAACCGGGGTTACCATTAGCCCTTGACGGACGGCTGAAATAATGTGCCGGTCATTCAATTAATGGTAGTATCGAAGCAATGATAACAGTGATAGCCAGAGTCATGGATGATTGGATGTTTTGGTTGTATCGTCATTCGATCTCAAGAGCGATGCTTTCTGGGTGCTTATCTGATCTTGGTTTAGGCCTTGGGGGTTTGTACTTAGAAAACATCGACCTTGACTCGAGTGATAATTGCTTTACTTTAAATGTCTGCTTTGCTATGTTTGCTTCTGCTTAGTGTGTCCTGGGGCTATCACTGTAGAAAGAGGTGGAGTGGGATGGTTGGGTTCCTATTCCTTTTTCTTTTATGCTCTTTTGGTATGTTGGTAGTTAATTTACCGCTCACTAAGATTGTTGTCTGACTGAAGGTTTTATGTTCAACTCTTATTACCTTGGGCTATTCATCCATCTTGGGATGGGCAGACTAGGTAGCAGGTGACAGGTGATGTTCTTGGTTATCAACGATGCAGATAACGAAGACGAGCTGGAGGCTAGCATATTGTTTTCTTACTATATGTAATGGATGTTCCGCTGCTTGTATATTCTCTGAGTGATATGTAGTGAGGCTTGATGTATTGACTATTCAGATCTTTGTATCAAATTACTACGAAGCTTATTTGATGTGATTCTGTTCTGTGTAGCTTCACTATGTATATAATTATCTATTGTATTTTATCCATGTGTTGTGAGTAATAGGATAGAGTCTACTGCTCTCACTTACCATGACGATCATCCTTGGCTGCCTGGCACACTTTTCAGCGCACTATTCCCTTGTTTGGTGCAGGAGTCATGGGTGGTCGTCACATTTGGTATCAAAGCTTTGGTTAATCGATTTTAGCCAACGCTCGCTGATGTAACTACGTATGAGAGACGTAATTGTATTTTAATGGATGATTACTATGAATTATATAGTAGCTTAGAAGGATTTGAATTCCTTATGCAGTTGTTTCTCAAGGTATATTTGTGACGACCCGCCTTTCTAAGCCCAGAAAGACGTATCATCGTTAAGAAAAGAAAGAGATAGAAATAGAAAAGATAGAGAAAAAGAATAACAACATCAGAATCTCACAGCGGAATGGAACAAAATATAATACATCACATAACTACTACATAGTTTTACATATCATCAGAGTCACATAACATCATATACATGAGACAGTCATACATACATATCTGTCACTACATATCCGAAATACATCACATACACAATCTACTGCAGCGGACAATATATATATATAGATACTCCTGGACTCCTGCTCCAAGCTCCTCCAGATATCAAAGTCATCTCAAACCTGACTACTTGGCTACTCATAAAAATTTGAGTACCCAAGAGTTTATGAAAAACAAAATATAAACTCCGGGTCAGACATGGGTCTGGTGTGAGTAAACGGGTTAAAGTTGTTTAACTTTGAAAACTATTTGAAAATAAAGGTATCACGTAAGACTTCCCACACATAAACACGGGTAAGTTTTTACCTTACGCTAACCAAACATTTTATAGGAAATCAATGATATTATAATAGTGTCTAGGGTTTTCAAGTAAATAGAAAATAGCCGAAATTGTTACATCTATTAAATTCCAGCATACTAGCCACAAAAGTGGGTAATACAATCAAAACCGTAGGGTCTCATAGGGAAAATGGGTTTCCATCAATGGCAGGGCTACTGGGGTACCGCCCGTCACAGTACGGGGCCTAGATCACCGTACCGAGGATCACTCCCGACCCCCTATAACACAAGGCCGGACCCGTTCCTTACTGAACAGTTCCGGACAAGATAACCCCGCAGTTGTGGCCAACAACTGCCCACACAGCCGAAAATAAAAAGGGACATCTAGACAGGGGTATACCTCGTCCTGCTTGACCCTCCTAACCTTGTTGCATCTCCCATGTTTTAGCCATTCCCGGTTGATGAGGCTTGAGGTTACGTTTACCTTTATAGAACACATCACTTAGAATGCTCATCATCCCCCAGACGATGTGCTGAAAGCATTCAATCCATACAAGTTCGTTCCGGGTTCGAACGAAACTGAAGGCATTATCTCGTTACACTCATTTTGGAATCACCCTCAGAGTTAACGACAATAACCCTTGCATTCTGAAAACTCCATCTCGATCTCTATTTGATATGTCACGACCTATCGTTTAATTTGGATCGATGTGGTTTTCGGAATATCGAATTGATACCCGATCCCGGTCTCATCGAAATCCAAACGCCATTTTAGAGGCCAAGTTGTCTATTTAACTTAACAGTTCAATTTACATAACAGACATCATAGATAAAACATATACAATCATCTCAGATATACGGAATACAACATATCACAGAATAACACCAAATAGATACCAGAATCAATCAACATAATCATCAATTCATATCAATACAGTCTAGTTTCTTAACTTAATTAATTACTTAAGAAATAACTACTTTATTCTGTTTAATTAATTACTGATTAACTTTATTGATTATTACTTAACTACTCAGTTAATTAATTGATTCTTAATTATTAATTAATAACTTAATTATTAATTAGTAAAAGTTAATTACTTATTTGATTATCTAATCATTTATTATCAATTTATTTATCATTTAATCCTAATTAACCACATAAGTTAACTATCATTTATTTATTAATTAGCTTTAAGAAATTAATTAAGATTCTTAAGATTTTAAAATTGATTTAAAACACAAATCAATTTCTAAGTACAAAATAAATTAAAGTTATTAATTTAATTACATTTAGTTATCTTACCTTTACAACTCTTGTTTTAATAAAACTTAAATCAAATATTAGCTTAAACTAACTAAACAATTATTTGCTTAATTAATGTTGAACTTTATAAATCAAAATACTTAACAGTATTAAGGCAATACAACACGATCTGGGCCGAGCACGCATCGTTTTTACTCGAGTTCTTTCCCACTCTTTCCACGTCAGTCTCCCCACATCTTTTCCTTTACCTGTTTCTTTTCCTCTTCTCATTATTTTTTTACAAGTTTAAGTTATAAAGGTTTAAACTGCAGAACCCCTAAAACATTTACGCGCTCACCCTGGTACCCGAAGTACCCACGACTCCTCTGATACACCACGCCACCGTGCACGTGCACGGTGGTTCTCCGCCACTCCGGTGGTTCGCCGCCACTCCAACAAACCACAAATCAACACCTCTCGCGAATACAAACTCCAGCTCAAAGCGAAGTGCTCGAAATCGAAAACAAGCCTGAAGCTCGAACTCAAAACACGAACACTCATCAGCCAATCGCCACGTTCTGCCACCACCCTACACCGGAGATGAAACCACCTCGCTAACGCCATGACCCGACCCTCCTCAACCTCCTCCTTGACGAGCGACGCACTCGATCGACATAGGATGTCGCAAATCGGAAATTACAGAGCACTGTAAACTCATGAACCAAAACCCTACTTTAGATTCAAACCCCAAATTCCTGCATTCGAAGAATCTTTAAGTATTTTTCTTGTATTTATTCATCTTCAAAATTACTTCATACGAAATTCCAGCAATTTAAATAAATCAAAACAACAAATATTGACAAAAATCGATTTCAGCTTCCTTTTAACACTGCACCTAACATCTTTACTTAAAAATCATAATTTTTATGTTAAAAATCTTAACTTAGTATATGTAATCAAAATATGTTATCAATTTCACAGATTAAAATATTCGAAAATTTAGCCTTTAATTTCCTTTTGCTTAAACCTGTATACACAGTTTTATGACTTGCTGTTTCATGTTTTCAATTAAAATTTAAACAACCTATTATAAATTCTAAACTATATATATACGAATATGTATAAGTTTACTTCTTTGCTCAGGAAATTCTACAAATACAGAAGATTATCACACTTCAGATAGCAACTCAGGTTTTCATATTATAATATAAATGGCAAACATTAGATATATATGAACTAATTTCAAAACTTGAGTTTAAAAAAAAAACAGTTAGTTTACTCACCAAAAATGATTTAACAGAGAGTAGTTTCCAGATGAACATAGTTTGATTTCACTTTCTCAGCCTTCAAGCTTGCTTGTATTTTGCTCAGGTGGATAGTTACAGTTTGAATCTCTCTTCCTTTTTTTTTCTTTTTTTTCTCTTTTTCTCAGGTTAGTTTCTTAAATTTTTGTAGACAACACAATAACATGATGCATATAAATAAAAAGACTTTGAACAACAGCTGTAGGTTAAATGGTACAAGTTTTCACTTGTTTGACCAAGTTTGAATACACTGCTAAATGAAATTATCACAGGGATCGGCTGTAGTACTTGCTTGAACAAGAATTTGTGCTAATTTAATGCTTGTCTTCATTTTTGTTAACATATAATTAATGTTTGCTGATACTTGCTGTTTGTACAAAGATATTTTTGTTTACAGCTTTTGTACAAAGCTTTCGTTTACATGCAATTAATGTTGGCTGGAAGTTTATTTATCTCGGCTACATGTTCTTAGTGCAAAGATATGTTGTACTTGATGTAAATATTTTGTTACACTAGTTTGTACATCCTAGTTTTAGAGGTTGCTGAGCATATATGTTACTTTGTTCATTTTATACTTAGATCATTTCTTTGTTTTTGTGAGCATATATGTATATAGCTTGTTTTGTTTAAAAGTTATTGTTAGCATATTAGTTGTATTCTATTTGTTAATTAAATTTTAAAACACTTGATTTATAACATTGTATTTGTACTTATATATTTATCTCTTATGTTCAAATCATAGTTTTATACTTATGTGTGCAACCATATTTTTATGTTATACTTATGTTAAATATTTATAAGCTTTATTTTATTTTTAATTATAAGAGTTGTTGTTAGAATCACTTCTTAATCTTATTTTTATTTAAAGTTTAACTTCCAAATATTCGATTTATAACTTATATTTGCATTAATACATTTTATATTTATATTTAATATGGGTAGACTTGTGCCGTTTTAACATTATTATTATTAACTATATTTAAATTAGATTAAATTCTTATTATAAAAATATGGTCAAAATCCTGGGTCGTTACATTCCTCCCCCCTTAAAAGAATTTCGTCCCCGAAATTTAAACACAGTTGATTCAAAAGCTTTTATATTAACAAACCAAACATACATATCATCCATACAATAACAAACAACAAACAGTCTATCCTAACAAACATCACTAGTTATCCAGGCACAAATCTGGATAAACCTTCCTGAAACTATCGAGAGTTTCCCAGGTACAGTCTCTGGGATCCTCACTCCACTGCACCTTGACGAGTTTCACCACTTTGTTCCTGAGTTGCTTCTCGTCTTGATCCACAATCCGAACTGGATTTCTGACCACAGTCAAGTTGGGTTCCACTTCCAAATCTTCCTGAATTACTGGTTCTACAACCAGTGATGGGTCATGAACAAATTTCCTCAAATGCGATACATGAAACACATTATGAATTCCATACATCCGTTTTGGCAATTCAATTCTGTACGCCACAGCTCCAATTCTTCCCAGCACTCGGAATGGTCCAATGTATCTCGGAGTAAGTTTTCCCGTCTTTCCAAATCTTATAGCACCTTTGATCGGGGAAACTTTGACAAAAACTAAATCTCCGATCTCGAATTCCAATGGTCTTCGCCTTTTATCTGCATATTTCTTCTGACGATCCTGAGCAGCTTTCATCCGTTTCTTAATCAACTCCACTTTGGCAGAAGCTTCTCGAATCAGATCCGGACCCAGCACAATACGATCTCTCGACTCAATCCAGCATGATGGGGATCTACACGGTCTTCCATACAGAGCTTCATAAGGAGCTATCTTAATACTTGCTTGATAACTGTTATTATAAGAGAACTCTACCAAATGAAGATAGTCTTCCCACGATCCACCAAAATCTAATACACAGGCTCGCAGCATATCTTCTAGAACTCGGTTCAGTCTCTCAGTCTGTCCATCTGTCTGTGGATGATATGCTGTACTCAATCTCAAACTTGTGCCCATAGCCGTCTGCAAAGCTTCCCAGAACTTACTAGTGAAGATAGGGTCACGGTCACTCACAATACTGACTGGAACTCCATGCAACCTGACTATCTCCTTTAAGAAAACTTCAGCTAAAGACTGAGCAGTACGAGTCGCCTTCACTGGAATGAAATGGGCGCTCTTAGTTAGACGATCTACAATCACCCAAATCCCTTCATTCCCTCTTCTGGTTCTGGGCAAACCATCAATGAAGTCCATAGAGATCATCTCCCATTTCCACTCTGGAATCTCCAAAGGCGGTAATAAACCTGCTGTTTTCTGCTGATCTCCTTTAACTCGCTGGCAATTAGCACAACTATTCACAAATCTAGCTACATCCTTTTTCATATTCGGCCACCAGAAAACTCTTCTCATATCCTTATACATCTTAGTAATTCCTGGGTGGATATTCAATTTGGAGCAATGACTCTCTAATAACACCTCTTGTCTCAGATCCTTATCTTTCGGAACACAAATTCTCCCGTTAATCCTTAATGTTCCTTGGCCATCAATCTCAAAACTGGGACACTGGCCCTTTTTAACTCTTCGGATAATTCTTCTCAACATTTTATCAGATTCTTGCTTGCTTGAGATCCTTTCAATAAGAGATGGAACAACATCCAAAAGAGATAGAATTGCATTCCTGCTCAGAGCATCAGCTACAACATTTGCCTTCCCCGGGGTATATAGAATATCCAAATCATATGATGCTAGAAACTCGACCCACCGCTGCTGCCTCAGATTAAGATCTTTTTGGGAGAAAAGATATTTCAACGGTTTGTGATCCGTGAATAACTCGAACTTTTCGCCCAAAAGATAATGTCTCCAGATTTTCAATGCAAAAACAATGGCCAACAACTCAAGATCGTGCGTAGCGTAGTTTTTCTCATGTGGCTTCAATTGCCGACTCGCATACGCAATTACCCTTCCGTTCTGCATCAAAACCGCTCCCAGACCAACAATACAAGCATCAGTATAAACTTCAAATTTACTCTTGCCATCCGAAATAGCAAGCACTGGTGCACTGGTTAGCCTTATCTTCAATTCTTAAAAAGCTTCTTCACACTGGGGCGTCCATTTGAATTTAGCTCCCTTCCTTGTCAGCTTAGTCAGATGCGAAGAAATCTTTGAATAATCCCTGATAAATTTCCTGTAGTAGCCAGCCAGTCCTAGAAAGCTTCGAACTTCAGTTGGTGTCCTTGGCTGCTTCCATTCCAGAATAGTCTCAACCTTCGCCGGATCTACAGAGATACCTTCTCCAGAAACAATGTGACCCAAGAATTTTACTTCAGATTTCCAGAAATGGCATTTGGAAAATTTGGCTTTCAGCACATGTCTCCTCAGAGTCTCCAATACAATTTCCAAATGCTGTTTATGCTCTTCTTCAGTCTTAGAATAGACGAGAATATCGTCAATGAATACCAAAACAAACTTATTCAGCAAATCTCTAAAAACTCGATTCATCAAGTCCACGAAATAAGCAGGAGCGTTGGTTAATCCGAACGGCATAACCAACCACTTGTAGAAACAGTTAGGCCCTCTAAATGCAGTCAAGGGAATACTGTCCTCAGCTACCCTCAACTGATGAAAACCTGATGCTAAATCTAGCTGGGAGAAAACTGAAGCCCCATGCAACTGATCAAAGAGATCATCAAGACGAGGCAATGGATATTTATTTCGGATAGTCACTTTATTCAGTTCTCTATAGTCGACACAGAATCTAAGCGAGCCATCCGATTTAGTGACGAAGACAACAGCAGAACCCTAACTAGAAAAACTAGGCCTGATCAGACCTTTCTCCAAGAAATCCTGGGTCTGCTTTACCAGCTCTTCCCTCTCCTTTGGTGACATTCTCCGACTGGGTTGGACAACTGGCACTGCCCCCGGAATAAGATCAATTCGGAATTCTATTTCCCGATGTGGCGGTAAACACTTAACTTCTTCAAATATATCAGCAAAATCTCGAACCACATCGATATCCTTAACCTCCTCTTGAGAAGTCTCAATTCCATGCAAAAGACTACTCAAGTGAATTCCAGAAGTATCACATGTCACTCTGGCAATCCTACCCAAATCAGTTTCTAAAGAAACTGTTCTCTCATCACAATTCAGGATTGCTTTATACCTATCAAGCCAATCCATTCCCAAAATTAGATCAAACCCCTTAAAATTTAACACATAAGGGTTGCAAGAAAAACTATGGGATAAATAGGTAATCTTCAAGTCCTTACAGATCGTATCTAGCTTGGTTGCCCCACCTATAGGATTAGATACACAAATAGGCCGATCTACCAATTCAGGTGTAAGATGAAATCTATCTACTGTGTCCAAAGAAATAAAACTCAAAGAAGCACCCGAATCAAACAGAACTTTAATGTACTTGCCATTTAAAAGTAAGGTACCTTCTAACACTCCCTTGCCTGCAGAAGAAGAAGAAGATGGACCAGCTTCCAGAGCAAAGACTTTATTCTGAGGCGCCCTTTGTAAAAGTGGACAATTCCTGATCATGTGACCAGGCTGATGACAGTTAAAGCATAGGGATTGCTGAACCAAGGCCGAACCCCGTCCACTATAATGCGGTTGCTGCTGCTGCTACTGAGATCCTTTCCTGGGACACTTATTCATCAAATGTCCTTCTTGGTGACAAATGTGGCATTTGCGAGGTCCGTTGTTGTTTCTAGGCTTCTTCTTGTTCGGTCTCCAATTTGGATTGAATTTCCTCTTATTCGGATTGGCGAAATTCCCTCCTGAAGCTGCAACTGGTACCACTGACTTCTTATTCAACAAATCCTCATACCTTAATGCCATATCAACCAAATCAACAAAAGAACCTTTCAAAAGCACTGTCATCCTATCATGGAATTCTGGCCTCAACCCTTGTACGAACATCTCATTCTTTTTAAGGGGAGTATCGATAAGCCCTGGTCCGTAACAAGAAAGTTCATTAAATTTGGTTTCATACTCCGCAATAGACATACTACCCTGCATCAAATTCAAGAAATCCTGATATAAACGAGTTCTCCCTGCCGTGGGCACAAACTTCTCCTCAAACATCTCCTTAAATTTGCCCCAAGAAATGTCATCCTCTGTAATATTCGCTACTGTTGCATTCCACCAGGCCGCTGCTCCTTTCTGCAATTGCCACGATGTCATAACTTTCTTCTGCTCGTCTGAAAGCTTCAAGTTCTTAAAAATGCGCTCACAAGAAAGTAGCCATTCCTGAACTTCAATTATCGATTCCGATCCTGTAAAGGGTTTTCCTCCAAGATGGCTGTAGTCTTTGCATAGGGCAGCAAAACTAATCTGAGGCGGTACTGGATCTACAGCCTCACTAGCAGCTTGACTTCGTCCATTATCAGTTGAAGTACTGGCCCTAACTCTGCCTCTTCTTCCAGAACTCATAGTAGCTACCTGGACAGGTAACTCAACAAATTTAGATAGGTATATAATTATATGAAAATACAAATACGCACTCTCAAGATAAATATAACTCCAGAGCCTAGGTACTCGCTCAACCTAGCGCTCTGATACCAACTGTGACGACCCGCTAAGCCCAGAAAGACGTATCATCGTTAAGAAAAGAAAGAGATAGAAATAGAAAAGATAGAGAAAAAGAATAACAACATCAGAATCTCACAGCGGAATGGAACAAAATATAATACATCACATAACTACTACATAGTTTTACATATCATCAGAGTCACATAACATCATATACATGAGACAGTCATACATACATATCTGTCACTACATATCCAAAGTACATCACATACACAATCTACTGTACCGGACAATATATATATATATATATAGATACGCCTGGACTCCTGCTCCAAGCTCCTCCAGATATCAAAGTCATCTCAAACCTGACTACTTGGCTACTCATAAAAATTTGAGTACCCAAGAGTTTATGAAAAACAAAATATAAACTCCGGGTCAGACATGGGTCTGGTGTGAGTAAACGGGTTAAAGTTGTTTAACTTTGAAA
The DNA here is from genome assembly GCA_030765085.1 of Allium cepa. Classification (NCBI taxonomy): domain Eukaryota; kingdom Viridiplantae; phylum Streptophyta; class Magnoliopsida; order Asparagales; family Amaryllidaceae; genus Allium; species Allium cepa. The sequence goes on along the minus strand of CM060943.1, from coordinate 53,248,110 downwards.
ACTATTTGAAAATAAAGGTATCACGTACGACTTCCCACACATAAACACGGGTAAGTTTTTACCTTACGCTAACCAAACATTTTATAGGAAATCAGTGATATTATAATAGTGTCTAGGGTTTTCAAGTAAATAGAAAATAGCCGAAATTGTTACATCCATTAAATTCCAGCATACTAGCCACAAAAGTGGGTAATACAATCAAAACCGTAGGGTCTCGTAGGGAAAATGGGTTTCCATCAATGGCAGGGCTACTGGGTACCGTCCGTCACATACGGGGCCTAGATCACCGTACCGAGGATCACTCCCGACCCCCTACAACACAAGGCCGGACCCGTTCCTTACTGAACAGTTCCGAAAAAGATAACCCCGCAGTTGTGGCCAACAACTGCCCACAAAGCCGAAAATAAAAAGGGACATCTAGACAGGGGTATACCTCGTCCTGCTTGGGCATGACCCACCTGACCTTGCTGCATCTCCCCTGTTTTAGCCATTCCCGGTTGATGAGGCTTGAGGTTACGTTTACCTTTATAGAACACATCACTTAGCATGCTCATCGTCCCCCTGACGATGTGCTGAAAGCATTCAATCCATACAAGTTCGTTCCGGGTTCGAACGAAACCGAAGGCATTATCTCGTTACACTCATTTTGGAATCACCCTCAGAGTTAACGACAATAACCCTTGCATTCTGAAAACTCCATCTCGATCTCTATTTGATATGTCACGACCTATCGTTTAATTTGGATCGATGTGGTTTTCGGAATATCGAATTAATACCCGATCCCGGTCTCATCGAAATCCAAACGCCATTTTAGAGGCCAAGTTGTCTATTTAACTTAACAGTTCAATTTACATAACAGACATCACAGATAAAACATATACAATCATCTCAGATATACGGAATACAACATATCACAGAATAACACCAAATAGATACCAGAATCAATCAACATAATCATCAATTCATATCAATACAGTCTAGTTTCTTAACTTAATTAATTACTTAAGAAATAACTACTTTATTCTGTTTAATTAATTACTGATTAACTTTATTGATTATTACTTAACTACTCAGTTAATTAATTGATTCTTAATTATTAATTAATAACTTAATTATTAATTAGTAAAAGTTAATTACTTATTCGATTATCTAATCATTTATTATCAATTTATTTATCATTTAATCCTAATTAACCACATAAGTTAACTATCATTAATTTATTAATTAGCTTTAAGAAATTAATTAAGATTCTTAAGATTTTAAAATTGATTTAAAACACAAATCAATTTCTAAGTACAAAATAAATTAAAGTTATTAATTTAATTACATTTAGTTATCTTACCTTTACAACTCTTGTTTTAATAAAACTTAAATCAAATATTAGCTTAAACTAACTAAACAATTATTTGCTTAATTAATGTTGAACTTTATAAATCAAAATACTTAACAGTATTAAGGCAATACAACACGATCTGGGCCGAGCACGCATCATTTTTACTCGAGTTCTTTCCCACTCTTTCCACGTCAGTCTCCCCACATCTTTTCCTTTACCTGTTTCTTTTCCTCTTCTCATTATTTTTTTACAAGTTTAAGTTATAAAGGTTTAAACTGCAGAACCCCTAAAACATTTACGCGCTCACCCTGGTACCCGAAGTACCCACGACTCCTCGGATACGCCACGCCACCGTGCACGTGCACGGTGGTTCGCCGCCACTCCGGTGGTTCGCCGCCACTCCAGCAAACCACAAATCAACACCTCTCGCGAATACAAACTCCAGCTCAAAGCGAAGTGCTCGAAATCGAAAACGAGCCTGAAGCTCGAACTCAAAACACGAACACTCATCAGCCAATCGCCAAGTTCTGCCACCACCCTACACCGGAGATGAAACCACCTCGCCAACGCCATGACCCGACCCTCCTCAACCTCCTCCTTGACGCGCGACGCACTCGATCGACATAGGATGTCGCAAATCGGAAATTATAGAGCACTGTAAACTCATGAACCAAAACCCTACTTTAGATTCAAACCCCAAATTCCTGCATTCGAAAAATCTTTAAGTATTTTTCTTGTATTTATTCATCTTCAAACTTACTTCATACGAAATTCCAGCAATTTAAATAAATCAAAACAACAAATATTGACAAAAATCAATTTCAGCTTCCTTTTAACACTACACCTAACATCTTTACTTAAAAATCATAATTTTTATGTTAAAAATCTTAACTTAGTATATGTAATCAAAATATGTTATCAATTTCACAGATTAAAGTATTCGAAAATTTAGCCTTTAATTTCCTTTTGCTTAAACCTGTATACACAGTTTTATGACTTGCTGTTTCATGTTTACAATTAAAATTTAAACAACCTATTATAAATTCTAAACTATATATATACGAATATGTATAAGTTTACTTCTTTGCTCAGGAAATTCTACAAATACAGAAGATTATCACACTTCAGATAGCAACTCAGGTTTTCATATTATAATATAAATGGTAAACATTAGATATATATGAACTAATTTCAAAACTTGAGTTTTAAAAAAAAACAGTTAGTTTACTCACCAAAAATGATTTAACAGAGAGTAGTTTCCAGATGAACACAGTTTGATTTCAGTTTCTCAGCCTTCAAGCTTGCTTATATTTTGCTCAGGTGGATAGTTACAGTTTGAATCTCTCTTCCTTTTTTTTCTTTTTTTTTTCTTTTTCTCAGGTTAGTTTCTTAAATTTTTGTAGACAACACAATAACATGATGCATATAAATAAAAAGACTTTGAACAACAGCTGTAGGTTAAATGGTACAAGTTTTCACTTGTTTGACCAAGTTTGAATACACTGCTAAATGAAATTATCACAGGGATCGGCTGTAGTACTTGCTTGAACAAGAAGTTGTGCTAATTTAATGCTTGTCTTCATTTTTGTTAACATATAATTAATGTTTGCTGATACTTGCTGTTTGTACAAAGATATTTTTGTTTACAGCTTTTGTACAAAGCTTTCGTTTACATGCAATTAATGTTGGCTGGAAGTTTATTTATCTCGGCTACATGTTCTTAGTGCAAAGATATGTTGTACTTGATGTAAATATTTTGTTACACTAGTTTGTACATCCTAGTTTTAGAGGTTGCTGAGCATATATGTTACTTTGTTCATTTTATACTTAGATCATTTCTTTGTTTTTGTGAGCATATATGTGTATAGCTTGTTTTGTTTAAAAGTTATTGTTAGCATATTAGTTGTATTCTATTTGTTAATTAAATTTTAAAACACTTGATTTATAACATTGTATTTGTACTTATATATTTATCTCTTATGTTCAAATCATAGTTTTATACTTATGTGTGCAACCATATTTTTATGTTATACTTATGTTAAATATTTATAAGCTTTATTTTATTTTTAATTATAAGAGTTTTTTTTAGAATCACTTCTTAATCTTATTTTTATTTAAAGTTTAACTTCCAAATATTCGATTTATAACTTATATTTGCATTAATACATTTTATATTTATATTTAATATGGGTAGACTTATGCCGTTTTAACATTATTATTATTAACTATATTTAAATTAGATTAAATTCTTATTATAAAAATATGGTCAAAATCCTGGGTCGTTACAATATTAATCATTTTCTTATAGATTAGAATGAGTCGACGAGGGAGACCAGCTGCTAGGGAAGGCCGTGCTGCTGAGGGGGCTGCTGATTATGCTGCTATGTTCGAGGCAATGATGACTTCGATCATAAGGAGGATGCCAGCTCCAGGGCCAGCAGTAGATGTAGGGGTTCAAGTTCAAGCTCCAAAACCGGTGGATTTTGCTAAGCTTTGTAAAGACTGTACTGCTTTTGGAGGAAAGGTTTTCTTGGGAACAGAATCAACCATTGAAGTCCAGAGGTGGATAGATGCTTGTAGAAGGATCTTTGGTGACATGGGAATCGAGGATGCAACCAAAAGGAAGCTTGCATCAAGACAACTTCAAGGAAGAGCTTTTGATTGGTGGAATTCTATCACCATTGATACCCCAGAAAAAGAAATTACTTGGGTACAATTCCAAGCCAAATTTTAAGCTAAGTTCATTTCTAAGCTCAGAAATCTGTTCTGTTCAAGAAGTTTGTGGAGCTCAAGCAAGGTGGAAGACCAGTTCTTGAGTATGTTTCTGAGTTTGAAGCCTTGTCCAAGTATGCCCGGTCATATATTGAATCTTTATATCAGAAAAACGAGAAGTTTGTGACAGGCTTGGATAGTTATCTTGGGAGACAGTTGGTGGACCATTTGGACGATCCATTTTAGAAGCTTGTGGAGAAAGCTCTCAGGCATGAGAATCTATTTCCTAAAGAAGGATCTGTTGTTGTTGTGACCAAGGAGGAGTCTAAACCACAGCAAGGTGGAAACAAGAAGAGGAAGTAGTAGCAGCAGAAGGGTAAGGATGGCCAGAAGAAGCCGAAGAGTGAAGTGACCTACTACAACTGTCAGCAGAAGGGCCATTTCTCCAGGGATTGTAAGAATCCAAAGGTGCCGATGAAGTGCCACAACTGTGACAAGCTGGGGCACGTCAAGAAGAATTGTCCAGAACCGCGAAAGGACAGGCAGGTTGTGCAAGCTTATGCTTTGGGGGCTGTGCCATCATCTTCAAAAGCTACTACTGTGGAAGAGAAAGGAAAGAGTGTAGTGGTACAAGGTACTCTTTCTATATGTGGTGTTCCAGTTCGGGTGTTATTTGATACCGGGGCGTCGCATTCCTTTGTTTGTAACGAACTTGTAGGCCGGTTGGGTTTAGAACCGGATACTATTGATAGACCATTGGTTGTGACTAATCCAGTAGGGGGATCGTCTTGTTTGTGTATGATATGTCGTGGTCTGGTTATGTCGAGTCATGATTGCTCTTTTGTCTGTGATTGTTTTGTTCTGAACTTTGTGGGGTTCAGAATTATTTTGGGTATGGACTGGCTTAGGAAATATGCGGCAAAGGTTGATTGTAAACGGTTGGAGGTGACAGTCGAGAAAGTGGAAGGGCGAAAGGTTGTGATACGATGTAAGCATTAGGAAGGCGTCTTCATGAGCTTCATGTTTTCGCTGGTTGTTCCACGGGATGGACTGTCATCGGTGCCGATCGTGAATGGATTTGAGGATGCCTTTGACGAGGTCAAAGGGTTACCGCCGCATAGGGAGATCGAGTTTCATATCGATCTTGTTGAAGGAGATAGACCTGTTGTGATGCCTCTTAGGCGGATGGCGCCTAGGGAACAGCAAGAGTTGAAGGTGCAAGTTGGTGATCTTTTACAGAAAGGATTCATTCGGCGTAGTGTGTCCGAATGGGGTGCACCAGTTGTGTTTGCAACCAAAGCGGATGGATCGTTGAGGTTGTGTGTGGATTATCGTGAGCTGAATAAAGTGACTAAGAAGAACAAGTATCCATTGCCAAGAATAGATGACTTGTTTGATCAGCTTCACGAAGCTAAGGTGTTTTCTCAGATGATTTGGCAACGGGATTTCAATAATTAAGAGTGGCTAACGATAGTGTACCTAAGACTGCTTTTAGGACACCATCTGGTTTCTTTGAGTGGCTGGTAATGCCGTTTGGATTGACCAATGCACCAGCATATTTTGTGGATCTTATGAATAGAGTGTTCAGAGATCAGTTGAACAAGTTCGTACTTGTGTTCAAGGTTGATATTTTGATTTATTCCGGAACTGAAGAAGAGCACAAGATGCATTTGCGTATTGCTTTGGAAACCTTGTAGAAACATCGGCTGAAGGCTAAGTTTTCGAAGTGTCACTTCTGGAAGAGTGAAGTGAGGTTCTTAGGCCATATTATCTCTGGAAATGGAATAGCGGTTGATCCTCCCAAGGTAGCAGCAATCCAGGATTGGGTTAGACCTAAGAATGCATCTGATGTGAGAAGTTTTCTTGGATTAGCAGGATACTGTCGTCGATTTATCAAATATTTTTCCAAGATAGCTGCACCGTTAACAAGATTGACGAAAAAGAGTTAAGTATTCAGATGGGATGCTAAGTGTGAACAAGCTTTCGAAATCCTGAAAGAGCAACTAACGAGTGCTCCTGTTTTGACTATTCCAAGTGGAAACGATGAGATGGTGGTTTACACTGACGCATGTGGTACTGGACTTGGAGCAGTGCTGATGCAGAAGGGTAAAGTTATGGCGTATGCAAGTCGACAACTGAAGCCGCATGAAAGGAATTATCCGACTCATGATTTGGAGTTGGCCGCGATTGTATTTGCTCTGATGATGTGGAGACATTACCTATTGGTAGTTCGATTCGAGTTGTTTACAGATCATAAGTCGTTGAAATATCTTTTCTTCCAAAAGGATTTGAATCTTCGGCAGCAAAGATGGCTAGAGTTTTTGGCATCATATGATTTTGGTATAGCCTATACTCCGGGAAAAGGTAACGTAGTGGCAGATGCGTTAAGTCGAAGACATGCAGGATTGGGAGCCATGTTTTCAGAATGGAAGAGTCTCGAGTATTTGGCTGGATTTGACTTCAGGCCCAGATGTGAATTGAAACCTGAGATGTTGGCAAACTTATCGATAAGACCTACTCTAGTGGAAAGAATTGGCGAGAGCCAAAAGCGAGATGATAAGCTTGTCAAGATTATCCGTGATTTGGAATCTGGATTGGACCCATAGAAGGATAAAGGATTCGAGGTCGATAGATAGGGTTGGCTTCAGAAACAAGGACGACTAGTTGTTCCCGATATAGATGAATTGAGAAATGAAGTTCTGAAGGAAAGCCATCACTCGAAGTTGACAATTCATCCAGGTGGAAATAAGATGTATCAGGATATGAAGAGAACCTATTACTGGGAAGGTATGAAGAAGGATGTTGGAAATTTCATTTCCAAGTGTATGAACTGCCAGTTGGTAAAAGCCGAGCAGAAGAAGCCAAGTGGATTACTTCAGCCGTTAGAAGTTCCTACATGGAAGTGGGAGCAAATATCAATGGATTTTATCGACGGATTACCTAGAACAAGAGCGGGAAATGATGGGATTTGGGTCATCATAGATCGTTTGACCAAGAGTGCAAGATTCATTCCTGTTCGATCAACCAGGACTGCATCGAAGTTGGCTGAGCTATATGTTAAGTGGATAGTTCGATTCCATGGTATTCTGAAAAGTATAGTGAGTGATCGAGACCCATTGTTCACTAGTAGATTTTGGAAGAGCTTCCAAGAAATTTTGGGAACCGAGTTGTGTTTGAGTACAGCTTATCACCCCCAAACAGATGGTCAGACCGAGAGAGTCAACCGAGTTTTGGAAGATCTCCTCAGAGCATGTGTTTTGGATTTCGGAGGATCATGGGAAGATCACCTTCATTTGGTGGAGCTTTCGTATAATAACAGTTACCAGTCAAGCATTGGTATGGCACCGTATGAAGCATTGTATGGAAGACCGTGTAACTCTCCGACATGTTGGTTAGAAACAGGGGAAAAGTTGATACTTGGGCTAGAAATGATTCAACAGACTTCGGATTGCATAGAGATCATTCGGCGACGAATGAAGGCGGCCCAAGACCGCCAGAAAAGTTATGCTGATAAACGTCGTAAGGATTTGGAATTCGACGTAGGCGATATGGTTATTGTGAAGATTTCTCCACTGAAGAATGTTATTCGATTTGGGAAGAAAGGAAAATTGACTCCGAGATTTGTTGGACCATTCCCGATCATCGAGCGAATTGGAAAACTCGCTTATAAATTGGAGTTACCAGAAAAGATGTCGGGTGTGTACAATGTTTTTCATATATCTTATCTACGGAAGTATGTGCATGACTCGAATACAGTAGTTTCTGCTGATAGCAGTGAAGATTTTGAGGTTGATCCAGTTGTTAGGAAACCTCGTAAGCCGCTTCATGTTGCGAGAACTGACACGAAACAACTTAGGAGGAAGGTAGTCAGGTTGCTCAAGGTACAATGGAGTGATGATGATAACGACTGTACAAGGGAGGAGGAAGAGAGGATGAAAGCAGCTCATCCTGAACTCTTCGAGGTATGGCCATAAGGTGCCGTGTCATCTCATGAAATTGTGACTTGTTCTAGTCTTAGAATTCTGCATGGTAGGCTAGTAATTGGATACATGGTTTGTTGATTGCTATGGTTGGTAGGCATGCAGAATAGTTTTTGATTGCTTTTGTTTGTTTGGAATTTCGGGGGTGAAATTCCTAAGGGGGAGAGAATGTAACGACCCGTATTTTACGGATCGAAACATCGTAGTGTTGTTAAGTCGTGTAGAAGTTAGGTCGTGTGGGAGCTTAAGTCGTGTTGTGGTTTGGGTCGGTGGAGCGAGTTAGGAGATTTGACCGACCTATAGGATGGGGCTACTTAAGGTTTTGGAACGACCTAAGGAGGTGAGCGAGTTAAGGAGATGGACCGACCTATGAAGGTTACCGACCTATAGGAGTGACCTACCTATAGGAATGAGCGACCTGTAGGAGTGACCGACCTATAGGAGTGAGCAACCTATAGGTATTGACCGACCTATAGAAGTCGGCAACTTAAGGGTTTAGGCGACCTAAGGGGTGGGGTTGTGTGGCGCTTAGGTTGTGGGTAGTTAAGGTCGGTGAAGCGACTTAAGGTGAGTAGTTTAGATCGTTATAGGTTAGGTCGTATGCGACCTATGGTAGGTTTTGTGTATGTTAGATCGGTACCCCTGCTAAGTCGTTAGGTCGGCATCTCATTAGGGTTGTTAAGTAGCGCATGTTGTTGAGTCGTTGGGTCGGCTATGTTGGTAGGTCGTTAGGTCATATCCCATTTAGGTCGCGTAAGACTTAAGCCGTTGGATCCTTAGATTTGTTAGGTTGGGGAGGCGCATGTGTTTTAGGTCGGCAATGAGGTTAGATCGTTAGGTCGCGCATCTCCGTTGTGTCTTAGGTCGTTAGGTATGCTAGGTCGTTAGGTCGTGACCGACCTAAATTTCTGCCTATATATACACAGTTCCACTTAACTTTTTGGGATTCGGGTTTTGAAGCGACGAAGTGCTACCATTTTGAGAGCTCGACTTCAACACTTCTTCACTTCTTTTCTCCATTTTAATCTAGTGCTTCCATCCATCCAAGATTGAAGATCAAATCGAAGATCCAAGAGCCAAAGTTTGAAGATCTCCATCCATTGAAGAGAGATTTCATCGTTTGAAATGGAATTTTGGCGGATCAAGCTAGATCCTTCGCTGTCTAGATCTGAAGTGTGTTGCTTTTGAGGAGTTTTGGTGTTGTGGTAAGTGGTAGTTATCTCTCACACGGATCCAAAGGAGTATATTGGATCGGTGGCTTGTTTGTTTGTTAAAGATAGTGATTTCATGCATTTTCCTTAAGTCTACATATAGATCCATCGTTCATGAAGTTCTGATATCCATTTTACTACATGATAACCTATGCAAGTTCATTCATCAAGTTGTAGATATATTGCTTATAATTCATGCTTGTTAGCTTTGGACTCTTTATTTACTGAATTGCCATTTTAGTTATTATTGCTTTTAGATCTTGTTTGAATGCTTGATTACTTGGCTTAAATATTGATTTGATTGATTGTTGTAAATTAGTTGATTGATGATTTGATTTGGACAAGTTGGACAAAGATGATTCAAAAGCTAAGTGGAAAGGCTCTTGAATAAAGAAAGCTGCTCGTGGCATATGAAGCGGATGATAAAGCTCATATGGATAGGTTTGTTGATGATGTTGAGATGGGACTTTGCTATGATAAGATGAAGCAAAGCATGATGTTGAGATGGGACTTTGCTATGATGCGATGAAGCAAAGCATGATGTGAGACAGCCTTGGTTTAATCCAGAAGGGATCATCCCAAGCATGTTGATAAATCGGTGAAATGGTTCGAGTTCGTTGATAATGGTTGGCTCGAGAGGCGCTTGAGCTAGTATGAGAATAGTCGTCGAGGAGGATGACTAGAAGGCTGAGATTTCATCGTTGTTGAAGGTTCTAGCGGGCACAAAGCAAGAGTACGCTGGGCAGATTCGATAGTCCCAAAAGACTAATAGTTGATGGTCGGGTACTCTGGGCAGATTCGATAGTCCTAGGCATGGGTCACAACGACGTGTGGAGTTCTGTCTAGAACCGGGGTTACCATTAGCCCTTGACGGACGGCTGAAATAATGTGCCGGTCATTCAATTAACGGTAGTATCGAAGCTATGATAACAATGATAGTCAGAGTCATGGATGTTTGGATGTTTTGGTTGTATCGTCATTCGATCTCAAGAGCGATGCTTTCTGGGTGCTTATCTGATCTTGGTTTAGGCCTTGAGGGTTTGTACTTAGAAAACATCGACCTTGACTCGAGTGATAATTGCTTTACTTTAAATGTCTGCTTTGCTATGTTTACTTCTGCTTAGTGTGTCTGGGGGCTATCACTGTAGAAAGAGGTGGAGTGGGATGGTTGGGTTCCCATTCCTTTTTCCTTTATGCTCTTTTGGTATGTTGGTAGTTAATTTACCGCTCACTAAGATTGTTGTCTGACTCAAGGTTTTATGTTCAACTCTTATTACCTTGGGCTGTTCATCCATCATGGGATGGGCAGACTAGGTAGCAGGTGAGAGGTGCTGTTCTTGGTTATCAATGATGCAGATAACAAAGACGAGCTGGAGGCTAGCATATTGTTTTCTTACTATATGTACTGGATGTTCCGCTGCTTGTATATTCTCTGAGTGATATGTAGTGAGGCTTGATGAATTGACTATTCAGATCTTTGTATCAAATTACTATGAAGCTTATTTGATGTGATTCTGTTCTGTGTAGCTTCACTATGTATATAATTCTCTATTGTATTTTATCCATGCGCTGTGAGTAATACGATAGAGTCAACTGCTCTCACTTACCATGACGATCATCCTTGGCGGCCTAGCACACTTTTCAGCGCACTATTCCCTTGTTTAGTGTAGGAGTCATGGGCGGTCGTCACAACATCAGAGTATGCGGAAGAAATAAACTACTCAAGAGAAAGAAGAGCTGATATCCAACATCAACTTCAAGCTAAGCCCAATAGATGATACCTGAAACAACTCGGTCTGACCCGAGTGAAAACACACGTGTCAGGCTAGCTAAAACTTATCATTAGTAAAGGTGATGACAAGAGAAAAGGGGAAAAACATTCCATCATTACCAATGGAATGATATAGGTCATCAAGTTATCTCTAGGGTGATATATCAATGGTTCATCATGATTGCATAGAGGAATACAATATGTATATTAGATAGACATGGTTTATCTAATTATATATATAACCAAATGAAATGGGTGAGGATATGGACCATAAAGTAAATCTTCATAAGATTATTAAACTTCAAGAATCCATCATAAATAAAACCCATCTAATAGAAACTTCTTAATTATTATACATCATCTCATCGGTATAAATATAAATACATCTCAAATCCATCATTAAACTCATTATAAAGGAATCTCCATAATCATTTATACTCATAACATTGGTATAAATATAAATCTATCTTAAATCTTTTATCAACACTCATCATAAAAGCATTACCATAATTTATACCTCATTTCATTGGTATAAATATATATAATGTCTCAAATCCATCTTGATAGAGCCCAGAAAGAATCCAAAACATCATATTCGAAATCACCGTAAAACCATGTATATAAATATGCCCTTTTCTTACATAAGGCTATAACAAAGCATCATCATCAAAACAGTGAAAACGAAACATCTAAACTTCATGGAAAACAGCACGTGCTTTACATCTTGACTAGTACTAGTAATTTGGTACCATACATCGTGATGACTTGGGGTCACATAACATCGTGATTGACTAGTCGGAACATCTTGATGACACCCAGTCACAAATTCGAGTAAAAACATCGTGGTGATTGGAGTTGAGTAATAACAACGTGAACATCATGGTGACTCCAATCGTACTCGGTCTAGTACTAGTAATATCTTGAATATGTCTCAACTATTCGAATAGAAACCGAAAAGGCGAGAACGTATATCCCATACTATACGTTCTCCCCTAATGTTTTACTATTCGTTAGTTGGTTCCACATTAGAAAACATCATAAAACATCAGAACCATCATAAAACTCACTCTGCCTCATCTCATCGGCAAGTTAATATATTACCATACTCATCTCTGCTCATCGACGAGTAATGGTTCCATCGTGACTTGTCTCATTTAATCGACAAGTAAAAATCATCATAACCATCTTAACTTCATAAATCATCATAAACATCTTAATTTCATGAATACTTAATAAATAGACTTACCTCGTATCATCGGCAAATGCAAATAAATCTCATAATGGTTTCTCATAAACCATAATCCCCGAAAAGGGAAATCTCATCTCAAGGCTTACCTCATCTCATCGGCAAGTAAAAGAACATCTTTAAGTGGTTCTCATCGATTTTTACTCCTATAATAGGAGATCTCGAACATATCAACTGGCCAAATATTGGCTACTCGGATAATTCCTATAATAGGAATTGAAAATCTTAAATATTAACTCAAGATACAATAATCAAGAGGTTTCGATCGTACAAGTCCGGAATTAACCAAAAAAGCAAACTCATGTTTCCCATATCACATGTTTTACTAAATCATTTAATTCTCTTTCTCATACGTCCGAAAAGTGCAAAAACGTGTATCTTTATATAGAAAATATATTTTTGCTAAATCAGGTTTTGAAATAAATTTCAGAAAAAATTTAAGAAATCAATTTTGAAAATCTCTTTATAATTCAAAAATATTAATTGTGTCATTTTTTTATATGAAATCACTTTGTAAAAATATTTCTTAGAACAATAGCTAGAATATGAACACTGTTGGAAAAATAGTTTGAAAATACGTGCACATGCGCTCGGAATCACAATGAAAACATTACATAATGAATCATTAAAATCCATTAAAATCCCAATGACGGATTTGTGAAAATCCATGCTTCTATATAGTAGAAGCAACCCAAAAATAATCACAAGAAGCATGATTTATCCCTTGAATAAGATAATACAACACTCAAGATCTATATTAAAATTTATCATCAAAGACTTGCTTGAACAATCTAACAAAATACTTGATTCAATACTAGAGCATATGTGGTATAAAGCTCTCAATATTTGCACTGAAAAGAGCATCAAAACCATGTCGGAAAACAGAAGAAAAAGCACCAAAAGCTGGTGCAACAATTCAAGATACACAGGAATAAACTTTGGCATTTTGCCCAGGCCTGTGTTTTGTTTGTTCAGTTTGCCTCTTTTAAGCACATAATTTGAGACAATACAAAACATAAAAGTTGTAGACGATATCCTAAGCTTTCCAGAACATTAAAAATTACTGAATTCTGATAAGAAATGTAAAAGTTATGGATAAAACAATTCTGAGATTTGAATTTATCAACTTCTGTCATTTTGTCTCGGGACAACGACAAACAATTGCATTTTTGACCAAACTAACTTCAAAAATACTGAATATAAAAAACATGAATGTTGTAGCACACGATTTAAAATTTTCGAAACATCCAAAATTATAAAAATCGGTTAACAAACGAGGAAGTTATGTCAAAATTCGTTTCAGCTACGTGCACAGAGAAAATCTTGGTTATGCTCTCGGGATAACAATATAAAAATTCGATTTTGACATAGCTAACCTTAAAATTATAGAAAACTTAATATATAAAAGTTGTAGCACACGATTTAAGATTTCCGGAACATCTAAAATTATTAAAATCGAATCAAAAACGAAAAAGTTATGTCTAAATTTGTTTCAGCTTCAAGCACAGAGCAAATATAAACTTTGCTCTCGGGTTAGCAGTAGAAAAACTTGATTTTGACATAGATAACATCAAAACCATAGAAAATATAAAACATAAAAGTTGTAACATATGATTTTTGCTTTTCGGAACATCTAAAATTATCAAATTCCGATGAAAAACGAGAAAGTTATGACTAATTTAATTTCAGCTTCAAAGATGGACAGAATTCAGTTTTGGATTGAGCACAAAATATGATAAAAACTTGATTTTTATTGCTCCATACATCCAATTTTACACTAAATATGAAAAAGAAAGATTGCTTACAGCTAGCGTGAGTGAGATTACTCACCTTAGGGTTTGTTTTGCAGCGAATTAAATGATTTTGCTTGCAAAGAAAGGAGCTTTGGCCTTCGATAACCTATAGAAAACTAAGAAACAATACATGCAAAGGGAAATAAACACAAATTAAAAAAACCCATCTCTGAAATTTAGAAATTTGATGAAATTAAAAGATTTGGAGTTTGATTACCTGTTGATTATCTTTCTAGTTTGAGAAAGATTTTAATTTGTTGAGTTTATTTGAAGTTTGGAGGCTTGAAATAAGAAATTTGAGAGTTTCTATTTACTGTTCTCAGGTTACAGATGAAGAAGAAGAAGTGGGGTAAGAAAATGAATGTACTGAATATTGTTTTCTTCTTTTCTAAATTATCTGCAAAGCACTAATGGGCCATTTGGACCCAAAATGAAGAGAAAAATAAAAAGGCCTAAGATTAATTAATACTTAATCAAAAATGTTCATATTTACACTACTTACAAAACCAAAATACATTTTCTTTCCAAATTTTTGCATAAGGAAAAATATTCACTAATAGAGCAAAACATTTTCCACCATATAAATGATAAAAATTTTATTTTTATGACATTTATATTACCAGAATCCATTATTTTACAAAAATACACTATTTACATAATCAAATACAAAAGTTCACATTTTTAACTTCTAAAATTCAACAAAAATACTCTTCTCTCTTAGAAAAATATTTCAAACCATTTCCAAACCTTATTTATAACCAAAACATATTTTATAAACCACTTTCCATCTTTTTATTAAACTAAACCACCTTCAAAAAAAATATCAATTACTTCTCTTAAAAATCATAAATAGAAGAATTGGCAATAATTACATAATTATTGCATTTATTCTAAAATAAAAATAATTTCCCACTTATTATCAACCCAAACAAAATAAAATAAAGTTTTAGACTTTATTTTCACAATTTGATTCCAATTTCATTGTTTATTCCAAATAAACTATATAAAATTTCCAATTAATTTTATTCACAATATTAAATTATAATTATCATTATAATTTAACATTGATAGGTAATCCCCAATCCAGGGTTGTTACAGACTCTCCACCTTACAAAAATTGTGTCCCCGCAATTTTCTAGAAAAAGAGTCGTAAAAAGCACAAAAATTCAACCGACAAAGGATAAAAGACACGCTCGATTCTCAAACCATTCATATTCTTAACATAGAATGGTAGAGAGAAACAAGGAAAAACTCACCTGATTAATCTGATAGCCCATCTAATGCTTATATAGCGATTAGCAAACCATCGAATTTTCCAAGTAACTTGAAATAATTTCGAAGTTATCCTGTCTTCGAAACAAAACTCAATAAGACACTCAACAATTAATTCATCAGAAATGGTTGACTTCACGAAACTCTACTAATAGAGTCGGGATCAAAATCACTTAAACCCGAACTCTAAGCAATAAAGAATATCAACAATAAGATTTTCGGCATAATAGTATGGAAAGAACATCCTCACAACAAGATAAACACAATAGACAAGATGAATAAATCACGAAATGACTTCTTACAAGGCCACCAAACTCGAATGATCATGAAAATGAATGTCGTTGATATTTACTCAAGGATATAATATACTCAAGAAACAAGGATATAAGCTCAAATTACTTTTCAATCCAAGATATTTAGAATTTATAAATCACAACATTTTTTAAATTTTAAATCTCAATTTTCAACATTTGAAAATTTTCAAACTCTTTGCTATATTACTTAGTAAGTAATATAAAACTCAAATTAAAAGTCCAAATTTCTTCTCTTACTTCAAAATAAATTTTCAAAGAATTTTGTAAATCCGTAATAATATTACTCAAAATAAATTAAGGGTTTAAATTCTCTTTACTCTTTTTATTAAACCACTTAAATAGTTTAAAACAATCTTCAAATCCTCTTATAACTCTTCTCTTAAAACATCCAATGTATATAATATAAATTCTAAAATCTCAAAATATACTTTTAATAAAGTATAGCTCAATAATTTTCTCACATATTCTCGTCTTTATAATTTCAAAGTAAATATATAAATAAATGGCATTGCCTCGCCACTGAATCTCTAATAAATAGATATGTCCGTCGGCTGCAGAGTTGATCGAACGATCAAAACTGCTCGCCACTCTGATACTCGTCTCTAAAATCAATGGCTGCAATTACCATTCAAAAATAAATTTAATATTTAATCTCAAATATTATTTTCAAAACCACATTTTTTAAAACACAAACCATCGTGTCTAATTGCCTCATCATAGCATTTAGGAGATTCTTATCGATAACATTGATCAGACATATCGACTAGAACTCTTAACTACTCGATGGACAACCCAACACTCTCAAATTATTTCTAAAAAAGAAATACTACTCATGAAAATATATTCTCAAAATATTCTTTGATAATTTTAATTTTTTTTAACATCTCAAAGCTCAAATTTCTCTTTAAAACTTATATTTACATAGCTTCAAAACTCAAACCAAAGAGCATTAAGAGAATGCATCGAGATATTCCTAGAATACTCGATTCTCAAAATCAATAGAAGGAGATAGAGCGTTTGTCAATCTTACGATGTCACGAGACACTCCCAAAAATCATCAAGATACATGATAAGCAAGATATTCTTCTCAAAGGAGAAGAAGCACACAATCCACGAATCACTACTTTAGTCGGAGTAATGCTAAAGAATAACATTGATTGAGTATATGAAAAGAACACTCGAACAAAGCTAAATGATAAACTCAATCAAACTCAAACAATCTAGAAACTCACCTCATTCCTTAGTGGATGTCCTTGTGGAAGGATAGCCGAAGGCTAAAAGCTAGGAATAAGGTTAATTCAACACTCGATTGCCCGACTACATATAAAACCCAAACGGACTCATCAAAACTCAACAAAGTCGCCTTGACTGGAATTCGAGATAGGTCATCAACATCACGATACTCAAGGGTGAATTCAAAAACTTCGGAATCATCATTAACATTCCAAAGTGACGGAAATAATAAACCAATCAAAATAGGATTTAAAAATATACAATAGGATCCTATAAAACAAAGGATTTGACTTAATATCAAATAAGTTAATCCATATAAATCATATACATCTCAAGATTGTGAGTAACAAACAAATACTCACAAAAGCAACATCAAATAAAAATCTCAGAACGCTTACAATGAGCCAATCATTGTTGATCCCCTTAATAAGATTCATAACTCTCAAACGAACACAACAAGAATACTCAAAGGAATCGATAAGCTTTGATGCAGCTTGTTAACTCCTATGTTCAGCGACTCAAAGAAAAGGCTCACAGCGACTTAGCTGAAGTGCGACTCATTGGGATGCCACGACCTAACATCTTAAGGGCTACCGACTCAACTTAGGTACCGACCTAAAGGTCCACGGTTACCGACTCAACTAGTTACGACTCAACAGCTCTGAAGAGGTTACCGACTCAACAACCTTAAAGAGGTTACCGACTCAACGGCTCAGGAGGGGCAACGACTCAGTGGATAAGCGACTTACCGGGTTGTCAACTTAACGACTCAAGGTAAAAAAGGCTCAATGCAACTTCATTTGAGTCGCGACCGACTTAGGACCTATGCTAGGTCGTTCACAGTTTAAGCATAAAGGTAAATCCAATACCGAGTTACTTGAACCAGAGCTTCTTACCTCGGACACGATTCAGGACTTGGCATCTGAAATAAATAAGCTTACCATTTAAGCCACGACTCACGACTTAACCTGAGTCGTCAGCGACCTAAAGCTGCTAAGTAGACAAGCTTACCTATAAACCGTGGACTTGGCTCGATGGGTCGGCACGACTTATCCTGAGTCGGCCACGACTCAGGACTTAGGCAACCATTCCTGCCCAGAAATTTGCCTATAAATATATGGCCATCTCCAACTTTCAGGGGGCTTTTGGATCATTTTTCAAGGCATCGAAACTCTACTATTTTAAACCCAATCTACACTCAATCATTTCAAGCTCACGTGAGACGTTTAGATCGACTTCAAGTTGCAATTCGCCACATTCAAACCATGAATTCGAAGATGCATCGGAGTTTTTCTAGCTACTTGTCTTCTGAAGTGACTTGTAATTGAGAGAGATTTGAACTTGAAGTGAATTGTATTGTCTTGTAATCAAATCAGCAATAAAGATACTTAAAGTGGATGTAGGCTATTCCATAAGCCGAACCACTATAAAACTGTTGTCTTTTACCGCTTTTTCTGTGAATTCCTGCTTGTTTTCTAATTCCCGTATTAACGGGTGGTGCTTCCACTTGATCTTCTACACACACCAGGGTGTTAGCGTTCAATTTTAGCGTTAACATTTTGGTGCTTTCACAGAGAACCCAACTCAGGTGAATTATCATCATTGCTCCACGAAAGTTTGTTGAAGTAATCTCTCTGAAGACTAAAAGTTTATCTGAAATCATGGCTCCAGGGAGAAAGAGTAGATCTGTTAGATCTGGAAATGTTCAAGAGGGAACCTCCGCTTCCCCAGTATCGAATCAAGCCATTCCAGCTGTTGGAGTTACAAAGGCGGAGTTGGATGCTATAATCTTAGGGCTGAACCAGCAGATAAATGCCCAAAATGCACAACTGGAGGCTCAGAATGCCCAAAATGCCCTAATTCTGAATAGGTTGAACGATTTGCTGGGGGCAAACCGTCAATCGACATGTAATGAAAGGAACTTTGCTGGCAACGTTCATGATGTAGATGAAAGGAACGCTCCTGAGAGGGCTGCCAGCCCCTTCGAACAGACACTTCCTAAAGTTGGTGGATCTAGAGCTCGAAATGATGAGGAGTATCTTTCTGGAATGGTTCGACAAATCATGAAAGAGAGCATGCAAAGGGTTGAAGACGAGAAAGAATGGGGTTTTTCTCCGAGTAAAACTCTGTTTACTGAAAGAATCTTAAAGGCTGAGTTTCCGAGGAAGTTCGTCCCTCCAACTATTCCAGCTTACAAAGGGACAAGCGATCCGAACGAATTCTTGTATAAGTATGATTGGCACATTATAGGTGCTACAGCTTCTGATGAAATAAAGTGTCGATATTTTCCTGTATATTTGGAAGGTGTAGCTCTGCTTTGGTTCACCAAGCTACCAATCCGGTCTATAGATCAGTTCTCTGACCTAACCCGGAAATTCAAGGAGCAGTTCAGACTATATGCTTCAAAAGCCAAGGATAGCATGTCGTTGTCAAGTTTAGAACAGAATCCAGGGGAAACTATCAGATCTTTCTTGAACCGCCTTAATATAGCGCTGGCTGAGGTAGACAATGCAGAACCACGGATGATCTTGACTTATCTGATGAGGGCTATTGACATGTCAAGCGAATTTGGAAAATGGCTAAACATGAAGGAACCAAATTCCCTTGAAAAATTCTACAAGAAAGCGGATGAGTTCATACGCCTGGAAAGCCGTCCTGTACCGGTAAAGGTAGTATTGGAAAAAGCTGAAGATAACACTGCTGCTCCACGCAAGAATGAATCTGCAGGACAGAAAAGGGAAAATAACGATGGGAAGAAACAGAAAAATCTGAAGAAGCCTCGATCCTTCAAGCCATCGGAATATACTCCTCTATCAGATGCGCCAGAGCGCATCTACCTTGCCACTAAAGATTCTGTCGATTATCCTAAACCTCCTGTTCTGAGGACCGGGAAAAAAGCTATACAAAGTGGGAAGTTCTGCCGCTTCCATAATCAACCCGGTCATGATACCGACGAATGTCACCAATTGAAAAATGTAATTGAAGAGTTGCTAAGGGAAAACAAGCTGCAGCAATTTGTGAAAAAGAATAGCAGCAATCCTGCTTCGTCTAGTCAGGGGCAACAAGCTCCTGCTCATCAGCCCAGGACAAGTGAGAAGGCCGCAGGGCATGAATCCGGAAGGCCTGTTATCAATGTCATTACGGGAGGACCTCACCCAGCAGGCAGGAGCTGGGGTGAGATGGAAAGGTATACCCGGGCTTTGAAATACGTACCGGCCGAAGAAGATGTTTTTGTTTTGGAAGACGCTACGCCTCTGAAACAACAAAGAACTTTCAATGATGACATTGTGTTCAGAGCCAGGGATTCCACAGGTGTTGAAGCTCCTACCTTGGATCCCTTAGTCATCTCGGCTGGTATCGGGCCAGCTATTGTAAAAAGGGTTCTCATTGATTGTGGCGCATCCTGCAATATCCTCTTCAAGAAAACATTCGACCAAATGAAGATCCCTATGGTCGATGTACAAGCCTCGTCGCAGAAAATCGCTGGCTTCACTGGGGAGCCAAAGCAGCCGATAGGAACCATTGATTTGCTTGTAGAACTTGGAGAGGGAGAAAGAAAAGTAGTCCGCAAGCAAACTTTTGTGATTGTCGACGAATTTTCTGCTTATAATGCTTTCCTTGGCCGTCCAACTCTTGCAGCGTTCAAAGCTGTTCTAGCCCCATGGTGCCTCACTATTAAATTCCCTACAGACAATGGAGTAGGAGTTATTAAAGGGGATCAAAATGCTGGGCGAGAGTGTTATCTGACAAAGCTTCGAGAGGCAAGAAAAAGAGAAATGGGAAAGGATGCGGCAGCCCCAGTCCGCATCAAAGAACCAGCCCTGTAGCAATTACAGGGCGGACCCTGCACTGGCGAGCATAGCGGAGCACGAAAAGAGATGGATCCTAGAAAAGCTAGTGCAGGGGAGAATAGAGTGGTGCCAGTGGAAACAACGGTACCGGTACCTGTTGACCCGAAGGACCCAAATAAGGTGCTGAATGTGGGTTCACAACTTAATGTGTCAGTTCAGAATATCTTGATATCTTTTTTGAAAGCAAATCTGATGTTTTCGCCTGGACTCATGCCGATATGTGCGGAATATCCCCGGAGTTGCGGTACACGCTTTGAATATTGATCCAAAATTTACGCCTGTGAAACAGAAAAGAAGAACCTAAGGTCCAGAAAGGTCAGCAGCATTAAAAGAAGAAGTTGATCGGCTCATGGAGAATAACTTTATCAAAGAATCTACCTATCCGAATTGGGTCTCAAATCCAGTGCTGGTTAAGAAAGCCAACGGAAAATGGAGAGTGTGCATCGATTTTTCAGATCTAAACAAGGCCTGCCCCAAAGACTGCTTCCCATTACCCAGGATCGATCAGCTGGTAGATGGAACAGCGGGACATGAATTGTTTTCTTTTATGGATGCCTACTCCGGATACAACCAGATCATGATGCATGAGCCAGATCAGGAGGACACGAGCTTTATCACCGCTGTTGGTCTTTACTGCTACAGAGTTATGCCCTTCGGGCTGAAGAATGCGGGGGCAACCTACCAAAGACTTGTTAATGCTATGTTCAAACCGCAATTGGGCAAGACTATGGAAGTCTACGTCGACGACATGTTAGTAAAGTCTAAGAAAGCAGTGGATCACATAGAACACTTAGCAGAAATGTTCGCAGTCCTCCGGAAATTCGGAATGAAGCTTAACCCTTTAAAATGTTCGTTTGGGGTGGAGTCCGGGAAGTTCTTAGGTTTTATCGTGAGCGCTAGGGGCATTGAAGCTAATCCAGCTCAAATTACTGCCTTAAAAGAAGTCAAAGCTCCTAGAACGAAGAAGGAATTGCAAAGTCTCAACGGAAAAGTCGCCGCCTTGAGTCGGTTCATTTCCAAAGCTACTGATAAATGCATTCCATTCTTCGATGCTCTAAAGAAAGGAAAGAAAAACTTTGATTAGACTCCCGAATGCCAAAAAGCCTTTGATGAATTGATTCGTCATATGGAAACGCCTCCAATACTTTCTAGGCCCGGCGATGGTGAGGATCTTCTTATATACTTGGCAGTGTCATCTCATGCTCTAAGTGCAGCGCTGATACGGGAAGACAAGAGGATTCAACATCCGGTTTACTATATTAGCAAAAGACTCACTGGGGCGGAGATGAATTACTCCAAGTTGGAAAAACTCGCTTATTGTCTACTGATTGCATCGAGGAAGTTGAGGCAATATTTCCAAGCTCACCCTATCAGAGTCCTCACTGATCAACCTCTAAAGCAAGTCCTGTTTCGCCCTGAGACTTCGGGTCGTCTTCTAAAGTGGAACATTGAACTCAGTCAATATGACATCACTTATCATCCCCGAAAAGCAATCAACGGACAAGCTTTAGCGGATTTCATCGCAGAATGCACAGATAAGGGTAACAGTGAGGAAGAAACGATCGACGATTCCCCAATTCAGTGGAAGTTATATGTTGATGGCGCGAGAAATGATTACTGTTCTGGAGCCGGGGTTGTACTTGAAACCCCTGAAGGTCGGTCATTATGTTATGCGCTAAGATTGGAATTTCCTTCAACAAACAATGAAGCAGAATACGAAGCTCTTATCGCTGGCTTAAGAATTGCTAAAGAACTAAACATCCGAGCATTACAAATCTTCAGTGATTCTCAGCTTATTGTATGCCAAGTCAAGAAGGAATTTCAAACGAAAGGGGGAAATCTGCCTGCGTACTTGTCAAAGGCCTGGGAACTTCTATGTGACTTCAATCACTACACGATAAGCCACATTCCTCGAGAAGAAAACATGAAAGCAGATTCTCTTGCAAAGTACTCTAGCACTGGCAAAGCTCAACTTCTGGGGTTAGTTCCAGTGGAAGTTCTGTCGGCTCCAAGCATTAATGAGATGGATATTGATTGGATCATGAGTATGTCTCAAGAGCAAGAATCATGGATGACTCCAATAATAAAATATCTGCTCAATGGCTCTCTACCAGAAAACTCAAAAGAACGACAGAAGCTACTGAGAAAAGCCTCTCGATATGTAATCCAGGATGGCCGATTATACAAACGGGGATTCTCAATGCCATTACTTCGATGTGTGTCCAGGGAAGAGTCCAAAACAATCCTAGTTGAGGTACATGGAGGAGAATGTGGTGATCATTCAGGTGGTCAAACTTTAGCAAAGAAGATTCTCCGATATGGATATTTTTGGCCAGAAATTAATCGAGATGTTGCAAGCTATTCCCGAAAATGTGACAGATGCCAAAGATTTGCCAAAATTCCTAGAGCACCTTCTACTGAACTCACACAGATGGTCAGTCCATGGTCGTTTGCAATCTGGGGGATAGACCTTATAGGACCTTTACCAACTGCCAAATCTGGAATCAAATATGCCATTGTTGCTGTAGATTATTTTACTAAATGGGATTAGCTACTATTACCTCTAAAAAGATGATAAATTTTATGACTAAAAATATCATTTGCAGATATAGTGTGCCTCAAAAGATAATTACAGACAATGGTACTCAATTTGAAAGCGAAGAATTCCAAGATTTTTGCAAGCGATTCAAAATCCGAAAAAGCTTCTTAGCAGTGGCTCATCCGCAGGCAAACGGGCAAGTGGAAGCAGTAAACAAAATCATCAAGTCAACCATCAAGAAGCAACTTGAAAGAGCAAAAGGTGGTTGGGTCGATAAGCTACCACTAGCACTATGGCCATACAGAACTACCCACAAAACTACGACTGGGCATACTCCGTTTTCGTTGGCATACGGGTCAGAAGCAATGATTCCGGTAGAAACAGAGGTCCCTTCACATAGAAGAATCCATTTCAATCAAGCGGAGAATGAAAAACTACAACTTGAGGCACTAGATCTCCTTGATGAAAAAGGAGAAGAGGCTAAGCTCAGAGTTGTAGCTCATCAGCAAAGGATAGCCAGACATTTCAATTCCAAAGTTCGCCAATGCAGCTTTGAGATTGGAGATCTAGTCCTGAAGAGAATTATGACAGCGACAGGTGTGTTTGGGCCAAACTGGGAAGGACCATATGTCATAGGTCAGAAGCTTCTTGACGGCACATTCAAACTCACTACTGTCGAAGGAGATCAAATTCCAAGGGCTTGGAACAGCAATCACTTGCGTCCATACTTTACTTGAAAGCTTTGTTGAAATATTGTAAAAAAAATTATGAATGTATGATTCTTGTAATTGAAAGCAATTGTAAAGCCAATGCAAGTGAATAATAAAAGACTATAAAGTGGATGTAGGCCCAAATTTTTGGCCGAACCACTATAAATCTTGTGTTCCTTATTATTACTACATGTTTGCTTTATTTTCGATATGAAAAGTACATTAAATGTATTGCTGAAATGTCGATTTAAATTCTTGCAGACGATGAAAATAAAACTTGCACATTACAAGACCAAGTGATTCTTGTCATCACTCAACAAAAAAATTTCGAGTCACAAAAGCCCCGAACTCAAATCCTAGATAAGAAGTGCTTCAATTGAACGGCCAATGATTTCGCCGGAAATGAGCCCTTGCTAATAAATTGAGATCGTTTGAACAAACAAACATCCAATTAAGAAGCTTATGCCCGTTCTCGCGAACTTGCCTAACAATGAAGTACACTTCTTTGGATTAAACAAACCACTCGTAAGAGAAAGGAGGGCGAGCTTGAAAAGAAAAACAGAGAATCGCTGAAAAAACATAAGCAAGTGGATAAGGAACAACTAAAGCCCTCTTCGGAGGCACAAGCCCTCTTCGGAGGCACAACTCTTCGGAGGATAAAGACCTCTAACGAGGCATATGCCACAAAAAAGAAAGTTCTCTACTCAACAAAAAAGATTGGAGGAGTCATGACCCTCCAACCATGAGAGAGTAACTTCCAGGCAATCAAAGCCCTCTTCGGAGGCGCGCGTTTCACCGAGATCGAAATAAAACTTCCAAGTGTTGAAACGTGAAAAGCCCTCTTCGGAGGCCATTTCACCAGGAGCTGAAGTGTAAGAGTCGCTCTTCGGAGGTCCACTTCACCAGAGTTGAGATGCAAAACAAAGTAAAGCCCTCTTCGGAGGCACATTTCACCAAGAGTTGAAGTGCAACAACCGCTCTTCGGAGTTTCACTTCACCAAAGTTGAAATGCAAAAAAAAAAAAAAAAACAAAATAAAGACCTCTTCGGAGGCGCATATTTCACCACAATATGAAGTGCAGACTTCGCAAGGGTTAAATATGGAAAGACCTCTAACGAGGCGCATTTCTCAAAATAGAAATATCGAAAGAAAGCCCTCTTTAGAGGCTCGCTTCACCGCTTAGGAGACTTCACATCTTCAAAATAAAAGTGATTGTCTCCGAAGCTTGAAGTGTTTTTTAAAAAAAAATTATTAATTCTCTAAAGCAAGAAGTGTACCTTCTCAAAATGAAAGAGAGTTGTTCTCCAAAATAAAAGTGCAAGTCTTCTCAAAGCAGAAGAATTGTTCTTCAAAGAAATTACAAAATGCTGTGGTATAGGGGCAATATAATATGACTGTAGCAGTAAAAGCAATGCTCAAACAAACATACCACAACTTCATTGCAATATTACATAAAGAAAACAAAGAAACTTGTACAAAGAAAAATAAATGCATTCCCAGATACAGGCAAAAGTTTGTACAAATAAGAGAATCATTTTATTCAATTCTATTAAAATTTCTTACAGGTACAGGTTTCGGAATAAAGAGAGCGGGGGCCGGTACCCGCACAAATCCCGACCAGTGCATACAAAAAACAAAAAGCTAAAAACCGGAATCTTCATTTCTTCTTGCCACCTTTGGACCCTTCACCCGACCGGATGGTTAGCTTTTTGGGTCGATCTATAGACATAAGGGAAGAAGGAGAATGAGGTACAATTGGTTCAACTTCCGGTTCCTCTTCAGGAGCGATGATGCTCTTCCTCCTCTTCTTTGATGTTCCGCGCTTCTTTTTTCTCCTTGAAGAAGATTCACTTCCTGGAGTGACAAGTTTAGACAAAGTTATGTCATCCGAAGGAGTCCGCTCCGGAGATATCTCACCAACCTCAAGTCCTTTCTCTTTCTGCTCTTGCGAAGCAGCCGGGTCATCCAAGCCTTGAAGGGCACCTATTATCTCTTCCTGTGACCCCAGCTGAGGAGTAGATGAGACTTGGGGAGGTGGAGGGACAATAACCAAAGGAGGAGAAATCTCGGTCACACTCGCTGTTTTTTCTACGGAAGAAGAGAAGTTAAAGTCAAGGTTCAAGAGATAGTCAAAAAATTCATCAAATTCGTGAGAAGTGAACAAACAATCTGCTTGAGCTGGTTCAACGATAAAGTTACCTGCAGGAGTTGTCTTTATCACGTCAATTTCATAGTCCTGAGCTTCAGTGCTCTCTTGAGGCTCTTCTACAGCCTCGGAAGTTGTAACTCCAAGATCGACTTTGTCTTGAGGCGGAGAAGAAGAACTGGGACCAGCTATATCAACGTCAGCTGAAACCGAAGGAGGGACAGGGGAAGTTACAAGCGCCTCCTTCCCTGGGCATTACTCTCCTATCGTTTCAGCTCGAAATTTAGCAAGTTGTTCTCTTCCCCTGGCTAGCGCTGCTCGAGTTTCCTCGTCAAAATAATATTCTTCAAGCTGGTCTTCAGAGTAACCAGCGCCCCCAAGCATATCTATGGCAGCCTCCCATACTTCAGCCAGTGTAATTTCATATTTAGGACCCAGGAATGAAAGGCTGTCGCGTCCCAAAATACATTTAAGATAAAAGTCGAATAATGTAGAGCCGATATCAGCTTTAGTAGCTTGGTGAGCTTCCTCAGCTGCAAGTTTACCAGCGACGGCCTCATCGCGCTCTTTTTCAACATTGGCGAGTCGAGCTTTTAATAATTCTATCTCCATGCTTTGGGAGCCAGTTTGTTCTCGCAGTTGTGAAACTTCAGCACGATAGTCTTCTATGGCTTTCTCTTTATGTGCAAGTTTATCCTCAACTGCCCTTTGACTGGCATGTGCATCTCGCACTTGTTGCTGGAGCACGCTTTCCTTTTGAGAATAGGAAGTGGATGAAGTAACAAGTTCTCCTTTAAGCTTTTCCACTTCTGCTTCGAGTTTTTCGTTATAGGAAGCGATGCTCCTCATCTCAGCATCATGCTGTTCCAAAGCCTTCTGCCACTCAGATTTATCATTTTCCATTGTAAGCATGGCCTCAAGATTTGCTCGGTTAACCCTCTGAAGCTCGTCGACAAGTTTCTGCCAATTGGACATTCTTTCAATATCAATCCTGACGGCGTCAAGATTTTGCAGCATAGCCGGTTTGTCAAGAGGGACCAGATCAAGGTCAAATCGAACCCCTTTTAAGCACCACTGAGGGAATCGACTTTGAAGTGTGGGTGGACCTTGCCCAACTTGGTATGGGGGCCTGTTGATAATTGTTTGAATATCGGAACGAACGGGGGCAGGAGATTGAGCAGGGACATTTTCAGAGACTGTTGGCATTATTTCTTCACTAGGTTTAGCCCGCTTGCCGGAAGAATCAACCATATGACCTTTCCCTCTCTCATCATGAGCCTTTCGTTTATGAGCGTCATCATCTCTACGAGGAGGGTCATGTCTTTCTTCCCCTCTCCCATAACGTTCTTCGTATGACCTCCTCTCGTTGGCTTTTCTAATAGCTCTTTCTTCATTGGTTTCTCTTCGAGGAGGGAGATGGCGTCTATAGTCGTATTGGCTGCGTCTTCCAAACTGTTTAAAGTCATCGTAGTAAGAGCCGCTTCGCCCCATTGGAGAACCTGAAATTAAAAGAAAGAAGCAAAACTTGAGAATCTTCCAAGAATAAGAAAGTCTAGTGCATGGAAAGGCTTAAAAGACCCTAAGTGCGTGACATGTGTAAACTACGCGCGTCAAACTAGACTACGAACCGCTCATCGGCTGAGAGGGGTAGTGGCAGTTATTACAAATAATGGCATTTCCGGGGCTGGGGGAGTTTGCTTGAGAATAGAAGTCGCTTCAACCGCTGGAGATATGACTTTAGCAGCGGCGGGATCATCCTTAAAAAGTTCTTGAGAAGTGGCCATTATGTCACTTAAACTTCCAAAAATATCAATTCCAAGATCAACGTTCTCCTCGGTTTGAGGAAGAGGCTCCTCTTCTTCAATAATGGGGGCAAGTGCAGGCTTTTCAGACGGCCCCGCATCATCCCTCGGAGTAGAACACTTTATTAGTGAAGTTTCAATGGAAGTTTCTCCCCGCACGTGCTCTTTAGTAGAAACCGGGGCATCAGAAGTTTTAACCGGAGAATCCGGGACTTCATGAGGGTGTGTAAAATGAGAAGAATGAAGAAGCCCGTATTGATGTAAAAATTCATCCTTTAACAAAAACTTTATACTCCTCTCCTCTGCAGCCACGGCAATCAGTCTTTCAAAGATTTGCTTATAGCTTGGATCTCTAGAGGGTGGAGGAAGTGCTAAAACAGGAAAAGAGCGAAGTTAGCATTTAGCAACTCAGATCTCGAAAAGCTCAAGAATGGAGAAATAAAAATAGGAAATCTTACTTCCTACTCTCCAGATGGCATAAAACCCTGGAGGGCAGCGAACAAAGAAGAACTGATTTAGGAATCCATGAACGCTTTCAGAAAGATCGATGATGAGTTTGCGATTCCGAGCGCTTCTTATAACTATGATGGAAGGATGATCTTTAATTTTTGTGAATGAACAGAAATAGAAGATTTCCCCGAAGCTTGGTAATCGGTCCAAAACTCTCCTAAATAGAACACATAACCCCATCAGAATGGCGTGGCCATTAGGGTGCAATTGGAATGGAGAGATGGATAATCGAAGCAGGAACTGCTGAAGAAAGTCGTTAAAAGGTGGAATGGCGCCGCACAAGCACATCTGGCGATTAACCGCAACAAAGCCACGGGGAGGACTATCAGCAAAATCACTTGGCCCGGGCAATATAGCATCATTTTCAGCAATGCCGAATTGGACACGTAATTGAGTAAACGCCCATAGACTCAGGGAAGTTGCAACCCTTTCCGGAGGATTTCTAAGTGGAACAGCCGTTGGAAGAGCCTCTCCAGTTTGTTCTGTCACTTGTTCTTCACGTGAAGCCATTCTACACAAGTAACTGGATAGTCAAATGTGAAGGTGCACGTTTCCTTAATATGTGAAGTGTTGTGCAAAACTAACAAAGCAATAGGCAAATATAACTGAAATTAAAATTAGCAAGTATTTGTCAGTTACAAAGTTTCAGAGCTTGTTGTTTTAAGTATCAATATGTAAGTGTAGTGTTGGTGTAAGCAGATCAGTTCAAGTCAGCAATGGTTTGCATCAATACTTCGCTTTAATTGATTAGTTCACATCATTTTCATATAATTTCTTTAAGTTGATTATGTTGTTAACTAATCTGTCATTTGATGTGGGAAGTCAGTGGCAGTATATTCATATCAAATTTCTGTAAATGTTGTGTTAAGCAGGTTGTTAGCTTATAAGTTCATATGATCTGTGAGAAAGTACAACAAAGTTCAAGCAATCCAGAATTTAAGCAATTGAATCCAAGCAGTTTGTTATAGCAGTTCAACTCAGAAATTCTCCAAGTCCTAAGTCGTCTATGACCTAATTGCTTCCCTGAGAGTTAAGTTAAGTCGTTGGTCTTTTTTAAGTCATAAGGCATTATGAGGAGGTGAGGCTTCAGTTCAAAATTGAGTGAATTTTTCCAAGTCCTGTCTCGGCGGCGACTCAACGCCTATGTCGCATCTACTTGAGTCGGTCAAAAGTTAGGTCATAAGGATTATAAGTCACCCAGAAATGCTAGGCCGTGTCCGAGTTAGCATCTCACTTTACTCAACCAGCAAACCCCTTATATGATCAGTAACTCCTCTTAACCCGTTAACCCGATGGCTTCTCCATCAACAAAAATCCTTATTTTCTCAGGGCGCTGAATCATTCAAAATCACCTAAATCCATTGCTCATCCATTCTAACGCCAAATCAAGCTAATTCAAGTCCATCAACTATCGGTGTAACGAGAATCGCGGCAAAGAATTGTGCGAGGAGGTGATTTAAGATTGAAAAGTGGAACTCACGAATCAGTGATAATAAAGGATCGAGAAAGGAGCAAGGTCACTTACGTGATGTAATCTCAAATTAACCGGTGACTGATCGAATCGAAATCGCCTTTGGGAGCTCAGAGGAATGATAATGGCAGAATCGAATAGGGAGGCAAGCGTTAAAGTGAGAAGGAAGAAGCGACTCAACGACTTATATATGAGACAGGGGAGAAGATGGAAGGACTAGCGAGTTAATAAGTTTCTTTGAGTCGTTCACGACTCAGGCACTAGATCGAAGTACACGACTCACGACTTAAGCGTGTACTTCGAGGGGTAATTGTTAACTCCTATGTTCAGCGACTCAAAGAAAAGGCTCACAGCGACTTAGCTGATGTGCGACTCATTGGGATGCCACGACCTAACATCCTAAGGGCTACCGACTCAACTTAGGTACCGACCTAAAGGTCCAAGGTTACCGACTCAACTAGTTACGACTCAACAGCTCTGAAGAGGTTACCGACTCAACAACCTTGAAGAGGTTACCGACTCAACGGCTCAGGAGGGGCAACGACTCAGTGGATAAGCGACTTACCGAGTTGTCAACTTAACGACTCAAGGTAAAAAAGGCTCAATGCAACTTCATTTGAGTCGCGACCGACTTAGGACCTATGCTAGGTCGTTCACAGTTTAAGCATAAAGGTAAATCCAATACCGAGTTACTTGAACCAGAGCTTCTTACCTCGGACACGATTCAGGACTTGGCATCTGAAATAAATAAGCTTACCATTTAAGTCACGACTCACGACTTAACCTGAGTCGTCAGCGACCTAAAGCTGCTAAGTAGACAAGCTTACCTATAAACCGTGGACTTGGCTCGATGGGTCGGCACGACTTATCCTGAGTCGGCCATGACTCAGGACTTAGGCAACCATTCCTGCCCAGAAATTTGCCTATAAATATATGGCCATCTCCAACTTTCAGGGGGCTTTTGGATCATTTTTCAAGGCATCGAAACTCTACTATTTTCAACCCAATCTACACTCAATCATTTCAAGCTCACGTGAGACGTTTAGATCGACTTCAAGTTGCAATTCGCCACATTCAAACCATGAATTCGAAGATGCATCGGAGTTTTTCTAGCTACTTGTCTTCTGAAGTGACTTGTAATTGAGAGAGATTTGAACTTGAAGTGAATTGTATTGTCTTGTAATCAAATCAGCAATAAAGATACTTAAAGTGGATGTAGGCTATTCCATAAGCCGAACCACTATAAAACTGTTGTCTTTTACCGCTTTTTCTGTGAATTCCTGCTTGTTTTCTAATTCCCGTATTAACGGGTGGTGCTTTCACTTGATTTTCTACACACACCAGGGTGTTAGCGTTCAATTTTAGCGTTAACACAGCTCAGGCCAGAGAAGAAAATACGCAACCAATAATTCGCCAAGGGATAAGTCGTACACGACTTAAGGAAGAGTTAAGTCGTCCATGACTTAAGATGGAAGCTATAGGTCGTCCACGACCTAAGGAGTCACGTGAGGGGGAGCTGCGAGTTAATGAAGCGGCTTTAAGTCGGCTATGACCTAACAGGTCAGAAGAAGAGGGGCTACGATCTGACATTATCATTTTAGGTCGTCCACGAGCTAACGGAATAGCTATAGGTCGGCCACGACCTAACAGAGCAAAAGGTAAAAAGCTACGACCTAATGTGTCTCGGGCTAAAGAGTTACGACCTAACTCCTTCGATGATGCAGTGGCAACTGAAGTCTTAGGTCGTATGCGAGCTACGATCTAAGGAGGTGACCGGGTTACGACCTAACTAAGTCGCTGAAGACGTTGTATGTTTAAGTCGTCATGTTCTTAAGCCGGTTCTGTTTTAGGTTGTACCAAGTTAGGTCGGCCGTGTGTTGTAAGTCGTGTGTTTTCTTAAGTCGTGTCATCTGTTTGTATAGTGCGTGTTGTAATGTTTGCTTATGTCGTTGTTACTGTTAAGTCATAGGTCGTGTACTGGGTCTGTTGTGCCTAAGTTGAGTCGGCAATGTGTTGTAACTGATAAGCCGTGTACGTTGATTCGCTGTAATTGAGACGTGTGGTATCTGTTACGTCGGCAACGACCTAGTTAAGTCGTAAGTCGTTAGGGGCGTGAGTTGTAAGCCTATAAATAGGCATATGGGTTCATTTGTAAGGTTGGTGATTGTTGAATAAAATTCCTTTGATTGCTTTGTGCTTTCTTCTAATTGGTAGTTGAGTGTGATCTCCTATCTCCACCTACGTTATTCGACTGCGCTCGAATCATCGTTTGTTGAAGCCTATTCATGGTATCTTGTGCGCAAGATCAACGTCAAAGAATCGTAGATCTCTTTTCACGGTATCGTGCGCAATCAACGTGTCAGAGATAGCTAGAATTCGGAATCTTCGGATCAACGAATTTACGCATTACAGTATTTTCAATCCACCGATTACTACTTTCACCGTTTCCATTTGTTTTTTGAATATCCGCTGCGTCAGTTTTGGTATCAGAGATAGACTTAGCCAATCATAGCTAAGCCGAGTCTTAGAGCCAATGAGTTAGAAGTTGTACATCAGTTTGGAATCAATTGAAGTAGGGTGTTCATCGTGTTCATCGTGAAGTTGCAACAAGTTTGGAGATTTCAATCCATTTTATTTTGGATCAAAGTTCGGAAAGTGTTTGAATTTGTGGAACATAGTTTGGTTAGAGCTAGTAGTGGCCGTGCATCGTCTTGTGTGAAATTTTATTGAAGTGTTTGTGTTTGATTTGCGAAGATTGAATCATGCCGCGAGAAGAGCTAACCGACATCAAAATGTTGAAGCGTTGTATAGAAGAGAAGAAGCCGAGCAAATGGATAAACGCATAAATGAGAAATTTGATGAAGGTATTGGAAAGTTAGAGCAGCTGATGATTGATGTGAATGAAGGTCAAAGGAGAAGGTCGCCAGACTTGAACCATGGAGGAAACCGAGTTTCGCCATCGGTTACGGAAGCAAGGAGGGTGTCACCGCAATCTTATAGAGAAAGAAGAGAATCATCTGTTTCATTGAGAAGAGAACGTCATGAAGTTAGAGATGAGCGATATCAGGATGAAGAAAGACATAGTCCAAGAGATATCCGAGATCGTAAAAATGTTGAAGGTCGAGATCGATATCGAAATGCATTTGATTTTGATGAAGATTGTGATAGATGTAGTGTTCATTATCGAGATCGAGACCAAGTACAAAATGTTTATCAAGAAGTAGATGATGATCGACGTTGGGAGTCAAGAATGAAGATAGAAATTCCGGAATTCAAAGGAGGAATGGTTGCAGAGGAGTTTCTGGACTGGTTATCTAATGTAGAAGAAATTTTTGACTTTAAGGAGGTTCCGGAGCATCGAAGAGTAAAGTTAGTTGCTACAAGGTTGAGGGGGAGAGCTTTGGCGTGGTGGCAGCAAACTAAACTTACGAGGGAAAGAATGGGGAAGTCAAAGGTTGTTGCATGGGATAAAATGAAGAAGATGATGAGAGCCACATTTTTACCTTACAACTATCAATCACTCATGTACCAGAGATTGCAGAATCTAAGGCAAGGGACGAAAGCAGTTAATGACTATGCAGATGAATTTTACCAACTCATTGCTTGGAATGATATAATGGAGACGGAAGAGTAGCTGACTGCTAGATTTGTTGGAGGGCTGAGGATGCAGATCCAGGATATGGTTAATATGTTTGATCCGAGATCTATGGCGGAGGCACATCAGAAAGCATTAGCTTGGGAAAAGCAAGGAAGGTGTGGAGGTGGTGTGTTTACTAATTCCAACAATCAAGTGAAAGGTGTTAGCGGAAGTTCTAATGTTCCTAAATCTGTCAATAAACCCATGGTGAAGGAGGCTGAGAAGGCGAAGGTTAACAATGGGTTCAAATGTTTCAATTGTCCAGAGTTGGGTCATAAAAGCAATGAATGTCCGAAACCAAAGAAGAGAACTATGATAGCTGAGGTTGAAGACGAGGATGAAGATGTAGAATGTTTTAACTCAATACCGGTCGAGGAGGAAGACTTATTGTCCGAAGATGAGGGTTGTAATCTGATGATGAGGAGATCTTGTTTGACACCGAAGCGAGAGGACGATTCTAGTTGGTCGAGGAACAATATCTTTCAGTCTACATGCACTATTCTGGGAAAGGTTTGCAAGTTTGTTATTGATGCTGGGGGTTGTGATAATATTATTTCTACAGAGGTTGTGAAGAAGTTAGCATTGAAAACTGAGAAACACCCGAAACCATACAAGTTAGCTTGGTTGAGAAAAGGAGGTGAAGTGAAAGTTGAATGAAGAGCTTGTGTTAATTTTTCAATTGGGAAGAAATATAAAGATGAAATTTGGTGTGATGTTGTGGACATGGATGTGTGTCATCTGTTGTTGGGCAGACCATGGCAGTTTGATAGAGAAGTACAACATGGTGGTCGTGCTAATAGCTATAGTTTCATGTTCGAGGGCACTAAAATCACTTTAGTCCCCAAGAAGCAACAACAGAAGGAAAGCAAGTTGGAGGAGATTGAAGAGCTGAAAACTTTGCTATCGTTGAAAGAGTTTGTTAAGGAAGTTGAAGAGGAGCCTGAAGTGTTTTTGTTGATTGGACGAGAGTGTAATAAAGTGGTTGAAATTCCTGAAGAAGTGAAGCCAGTACTGGAAGAGTTTGACGATGTATTTCCTGAAAAGTTACCGACGGAGTTACCACCGTTGAGGGATATTCAACATCAGATAGATCTTGTTCCAGGAGCTGTGTTACCACATCGACCACATTATCGTATGAGTCCAAAGGAACATAAGGAGTTACGAAGGCAGGTGGAAGAATTACTTGAACAAGGGCGTGTGCAGGAAAGTTTAAGTCCTTGTGCGGTTCCAGCCTTGTTGGTGCCGAAGAAGGATGGAACATGGAGGATGTGTACCGATAGTCGGGCACTGAATAAGATCACTGTGAGGTACAGATTCCCAATGCCCAGATTGGATGATTTGTTGGATCAATTGAGCGGAGCAACTATCTTTTCGAAGATTGATTTAAAGAGCGGATATAATCAAATTCGTATTAGACCAGGTGATGAATGAAAGACAGCTTTTAAACCAGGGAGGGTCTATACGAATGGTTGGTTATGCCATTTGGTTTATCAAATGCGCCTAGTACGTTCATGCGGGTGATGAATCAAATCTTTAGACCATTCATTGGGAAATTCGTGGTGGTGTATTTCGATGATATTCTGATATACAGTGGAAGTCCGGAGGAACACTTGCATCATTTGAAAGAAGTATTG
This sequence comes from Allium cepa, assembly GCA_030765085.1. NCBI lineage: Eukaryota > Viridiplantae > Streptophyta > Magnoliopsida > Asparagales > Amaryllidaceae > Allium > Allium cepa. The sequence continues at coordinate 53,212,945 of CM060943.1, read as the reverse complement.
ATGGTACTACGACAGGAGCAATTTTATGCTGCAACAAAGAAATGTGTGTTTATGGCAAGGAGTATTTTATTTCTGGGATATGTTGTTTCAGGAGGAGGTATCCAGGTTGATCAGAATAAAGTTGAAGCAGTTCGAAATTGGCCACAACAGAGAACAATAACAGAAGTGAGAAGTTTTCATGGTTTAGCGTCATTCTACCGAAGATTCATTCCACACTTCAGTAGCGTGATGGCGCCAGTTACTGATTGTATGAAGGGGAAACAGTTTTCTTGGTCAGAAGAAGCCGAGGTTGCTTTTGAACGAATCAAAGAACTTTTGACAACAGCACCAATTCTTGTTTTACCAGACTTTCAGTTGTTATTTGAGTTACACACTGATGCATCGAAGGTTGGAATTGGAGGAGTGTTGAGTCAGAGGGGGCGTCCTATTGCATATTTTAGTGAGAAGCTGTCGGGAGCAAAGATGAGATATAGTACATATGATGTGGAATTTTATGCTGTTGTGCAAGCTGTTAAACACTGGAGACATTATTTATTCCAGAAAGAGTTTGTTCTTTACACTGATCACGAGGCATTGAAGCATTTGCAAGGGCAAGACAAGATTTCCGCAAGGCATGCATCGTGGATTGCCTATTTACAAAAGTTTACTTTTGTTGTGAAACACAAATCAGGGGTGACAAATCGTGTGGCTGATGCTTTGAGTAGAATGAGTCATCTATTGACGACAATGAAAGTTGAGGTGACAGGTTTTGAATTATTGCCAGAGCTGATTGAAGAAGATCCTTACTTTAATAAATTTGTTGAGAAAGTCAAGGAGGGGAGTGCTGATGAATTTGTGTTGATGGATGGTTTTCTGTTTAAAGGAAATCGTTTATGCATACCGGATTGTAGTTTGAGAATGAAGATTATCAAAGAATTGCACGAGGAAGGTCATGTGGGTAGAGACCGAACATTGCAGTTGATCTCTCAATCTTACTATTGGCCATCGATGAGAAAGGAAATCGAAAGGTTTGTTCGTAGATGTCATGTTTGTCAAGTTTCGAAGGGAACAACTACTAACGCGGGTTTGTATATGCCGTTACCTGTACCGACTAAACCTTGGGTTGATGTGAGTATGGACTTTGTGTTGGGTTTGCCGAGAACTCAAAGGGGGAATGACTCGATATATGTTGTGGTGGATCATTTCTCGAAGATGGTACACTTTATTGCTTGTAAGAAGATGACGGATGCTGTTCATGTTGCCCAGTTATTTTTCAAAGAGATCTATCGACTTCATGGATTGCCAGAATCTATTGTGTCGGATAGGGATACTCGTTTTCTGAGTCACTTTTGGTTAAGTCTGTGGAAGATGGTCGGATCGAAGTTGAATTTTAGCAATGCTTATCATCCGCAGACGGACGGACAGACCGAAGTTGTTAACAGATCATTGGGAAATTTATTGCGATGTCTGGTGAAAGATAATCTGAAAAGCTGGGATATGAAGTTATGTCAAGCTGAGTTTGCTCATAATCATGCGGTGAATCGTAGTACAGGTTTCAGTCCATTTAAGAATGTATATTCAAGCTTACCAAAGGAGCCGTTGGATTTAACAATAATACCACAACCGAGGGGGACAGTTAAACGAGCTGCTGATTTTGTTGAAGGTTTAACGGAATGTCATAGAATCGTTTAGGAACGATTGGAGAAAGCAAATGAGAAGTATAAAAGTTCCGCAGATATGAATCGAAGAAGTGTTGAATTTAATGAAGGAGATTTGGTATATGCTGTGTTAACAAAGGATCGTTTTCCAGTGGGCGCTTATAACAAGTTGAAAGCCAGAAAAATTGGTCTTGTAGAAGTCATGAAACGGATTAATGAAAATGCTTATAAGTTGAAGCTATCGGAAGATGTGTACACTTCTGACGTGTTCAATGTTAAGCATCTCGTGCCATATTATGGGAATGAACAATCCGTTGTGGAAGAATTTGAAAATTCGAGGACGAATTTTTCTCAACCAGTTGAGGATGATGCAGCTCATGCTAGAGAAGAAAATACGCAACCAATAATTCGCCAAGGGATAAGTCGTACACGACTTAAGGAAGAGTTAAGTCGTCCACGACTTAAGATGGAAGCTATAGGTCGTCCACGACCTAAGGAGTCACGTGAGGGGGAGTTGCGAGTTAATGAAGCGGCTTTAAGTCGGCTACGACCTAACAGGTCAGAAGAAGAGGGGCTACGATCTAACATTACCATTTTAGGTCGTCCACGAGCTAACGGAATAGCTATAGGTCGGCCACGACCTAACAGAGCAAAAGGTAAAAAGCTACGACCTAATGTGTCTCGGGCTAAAGAGTTACGACCTAACTCCTTCGATGATGCAGTGGCAACTGAAGTCTTAGGTCGTATGCGAGCTACGATCTAAGGAGGTGACCGGGTTACGACCTAACTAAGTCGCTGAAGACGTTGTATGTTTAAGTCGTCATGTTCTTAAGCCGGTTCTGTTTTACGTCGTACCAAGTTAGGTCGGCCGTGTGTTGTAAGTCGTGTGTTTTCTTAAGTCGTGTCATCTGTTTGTATAGTGTGTGTTGTAATGTTTGCTTATGTCGTTGTTACTGTTAAGTCATAGGTCGTGTACTGGGTCTGTTGTGCCTAAGTTGAGTCGGCAATGTGTTGTAACTGATAAGCCGTGTACGTTGAGTCGTTGTAATTGAGACGTGTGGTATCTGTTAGGTCGGCAACGACCTAGTTAAGTCGTAAGTCGTTAGGGGCGTGAGTTGTAAGCCTATAAATAGGCATATGGGTTCATTTGTAAGGTTGGTGATTGTTGAATAAAATTCCTTTGATTGCTTTGTGCTTTCTTCTAATTGGTAATTGAGTGTGATCTCCTATCTCCACCTACGTTATTCGAGTGCGCTCGAATCATCGTTTGTTGAAGCCGATTCACGGTATCTTGTGCGCAAGATCAACGTCAAAGAATCGTAGATCTCTTTTCACGGTATCGTGCGCGATCAACATGTCAGAGATAGCTAGAATTCGGTATCTTCGGATCAACGAATTTGGGCATTACAGTATTTTCAATCCACCGATTACTACTTTCACCGTTTCCATTTGTTTTTCGAATATCCGCTGCATCAAGCTTCATCGATACGAACTCACTCGCATTGACAAAAATAAGAATAGAATAATCCCAGATAAGATTATGCTTAAGATAAGATAACATCAAACTCAATTATGGAATAGTATAGAATACAATTTTTATCCCTAGACATATTCCATCTCAACATATCCCAAAACTCGAAAAGAATCAAAGCACGACTCGAAAACAAGCTCGAATAAAGGACAGTGATTCATTCGTATTGTACTTCGACGTATCATGATATACATACTGTTCTATGTTTATTCTACTTTGTTCTTGCCAAAGCTCTGATACCAAGCTGTAATGCCCCACCCCGAGACCCACCTTAGCAAAGAGAATTAACAAGTAATTCCGTCTACTAAAGCGGAGAATAGGGCAGGTTAAGGGCGACCATCTATAATTTTGTCTTAAACATCCATTGCATACGTCGATAAATGCATTATAATTTTTTTCAACTCAAGTGGATCGACATACCCAGTAAATGCTTAATCCAAAACTATAGGTGGCTAACCGATCTATCAGAACAAAATACAATAACTGAATGTAAACCATATCACAGAACAGTAACCAACATCATATATATATATATATACATATACACTGATACACGTTCAGTACAATACAATATGAATACAATAAAGGTGGTAGACGACCACACCGTATACATCGAACCAAATGTAAAAACATTAGAGTATGCGGAAGAAATAAACTACGCAAGAGAAAGAAGAGCTGATATCCAACATCAACTTCAAGCTAAGCCCAATAGATGATACCTGAAACAACTCGGTCTGACCCGAGTGAAAACACACGTGTCAGGCTAGCTAGAACTTATCATTAGTAAAGGTGATGACAAGAGATAAGGGGAAAAACATTCCATCATCACCAAAGGAATGATATAGGTCATCAAGTTGTCTCTAGGCTGATACATCAATGGTTCATCATGATTGCATAGAGGAATACAATATGTATATTAGATAAACATGGTTTATCTAATTATATATATAACCAAATGAAATGGGTGAGGATATGGACCATAAAGTAAATCTTCATAAGATTATTAAACTTCAAGAATCCATCATAAATAAAACCCATCTAATAGAAACTTCTTAATTATTATACCTCATCTCATCGGTATAAATATAAATACATCTCAAATCCATCATTAAACTCATTATAAAGGAATCTCCATAATCATTTATACCTCATAACATTGGTATAAATATAAATCTATCTTAAATCTATTATCAACACTCATCATAAAAGCATTACTATAATTTATACCTCATATCATTGGTATAAATATATAATGTCTCAAATCCATCTTGGTAGAGCCCAGAAAGAATCTAAAACATCATATTCGAAATCACCATAAAACCATGTATATAAATAGGCCCTTTTCTTACATAAGGCTATAATAAAACATCATCATCAAAACAGTGAAAACGAAAATCTAAACTTCATGGAAAACAACATGTGCTTTACATCTTGACAAGTACTAGTAATTTGGTACCATACATCATGATGACTTGGGGTCACATAACATCATAACATCGTGATTGACTAGTCGGAACATCTTGATGACACCCAGTCACAAATCGGAGTAAAAACATAGTGGTGATTGGAGTTGAGTAATAACATCGTGAACATCGTGGTGACTCCAATCGTACTCGGTCTAGTACTAGTAACATCTTGAATGTGTCTCAACTATTCAAATAGGAGTCCAAAAGGCGAGAACGTATATCCCATACTATACGTTCTCCCCTAATGTTTTACTAATCGTTAGTTGGTTCCACATTAGAAAACATCATAAAACATCAGAACCATCATAAAACTCACTCTGCCTCATCTCATCGGCAAGTTAATATATTACCATACTCATCTCTGCTCATCGACGAGTAATGGTTCCATCGTGACTTGTCTCATTTAATCGACAAGTAAAAATCATCATAACCATCTTAACTTCATAAATCATCATAAACATCTTAATTTCATGAATACTTAATAAATAGACTTACCTCGTATCATCGGCAAATGCAAATAAATCTCATAATGGTTTCTCATAAACCATAATCCCCGAAAAGGGAAATCTCATCTCAAGGCTTACCTCATCTCATCGGCAAGTAAAAGAACATCTTTAAGTGGTTCTCATCGATTTTTACTCCTATAATAGGAGATCTCGAACATATCAACTGGCCAAATATTGGCTACTCGGATAATTCCTATAATAGGAATTGAAAATCTTAAATATTAACTCAAGATACAATAATCAAGAGGTTTCGATCGTACAAGTCCGGAATTAACCAAAAAAGCAAACTCATGTTTCCCATATCACATGTTTTACTAAATCATTTAATTCTCTTTCTCATACGTCCGAAAAGTGCAAAAACGTGTATCTTTATATAGAAAATATATTTTTGCTAAATCAGGTTTTGAAATAAATTTCAGAAAAAATTTAAGAAATCAATTTTGAAAATCTCTTTATAATTCAAAAATATTAATTGTGTCATTTTTTTATATGAAATCACTTTGTAAAAATATTTCTTAGAACAATAGCTAGAATATGAACACTGTTGGAAAAATAGTTTGAAAATACGTGCACATGCGCTCGGAATCACAATGAAAACATTACATAATGAATCATTAAAATCCATTAAAATCCCAATGACGGATTTGTGAAAATCCATGCTTCTATATAGTAGAAGCAACCCAAAAATAATCACAAGAAGCATGATTTATCCCTTGAATAAGATAATACAACACTCAAGATCTATATTAAAATTTATCATCAAAGACTTGCTTGAACAATCTAACAAAATACTTGATTCAATACTAGAGCATATGTGATATAAAGCTCTCAATATTTGCACTGAAAAGAGCATCAAAACCATGTCGGAAAACAGAAGAAAAAGCACCAAAAGCTGTTTCAACAATTCAAGATACATAGGAATAAACTTTGGCATTTTGCCCAGGCCTGTGTTTTGTTTGTTCAGTTTGCCTCTTTTAAGCACATAATTTGAGACAACACAAAACATAAAAGTTGTAGACGATATCCTAAGTTTTCCAGAACATTAAAAATTACTGAATTCTGATAAGAAATGTAAAAGTTATGGATAAAACAATTCTGAGATTTGAATTTATCAACTTCTATCATTTTGTCTCGGGACAGCGACAAACAATTGCATTTTTGACCAAACTAACATCAAAATTACTGAATACTCAAAACATAAATGTTGTAGTACATGATTTAAATTTTTCGAAACATCCAAAATTATAAAAATCGGTTAAGAAACGAGGAAGTTATGTCAAAATTCGTTTCAGCTACGTGCACAGAGAAAATCTTGGTTATGCTCTCGGGATAACAATATAAAAATTCGATTTTGACATAGCTAACCTCAAAATTATTGTGACGACCGCCCATGACTCCAGCACAATACAAGAAAATAGTGCGCTGAAAGGTGTGCAGCCTTGGACGATTACCAGGGTGAGGTAAAACAGCAAACTCTATCGTATAACTCACAGCGCATGGATAGAATACAATAGAGAAATATATATAGTGAAGCTCCACAGAACAGAATATCATCATATAAGCTTTATAGTAGTTTGATACAAACATCTAAACAGTTAATACATCTAGCCTCACTACATAACACTCAAAGCATATACAAGCAGCGGAACATCCAGAACATATAGTAAGAAAACTAATATGCTAGCCTCCAGCTCGTCTTCGTCATCTGCATCGTTGATAACCAAGAACAGCACCTGTCACCTGCTACCTAGTCTGCCCATCCCAAAATGGATGAACAGCCCAAGGTAATAAGAGTTGAACATAAAACCTTGAGTCAGACAGCGGTCTTAGTGAGCAGTAAATTAACTAACAACATACCAAAAGAGCATAAAGGAAAAAGGAATAGGAATCCAACCCTCCCACTCCACCTCTTTCTACAGTGATAACCCCCAGACACACTAAACAGAAAGAAACATAGCAAAGCAGACATTAAATTAAAACAATTATCACTCGAGTCAAGGTCGATATTTTCCAAGTACAAACCCCCAAAGCCTAAACCAAGATCAGATAAGCACCCAGAAAGCATCGCTCTTGAGACCGAATGATGATGCAACCAAACATTCATGACTCTGGCTATCACTGTTATCATTGCTTCGATATCATCGTTAATTGAATGACCGGCTCATTGTTTCATCCGTCCGTCAAGGGCTAATGGTAACCCCGGTTCTAGACATAACTCCGCACGTCGTCGCAGCCCATGCCTAGGAATATCGAATCTGCCTAGAGTACTTGGCACGTCGTCGCAGCCCGTGCCTGGGACTATCGAATCTGCCCAGCGTACTCTTGCTTTGAGCATGCTAGAACCTTCAATAACGATGAAATCTCAGCCTCCTAGTCATCCTCCTCGACGACTATTCTCATACTAGCTCAAGCGTCTCTCGAGCCCACCATTATCAACGAACTCGAACCATATCACCGAGTTATCAACATGCATGGAATGATCCCGTCCGGATTAAACCAAGGCTATCTCACATCATGCTTTGCTTTATCGCATCATAGCAAAGTCCCATCTCAACATCATCATCAAATCTATCCATATGAGCTTTATGATCCGCTTCATATGCCACGAGCAGCTTTCCTTATTCAAGAGCTTTTCCACTTAGCTTTTGAATCATCTTCGGCCAACTTATCCAAATCTAATCCACAAGTCAACTACTTATAACAACCAATCAAATCAATCATTAATCTATGTAATCAATCATTCAAACAAGATCTAAAAGCAATTATAACTAAAATGGCAATTCCGTAAATAAAGGGTCCAAATTTATCAATCACGAATTATAAGTAATATCTCTACAACTTGATGAATGTACTTGCATAGGTTAACATGTAGTAAGATGGATATCAAAACTTTTGAACGATGGATCTACATGCAGACTTAAGGAAAATGCAAGAAATCACTATCTTTAACACACAAACAAGCCATCGATCCAATATACTCCATTGGGTCCGTGTGAGAGATAACTACCACTCATCGAATCACCTAAACACCTCGAAAGCTACCAACTTCAGATCTGGAGAGCAAAGGATCTAGCTCGATCCGACAAAATTCCGCTTCAAATGATGAAATCTCTCTTTGAAGAATGTTGATCTTCAACTTTGGCTCTTAGATCTTCGATTTGATCTTCAATCTTGGATGGATGGAAGCACTAGATTAAAGTGGAGAAAAGAAGCAAAGAAGTTTTGTACTCGAGCTCTCAAAATGGCAGGACTTCGTCGCTTCAAAATCCGGACCCCAAAAAGTGAAGCAAACCCCTCTATTTATATTTGAAACGCCCCTTAGGTCTCTAGCTTTTAGGTCGCTCACGACCTAATTGTGACCGACCTACGACCTAAAAATCCCCGGCCTAAGACCAACCACTCAGAGCCTATGCGCGACCTAAAGCATGCACGGCCTAACACAAACACCACCTAATACGCACACGCGACCAAACACATACGCGCATTCCTACCTAAGTCGTCTGGACGACTTAACGACCTAACACTCAATGACTTAGCGACTTATCAAAGGTCGCGACATAACGACCCAACGACCTAAGCATTAACACTAATGCGCGACCTAACCAGGTCGTCCCACGACTTAACTACACGGCATAGCGGCTCAACGATGCTGCCGACCTAACACTAATTATATGGCCGACCTAACTAAACTGACATCAACCTAGGTCGTCTATGACCTTACAAACCCAACGACCTACCTTAGGTCGTCCAACGACCTAACTCCAACACATGGCTAACCACAAGGTCGCTACCTACCTTTAGCCGCTTCACCGACTTAGCTCCCTTAGGTCGGTAACTCGTTCAACCGACCTATCTCCTGTACCACTATCTCTTAGGTCGTTTAAACGTTAGTTCGGTCAATACCTATAGGTCGCTTCTTCCTATAGGTCGGCCACTCCCATAGGTCGGTCCATATTCTTAACACACTCACCTCCTTAGGTCGGTCTCTCCCCCTAGGTCGGTCCAATCTCTTATGTCGCCTAACCGACCTAACTAACATGACCTAATTTCGAGCGACTTAACTCTGAATGACTTAGATTCTGGATGTCTTATCAACACAACAATCTAAAAATAACAGTCTATTGATCCGTAAAAAAAATACGGGTCGTTACATTCCCTCCCCTTTAGGAATTTCGCCCCCGAAATCCCAAACAATCAAAAGCAACCAAAGATAATTCTACATGTCTACCATCCATAGCAATCAACAAAACATGCATCCAATTACTAGCCTAACATGCAGAATTCTAAGGCTAGAACAAGTTACAAGTTCGTGAGACGCCACGACACCTTAGGGCCATACCTCGAAGAGTTCGGGATGAGCTGCTTTCATCCCCTCTTCCTCCTCCCATGTACTGTCGTTAACATCATCACTCCATTGTACCTTGAGCAACGTAATCATCTTCCTCCTAAGCTGTTTCATGTCAGTTCCCACAACACGAAGCGGCTTACGAGGTCTTCTAACAACTGGATCAACCTCAAAATCTTTACAGCTATCAGCTGAAACTACTGTATCCGAGTCGTGCACATACTTCCGTAGATACGATACATGAAAAACATTGTGCACACCCGACATCTTTTCTGGTAACCCCAATTTATACGCGAGCTTTCCAATTCGCTCGATGATCGGGAATGGTCCAAGAAATCTTGGAGTCAATTTTCCTTTCTTCCCGAATCGAATAACCTTCTTCAGTGGAGTTCACAAAAACCATATCGCCTACGTCGAATTCCAAATCCTTACGACGCTTATCGGCATAACTTTTCTGACGGTCTTGGGCTGCCTTCATTCGTCGCCGAATGATCTCTATGCAATCCGAAGTCTGTCGAATCATTTCTGGCCCAAGTATCAACTTTTCTCCTGTTTCTAACCATGTCGGAGAGTTACATAGTCTTCCATACAATGCTTCATATGGTGCCATACCAATGCTTGACTGGTAGCTGTTATTATACACAAATTCTACCAAATGAAGATGATCTTCCCATGATCCTCCGAAATCTAAAACACATGCTCTTAGGAGATCTTTCAAAATTCTATTGACTCTCTCGGTCTGACCATCTGTTTGGGGGTGATAAGCTGTACTCAAACACAACTCAGTTCCCAAAACTTCCTGGAAGCTCCTCCAAAATCTACTAGTGAACAATGGGTCTCGATCGCTCACTATACTCTTCGGAATGCCATGGAATCGAACTATCCACTTAACATACAAATCAGCCAACTTCGATGCAGTCCTAGTTGATCGAACAGGAATGAATCTTGCACTCTTAGTCAAACGATCTGTGATGACCCAAATCCCTTAATTTCCCGCTCTTGTTCTGGGTAACCCATCGACGAAATCCATCGATATTTGCTCCCACTTCCATGTAGGAACTTCTAACGGCTGAAGCAATCCACTGGGCTTCTTCTTCTCGGTTTTTACCAATTGGCAGTTCATGCATTTGGAAATAAAATTTCCAACATCCTTCTTTGTACCTCCCCAGTAATAGGTTCTCTTCATATCCCGATACATCTTATTTCCACCAGGATGAATTGTTAGCTTCGAGTGATGATTCTCCTTCGGAATTTCATTTCTCAATTCATCTATATTGGGAACAACTAGTCGTTCTTGCTTCCGAAGCCAGCCCTCTCGATCGACTTCGAATCCTTTATCCTTCTCTGGGTCCAATCCAGATTCCAAATCACGGATAATCTTGACAAGCTTATTGTCTTGCTTTTGGCTCTCGCCAATTCTTTCCACTAGAGTAGGTCTTATTGATAAGTTTGCCAACATCTCAGGTTCCAATTCACATCTGGGCATAAAGTCAAATCCAGCCAAATACTCGTGATTCTTCCATTCTGAAAACATGGCTCCCAATCCTGCATGTCTTCGACTTAATGCATCGGCTAGTGCGTTAACTTTTCCCGGGGTATAGGCTATACCAAAATCATATGATGCCAAAAACTCTAGCCATCGTTGCTGCCGAAGATTCAAATCTTTTTGGGAGAAAAGATACTTCAACGACTTATGATCTGTAAACAACTAGAATCGAACTCCCAATAGATAATGTCTCCACATCTTTAGAGAAAATACAATCGTCGCCAACTCCAAATCATGAGTCGGATAATTCCTTTCATGCGGCTTCAGTTGTCGACTTGCATATGCAACAACTTTATCCTTCTGCATCAGCACTGCTCCAAGTCCAGTACCACATGAATAGGTGTAAACCACCATCTCATCATTTCCACTTGGAATAGTCAAAACAGGAGCACTTGTCAGTCGCTCTTTTAGGATTCCGAAAGCTTGTTCACACTTAGCATCACTTCTGAACACTTGGTTCTTTTTCGTCAATCCTGTCAATGGTGCAGCTATCTTGGAAAAGTCTTTGATAAATCGACAATAGTATCCTGCTAATCCAAGAAAACTCCTCACATCAGATGCATTCTTAGGTCTAACCTAATCCTGGATTGCTGCCACCTTGGCAGGATCAACTGCAATTCCATTTCCAGAGACAACATGACCTAAAAACCTCACTTCACTCTTCCAGAAGTGAAACTTCGAAAACTTAGCCTTCAGCTGATGTTTCCGCAAGATTTCCAAAACATTATGCAAGTGCGTCTTGTGCTCTTCTTCCGTTCTGGAATACATCAGAATATCATCCAGGAACACAAGTACAAACTTGTTCAACTGATCCCTGAATACTCTATTCATAAAGATCCACAAAATACGCTGGTGCATTGGTCAATCCAAACGGCATTACCAGCCACTCATAAAAACCGGATGATGTCCTGAAAGCAGTCTTCGGCACACTATCCTTAGCTACTCTTAACTGGTGAAATCCCGTTGCCAAATCCATCTGAGAAAACACCTTAGCTTCATGAAGCTGGTCAAACAAGTCATCTATTCTCGGCAATGGATACTTGTTCTTCTTAGTCACTTTATTCAGCTCACGATAATCCACACACAACCTCAACGATCCATCTGCTTTGGTTGCGAACACAACTGGTGCACCCCATTCGGACACACTACGCCGAATGAATCCATTCTGAAAAAGGTCATCAACCTGCACCTTCAACTCTTGTTGTTCCCTAGGCGCCATCCGCCTAAGAGGCATCACGACGGGTCTGGCTCCTTCAACTAGATCGATACGAAACTCGATCTCCCTATGCGGCGGTATCCCTTTGACCTCGTCAAAGACATCCTCAAATCCATTTACGATTGGCATCGATGACAGTCCATCCCGTGGAACAACAAGCGAATACATGAAGCTCATGAAGACGCCTTCCTCATGCTTACATCGTATCACAACCTTTCGCCCTTCCACATTCTCGACTGTCACCTCCAACCTTTCACAATCAACCTTTGCCGCATACTTCCTAAACCAGTCCATACCCAAAATAATTCCGAACCCCGCAAAGTTCAGAACAAAACAATCACAAACAAAAGAGCAATCATGACTCGACACAACCAGATCATGGCATATCATACACAAACAAGACGAACCCCCAACTGGATTAGTCACAACCGATGGTCTATCAACAATATCCGGTTCCAAACCCAACCGGCCTACAAGATCATTACACACAAAGGAATGCGATGCTCCAATATCAAACAACACTCTAACTGGAACACCACATATGGAAAGAGTACCTTGAACCACCACACTCTTTCCCTTCTCTTCTGCAGTAGGAGCTTTTGAAGATGATGGCATAGCCCCCAAAGCATAGGCTTGCACAATCTGCTTGTCTCTTCGCGGTTCTGGACAATTCCTCCTGAAATGCCCTGGCCTGTCACAGTTATGGCACTTCGCCGGCACCTTCGGATTCTTGCAATCCCTGGAGAGATGGCCCTTCTGCTGACAACTGTAGCAGGTCACTTCGCCCTTCGGCTTCTTCTGGCCATCCTTACCCTTATGATGTTGTTGCTTCCTCTTCTTGTTTCCACCTTGCTATAGTTTAGACTCTACCTTGGTTACAGCAACAACAGATCCTTCTTTAGGAAACAGATTCTCATGCCTGAGAGCTTTTTCCACAAGCTTCTCAAATGGATCGTCCAAATGGTCCACCAACTGTCTCCCAAGATAACTATCCAAGCCTGTCACAAACTTCTCATTCTTCTGATATGAAGATTCAATATACGACCGAGCATACTTGGACAAGGCTTCAAACTCAGAAACATACTTAAGAACTGGTCTCCCACCTTGCTTGAGCTCCACAAACTTCTTAAAAAGAACAGACTTCTGAGCTGTGGAAATGAACTTAGCTTCAAATCTAGCTTGGAATTGCACCTAAGAAATTTCTTCCTCTGGGGTATCAATGGTGATAGAGTTCCACCAATTAGAAGCTCCCCCTTGTAGCTGTCTTGATGCAAGTTTCCTTTTGGTTGCATCCTCAATTCCCAAATCATCGAAAATCCTTCTACAAGCATCTATCCATCTCTGGACTTCTATAGTTGATTCTGTCCCCAAGAAAACCTTTCCTCCAAGAGCAGTAAAGTCTTTACACAGCTTAGCAAAATCCATTGGTTTTGGAGCTTGAACTTGAACTCCAACATCTATTGATGGCCCCGGAGCTGGTATTCTTCTCATGATCGAAGTCATCATAGCTTCGAACATAGCAGCACAATTAGCAGCTCCTTCAACAGCACGGCCTTCCCTAGCAGCTGGTCTCCCTCTTCAAATCATCCTTAATATCTATAAAAAGGAATGATTAGAACACCTTGAGAAACAACTGCATAAGGAGTTCAAATCCTTCTAAGCTACTATATTATATATATAGTAATCATCCATCAAAATACAATTACGTCTCTCACAAATAGTTACATCAGCGAGCGTTGGCTAAAATCGATTAACCAAAGCTTTGATACCAAATGTGACGACCGCCCATGACTCTAGCATGAAACAAGAAAATAGTGCGCTGAAAGGTGTGCAGCCATGGACGATTACCAGGGTGAGGTAAAACAACAAACTCTATCGTGTAACTCACAGCGCATGGATAGAATACAATAGAGAAATATATATATAGTGAAGCTCCAATGAACAGAATATCATCATATAAGCTTCATAGTAGTTTGATACAAACATCTAAACAGTCAATACATCTAGCCTCACTACATAACACTCAAAGCATATACAAGCAGCGGAACATCCAGAACATATAGTAAGAAAACTAATATGCTAGCCTCCAGCTCGTCTTCGTCATCTGCATCGTTGATAACCAAGAACAGCACCTGTCACCTGCTACCTAGTCTGCCCATCCCAAAATGGATGAACAGCCCAAGGTAATAAGAGTTGAACATAAAACCTTGAGTCAGACAGCAGTCTTAGTGAGCAGTAAATTAACTAACAACATACCAAAAGAGCATAAAGGAAAAAGGAATAGGAATCCAACCCTCCCACTCCACCTCTTTCTACAGTGATAGCCCCAGACACACTAAACAGAAAGAAACATAGCAAAGCAGACATTAAATTAAAACAATTATCACTCGAGTCAAGGTCGATGTTTTCCAAGTACAAACCCCCAAAGCCTAAACCAAGATCAGATAAGCACCCAGAAAGCATCGCTCTTGAGACCGAATGATGATGCAACCAAACATTCATGACTCTGGCTATCACTGTTATCATTTCTTCGATATCATCGTTAATTGAATGACCGGCTCATTGTTTCATCCGTCCTTCAAGGGCTAATGGTAACCCCGGTTCTAGACATAACTCTGCCCGTCCTCGTAGCCCGTGCCTAGGACTATCGAATCTGCCCAGAGTACTTGGCACGTCGTCGCAGCCCGTGCCTGGGACTATCGAATCGGCCCAGCGTACTCTTGCTTTGAGCATGCTAGAACCTTCAATAACGATGAAATCTCAGCCTCCTAGTCATCCTCCTCGACGACTATTCTCATACTAGCTCAAGCGTCTCTCGAGCCCACCATTATCAACGAACTCGAACCATATCACCGAGTTATCAACATGCTTGGAATGATCCCGTCCGGATTAAACCAAGGCTATCTCGCATCATGCTTCGCTTTATCGCATCATAGCAAAGTCCCATCTCAACATCATGCTTTGCCTCATCTCAACATAGCAAAGTCCCATCTCAACATCATCATCAAATCTATCCATATGAGCTTTATCATCTGCTTCATATGCCACGAGCAGCTTTCCTTATTCAAGAGCCTTTCCACTTAGCTTTTGAATCATCTTCGACTAACTTGTCCAAATCTAATCCACAAGTCAACTACTTATAACAACCAATCAAATCAATCATTAATCTATGTAATCAATCATTCAAACAAGATCTAAAAGCAATTATAACTAAAATGGAAATTCCGTAAACAAAGGGTCCAAATTTATCAATCACGAATTATAAGTAATATCTCTACAACTTGATGAATGTACTTGCATAGGTTAACATGTAGTAAGATGGATATCAAAACTTATGAACGATGGATCTACATGCAGACTTAAGGAAAATGCAAGAAATCACTATCTTTAACACACAAACAAGCCATCGATCCAATATACTCCTTTGGGTCCGTGTGAGAGATAACTACCACTCATCGAATCACCTAAACACCTCAAAAGCTACCAACTTCAGATCTGGATAGCAAAGGATCTAGCTCGATCCGACAAAATTCCGCTTCAAATGATGAAATCTCTCTTTGAAGAATGTGGATCTTCAACTTTGGCTCTTAGATCTTCGATTTGTTCTTTAATCTTGGATGGATGGAAGCACTAGATTAAAGTGGAGAAAAGAAGTAAAGAAGTGTTGTACTCGAGCTCTCAAAATGGCAGGACTTCGTCGCTTCAAAATCCGGATCCCAAAAAGTGAAGCAAACCCCTCTATTTATAGTTGAAATGCCCCTTAGGTCGCTAGCTTTTAGGTCGCTCACGACCTAATTATGACCGACCTATGACCTAAAAATCCCCGACCTAAGACCAACCACTCAGAGCCTATGCGCGACCTAAAGCATGCACGGCCTAACACAAACACCGCCTAATGCGCACACGCGACCTAACACATACGCACATTCCTACCTAAGTCGTCTGGACGACTTAACGACCTAACACTCAACGACTTAGCGACTTATCAAAGGTCGCGACCTAACGACCCAACGACCTAAGCCTTAACACTAATGTGCGACCTAACCAGGTCGTCCCACGACTTAACTACACGGCATAGCGACTCAACGATGCTTCCGACCTAACATTAACTATATGGCCGACCTAACTAAATTGACTTCAACCTAGGTCGTCTATGACCTTACAAACCCAACAACCTACCTTAGGTCGTCCAACGACCTAACTCCAACACATGGCTAACCACAAGGTCGCTACCTACCTTAAGCCGCTTCACCGACTTATCTCCCTTAGGTCGGTAACTCGTTCAACCGACCAATCTCCTATACCACTATCTCTTAGGTCGTTTAAACATTAGATCGGTCAATACCTATAGGTCGCTTCTTCCTATAGGTCTGCCACTCCCAAAGGTCGGTTCATCTTCTTAACACGCTCACCTCCTTAGGTCGGTCTCTCCCCCTAGGTCGGTCCAATCTCTTATGTCTCCTAACCGACCTAACTAACACGACCTAATTTCGAGCGACTTAACTCTGAACGACTTAGATTCTGGACGTCTTATCAACACAACAATCTAAAAATAACAGTCTATTGATCCGTAAAAAAAATACGGGTCGTTACAATTATAGAAAACTTAATACATGAAAGTTGTAGCACACGATTTAAGCTATTCGGAACATCTAAAATTATTAAAATCGGATAAAAAACGAAAAAGTTATGTCTAAATTTGTTTCAGCTTCAAGCAAAGAGCAAATATAAACTTTGCTCTCGGGTTAGCAGTAGAAAAACTTGATTTTGACTTTGATAACATCAAAATTACAGAAAATATAAAACTTAAAAGTTGTAACGTATGATTTGTACTTTTCGGAACATCCAAAATTATCAAATTCCGATGAAAAACGAGAAAGTTATGACTAATTTAGTTTCAGCTTCAAAGATGGACAGAATTCAGTTTTGGATTGAGCATAAAATATGATCAAAACTTGATTTCTATTGCTCCAAACATCCAATTTTACACTAAATATGAATAAGAAAGATTGTTTACAGCTAGCGTGAGTGAGATTACTCACCTTAGGGTTTGTTTTGCAGCGAATTAAATGATTTTGCTTGCAAAGAAAGGAGCTTTGGCCTTCAATAACCTATAGAAAACTAAGAAACAATGCATGCAAAGGGAAATAAACACAAATTAAAAAAACCCATCTTTGAAATTTAGAAATTTGATGAAATTAAAAGATTTAGAATTTGATTACCTGTTGATTATCTATCTAGTTTGAGAAAGATTTTAATTTGTTGAGTTTATTTGAAGTTTGGAGGCTTGAAATAAGAAATTTGAGAGTTTCTATTTACTGTTCTTAGGTTACGGATGAGGAAGAAGAAGTGGGGTAAGAAAATGAACGTACTAAATGTTGTTTTCTTCTTTTCTCAATTATCTACAAAGCACTAATGGGCTATTTGGACCCAAAATGAAGAGAAAAATAAAATGGCCTATGATTAATTAATACTTAATCAAAAATGTTCATATTTACACTATTTAGAAAACCAAAATACATTTTCCTTCCAAATTTTTATAAGGAAAAATATTCACTAATAGAGCAAAACATTTTCCACCATATAAATAGACAAAATTTTATTTTTATGACATTTTTATTATCAAAATCCATTTTTTTACAAAAATACACTATTTACATAATTAAATACAAAATTTCACATTTTTAACTTCTAAAATTCAACAAAAATACTTTTCTCTCTTAGAAAAATATTTCAAACCATTTCCAAACCTTATTTATAACCAAAATATATTTTAAAAACAACTTTCCATCTTTTTATTAAACTAAACCACCTTCAAAAAAACAAAATCAATTACTTCTCTCAAAAATCATAAATAGAAGAATTGGCAATAATTACATAATTATTACATTTATTCTAAAATAAAAATCATTTCCCACTTATTATCAACCTAAACAAAATAAAATAAAGTTTTAAACTTTATTTTGACAATTTGATTCTAATTTCATTGTTTATTCCAAATAAACTATATAAAATTTCCAATTAATTTTATTCATAATATTAAATTATAATTACCATTATAATTTAACATTGATAGGTAATCTCCAATCCAGGGTTGTTACAGAAGATAAGGGTTTTATAAGACCTAGTAATTCTTGTTGGGGAGCACTAGTGGTATTTGTTAAGAAACAAGACGGTTCCATGAGACTTTGTATAGATTATAGAGAATTGAACAAAGTAACCATTAAAAATAAATATCCATTGCCAAGAATAGATGATCTTTTTGATCAATTAGCAGGGGCAAGAGTGTTTTCTAGACTAGATTTAGCATTTGGTTTTCATCAAATGAAGGTGGAAGAATCAAGTATCAAGTACACTGCCTTTAACACTAGGTATGGATTGTATGAATTTTTGGTTATGCCATTTGGCTTGACTAATGCACCATCCTACTTTGTTGATTTAATGAACAGAACCTTTAGAGATTATTTAGACAAATTTGTGCTTATTTTTATATATGACATTTTAATTTATTCCAAAACAGTGGAAGAACATAAAGGTCATTTGCATATGGTTTTGTCTAGACTAAGGGAAAAAGACTTAAAGGCAAAATATTCAAAATGTGTATTTTGGAAAGAGGAAGTACATTTCCTTGGCCATGTCATCTCTGCCAAAGGAATTTCTATGAACCCCAATAAAGTAGAGGCTATTCAAGCATGGAAAAGGCCTAGCACTGTGAGTGAAGTGAGATCATTTATGGGGATGGCAGGGTATTATAGGAGATTTATAAAAGATTTTTCAAAAATTTCTACACCACTTACTAACCTAACAAGGAAAAACCAAGCCTTTGTTTGGTCAGAAAAGTGTGAAAAGTCTTTTGAACAGTTGACGGAGGCATTGGTGAATGCTCCAATTTTGAAGTACCACAGGGAAATGAAGAATTAGTTGTATACACTGATGCTAGTGGATTTGGCTTAGGTGCAGTGTTAATGCAACAAGGCCAAGTCATTGCATATGCATCCAGACAACTCAAACCCCATGAAGTAAGGTATGCCACACATGATCTTGAATTAGCAGCTGTGATTTATGCTCTGAAACTTTAGAGACATTATTTGTTAGGAACTAAGTTTGAACTTTACACTGACCACAAGTCTCTAAAGTATTTATTGTCACAAAAAGATTTAAACATGAGGCAACATAAATGGGTGGAATTTTTAGTTGCCTATGACTTTGACATACTCTATACACTAGGCAAAGCAAACAAGGTTGCTGATGCTCTAAGTAGACAACATGTTAAATTAGCTATGATGATGATAAAAGAGTTTTAGGACTTGTCTTTGCTGACTGAGTTAGAAATTGGGGAGAATGGTTGTGTGTACAGGGAAGAGCAAGGTGCACAGGAAAATAGAGGGAAGTTAAGCTTGATGACACTTCAATCAGATTTAATTTTGAAGGTAGGAAAAATGCAAGAAGAAGACACAAACTTATTGGAGAAGAAAGTTCTCATATCAAAAGGGGAGGAAGTGATGAATCACCATATTGATAAAAATAGTTATTTGAGAAACCAAAATAGAATGTGTGTGCCAGAGAACATAGAATTGAAGGAGGAGATATTGAATGAATATCATAGAAGTAAGTACTGTACACCCAGGTAGTACAAAGATGTACCAAATTTAGAAAGAGATTTTTGGTGGAAGGGAATGAAATCAGATGTAGCCAAATATATTGCCAAATGCATGACTTGCCAACAAGTCAAGGCTGAAACACAAAAGCCATCAGGATTGTTGCAACCTCTTAGCATACCACAGTGGAAGTGGGAAGATATATCTATGGATTTAATAGATGGACTGCCTAGATCTAAGAGAGGAAATTCAAGAAAATGGGTGATAGTTGATAGGCTAACTAAAGTGGCACATTTCACCCCAGTCAAATCAGAAAGGAAAGCACCAAAATTAGCTCAAGTATTTATGAAGGAAGTGGTAAAATTGCATGGCATTCGCAAAATCAATGTGAGTGATAGGGATACCATCTTCACCTCAAAATTCTGGAGAAGCTTTCAAGAAGCCATGGGAAGTGAATTATGTTTAAGCACTGCCTACCATCCTCAATCAGATGGGCAGACTGAAGTAGTGAATAAAGTTTTAAAGGACATGTTGAGAGCAATTGTATTGGATTTTGGAGGCAAGTGGGAAGATTATCGTCATTTAGCTGAATTTACATACAACAACAGCTATCAGAGCACCATAAGAATGGCTCAATTTGAGGCCTTATATGGCAAGCCATGTTTGTCACCTGTTTGTTGGGTAGAAGCAGGAGAAAGGGCTATTTTAGGGCCTGAGTACATACAAGAAACTAAAGAGAAAATTGAGTTAGTAAGGAGAAGAATGGCATCAGCTCAAGATAGGCAAAAGAAATTTGCAGATATGAAAAGGAGACAGGTGGAATATGAAGTAGGAAATTTTGTTTTCATCAAAATCTCACTATGAAAAATGTACTGAGATTTGGGAAACAAGGCAAGTTAACCCCAAGATATACTGGGCCATACAAAATTCTGGAAATAATTGGTTCCTTGGCATATAAGTTGGAATTGCCAGAAGACATGCAAGGAATACATGACGTTTTTCATGTATCACAACTGAGAAGGTGGGTCCATGACAAGGCAGAAATTCTAGAGACCCCAACCCAAGTGCAAATAAATCCTAATTTGTTTTATGAAAAGGATCCAGTGGGAGTTTCGGCAAAGGATGTGAAGAAGTGAAGGAATAAATCACTGAAACTTGTGAGGGTACAGTGGAGTCTTGATCCTAGTGATTGCACATGGGAATTAGAAGACAAAGTTAGGATGAACCACCCTAAGCTATTTTTAGATTAAAGGTAATTTTGATTTTTAATTTACTTTCCTTTTGAATGTATGTATTTTTAGTATTATGAAAGAACTAAAGATCTAAGTGATTGAAAATATACTTGTTCTCTGAATTAAGTTTGAAATTGATTTAAGCTTGGGAAAATTGTGGGACACAATTTCAAAAAGGTGGGGTGTATGTAATGACCCAAGATTTTAGGAATTTATTTTGAAAATATAAACAAGTTTAAAATATATGTTTAAACAAATTTAAAAAGGGGAATTGATATGGCTTGATATGGTGTAACTATATATGTGTACATGTGTGCACAGGAAATACACATAAATTGAAGCTTAATTCCTGAATGATATGAATGAACACCTGTTGATGTATGGGAAAATATATATATATATATATACAGGTAAATAGATTAAATCCTTAAAAGCTATATGCATAAATATATATGAATGCTACTGATTGTATTTGAGTGTACATGTGCATATGTGTTCAGTAAAAATAATGCATAGATATGTATGTGTATTAATTATTTCTGTAAGATATATATACGCATATATGTATGCTAATCATATACCAGAGTTCAAACCAGTAAAATAGAAATACACAAATATATTTTAAATTATTGGCAGAAAGAAAAGAATGAAGGTATAAGAGGAGTAATCCTTTTATAAATAAATAAAAGAAGTACATGTTAAATAAGTGAAAGCTAAAAATGGAGAAATAAAAATAAAAACAGAAGTGTGTTTTTTATAGGCAAAATTGGGAAAGACACTTGATATATAGATTTAAAATAACCAATGGTAATCAAGTCACACTTTTAGCATGATAATAGACAAGAGGAAAAGCATTTTATGGAAAAGCAAGATCTCTGAAAATAACCAAAAGAAAATAACCACTTTTCTCTTCACCAACTTGAGACGGGGAAGGGTAGGATTTTGGGTTTAGATAAAATGCAAATGGCATGATTTTCTGATGGGCAAAAATGTCTTTAGCTAATGCCTTAAACCCTAAGACGAACCCTGCATAAATAAGCAGTAGCCTTCTCTTCTTCCCGAAGAGATTTGAAAAAAAAAAATACATATCACATAAAAAAAATAAGGCAAGTGAAGAAAAGGATTTGGGGGCAAAAGCAGAAGATTACCAATCAACTAAGAAAGTGAAAGAGAGCTAGGTGAGAAAAATCACTCATAATCTAAGGCCCTAAGTCCTAATGAAGGCAGCCAGTTTATAAGATAATTTTTCTTAAAAAGAAAATGAATTTTCATATGTGATTATCTATCTGTGATTTCAGAGATTAGAAATGTGGTCTGAAAGAGAAGGATGAGCCTCAAGGCTACATAAAACAAGAGATGAACATAAATCGGAAATACGATCTCGAATCTCACAAGTGGATAAAACCTCGAGATCATTCCATTCAGATATCATCATGGAAACAACCGCTTGTTGCTTGCGACCAAGTGCATCGGCAACACGATTTCCCTTTCCGGAAGTATAAAGGATATCAAGATCATAAGGTGCAAGGAATTCGAGCCAACGCTGTTGACGCAAATTAAGTTCCTTTTGAGAAAATAAATATTTCAAAGACTTATGATCGGTGTAGGGAATAAATTTTTCTCCCAAAAGATAATGACGCCAAATACGAAGGGCGAAAACAATAGCTGCGAGCTCTAAATCATGAGTGGCATATCTAGTCTCGGCTGGCTTTAATTGACTAAAAGCATAAGCAATAACACGTTCTTTTTGCATAAGAACGGCACCTAAACCAATGCGACTAGCATCGGTATAAACAATAAAATCTTGATTCCCTTCGGGAATAACAAGAATAGGAGCATCGGAAAGGAGTTCTTTTAATTTCTGAAAAGAAGTTTCACATTTATCTGACGAAATGTATTTAATACCTTTCTTTGTTAAGCTAGTGAGAGGCACGGCAATTTTAGAAAAGTCTTTGATAAAACGACGGTAATAACCCGCCAATCCAAGAAAGCTATGGATTTCCGTCACACTCTCTGGTCTCTTCCAATTTTGAATCGCTTCAACCTTTGAAGGATCCGCTGATATTCCGGATTCGGAAATGATATGACCGAGAAACTTCACACTAGATTGCCAAAAGTGGCATTTAGAAAATTTTGCTTTTCATTGATTACTCTTAAGAGTTTCCAATACAATCCAAAGATGCTTTTCATTCTCCTCCTCGGTTTTTGCATACACAAGAATATAATCAATCAAAATGAGAACAAATCGATGGAGGAAATCTTTGAAAACTCGATTCATAAGGTCGACGAAATAAGCCGGAACATTCATTAAACCAAATGGCATAACCAGCCATTCATAAGATCCATAACGAGTACGGAACGATGTCAAAGGAATGATATCCTCTGCGATACGAAGCTGGTGAAAACCGGTAGCCAAGTCCAATTGTGAAAGGACTTTAGCACCACTACGCTGATCGAATAGATCATCAATCCGAGGTAAAGGATATTTATTTTTAATAGTAAGATCATTAAGCTTGCGATAGTCAACGCAAAGCCTAAGTGTACCATCAGATTTCTTCACGAAAATTGCCGAAGCTCTCCAAGGCGAGGAACTAGAGCGAATAAATTTCTTCATCTTCAATTCGGATAATTGTTTGTGCATCACCTCATTTTCCTTATTGGACATGCGATAAGGAGGACGAGTAATAGGTTGAGCTCCAGGGATAAGATTAATTTTGAACTCAATTACTCGCTTAGGTGGTAATCCTAAAATGGGCTCAAATATGTCGGAAAATTCACGAACGACGTGAATAAGAGAAATGACAACTTCCTCATCATCATTATCATCATCGCGAGGATTTAAAGAATGTAAAGATGCAGCCAAGTTGGAATCCGAATCTTTGAGAATAATAGAAATATGCTTAACAGATAGAGGATGTCGAATATAAATAGTCCGCTCAAGACATAGGATATGGGCTTCATAACAGTTAAGTCAATCCATTCCCAAAATCATTCAAAAGCCTAAGTAACGCATAACATGCAAATCGGCTAGGAAAGAAAAATCACATAAAACAATCTCGACATCTCTACAAAGAAAACTAAGAGTTGCGGATCCACCAACCGGATTCGCAATCCTTAAAGAAGTCATTAAATCAACAACACTTAAAGAAAAAGTATCAAAAAGCTCTTTTGAAATAAAAGAGTGGGACACACCCGTATCAAAAAGAACTCTAATAGGTTGATCACGAAATATAATAATACCATCAAGGATAGAATTAGATATACCTTGAGCACGAGATGTGTTGCCAGGGGCTTGAGCCACATTAAGCTTTCACTCCTTCTTGCCTTGAAGTCTGGGGCATAAATGTATATAATGATCCAGGCTCTTACAATAGCGACAAGAACGGGGCTTCGAACACTTGTTCGCAAAATGGTCCTTAGAACCACAGTTAAAGCATTGCCCACTACTAGGGGAAGAAGTCTTTGCAGCAGGAGTTGCTTGTTTCCCTTTTTTTTGGGATAAGGGCCTTTGGACTTATTAGGCCTTTGCTTGTTGTTGAAGTTTGGTTTGGCACCTACCACTTCAACATCACTTTCCCTATCCGCCTCTTCAAGACGAAGAGCGATATCGATGAGTTGGTCAAAAGAAACTTCTAATTTTAGAAGTAATGGCTTCTTGAGATTTTTGTTTAAGCCATAGACAAATCTTTGGTTCTTCTTCAATGAGGTGTTAATGTATTCAACCCCATACCTAGATAGTGACCCGAAGGATGCGACATAATCAGTCACGGACGATTCACCTTGAACAAGGTCTATGAAATGACGAGCCAATGTCACTTTCTCAGCTTCTGGCACAAATTTCAATTCGAAGCGTCCCCGGAATTGCTCCCAGGTGAGATCCGCCACATTAATCTCAGAAATAAGAAGTTCATACCAATCTAATGCTCTTTCTTGGAGCATACTAGAGGCCACCTGAACTTGGTGAAGATCATGAGATTCATGCGAAAAAAGATTCGATCGCATGTTCTTAACCAAGCCTGGACTTCAATAATAGTTTCAGAACCTTTAAATGGCTTTCCACCTAAGTTGGTATAATCGTTTCATAAGCGTGCAAAACCAGACTTTGGGTGAGTAGGTTCCGGATTAGGTCCAGCTGCCTGAGCATTCTTTACTAAATCAAGAAGCTGTTGGGCAGTCATAAAAACTCCATCTTGGGGAGCAGCACTAAATTGACCGGCGCTGGGAAGGCCAGGTCTAAGCATTTCTCTTTCTTAAGAAAGAAAGAAGAGGAAGAAGAAAAAGGTTATTCACCAAATAAATATCAAACATTCTTGATAGATGAAACAAGGAATCATAAAGGAAATAGGATGAATCGGTATGAAGACTCGAATTAATCCTAAGGCACGACTCCTAAGCTGGACTTAGGACGATGATCCTTGTTAAGTTATTCTACATTGTTCCGAAGTTTGGCTCTGATACCAAGCTGTGATGCCCCACCTCTATACCCACGCTAGTCAAGAACACTACGGAGTAATGCTATCAACTAGCACGGAGAATAAGGCTGTGGAGGAGCGACCATTCGTGTAATTGCTTTCTGCGAGCACCGATATGTCAGATAGTATATCATGCATTTGATTTCAAGTGGAAATCCGATATACCGATACAAACTCAAAACTACCACACAGTGGCTATATATAATCTTCGGAAACAAATATAGAAATAAACATAACACAAATCAGTCACAGACTTCCATATCACAAAGGCGGAAAAAGATATGAATATAACACATGAAAGTGTACATCAGAGTAGTGGTCTGAAAGATCCACAATAACACAAAAGAATAAGTATACATCATGAAGTCTGTATCTTAAATGCATACAACAAAAACTACTGATCTAAGTAGTTAGCAAAAAGTCAGAGTAATAAATCCCAGGTGAGAAGTCAAGTAGAAGCACCTGTAACATCTCGGTCTGACCCGAGCATTATTTAATAAGAAAATAATAAATGGATCAGTCTAGCTATAAATATCAGATGATATGATATAGAATAAGGGATATGGCATAAACGTATAATAACCATAATGGCACACTATGATAAGTATGTAAATGAACATCAATAAGAGATAAATCGATATCACAAGAATCTTCTCAAAGATCCAAAAAGGAATGTCATACTCCTTATATTTTTATTCACAAAAGGATAACGACACACAAATTCACCAATGCACAAAAAATGATAAAACTTATCAATGAAAATGACGAAAATTGGTGAAGCACAAATTCCTGAAATCAACACACGAAATCCAGAAATCACAAAAAAAGGAGGGGAGGCCTATCACAAAAACTCACCAACACGTGTATCACGAAAACGTAACGCTATTCCATGGTAGCTAACCATTAATTTTGAGCCGAAGCTCCACACGAACGGCCCGAAGACCATGGGTCGCTACCCCACATATGTGAGTCAAAACATCACACAAACGGGTTTAGTCTCCCTCGTAGACAAAGAGACATCGCACAATTGCTAGTCTAAATCACAAAAATGATCGTTATTGATCATCAAGAAGTGTCAATCACACTAAGCTAGTAAATATATGAATTTAGCTTCATGTCCCATAACCACTTGCTTAACTTAAATATTTATGAACAAACTATAGATCTTCACTAGAAAATTGTCACAAGAGGTTCAATCGAACAAGTCCAAGAATTAACCGACGAAGCAAACGCAAACGTTTCATACCACTTGTTTTACTAAGCCATTTAATTAGATTTCTCATCCGAGTGAGGTAAAGGCTTGTATATACTAATAGATTGGAAAACGGTTTAGGAAAAGAGCTTTGTAGTAAATAGTGTTAATATCGCTTTGATGAAAGAGTTTTGATATTTACTACTAGTATTGAAACCTTTATATTTTTAAAGTGACAAATCACAAAAATGATTGTAAAACAATCAATCACCAATACTCACATTCAAAGACGTGAATAAAATTCAAAGAAATCGATACAAATCCATCAAAGTGGGAATACGATGCAGCGCAACACAAGAATAGCTTTAAATTGCAAACTAGGAGTGAGTTGCGGCCTAACAAAGTAGCGCTCCGGGAGTCACGTCCTAGAACCAAGGAGTTGCGACCTAAGACCAACGTGTTACGGCCTAAAACCCACGAGTTACGGCCTAACTCTACTGTGCCGCAACCTAAAGGAACTAACAGCAGTGGCATGCGGCCTAACGAGTTAACGGCTTAAGGAAGTGAGCGAGCTAGCCGAGCAACCTAAGGGATGGCGCGACCTAGCATGCAAAGGTGACTCAAACAGGCCGAGCGACCTAAGGTGGAAAGGCCGAGCGACCTAATGACTAAAGCAAGGTCGAGCGACCTAACGACTTAAGGGGTAGAAAAGGCCGAGCAATGACCTGTGGTGTAAGAGATGGTGCGAACTAACAGTGGCGCGACCTAAGGAAGGCGAATGACCTCTCTACAAGTGAGACTTTTCATACTCGAATGACCTAAGGGGTTCGAACGACCTAAATGCAGGCCGACCTAAAGGGGACTAGGCCGAGCAACCTAAGGCCTAGCGACCTAAGGCCTAGCGACCTACGGCCTAGCGTCCTAACTGCCGAAGCGACCTACATTGGCCGAGAGCTATGCAGAGTGAGTTAAGGTACAGGCAGAACGACCTAAGCCCAGGATTTTCCAAAAACACTAAAAATTGGAGTTTTTCACCAATTCAATCCAAACCAAATGCAAATGCACATGTAGAAGTGATAGGAATTCATTCCCAACAATCAAAGATAGTTATAGACAAGAATGTGAGATAAAAATCTCACCTTTTCACAATTTTAATGAAAATCAAGCTTGAAGGCAAAGGAAGAAGCAATCCCACTTCAATCTCAACATAAGGAGCTTGAATCAATGGCTTCTCTCTAGATTTGGAGTTGGATGATGGATTTGCAACGGAACTTGAGCTTGGAGTTTTAATTTCCCATTCCACTCACCATTTTTGATAAAACATTAGTTGTTAGGAATTTATGAAGGAAATGAAGAGAAGAGGGAGTGGAGGTTGGGTCTAATAGGCTAAGTCCAAACCAAAGTCCAAAGCGAAAAAGTAGTGAAATTCCACTAACTCCAAACATATGAAAGTTTATACTTAAAAAGATTGCAAACGTTATTTTGAATTCAATGGAAGTGGTCTCGAGTCCTAATTTGACCGTTTGCAAAAAGTAGCTTTTCGAACTAAAATCCGACTAACGATAAAATATTTAAACAAAATATTTAAATATAAAATCGATAAATATGCGGGTTGTTACAAGAAACATATATCACGGTACATCCAAGTATAATACAAGTGTTACAAATTCCCTAATCATCGTGCCCTTTAACTTATCGTGTCCTTTGAGATTGAAGTTTGGGATATGTCTAGGAATATTTTTATTCCGTGGTATTCCAGAAATAGAATTGATGACATCTTATCTTAGGATTAATCCTAATCGTGATTTTTTTATTCGAGTCCTCTTCGATACGGGTGCTTAACACTCATCCATATCAGAGGAATTTGTTGATTATTTTTTTATGTTCTTATCTTGTGATTTCTTTGAGGATTGTGAAACCTATTGAGGGGATCCGTAATATTTAGTATGATGTAAAAGGATTAGGGATTGTTGCTTATAGCTTATCTTTCGTGCGAATTAACACACCATTTTCTATCTAGAGTATGGAGTGTTTGAGATGAAGTTGCTTTCCTATTATCAAGCTATATTCTGTGATTTGAAGAATCCAATATTTGGTATCCTTATTCGGCTGATTAGTTGCTTCTTGTCCTTCGGAATGTTAATGATGATTCTGAAGTCTCTAAATTCAATCTTGAGTTTCGAGATGTAGATGATATATTTCGAATGCCAGTCATTGTGATTCTGTCTATTTCTGTGAGTTCATTTGGGTATGACACCCAATCGGGTAATCGAATATTGTATTGACTACATTCTCGGTTCTTAGCTTTCGATCATCCTCCCACGAGGATGTCCACTAGGGTAATGAGGTGATTTATTGAATTTATTTGATATTGCCATTCTTACCCCTTTTGAGATATCCTCATTGGATACTCAACTGTTGGTATACTTTGTGGTATTGCTTCACTTGTAGTAATGATTAGCTGTTAATGTTACTTCTCCTTATTTGAGAAGATATTTACCCTTTCTTTTATATCTCATTTCTCTCTTTTTAATATATTGAGTGGTACTAGGGTCATTCTTCGGCTTGACCCTATACCGATTTTTCATGAGCTACGAGTCACGGAGGATAGCATTACTCTTACTACCGCACTCGTTATGAGTCTTGTGAGTGGTTCGTTATACCATTCGGAATAATGAACACTCCAGTCTATTCCATCAATCTTGAGGATCGAGTATTCTGGGAATATCTCGATGAGCTCTATTTGTGTTCCTTCGTTTTGAGAATAAATGTTAAATTGTGTTTTCAAATTTTTCAAAAAAATTGAAGATATGTTTCTAAGAGAAGTTAGATTTTATTTTTGGGAAAACAAAGAATACTTTTAGTATTATATATGAGGTCTTTCTTTTTTAAAGAAAATGAATTTTTTGTGTTGGGTTGTCCATTTAGTGCTTTAAGAATTCTGGTCGATGCTTTTGGCCAACGTTATCGATAGGAATTTCCTAAACATTGTGATGAGACAGTCAGACATGAGTTTTAGTAAGTAAAGTTTGGAAATAATTAATATGGTGGAGTATTAATGTTATTCTAAATGTTTAATGAAACCATTGAGCCATAGTGAG
Organism: Allium cepa; assembly: GCA_030765085.1. Classification (NCBI taxonomy): domain Eukaryota; kingdom Viridiplantae; phylum Streptophyta; class Magnoliopsida; order Asparagales; family Amaryllidaceae; genus Allium; species Allium cepa. Next base: position 53,183,103 of record CM060943.1, on the reverse strand, counting down.
TGTTGGAGCAGCGGCGAGGCAGTTTTGATCATTTGATCAACTCTGCAGCCAATTGATGGGGTCATTCACTATAAATCAGTGGTGTGGAAATACCCTTATATTATTTGAAATTTGAGAAATTGAGTATGGTAATTTGGGTAAGTAAAGTGAATAATTCTAATTAAGAGGATGTTTTAATTAGAAGAAAATATCATTTGACGCTTTGGTTAATAAAATTATGTATTTAAAGTAAAAGAATACTTTGGTTTGAAAAATTAAAATATTAATTGAATATTTTAGTATAGGTTATTAATGATGACTATAAAATTTGTTTTGGCACTAGTTATTTGAGTAATAGTAGAGGATAGATATAGAACTCTATCTTAAGAGAAAATAAAGAAGTGTTAGTTTAGAACATTTAGTATAAATTTGTGAGCTAGTTTTTGTTTTAAACTTAAATGGTATTAAAACTTGTGGGTTTGAAATTGCAAAATTCTTTTGGAAACAAGTTCGAATTAATTATCAACTTTAATTAGTTTTATGTTGATAATTAGATGGAAATTTAATTTTCGTGACAAGTGGAAATGTGATTTTGGATATTTTTTAAAAATGAACAATTCATGTAGTATAATCATTTTAAATTATGAGAATAATTTTAAACTTTATACATGTATCTCAAAAATTTATTTTGGTGGATAATAAATAATCATCTCTTGATAATGAAAGAGATTAGTTATCTCTTCCAAAATGAGTTTTCAAGTTAATTGTTTTAAAGTAGATTTTGAAAAGTAATAAAAATATTTCTACTTAATAAAATATTTTATGATGATTACATAAAGTTGATCATAATTTTGTATGTCTTAGCTTTTCAGGGAAAAAGAAAATAATTTAATAAATGATTCAGCGAAAAGCTTGTTTGAAAATGTAGTTTGAGGTTAAAATGTTTTGGGTAAATTTCAAATTTTAAATTGATTTAAAAGCTGAAATTTTGTATGGGAAAGTGTTGTACTAAAAAAGCGATAAGTTGAAATTTATAACTCCAAATGAATTCAGTCTTTTTGAAAATGAAAAAGCTTTCAGTAAGCTATAAATTTTATGTTTACCACTTTGGAAGATTATAATTTAGTTTAAAATAGGTTTGAAAGTGGATAGGCAATTCTGCCATATTACAAAATTCTCTAAGATTTAAGCCGAAAGTAAATTTAACATAACTTTCAAACCGTAAATCCAATTTTGATGATCTTTATATTTTTGGAAAGCATACACTTAGTAGAACAACTTCCAATTTATAAATGTTTTCAGATTTTTTGGTTTGCTATGTCAAAACTTGTCTTCCTTACCGTAGGTCTGAAATGAAATTGATCTATTTCCCTTAATAGTTAAGTGTAGTACTTCTTAATTACGAACATGAACTGTTATCTTTTTGAGTTAAGTACATGTGAAAGAGGATAGTTGGAATATATTTTGAGCAAAAAGAATATATATATAAGTTTGTTCAAACTCGCTTTAAAATGCTAAAAAGGAAGGTATGTTTTCGAATTAAATTTTTAAAGTGTTAAATGATGATATATATTGTGTTTCCAACCTAATGGTCAATGCATATTATATAAATCATTTTTGTAATATTGTATACCATCCTCCATACAAAGGAGACTCCACCGATTTTTTCGGAAAATTTTAACACTTAGAAAATTTGAGAAACAAATTGAAAAAAAAAATATGTTGTAAACTAGAGAATACCTATGGATGAATTAGAGAATAAACAACTTCAACTTTATTTACTCTAATGAAGAGTAATGAATTTAAATTTAAAATCTAAGTAAGAAACTTTGGAAAAATTCAAGTGTTGAAAATTGAGAATTTTAAATCTTGAAGATATTGGGTTGGAAAACTTTAAGAATATTTGATTAGTGAGAGAGAGTTTAAAAATCTAATCCTTGAGTCTTAACTTTCCTTTGTGCAATCATTTTACGGCCTGCATTTATGCAGTCATATGACTTTTGTGGTATTGGGGGAAAACCACCTACCTCTTATTGAGTTTTCTTTCCATAATAGTTGTCAAACTGTAACGGACCGCCTTTTTGTACGCTTTAAATCGACACACTTGTCAATTCAAACCATACAAAAGGGCGGATTGTTATGAGATAAATAAGAAAAATAGAGAAAGAAAAAAAAATAGAATCTTGCAGCGGAACGATAAAATTATGTAACGTCCCGCCTTTTCGCACGTTTTAAACAGACACACGTGCCAATTCAAAACATACGTAAGGGCGGATTGTTATGGGATAAATAAGAAAAACAGAGAAAGAGAAAAAAAACTAAAAAGAATCTCACAGCGGAAGGATAAAATATAATAATCTAATATACAGTTCATAAATCTATTTACAAAACATTTGATTTTATTAATACAATACATATCAGAGTACACATAACATATAACAATGCAGCGGAATAATATGAGTGCAGTGGAACAATATAATCTATAGTAATAATAATAAAATCTTCGTCTTCCTCCTCCAGAAATAAAATCTTCAATTCTGAAACGCTCGGACTGACCCGAGCGAATTGAAAAACAAAACACTCGAGTCAGAACTAAAAGAACTTATGTAAGTTAAATCAATAGGAGTAAATATGAGTGCAATAACTCAAGAGATGCTCGGGATTTACATCTCCTAAGGATCCGTTAAACTATTTACTATGTAGTATATTTCGCTATTATAATAGTGTCTATTCATAAAATAAACTTACTTTTAAATAGCGTTAAGGGGTTACCCATATAGCCCTTAACATAGAATATATTCCCATAGTCTATACAGTACCGTAATCTCCCCCGTACTGGGCGTTGTCAGAGGGCACTCCATAGGTATGGTACAAAACAAAATCGTATAAGGCGCGCTAGGGTAGGTGACACAGCACAACTAGGCAATGCCAAGGTAGATATACCAATTGCTATCCAGGCTGGTGGAAATGCGTAGCCGCAGTTACCGCCCACCTCGAACAAACTCCCCCAAAAATCAAAGTAGAAGTGGCCACTGAATCAATCCAAAGTCAAAGTATAATATCGAAGAGGAGTGTCCGATCAGAGGTATGACCTCATTGGCCCGAAAATCGCTCCTGTTTTAGCCACCTTATGCCAACTCACGGGAGTTGGGTCCACGTATTTACCTTACAGGAAGCGTCGCCACCAACCTACTTCATTCTGGAATCTCCACCGCGTACACGGTTAGTCAAAGTGGTTTTCGGTATCGACAGAGAGTTTGTCCATATCCTATCCCGGTCTCTTTGCCAACCAATCGTTATTATAACACCACGGTCATTTAAATAATTTATACTTTTTAAAACCAGAATATAATCCATTTCAAAACCATAATATTACGATATCATTTCTTCCTTTAAAACCTAAACAATTCATGTTGATATTATTTTTATAAAACCCAAATCAATGATATCATTTTTCAAATATATATCTTTTCTAAAAATCATGCCACTTTTAAAATTTATAATTCCTTGAAGCCAAATATTTGAATTTTAACTTTCAACATAATACTTCGAAATCCGTAGTTTTAAAAACCATAACTTTCAAACTTAATGGTTTGGATGTTCAACAGTATATAAAATAAAACAGTTGAATTTAAAATTTCTTTAAAAGTAATTAATTTCCACGCCTTTACAATTTTATTCACTTTATATTAAGTCTAAACCATAACCTTTAGATTCACTTTGGTTTGAGTAAAACACTTCGATTTTTAATATTTTCAAACTTGAATATTTATGGATTTCAAAACTAAGGTTGGGAATTTCAATCAACAATGCATTTTCCTATTTTTAGTTTGGAAGGTTTACATGATAAATCCATAACTATTTAAAATAAACTAAATTTATTTACACAAAAATTTCCTTCCATTTATTTATACTAGAATTATTTATTAAATCCCGTTATAAATACAATACCTTTAAAGTTTCCAATTTTTAATAAGTTAAAGTCAACTTATGGAGTTAAAATTTCAAATAAGCTCCATTCTAATTAAAATTCCAATTTATATTAGAAATCTACACTTGAGTTGACTCATTTAAAACTCTATATGTATACAACATCTTAAACTTGTACTTAAACGTATAATATAATTTATCAAATGTCATTTTTCAACTTATTCATTTTTATTTAACAGATTTATGCATAGCTTAAATTCAATACTTTAACAATAAATAAATAAATAAAATAAGATTTTATAAAACACCAAATTTATATTTATTAACCGTATTCTATCCAAACCATAGAAAATTTATTTCAAAATAATTTATATATATACTGCGGTGCCTGTATAAAATTTTCTACCCTATGGTCAAGTGATACGGATATCTATCATTTCAATCCGCAATTTAAAATAAAATGCGGTTGTATATCATTTCAAACCGCAATCCCGAATGGAATGAAAATGCATAATGACTTGCAGTTTATATAAAATAGAACACATCATCCATTCATCCAATATCAATCATCAACCAAGTTATTTCAATCATCATCAATTTAAACAACATCAATATATGGCATATACAATATAACAGGAATGAATGACAGTTATTAACTAACAGTTTTATCCAATTTAATTTATTAACTGCTTAACTATCAGCTATATGCAAATAAATAAATTTAACTGTCAATTTATGTGCGATAATAAAATTTGATGAACAGTTATATTAAATAAATGCAATTTAACAGAGATAAGGAATAAAACATGCCAAACCGTTATAATAAATTTCTACTCATATCAAAAATCAATTTAACAAACATAAGAAAGTTTAGTAGTTGTGAGTGGGTTAAAACACTCACCTTTTGAATTTAAATCGAATTTTAAATTCGATTTAAACCCAAAAACTTGACGGTCTCCAAATCTGCCCAAATCAGCGTCAACAAATCCGGAATTTTATTACGATCCTAACAAAAGAAAAATCGCGTGAATCGGAGATCGTATGCAAAAGTTATTAAGGTTTGAAGAACTGAAATTCGAAACAAAATAAAATAAAACGAACCATACAGAACACGCCACGACACCTCCTTCCACCGTGAGATACGCGCGCGCCTACAGTGAAAATTTGAACGAAACCGCTGCGAACTTCACCTTTGACCAACGTTGACCGCTTCATGCTTTATCGCTACTCCACCGTACGCCACACCGTGACCACCACTGGCATCGTCTCCCCGGGCCGCCTCCAGCCAATAGGGTGCGATCGCCCCTCGTGACGCCGGCCGCCACACGCTATCTAGGGTTTCCGAACCCTAGATCGTTGATTTCATCCACTACCAGCCCTTATACACAGCGAGACCACCGGCGTTGAACTGCCCTCGACGAACTCTTCAATACCCACAAATCAATTTCGCCGTTCGAAGCCCGGATCAAAAAGCCCTAAATCGCCTAGGGTTTCGAGATTTAACAGCTTTGACCGAGATTTCCCGCTGATCGAAGCAAAATTTCGAAAAACAAACTGCAGACGCTGATTCGTATCATCGAGATGTTCGATATATATTTTTTGTGAATTTTTCCGGAGACTTTGAATTTTGACTTTTGATTTTGTTTAGATCTAGGATTGTTTGTTGCCATTGAAGAAGAGGAGAAAGTATAGAATGAATTGTACGTATAGAATGAGGGATAGAGGCTGCTAGGGTTTACAATCGGATATATATAGGTAGGTTAGAAATACAGATGGATCGGGTTGATAGATATATGTGCTAACTCTAACGTGGCCCAACAAGCCCGTTCTGACCCCGGAACGAAATTGAGTAAACCCATATATCGAAATAGGTATTTTAAAATATTCTGAACGCGATGGAAAAAGTTTCATGTCCAAATTCGATCGTATGAAGAAGTTATGCTGAAAACAAAATTTTCAAATTGATTTCAAATTGATTTCAATTAAATTGATTTCAAAGCGTTTCGCGTTCGTACGATCAAACGACAAGTCCGATCGATACGAAACTTGAAACCCTACAATAATTCACTGTTACGGATCCGACGAAACTTGTTTCATCGAAATCCGAGTCTGTGACAAAAATGGCTATTTTTATACTAATTAAATAAATTTAAAATTAGTAAATAAATCCACTTTTATAAATTCAGTTTTAGACTTGGAAATCTTTATCACTTAAAAATTCTCAAACATTTAAAATGATCTAACAAATTTTTTAAATGTCAATCTATTAACGATTTAATCACTATAAATTTCAAATTTTCATAATATTCAAAATCTATAGATAAATTCCCTTTAAATTGAATTAACCTATATTTATTCCATTCATAAATTTCCACTAAAAGGTTTTACCATTGGATTTAAAATTATTACATAAATATTTCCCGTATCCAACTTACTTTCCAAATAACGTAAAATTTTATATTAAATCCTAATTAATTTCAATAAATCCAAAGAAATAAATAAGTTTGATTCCCGTTTAGACATTTAACTCGTTTGGTTGTAATTAACCTTTTATCATCAATTAAATTCCGATATATTAAATAAACTCTATTTCCATCCTTTTTATTCACAAATCATCATATTATGAAGACATTTACGTTATTCACATTTATTAAATAAATTTCATCTAACGCAACACTTAATTTACATTTATTGCAATGTTTTCCAAATTAATTGAATGGACTAAGATATAACTCCTAATAATTGTTGTAAGACTCTCAATCCCACATTTATACGTATATTATTTCCACTCAAATATTATAGATATAAATAGAGTATTGGGTTTTATATTTTATCATTATTTATATATGTATTAACTAAATAAATTCACTATTCAAGTCCGTTTAAATTTTATTACCAAATATCCATTTACCTTTTCCATCAAATTTGAATTCCATTCAATTAATGTAACCAATCAAATTTTCCATCCACATTTTAAAATATAAACCTAAAATATGCAATTCATTATCCTGTATTAACGTCATCCAATTTCTATCTATTATTATAACCTTACAATCTATATATATTCATTGATTGATTTTATACAATTATCATTAACTTTTCATTCAATTACTATTTAATGTATATTTATCCATCAATCAATCCGATATTTTCTTTTCTTTCCTTCTATTTGATAAATAACCAAGTATACCCTTACATATATTCAGTTCCAAATTTTATAGAATTAAATTCTAATTACTTACCACTTAATCCAAACATGCACTTTAAATTTTTATTTTAAATAAATTTATTAAATGTCGACATCCACTAAATAAAATTTACTTTCATTTATATAGTTGCAATTAAATTCAGTTATTATTTCATAAATACTATTTCCGATTTATATCTTCCAGTATTAATTTGACAAATCAATTTAATTAACAAATTATAACTTATAACTACGAACGCCAATTTACGTTATTTCAATCTATTTCCATATAAATATTTAAATTGTTAACCTTTAATTACAATTACTATATCTAATTCCTACATTTACTCAAATAAAATCTTAAGACTTTTATTTCATTCTAAATTAAATTAGAAATCCTATTAAATTAACACATTTAAAATCATCGAATTTAACGGGTCGTTACACTCTCCCCTACTCAAAACTTTTCGTCCCTGAAAAGGAAAAGGAAGGGAAAAGGAAGAGTAAGAAATCAATTTACTTTATAAGCAATTAAGAGGTTAATTTATATAAGATATCTCACTTTATAACCACTAAATCTTTTATTCTTAAATTACTAAATTTTGGAAAACATTTCAAAATATTTCAAAGTTCATAATTTATGGAAGATTTTGGGCAGAGTCTCCTTTGTACGGAGAGGCTCGGGAAAAATATAATATCAAAATATAAAAATTTTATTACGAATATTACCCTAAAATATTATATCCCATTACGAGAAAATATATAAATAGCGTTATAAATCGTAATCCGAGACGTACCTATTTGTCGGGCAATCTACGCTTAATTTATGGAACCAAAAGCGGTAGCAATTGCTTCCATACCTGCATTTCACTTATGTAATCTAAAAAGGTTAACTATTTATATAAGGTGAAATACATGGTTTCAACTACTAATAATAATAAATACAACAATCATCAATTTCAACAAACAATATACACAACAAAACAACCATTCAATCAACCAACAAATAGTTGTTCGGGTTTAAAACCTTTTAAATTGCACGGAACGAAGAATAAACTACTAGCGCATCATTTACTCCACAGTCTTAGATAAAAATAAGTAGATTATTCATCCACCCAAATCCAATTTTAAGGTATCCTTACCCAAACAACCATCACTAAGTAACTACGAATCCAACACAATCAATTTAACTAATATTAACTTCATTTCATTCATTTGTTGTTTGATTATCTTTTTATCTATATGGTGATTCATCGTTTTAATTTACATTTACTCATTAAATGTTTGTTTCATTAATTTTCACTTATTACCTCCAATTATCCATTTCCATTTATTTAGGTCATGTAAGTTTCTTCTATTTGTATTACATTTAATGCACTTCTCAATTTCGCTCATTTATTTAATGCTTACATTTCTATTACATTTAATTATAGTAACCCCTTTTTAATTACCCTTAAATTCTTAACCTTACAACATCCATTCTTATAAGTAAAGGATTTTATTTATTCATTAACTAGGGTATTGCGGCCATTTATTTATATTACCTACTTTCCATTATATTCAACTAGTAGCATTTATATCCTACTTAAGTTTATAACCCTACACATCAATCCTTATTTATTAAAGAATTTCATTTTATTAAGTTAAGTTTAAAATCACCTATTTAGAATACTTACCTTTATTTATGGTAAAATCTCAATTTATACTTAAGTTTATACATTAAATTCTCATTTGATATCAATTTCATTAAATACTTTCATTATTTCAGATTTCTACTTGTACAAATTTCACTTCCTATTTAACATTTCAACTTTTAATATTTTGTAAGTTATATATGTTTTAAAGAATATACTTGAAATTTATACAAGTTCCTCATTTCCTATGGTAAATTTAACGTTTAATAATAATATTCTTTATTTCATAGGTTATGATTTCAACTTTTATTTAAGACCATTTATAACCTATCATTAAATTCTTATTTCCATTTGAGGTTTTAATTTATTAATTACCTATGCTTCAATTTACTGCAATAATTGAAACAATTAATTTATGGAAATTCAAGAGTTTAATACCGGGTTAAAATTTCAATTTATTTTAAAATAATAGATAAATAAATTCTTACAACTTATATATCTCTAATTATTATTTTTTAAAACAATTCAAAATTTAGATATTTTCAAAATGAATCTGTAGTAGAATTACCACAGTGGCCTTTCCCCTTCGAAACTCGAAAATGAAAGTCGATGATGCGGCCGCCATCACCGAAATTATTTTCCAGCGACAGAGAGGAAAGTACAAAATTTATTTTCTCCAAAATCTTCTTTAAACCAATTTTTCCGAATTATACTAAATAATTATATAAGAAAATACTTATAAACCAAATCATTATATTTCATAAATCCTTTGAAAGCAGATTTTCAAAATCCTGGACTTAAGTTCTAAAATTTTCAAATTTCATTGATTGTTAATTTCATTCATATTTTGCCTATCTTATAAGTTTTATTCCTAACAACCAATCTATGGAAACCAAATATAGATATCATTTGAAAATTTTATTTTATATATAGAAAATATAATAGGCAAAATTATTTCATTCACCTATAATAAAAAAAATATTATGTAGGTCTGTCCTATTAAGTGTTTAGAAATCCCTATTGATGACATAGCGTCCCATGCATCAACCAGAATTTATAAATACAAAACGGAACAGATTAACACAATATAAACTTTTATAACACTAACAAATACGCTCTCTCATATATATATACACTCAGCGACTCCCATAGGGTATTACTACCCTATTAACAAAGAGTCAAACCCCACAAAGCCAAGGTTTATCTCTAAACCAAAGCTCTGATACCAACTGTAACATCCCGCCTTTTCGCACGTTTTAAACAGACACACGTGCCAATTCAAAACATACGTAAGGGCGGATTGTTATGGGATAAATAAGAAAAACAGAGAAAGAGAAAAAAAAACTAAACAGAATCTCACAGCGGAAGGATAAAATATAATAATCTAATATACAGTTCATAAATCTATTTACAAAACCTTTGATTTTATTAATACAATACATATCAGAGTGCACATACCATATAACAATGCAGCGGAATAATATGAGTGTAGTGGAACCATATAATCTATAGTAATAATAATAAAATCTTCGTCTTCCTCCTCCAGAAATAAAATCTTCAATCCTGAAACGCTCGTACTGACCCGAGCGAATTGAAAAACAAAACACGCGAGTCAGAACTAAAAGAACTTATGTAAGTTAAATCAATAGGAGTAAATATGAGTGCAATAACTCAAGAGATGCTCGGGATTTACATCTCCTAAGGATCCGTTAAACTATTTACTATGTAGTATATTTCGCTATTATAATAGTGTCTATTCATAAAATAAACTTACTTTTAAATAGCGTTAAGGGGTTACCCATATAGCCCTTAACACAGAATATATTCCCATAGTCTATACAGTACCGTAATCTCCCCCGTACTGGGCGTCGTCAGAGGGCACTCCATAGGTATCGTACAAAACAAAATCGTATAAGGCGCGCTAGGGTAGGTGACACGGCACAACTAGGCAATGCCAAGGTAGATATACCAATTGCTATCCGTGCTGGTGGAAACGCGTAGCCGCAATTACCGCCCACCTCGAACAAACTCCCCCAAAAATCAAAGTAGAAGTGGCCACTGAATCAATCCAAAGTCAAAGTATAATATCGAAGAGGAGTGTCCGATCAGAGGTATGACCTCATTGGCCCGAGAATGCTCATGTTTTAGCCACTTTATGCCAACTCACGGGAGTTGGGTCTACGTATTTACCTTACAGGAAGCGCCGCCACCAACCTACTTCATTCTGGAATCTCCACCGCGTACACGGTTAGTCAAAGTGGTTTTCGGTATCGACAGAGAGTATGTCCATATCTGATCCCGGTCTCTTTTCCAACCAATCGTTATTATAACACCGCGGTCATTTAAATAACTTATACTTTTTAAAACCAGAATATAATCCATTTCAAAACCATAATATTACGATATCATTTCTTCCTTTAAAACCAAAACAATTCATGTTGATATTATTTTTATAAAACCTAAATCAATGATATCATTTTTCAAATATATATCTTTTCTAAAAATCATGCCACTTTTAAAATTTATAATTCCTTGAAGCCAAATATTTGAATTTTAACTTTCAACATAATACTTCGAAATCCATAGTTTTAAATACCATAACTTTCAAACTTAATGGTTTGGATATTCAACAGTATATAAAATAAAATAGTTGAATTTAAAATTTCTTTAAAAGTAATTAATTTCCACGCCTTTACAATTTTATTCACTTTATATTAAGTCTAAACCATAACCTTTAGATTCACTTTAGTTTGAATAAAACACTTCGATTTTTAATATTTTCAAACTTGAATATTTATGGATTTCAAAACTAAGGTTGGGAATTTCAATCAACAATCCATTTTCCTATTTTTAGTTTGGAAGGTTTACATGATAAATCCATAACTATTTAAAATAAACTAAATTTATTTACACAAAAATTTCCTTCCATTTATTTATACTAGAATTATTTATTAAATCCCGTTATAAATACAATACCTTTAAAGTTTCCAATTTTTAATAAGTTAACGTCAACTTATGGAGTTAAAATTTCAAATAAGCTCAATTCTAATTAAAATTCCAATTTATATTTCAAATCTATACTTGAGTTGACTCATTAAAAACTCTATATATATACAACATCTTAAACTTGTACTTAAACGTATAATATAATTTATCAAATGTCATTTTTCAACTTATTCATTTTTATTTAACAGATTTATGCATAGCTTAAATTCAATACTTTAACTATGGATAAATAAATAAAATAAGATTTTATAAAACACCAAATTTATATTTATTAACCGAATTCTATCCAAAACATAGAAAATTTATTTCAAAATAATTTATATATATACTACGGTGCCTGTATAAAATTTTCTACCCTATGGTCAAGTGATACGGATATCTATCATTTCAATCCGCAATTTAAAATAAAATGCGGTTGTATATCATTTCAAACCGCAATCCCGAATGGAATGAAAATGCATAATGACTTGCAGTTTATATAAAATAGAACACATCATTCATTCATCCAATATCAATCATCAACCAAATTATTTCAATCATCATCAATTTAAACAACATCAATATATGGCATATACAATATAACAGGAATGAATGACAGTTATTAACTAACAGTTTTATCCAATTTAATTTATTAACTGCTTAACTATCAGTTATATGCAAATAAATAAATTTCACTGTCAATTTATATGCGATAATAAAATTTGATGAACAGTTATATTAAATAAATGCAATTTAACAGAGATAAGGAATAAAACATGCCAAACCGTAATAATAAATTTCTACTCATATCAAAAATCAATTTAACAAACATAAGAAAGTTTAGTAGTTGTGAGTGGGTTAAAACACTCACCTTTTGAATTTAAATCGAATTTTAAATTCGATTTAAACCCAAAAACTTGACGGTCTTCAAATCTGCCCCAATCAGCGTCAACAGATCCGGAATTTTATTACGATCCTAACAAAAGAAAAATCGCGTGAATCGAAGATCGTATGCAAAAGTTATTAAGGTTTGAAGAACTGAAATTCAAAATAAAATAAAATAAAACGAACCATACAGAACATGCCACGTCACCTCCTTCCACCGTGAGATACGCGTGCGCCTACAGTGAAAATTTGAACGAAACCGCTGCGAACTTCACCTTTGACCAACGTTGACCGCTTCATGCTCCATCGCTACTCCACCGTACGCCACACCGTGACCACCACTGGCATCGTCTCCCCGGGCCGCCTCCATCCAATAGGGTGCGATCGCTCCTCGTGATGCCGGCCGCCACACGCTATCTACGGTTTCTAAACCCTAGATCATTGATTTCATCCACTACCAGCCCTTATACACAGCGAGACCACCGGTGTTGAACTGCCCTCGACGAACTCTTCAATACCCACAAATCAGTTTCGTCGTTCGAAGCCCGGATCAAAAAGCCTTAAATCGCCTAGGGTTTCGAGATTTAACAGCTTTGACCAAGATTTCCCGCTGATCGAAGCAAAATTTCAAAAAACAAACTGCTGACGCTGATTCGTATCGTCGAGATGTTCGATATATATTTTTTGTGAAGTTTTCCGGAGACTTTGAATTTTGACTTTTGATTTTGTTTAGATCTAGGATTGTTTGTTGCCATTGAAGAAGAGGAGAAAGTATAGAATGAATTGTACGTATAGAATGAGGGATAGAGGCTGCTAGGGTTTACAATCGGATATATATAGGTAGGTTAGAAATACAGATGGATCGGGTTGATAGATATACGTGCTAAGTCTAACGTGGCCCAACAAGCCCGTTCTGACCCCGAAACGAAATTGGGTAAACCCATATATCGAAATAGGTATTTTAAAATATTATGAACGCGATGGAAAAAGTTTCACATCCAAATTCGATCGTATGAAGAAGTTATGCTGAAAACAAAATTTTCAAATTGATTTCAATTAAATTGATTTCAATGCGTTTCGCGTTCGTACGATCAAATGACAAGTCTGATCGATACGAAACTTGAAACCCTACAATAATTCACTGTTACGGATCCGATGAAACTTGTTTCATCGAAATCCGAGTCTGTGACAAAAATGGCTATTTTTATACTAATTAAATAAATTTAAAATTAGTAAATAAATCCACTTTTATAAATTCAGTTTTAGACTTGGAAATCATTATCACTTAAAAATTCTCAAACATTTAAACTGATCTAACAAATTTTTTAAATGTCAATCTATTAACGATTTAATCACTATAAATTTCAAATTTTCATAATATTCAAAATCTATAGATAAATTCCCTTTAAATTGAATTAACCTATATTTATTCCATTCATAAATTTCCACTAAAAGGTTTTACCATTGGATTTAAAATTATTACATAAATATTTCCCGTATCCAACTTACTTTCCAAATAACGTAAAATTTTATATTAAATCCTAATTAATTTCAATAAATCCAAAGAAATACATAAGTCTGATTCCCGTTTAGGCATTTAACTCGTTTGGTTGCAATTAACCTTTTATCATTAATTAAATTCCGATATATTAAATAAACTCTATTTCCATCCTTTTTATTCACAAATCATCATATTATGAAGACATTTACGTTATTCACATTTATTAATTAAATTTCATCTAACGCAACACTTAATTTACATTTATTGCAATGTTTTCCAAATTAATTGAATGGACTAAGATATAACTCCTAATAATTGTTGTAAGACTCTCAATCCCACATTTATACGTATATTATTTCCACTCAAATATTATAGATATAAAAAGAGTATTGGGTTTTATATTTTATCATTATTTATATATATTAACTAAATAAATTCACTATTAAAGTCCGTTTAAATTTTATTACCAAATATCCATTTACCTTTTCCATCAAATTTGAATTCCATTCAATTAATGTAACCAATCAAATTTTCCATCCACATTTTAAAATATAAACCTAAAATCTGCAATTCATTATCCTGTATTAACGTCATCCAATTTCTATCTATTATTATAGACTTACAATCTATATATATTCATTGATTGATTTTATACAATTATCATTAACTTTTCATTCAATTACTATTTAATGTATATTTATCCATCAATCAATCCGATATTTTCTTTTCTTTCCTTCTATTTGATAAATAACCTAGTATACCCTTACATATATTCAGTTCCAAATTTTATAGAATTAAATTCTAATTACTTACCACTTAATACAAACATGCACTTTAAATTTTTATTTTAAATAAATTTATTAAATGTCGACATCCACTAAATAAAATTTACTTTTCATTTATATAGTTGCAATTAAATTCAGTTATTATTTCATAAATACTATTTCCGATTTATATCTTCCAGTATTAATTTGACAAATCAATTTAATTAACAAATTATAACTTATAACTACGAACGCCAATTTACGTTATTTCAATCTATTTCCATATAAATATTTAAATTGTTAACCTTTAATTACAATTACTATATCTAATTCCTACATTTACTCAAATAAAATCTTAAGACTTTTATTTCATTCTATATTAAATTAGAAATCCTATTAAATTAACACATTTAAAATCATCGAATTTAACGGGTCGTTACATATAATAATCAAATATGCAGTTCATGAAGCTGTTTTACAAAACCATTGATTATATTTATACAATACATATCAAAGTACACATACCAGAGAATAATAATTATTGCAGCGGAATTAAATGGTGTAGTGGAATACTATTGTAGATAATATTACCACAAATCTTTGTCTTCGTCCTCCAGAATAAAATCTTCAAATCCTGAAATGCTCGGACTGACCCGAGCGAATCGAAAAGACAAAACACTCGAGTCAGAACTAAAAGATCTTATGTAAGTTAAATCAGCAGAAATAAATATGAGTGCAGTAACTCAAGAGATGCTCGGGATTCACATCTCCAAAGGATCTGTTAAACTATTTACTATGTAGTAATATTTTGCTATTATAATATTGTCTATTTATAAAATAAACTTACTTTTTCTTAGCATTAAGGGGTTACCCGTATAGCCCTTAACACGTAATAGTCCCAGTAGTCTATCCAGTATCAGCGCATCTCTAGATCGGGAGACTACCCTAAATACTCCACAGGCTACGGGAGAAAACCAAACTCATACAAGGCGCGCTATGGTAGGTGACACGCCACAACTAGACAATACCAGGGTAGATATACCAATTACACTTCCGGGCCGGTGGAAACACGTAGCAGCTACTACCGCCCACCTCGAACAACACCGCCAAATAAAAAGAATCAAAAGTGGCCACCAAATAAAATCTCCAAGTCAGAATGTAATAGCGAAGGAGTGCGTTCGATCAAAGGAATGACCTCATTAGCCCGTCAATTGCTCCTGTTTTAGCCAACTTATGCCAACTCACGGAGTCGGGTCTACGTAATTACCTCAGAGGAAACGCCGCCACCATCCTACTACGTTCTGGAATCTCCACCGCATACAAGGTTGTTAAAGTGGTTTTCAGGGTTGGCAGAGAGTATGACAACTTCCGATCCCGGTCTCTTCAACAACCAAATGTTATTATAACACCACGGACCTTTCAAAATAGTTTATACTTTAAAACAAGAGTATAATATCCATTTCAAAACTATAAATACTATATCATTTCTGTTTTAAAAACACAAATCAATGTGATATCATTTCTGTTTCAAAATATATTCTTTTTCCAAAAATCATAGCCCTTTCAAATCTATATATCTTGAAACCCATAGCTTTGAACATAACTTTACTGTTTAATGGTTTAAATATTTTATTACTTTATATAATAAAATAGCTTCTTTAATTTCACAATAAATTCTAAATACCGATTTAAACCTCTAAATAAACCATTTCAATTCATATATTTCCAAGCTTTAACTATTCCACCATTTCAAAACCAATTCTTTGATAATTCCATATATATCAAATTCAATTACTATTATTTAGATTTGAAATGGTTATTTAATAAATCTAATAAATTTAAGTAAAACCTTTAACCTCAAACAACTTGATATTCTTAAATTTTATTTAACTTGATATATTCATTTATATCAACTTTATATTCATTTAAAACACTTTAAACCAAATCAAGTTATAACGCATGCCCTTTAAAATATCCATTTTTATTTAAATTCAAAAACAATTTATTCAAGTACAATTCTCAAACAATTCAATTCAAACCAATTTCATATTTATCTTCCAACTTAAATTTCATTTTAGTCTTTTAAAAACTCTATATATATATATATATAATATCTTAAATAGGTACTTAACCATATAATATAAAACAATCAAACTCTGTTATTCAACTTATTTTTATTAAACAAATTTACACATAGCTTAAATTAAAGAATTTAACTATATATATAATATTATTTATATAACATCAAAATTAATATTTATTAAACCGTATATTCCTTTCCAAAACCATAGAAATCATTTCAAAATATTTTTATATATAGACCGCGGTGCTTGTATATAATTTTCTATCCTATGGTCAAGTGATATGGATATTTATCGTTTCAATCCGCAATTTAAAAATAAAAATTACGGTTATATATCATTTTGAACCGCAATCCTGAATGCAATAAAATTCATAATAACTTGCAGTTTATAACAATATAAATACAGCATTCATTCATCCAATATCAACCATCAACCATTTATCACAATCATCATCCAAATTCAAACAATACATCAATATATAACAGGTGATAATAACACATATCAACTATCAGTTTATATTCAAAAATAAATTATAACTGTTTATTGGAAGTTTTAAATGCAATAAATAAATAGATAACAATTTAACGGGCAGTTTTATATTCAAAAATAAATAAATTTAACTGGCAGTAATATGCCATATTAAATTGAATAATAATTTAATTAAGATGAATGCAATTAACTGAGATGATGATTAAAAACATGCCAAAAATTTATAAATAAATTTCAAATCACACCATATATCAATTTAACAGACATAAGAAATTTTAGAAGTTGTGAGTCGGTTAAAACACTCACCTTTTGAATTTAAATTGAATTTAAATTTAATTTAAATCCAAAAATTGGACGGTCTCAGAATTCGTCCAAACCAGCGCCAAAATGTCCAGAACTCCAATACGAACCTAGCGGGGAAAACCGAGCGTAAAACGGATGTCGTATGCATAAGTTATAGTAATTAAAACAATTGAAATATTAAATTAAAATTAATATAAAACAAAGCATCACCAACCCTTATCACAAGCCACGTCATCAGAGAGCCATCTTCCTTCTTTTCGCATGCCATCAGAAAAACACGACCCAACTTGAAACTGAACCCTAGAACGTATTCCGCCGCCACCTCAACAACGACGTCGAAACCTCCATCACTCTCGGCCGTTCGCCCCCTCTCCCCATGCCGACCTCCTCCTGGCCGCGCACAAGGCCCAGGTGGCCGAGAACAGTTGCACCGCCGCCTTGGGTTTCCACCTTTGTTGAATTTATGCGGACGATCTAACCGTCAACTTGCCCCACAAATCATGCCGATGAGCTCCTCTCAGTCTTCTCCACACGATGGTATAATTGATTTGACAATCTATCAACGTTGATCGTCACGTGATGAACGGCCGTGACTTCTTCGATTTTTATCGGTCAAACGACAATCCAAAATGAAAAATGGATTTCACCAGAAGATTACGCACTTCGAGAGCTTCAACATATAATTTTTTTGAATTTTTATGAGGAGTTTAGATTTTTAAGTTGATTTTTGATTTGAAATTTGAATTGGATAAATTAGGGTTTACAACCATTGAGGAAGAGGAGCATAGAATTTTATGTACGTATAGAAATAAGGAGTAAAGGATGCTAGGGTTTATAACCAGATATTTATAGGCAAAGTTGAATAGGATGGATCAGATAAAATAGATGTGCGCGCTAACGACGAAATGGCCCAAAAAGCCCGTTCTGACTTCAGAACGAAATTGAGTCAACTCATATATCAAAATAGACGTTTTAAAATATTTTAAACGCAATGGAAAAGATTTCATGTCCAAATTCCATTGCATGAAGAAGTTATGCAAAAATCAGTTTTTTTCAAATTGGTTTTAATTGATTTCAATTAAATCGATTTCAAGGCGTTTCGCGTTCGTACGATCAAGCGACAAGTCAGATCGCTACGAAACTTGAAACTCTACAATAATTCACCGATACGGATCCGATGAAACAGGTTTCGTCGAAATCCGAGTCAGTGGCCAAAATGGCTATTTTTTACACTAATTAAATAAATTTATAATTAATTGATTTAATCCAATTCTAAAATTTTAAAATTTAAAATTGAAAATTTTATCATCTTTATATTTCTCAAACATTTACAATGATTTAAACAAATTTAAATGTCAATTTAGAGAAGATAAATTTATAAATTTCAACATAAATCCTCCATTTCATTAAATTCCCACATTATAAATAAAATCCCCAAAATTCAATTTAGTTAAATAAATAAATTATTATTCCATTCATTCCTGTCAGATAGATGGATTAAATATTGCATTCAAAACTATTACGGAAATATTCTCATATTCCATCTTTATTCCAAATAACGCATTATTTAGCTATATTCAATTTCATTTAATTGCAATTAATTCAATTATCGAACTTTACATTTCAAATTAGATAAATAAAACCTTGGTTTCCATTTTTTTTAAATCAAGCAATTAATATTGTGAATAAAAATAACATTGCTTAAATTTATATTAACAAAACATTAATTTGGATTTATTGTAATTGATTTCCAAAGTTTATTTACCCATTAAATGAATAAACAACCTATATAAACTTTGCCACCTATTTAAATCTAATTGCATTTATAAGTTCGTTACTTATCAATCCAGATTATAATTTCATCTAAAATGCTAATTTTATTTCATTATGTTAATACACGCCTAATTACATCTTAAGTTGGATAAATATTATATTAACATCACTACTTTAAATCCAAACTCTTGTAAATTTTTACTTACAATTTATTGCAATTAGTTTCACTTAATTTGGATTTCGCTAAATTAGTTTTTGTAACATCCCGCCTTTTCGCACACTTTAAACCGACACGCGTGCAAATTCAAACCTTACGGAAGGGCGGATTGTTATGGGGTAAATAAGAAAAATAGAGAAGAAATAAAACAAAATAGAATCTCACAGCGGAAGGATAAAATATAATAATAAATATACAGTTCATAACTGGTTTACAAAACACTTGATTCTTCTTTATACAATAAATATCAGAGTTATACATACCAATACAATCAATGCAGCGGAACAGTATGAGTGTGGTGCAATACTATAAATAATAATAATACGGATTCTTCGTCTTCGTCCTCCAAAGCTAAAGTCTTCGATCCTGAAACGCTCGGACTGACCCGAGCGAATTTGGAAAGACAAAAACACTCGAGTCAGAACTAAAAGATCTTATGTGAGTTATATTAACAGAAATAAATATGAGTACAGTAACTCAAAAGATGCTCGGGATTTACATCTCTTAAGGATCCGTTAAACTATTTACTATGTAGTATATTGCGCTATTATAATAGTGTCTACTTATAAAATAAACATACTTTTTAATAGCATTAAGGAGTGACCCAATATTCCCCTTAACACGTAATAGTCCCAGTAGTCCATCCAATATCATAGTCCCTCCTGATCGGGAAGCCACCAGAGGATACCACACGGGCTGCGGGAGAAATCCAAACTCGTACAAGGCTCGGTATGGTAGGTGACACGGCACAACTAGGCAATGCCAGGGTAGATATACCAATTGCTATCCAGGCTGGTGGAAACGCGTAGCCGCAGTTACCGCCCACCTCGAACTAACTCCCCCAAAATCAAAATAGAAGTGGCCACTGAATCAATCCAAAGTCAAAGTATAATATCGAAGAGGAGGGTCCGATCAGAGGTATGACCTCATTGGCCCGAGAATCGCTCCTGTTTTAGCCACCTTATGCCAACTCACGGGAGTCGGGTCCACGTATTTACCTTACAGGAAACGCCATCTCCAACCTACTTCATTCTGGAATCTCCACCGCGTACACAGTTAGTCAAAGTGGTTTTCGGTATCGACAGAGAGTATGTCCATATCTGATCTTGGTCTCTTTGCCAACCCATCGTTATTATAACACCGCAGTCATTTGGAAAATAATTTATACTTTAAAACCAGATTTGAAATTTCCATTTCAAAACTATGAATACGATATCATTTTTAAACCCAAAACAATATGATATCATTTTATCCCAAATCAATTTCTTTTTCCAAAATCATAATGCTTTAAAATTTATAACATCTAAAAACCAAATATTTGACTTATACTTTCAAAGCGTAATATTTCGAAATTCCAAATTTAAAACCATAACTTCTAAAACTTACATGGTTTGGATATTCAACGGTATATAGAATAAATGGTTTAACTTTAAGGTTACTTTGTAAAGAAAATAATTTCCATGGCTTTACAAATATATTTCTTTAATTAAAGTCTAAACCAAAATTTAAATATCACTTTCGAGTTCCAAAACCATTTCAATTTATATATATGTCCATTTTGAGTATTAATATTCCAAAACTAAAGTGGGAATTTATTCTTTCAACAAATTAAATGTTCTATTATTTAGTTTTGAATATTCACATAAAATTTCATAAATAAAACTCCAAATTCTAGTAATTAAATAATTTCTCAAATTCCCTTTATACTAGAATATACATTTTTAAGTTTATTTAGGACAATTCAGTTTATAAATATCATATCTTTAAAATTTCCAAACTTAACATATATTATAAATTATCAATCCCATTTCTAAGTTTTTATTCCATTTTTATTTAACGGATTTATACACAGCTAAAGAAAATTTAACTTCATATGTATATATATAAATGGAAGAATAATATTTATAAAATATCAAAATTAAATTTTTTATAAATCGTATCACATCCAAACCATAGAAATCACTTTTAAAATAATTTATTTATAGACCGCGGTGCCTGTATAAAATTTTCTATCCTATGGTTAAGTGATACGGATATTTATCATTTCAATCCGCAATTTAAAAATAAAATTTTGCGGTTGTATATCATTTCAAACCACAATCCCGAATGAAATGAAATATGCATGATAACTTGCAGTTTAAATGATATAAAATAAAACATCCATTCATCAACATCATCCATCATCCAAATCACAATCATCATCCAAAATAAAACAATATCAATATATATCGGATAATATATAACAGGTAATAACTGGCAGTTATATTCAAAATAAATTTATCAACTATTAATCTAACAATTATATTTAGTAATAAATTTTATAACTGTTAACTAGCAGTTTATATGCAAACAAATAAATTCTAACTGTCAATTAATATGCAATAAATAAATTAAATTAACAGTTGAATTAAACAAATGCAATTTAACAGATATGATGAAATAAGCATGCCAAATAGTCATAAATGAATTTCTATTCATTTCTAAAATAATTTAACAAACATAAAAACTTCTAGAAATTGTGAGTGGGTTAAAACACTCACCTTTTGAATTTAAACTGAATTTGAATCCAATTTAAACTCAAAAATTTGACAGTCTCCAAATCAGTCCAAACCAGTGTTATCAGATCCGGAATTAAATTTAGATCCTAACAAAAGAAATTTCACGTGAATCCGAATTCGTATGTAAAAGTTACACGATAAAACGTGCTTGAATTTCCAATGAAAAAATAAATAAAAGAAGAACACATTTACAATTTCATTAAGTGCCACGTCAGCCCTCACTGTCTTCTCCCCTACAGGCACGCATTCCTCATGAACGAAACAAACAGGTATCGTAACCCTAGCCGCCTACATGCTCGAAAACGCACGCTGCTTCACAGTCTTCCACCTAGATCCGAAGCCGCAACCTCGTCCTCCACCCCAGGCCGCACCCTGTAGCCGCGCGCGCGCATCCCTAGGTGGCTGGAACCACCTCCGCCCGCTCCTCTCTCGGCCAGATCTGGACGATCTGGAGCGCCAACGACCATCAGTGACCGTATAAATGAACTTTCCTCAGCCCCTACTTCACGCCTATGCCCTTCGATCGACTCCACGGCTCGAATCTACCGTTAAATGAGGCAACGACCTATGGACGGCCAGAAATCAATTGAAATTTCCAGCATAAATGATGACTCCAATCGAAAAACGAATTACACCTTAGGGTTACGCTCTTCGAGAGCTACAACATATATTTTTCTTAAATTTTTAGGAGGACTTTGAATTTTTATTTAAATTTTGAATTGAAGTAGATCTAGGTTTTGCAACCATTGAGGAAGAGAAAGAGATGAAGAAAATGAGCGTACAGCCAAATGACAGAAAGGAGGCTAGGGTTTGTAGCTAGGTTTATATAGAGGGGTTAGAGATAGAGTAGATAGACCGTAGAATGAACGTGCGGAACAAACTATGGCCCAAAAAGCCCGCTATGCCTCCGGAATCGAATTTGTTAAATCTATATATCCAAAAAGGTAATTTAAAATATTCTGAACGCGATGGAAGAAGTTTCACGTCCAAATTCGATCGTATGAAGAAGTTATGATGGAAACAAAATTTCCAAATTGATTTCAAATTGATTTTTAATTAAATCGATTTCAAGGCGTTTCACGCTCGTACGATCAAACGACAAGTCCGATCGATACGAAACTTGAAACCCTATAATAATTCACCGATACGGATCCGATGAAACTGGTTTCGTCGAAATCCGAGTCCGTGGCCAAAATGGCTATTTTTTATAATAATTAAATAAATAGAAATTAGTGAATAAATCCAAATTTTTATAAATTTAGTCTTTAGAATTTGAAATCTTTATTACTTAAAATTCTCAACATTTAAAAATGATTACACAAAATGAAATGTAAATCTATCCAAGCTCAAATCACCATAAATATCCAATATAAATCCTTAATTTCATTAAATTCCCAAATAAAAATTAATATCAGTTTAGTTAAATAAATCAATTTGTATTCCATTTCTTCCTGTCAACAAATGAATTTAAATTTTGGATTCCAAATTATCACACAAATTTCCTCATATTATTATTATTATTTTTTAATTTCAAATAATGAATTATTTAACTATATCCACTCTCATTTAATTGCAATCAAATTCCATTATTAGATTTTAAATTTCAATATAAGTAAATAATTCCTGATTTCCTTTTCTTTATTCGCTATTTAAAGTATTACCATTCTCACCTTCATCTAAATCTTCATTTATGAATATTAAAAATAGATTTCCCTTATTTGCTATTTATACACTTATAAATTCCAATTCCAAATAGATAAATCTCCGTTTGCACTACTTAAATCAAAATCAATGATTATCCTATCTATACATTTTAAGTGGATGGATCAAATGTTGCATTCAAAAATCTACTTTCTTAATATTCTTAGATTTAAACTCAACTCTCTATAAACGGAAAATTTAGATGTTTAAACTTCTCTTATTACAATTAACTTATTATTATACATTAAACTTAAATATCCTGACAAAGCTTGCTTTTTTTTGTACTCTTTTCATTTTTACATAAATAAAATTAGCAGTAGATTCATACCTTATTATGTAATTAACTTTAATTCCACCTAAATAAATATTTACATAATCTTTAAATATTAAATCCATTAAATTTCAAATGTATCCCTTTGATATTTACATTAACTAAAACAACTTCACATAACCATCTAGTGTCAATTATTACAGTAAATACAGTGTTCAAATGTCAGCTGCAATTAATCAAATTAATTGCAAATAAATTCCAAATAAATTCGATTTTTATTTAGTTCCCAACTTAATATTCAATCAATTTATCACTCAACTAACATAGTTAATATTCCTTTTATATTCCATTACAGTAATATTTCCCAAATTTCATCTTTTGTTTGCATAAATTACTGGATTTCAATTAAATTGTAATATTGTTAACTTACACATAAATAAAACTTAAAAACCTCAATTAATTCATTCCACTTTGGTTCCATTCTTAAGATTACACTAATTATCATATTATGAATGGAAATTTACCTAGGTTACATCTTATTGAATTCACATTCTTTACTTACCCATATAAAATCCACACTAACTGCAATAATTTAGTGCATTAATTGAAATTGATCAAAATAAAACTTAACAAACTAATAGAATAAGTAACTTACAAAATTTATTGTCATAAATCTATTTTATAAGTCTACACTTAATTACCTTACAATACGTTTTACGTTACTATAAATTTATATTCACTCTTTCGTTACTATATTAATAATTACTAAAGTAACGTTTTTCTTAATTAAAACTTTCTCCACGATTGAATGAACTTTATATTCAATACATACTACCGAATTGCAATCACTTATGTTCTATCCAACATACACTAAAATTCACTTTCATTAATTTATCCAATGTTTACATCCACAAATTAACAATTTAATTTCATTATACAATTTGCAATTCATATATTATAAATAAATTTTCCAATTTTGTTTCTTTCAGCATTAATTAAACAAACATATTTAATTAAGAAATTATAATGTTTTTCACTATTTATTTACACTCCATTAAAACCCAGCAGTCGTTTCAATCACATTTGAATTGCATTAAATTGGTTATCCATCAACTGCCATTTGTATTACTACCTTAATTCTCATACAGTTACCGTTTAACCAATATATATAAACACATAGGAAGTTTAAATTCTTGTCTTTAATTCTTTAATTTATATTTTATTCAAGTGCAACAATATTACATTCCAAAAATGCTATTTCCTTATTGATATTTTGCTTAAATTTCAACAATTAGGTTAAATAACCGTTTCTACAATTCATTATTAATTATACATCTAAATCTTCTTTATTTATTCAACTTACACAAAGGTATACATCTTGCCCTATCTCAAACATTAGATTTTGATTCAATTTGACAATAATTAAGCTTTAATCACCGTTGCTAAAGTTTTCATTTAGCGTTCATCCTAGTATTAATTTATCTCTCTTATATATATATATATATATATATATATATATATATATATATATATATATTTCTACACAATTCAAATTTCAAAAATCCATTTTAATTAAAAAAAATTAATTGTCGAAATCTACGGGTCGCTACACTCTCCCCCACTCAAAACTTTTCGTCCCCGAAAAGGAAAAGAAGGGAAAAGAAGAATTTCGAAATCAATATTTTAAATTTACCAAATTAGTTAATTTAGCTAAAATATACAAATTTATATACAGTGAGAAATTTAAGTGATTTCACCATTAATCAACCAATCAATACAACAACCATCAACCTTACAAACAACATACATACACAAGACAAAGCAACCATTTAATTCATCAAACAAATAGTTATTCGGGTTCAGAACTTGAAATTTGTATGGAATGAAAATAACTATCAAGTGCATCCTTTACTCAGCAGTCTTAGACGGAACAAAGATAGATTATTTATTCATCCAAAACTTCAAATTCCATTACCCAACCAACCATAAATCAACCAATAATAATTTCAAACCAACAACCAAATTAACTTATTATACATTTATTTCATGCTTTAGTTGTTAGATTTTCTTCTTTCATTTATGGAGTGATTTCTTCATTACTTACAATTTCACTTTTCATTTATTACAATATTCATTATATTGGTATTCCATTTTATTTACTTAAGTTTATATCATCTATTTAAAATCTTACCTTTACTTATATAGTAAAATTTCCAATTTAACTTAAGTTTATACATTTAATCCTCATTAATTATAGCAAATATAGTGAATTATTCATTTCCTCAACCTTCACTTGTAAGTCTTCTCTTACATTTTCCTTACTAACATTGCTACTTTTATTATATGGTAAGTAATATATGTTTTAAGAATGTAAGTGAAAATTTATACAAGTTTCTTCTAAATTTCTTTAATTAATTAATGGTTCAATAAATATATATTCGTTTCATAAAATTACAATTTCATCTTACCATTAATTTCATTCATTTATGAAATGTTGACGTTTCTATTTTATTCAATACTAGTAACAAATTAACAACACTAAATTTGCTACCCTATAACATTAATTCTTACAAATAAAGAAGTTTACTAATTCATTTACTAATGTTCACAATCGTTTATTTACATTACTTATCTTCCTATGGTATTAAATTTTCTTTAATTAAAGGTTCACATTTTCTATACTAAATTGAACTATTAATTGACTGGAATTTTAAGAACCAAATACCGGGTTTAATTCCAAATTATTTAAAATATTAGATAAACATATTCTTTTTACTTATATATCTCAAATTAAAATCAAAACGATAAAATTTTCTTAAAAATTTTGCTGTAAATTTCTACAGTGGCCTTTCCTCTTCGAAACTCGAAAATGAATGTCGATGACGCGTGCACTCATCACCGAAATTATTTTCCAGCGACAGAGAGGAAAGTACAAACTTATTTTCCAAAATCTTCCTTTAAAACAATTCTTCCGAATTATATTGAAATATTTATCAGAGAATACTTATAAATAATACCATTATATTCCAAAATTTATTTGAAAGAATTTTCAAGACCCCCGGAACTTCAGTTCTAAATTTCCAAATTCATTTATCTATTATTATTTACTCTACTTCCTAACAACCAATCTATAGCAACCAAATATAGATATAATTTGAAAATTTTATTTTATATATAGAAAATAGATTAGGCAAAATTATTTCATTCTCCTATATTAAAACAAATATTATGTCGGTCTGTCCTATTAAGTGTTTAGAAACTCCTATTGATGTCACAGCGTCCCATGCATCATCCGGAATTTATAAATACAAAACGGAATAGATTAACACAATATTAAAACCCTTTTATAAAACTAACAAGTACGCTCTCTCATATATATACACTCAGCGACTCCCATAGGGTATTACTACCCTATTAACAAAGAGTCAAACCCCACAAAGCTAAGATTTATCGCTAAACCAAAGCTCTGATACCAACTGTAACATCCCGCCTTTTCGCACACTTTAAACCGACACGCGTGCTTATTCAAACCATACGGAAGGGCGGATTGTTATGGGGTAAATAAGAAAAGCAGAGAAGAAATAAAACAAAATAGAATCTCACAGCGGAAGGATAAAATATAATAATAAATATACAGTTCATAACCGATTTACAAAACACTTGATTCTTCTTTATACAATAAATATCAGAGTTATACATACCAATACAATCAATGCAGCGGAACAGTATGAGTGTGGTGCAATACTACAAATAATAATAATACGGATTCTTCGTCTTCGTCCTCCAAAGCTAAAGTCTTCGATCCTGAAACGCTCGGACTGACCCGAGCGAATTTGGAAAGACAAAAACACTCGAGTCAGAACTAAAAGATCTTATGTGAGTTATATTAACAGAAATAAATATGAGTACAGTAACTCAAAAGATGCTCGGGATTTACATCTCTTAAGGATCCGTTAAACTATTTACTATGTAGTATATTGCGCTATTATAATAGTGTCTACTTATAAAATAAACATACTTTTTAATAGCATTAAGGAGTGACCCAATATTCCCCTTAACACGTAATAGTCCCAGTAGTCCATCCAATATCATAGTCCCTCCTGATCGGGAAGCCACCAGAGGATACCACACGGGCTACGGGAGAAATCCAAACTCGTACAAGGCTCGGTATGGTAGGTGACACGACACAACTAGGCAATGCCAGGGTAGATATACCAATTGCTATCCAGGCTGGTGGAAACGCGTAGCCGCAGTTACCGCCCACCTCGAACTAACTCCCCCAAAATCAAAATAGAAGTGGCCACTGAATCAATCCAAAGTCAAAGTATAATATCTAAGAGGAGGGTCCGATCAGAGGTATGACCTCATTGGCCCGAGAATCGCTCCTGTTTTTGCCACCTTATGCCAACTCACGGGAGTCGGGTCCACGTATTTACCTTACAGGAAACGCCGTCTCCAACCTACTTCATTCTGGAATCTCCACCGCGTACATGGTTAGTCAAAGTGGTTTTCGGTATCGACAGAGAGTATGTCCATATCCGATGACGCAGCGGATAATTCGAAATAAACTTCAATCGATGAATGTAGCAATCGGTGAGTTGAAAATACCAAAACGCCCAAGTTCGTTGATCCAAAGATACCGAACTCTAGCTATCTCTAACACGTTGATAGCGCACTATACCGTGTTTAAAGATCTACGATTCTTCGCACGTTGATCTAGCGCACTAGATTCCGTGAATCGGCTTCTGCAATCGTTGAATCGAGCGCACTCGATTATCCGAAAGAGGAGATAGGAGATTACACTCAACTACCAATTGGTATGAAAGCACAAAGCTAACAAAAGGAAATTTTATTCAATATTCAACCCCCCCAAAAATGTACAACACACGCGTATTTATAGTATGTACAACGCAGCACAACAAATCAACACCTAACTCTTAGGTCGGCAGGCGACTTACGACCTAACTAAGTCGGTACCGACTTATACAATGGCGACTCAAGCTTTTACAACACAGCACAATGTACGACTCAAGACCTGGCCGACTTAACCAAGTACGGCCTACTTACAACATACGACTCAACGTAATTACATACAGGACCGACTCAACATTTAAGTCGTACACAACTTAGTACCATACATATTTACAACACCTATCTCACGACCTATACTAAGTCGGTAACGACTTATACACCCACGACTCAATACATACCGATTTAACACAGTAACACACCTTCGACCGACTCATCTCCATGCCGACCTACGACTCAAAGGCATACGGCTTAACTCCTTGCCGATTCATCTTAGGTCGTAGCTCGTTAGCTCGGCGCAACGGTCCCTCTGGTCTCCAATTAGCTCGGTCCCGACTCAACCCTTCTTCCTCAACTCGCACCTTTGCCACACATGCTTCCTTAGGTCGGAGCCGACCTAGGCCTTCACATCCTGGATTCCAGTTAGGTCGGAGACGACCCAATATGCTTCTGTTAGGTCGGTGACGACTCAAGACTCTCCAGTTAGGTCGCGCCCATGCTTTGTTAAGTCGGCTTCCCTTTCCCCTTGGCTTGTTAACTCGTGGCCTTTCTTCCATAGCTCGTAACTCGTCATCCTTGACCCTATTAACTCGGAAACGACATAAGGCCTCTTTATCAGCTTGTGAACAACCTTTATTAAGTCGTGAGTGACTTATGCTTCTCAAACGACTTAAGGTCACTTCATTAACTCGTTCATTCTTCTTCCTGTTAAGTCGTAGACAACTTAAACTTCCTGAACGACTCATCAACAAAGCTTTGTCCAAACGACTTAAAGTTCTTGACTCATTTAAACTCGTTGACTCCGTAGTTCGCGCTGCATCATCCTTCCCTAGTCGGGAGAAATTCGTCCTCGAATTTAAAAACTTTCGTCTTCGAGACGCTGTCTTCCATTCATTATCTGGTTTGATGTGGCACTGTTGATAACTACTCTTGAGATTAATCCTATCTTGACCCTTTGACGATATGGTTCGAAATAAAGAATGTCTGGAATAAAATAGACGTGGCATCAGACAGGCGGCATAAGGAAGTGATCTGAGGGAGATGACGTAAGAAAAAGTGTGGGATAAACTAAGCACTAGATGCCAGATCCACGTCATGTAGCACAGGACTTCATAAAAATAGTGTCGTATATCATATTGCTTCTGCCAATAGGAAGACGTGATATAGAACCAAAACTTATCCAAAATGTGAGACGATATAAGGAAATTTAAAGTCATAGAATGACTTAGGAAATCCTGTCCGAAGAAGTGTGATGATTCATGCTCAGATTCTTGTCTTTCCTTATCTCGTTCAGAGATGCTATCATCTAAAATCTTCCCTTGACGTGTTGTATCAATCTTCCCTGATTGAAATGAATTCCCACTCGATTCTCCTTCAACATATTTGATTTCATAAAATGGTTCCAAGCAATTGACATTGGCCATGTTTACAGTGTGGACATCATCTGACAACTTCAATTGGCAATCATTCTCTTTCTCCTGTCGTATCAACTTTTCTTGTTCTTTCAGACTCACAAGGTCATACGATCCTGGCAGTAAAATAGCCTCTGGTATGAGTTTGGTTTGAGGTTGAATGTCCTGGAGTGATGGTAACTCTTCGGATAATGCCTCAGAATATTCGACTTCAGACTCATCGAATTCTGATCCAACTTCCTCGAAAACATCAAGATCTTCACTCACTTCTTGCTTGGTCAATTCAAACACTCTATTCCTCATTTCCACATACTCTTTCAAACATACAAAGTTAGTTTCTTCAGGTAGTTCCTCAAACATTTCATCTTCACATACTTCATCCTCCTCAGGGTTCTCAACATCAAAATCTTTTCCGGATTCAATCAACATTGACAACTCCTCATCATCTTCCATTTCATCGACGAACTCTCTTAAAGATAATAAACAATCTGATTCTGCCTTTTCTTCCATTTCACTTTCACTTTGCCCAGGCTCCTCGAAAACCCTGGAATTAATACTTGGCTGGTTCTCATCCATAAGCTCAGGTGTCAAACAAAAATCCTCCATCAACAAATGAATTCCCTCAACTCTGAACACAATTTCTTCTTCCATACTATCGATGTCAAACTTTGGCAATGACGAGTAATCAACTTCTACATCCACATACTTTGACTCAATCTCTTCGTTACCATCAAATTTCAGCGGTTGATAAAAGTCAAATTCATCAGTCCTCCTCACCATATTACTCTCCTCATTACTTGACAAAGATCCTTTATCGTTATCAAATTGTGGTGCTTGATAAGAATTAACTTTGTCAATCCTCCTCAACAAATTACATTCTTCGTTCTCTAACTCGAGCTCTTCATCTTCATTATCAAACTTTAGTGGTAAGGCTGCGAATGATTCTGTAGGACCAACCTCTTCTAGCTCTTCCAGTATTGGTTTAACTTCCTCCGGAAATTGAAGTTCTTCTCTTGCCTCATACATAACCAATGTTTCAGTACTACCTTCCGATTCTTCAACACTCTCGCTGAATGATATTGGACTAGTCGGTTCCTCTTCTTCTTCTGTCCCGCTGTCAGTACGACCATCCACTTCCTTACTTCCACATTCTTCTATAACAAAGGGTTTCTTCTGGGACTTTGTACCTTCAAAACTTCGATGGTTAGACTCCTGATAATGATAGCGCTTAACTTGGTCATCAACATTCATCGTAATGATTCTGTGTGCAACTGGTTCGTTGATTCTCTTGGAAACTTCTCTACTGTAAGGAACGCCATCAAACTGATTGCTGGGTCTTATAACCATACCCTTCCCTTGACTACCTGGATTCCTCTTCTGCAACTGTTGGTTAACACGAGCTTGATAATTGTAGGGTAAGAAATTTGCTTTCATCATCCTTTTCATCTTATCCCACTTGACAACTTTAGATTTCTTCATTCTCTCTCTGATTGATTTAGTTTGTTGCCACCAGTCCATAGCTCTACCTCTCAAGCTTGCAACAACTAACTTAACTTGGCGATCTTCAGGAACATCGTTGAGTTCAAACATTCTTTCAACCTTTGACAACCAATCAAGGAATTCCTCTGCTTGTAACCCACCTCGGAATTCTGGAATTTCTGTATCCCTCCTAGATTCCTGAAATCGAAAATGAACACTATCACCATAACGATCTTCTTCAAATTTAGATGAGCTTCGATATCGATTCTGAACATTGCTTCTGCTATGAACGTGCTCATCCTTTCTACTTCCTCTTTCATAATCACGATGATCTCTCCTCATCGAAACTGATGATTCTCTTCTGTCACGACTAGATGATGGTAACATCCTCCTCGCTTCCGTAACCAATGGCGAAACTCGGTTTTCTCCATGGTCCGAGATTGGCGACCTTCTGCTTTGACTTGTATTCAAATCCATCATCAATTTCTCCAATCTACCCAAACTTTCATCGAACCTCTCCTCGATGCTAACTCTTCTTGGAGGCATAATTCAAACAACACAAAACTTCAACAAATCGAAAATTTCAACAAATCTCCAAACTTTCAACACAATCAATCTCGGCTCAACAATGCTTTATATACGGCTCGCACTTAGCTCGGCACACACTAACTCGGCAACGAGTTATCCGGCTCTACCTTAACTCGGTTCAATTTAAGTCGGCTAGCTTGACTCGGCTTATCCCTTAACTCGGCAACAGTTAACGACTCAAGTAATACCGGCTCCAACTTATCTCGGCACACAGTTAGACCGGCTCAACAACACACAGCTCCTTTGTCTCGGCAATGATTAGCTCGGTACTGATTTTACCGACTTAAGTAAGGTTGGCTCCAATCCAATCTCAAGGCGCGGCTCAAACTAGCTCGGCCTACACTCCAAACCTTCAAACTTTGGCGCGCAAACACCAATTCCAATCCAAACAAAGTCCAACTCCTCGATCCAAAATGCAATGGATCAAACACTCCAAACTTGATGCAACTCCAAGATGAACACGATGAACAACTCCAAACTTCAAAACTTGGCTCCAAGAATCAACTTAGCTATGATTGGCTAAGTATGGCTCTGATACCAATAATGACGCAGCGGATAATTCGAAATAAACTTCAATCGATGAATGTAGCAATCGGTGAGTTGAAAATACCAAAACGCCCAAGTTCGTTGATCCAAAGATACCGAACTCTAGCTATCTCTAACACGTTGATAGCGCACTATACCGTGTTTAAAGATCTACGATTCTTCGCACGTTGATCTAGCGCACTAGATTCCGTGAATCGGCTTCTGCAATCGTTGAATCGAGCGCACTCGATTATCCGAAAGAGGAGATAGGAGATTACACTCAACTACCAATTGGTATGAAAGCACAAAGCTAACAAAAGGAAATTTTATTCAATATTCAACCCCCCCAAAAATGTACAACACACGCGTATTTATAGTATGTACAACGCAGCACAACAAATCAACACCTAACTCTTAGGTCGGCAGGCGACTTACGACCTAACTAAGTCGGTACCGACTTATACAATGGCGACTCAAGCTTTTACAACACAGCACAATGTACGACTCAAGACCTGGCCGACTTAACCAAGTACGGCCTACTTACAACATACGACTCAACGTAATTACATACAGGACCGACTCAACATTTAAGTCGTACACAACTTAGTACCATACATATTTACAACACCTATCTCACGACCTATACTAAGTCGGTAACGACTTATACACCCACGACTCAATACATACCGATTTAACACAGTAACACACCTTCGACCGACTCATCTCCATGCCGACCTACGACTCAAAGGCATACGGCTTAACTCCTTGCCGATTCATCTTAGGTCGTAGCTCGGCGCAACGGTCCCTCTGGTCTCCAATTAGCTCGGTCCCGACTCAACCCTTCTTCCTCAACTCGCACCTTTGCCACACATGCTTCCTTAGGTCGGAGCCGACCTAGGCCTTCACATCCTGGATTCCAGTTAGGTCGGAGACGACCCAATATGCTTCTGTTAGGTCGGTGACGACTCAAGACTCTCCAGTTAGGTCGCGCCCATGCTTTGTTAAGTCGGCTTCCCTTTCCCCTTGGCTTGTTAACTCGTGGCCTTTCTTCCATAGCTCGTAACTCGTCATCCTTGACCCTATTAACTCGGAAACGACTTAAGGCCTCTTTATCAGCTTGTGAACAACCTTTATTAAGTCGTGAGTGACTTATGCTTCTCAAACGACTTAAGGTCACTTCATTAACTCGTTCATTCTTCTTCCTGTTAAGTCGTAGACAACTTAAACTTCCTGAACGACTCATCAACAAAGCTTTGTCCAAACGACTTAAAGTTCTTGACTCATTTAAACTCGTTGACTCCGTAGTTCGCGCTGCATCATCCGATCCCGGTCTCTTTGCCAACCCATCGTTATTATAACACCGCGGTCATTTGGAAAATAATTTATACTTTAAAACCAGATTTGAAATTTCCATTTCAAAACTATGAATACGATATCATTTTTAAACCCAAAACAATATGATATCATTTTATCCCAAATCAATTTCTTTTTCCAAAATCATAATGCTTTAAAATTTATAACGTCTGAAAACCAAATATTTGACTTATACTTTCAAAGCATAATATTTCGAAATTCAAAATTTAAAACCATAACTTCTAAAACTTACATGGTTTGGATATTCAACGGTATATAGAATAAATGGTTTAACTTTAAGGTTACTTTGTAAAGAAAATAATTTCCATGGCTTTACAAATATATTTCTTTAATTAAAGTCTAAACCAAAATTTAAATATCACTTTCGAGTTCCAAAACCATTTCAATTTATATATATGTCCATTTTGAGTATTAATATTCCAAAACTAAAGTGGGAATTTATTCTTTCAACAAATTAAATGTTCTATTATTTAGTTTTGAATATTCACATAAAATTTCATAAATAAAACTCCAAATTCTAGTAATTAAATAATTTCTCAAATTCCCTTTATACTAGAATATACATTTTTAAGTTTATTTAGGAAAATTCAGTTTATAAATATCATATCTTTAAAATTTCCAAACTTAACATATATTATAAATTATCAATCCCATTTCTAAATTTTTATTCCATTTTTATTTAACGGATTTATACACATCTAAAGAAAATTTAACTTCATATGTATATATATAAATGGAAGAATAATATTTATAAAATATTAAAATTAAATTTTTTATAAATCGTATCACATCCAAACCATAGAAATCACTTTTAAAATAATTTATTTATAGACCACGGTGCCTGTATAAAATTTTCTATCCTATGGTTAAGTGATAGGGATATTTATCATTTCAATCCGCAATTTAAAAATAAAATTTTGCGGTTGTATATCATTTCAAACCACAATCCCGAATGAAATGAAATATGCATTATAACTTGCAGTTTAAATGATATAAAATAAAACATCCATTCATCAACATCATCCATCATCCAAATCACAATCATCATCCAAAATAAAACAATATCAATATATATCGGATAATATATAACAGGTAATAACTGGCAGTTATATTCAAAATAAATTTATCAACTATTAATCTAACAATTATATTTAGTAATAAATTTTATAACTGTTAACTAGCAGTTTATATGCAAACAAATAAATTCTACCTGTCAATTAATATGCAATAAATAAATTAAATTAATACTTAAATTAAACAAATGCAATTTAACAGATATGATGAAATAAGCATGCCAAATAGTCATAAATGAATTTCTATTCATTTCTAAAATAATTTAACAAACATAAAAACTTCTAGAAGTTGTGAGTGGGTTAAAACACTCACCTTTTGAATTTAAACTGAATTTGAATCCAATTTAAATTCAAAAATTTGACAGTCTCCAAATCAGTCCAAACCAGTGTCATCAGATCCGGAATTAAATTTAGATCCTAACAAAAGAAATTTCGCGTGAATCCGAATTCGTATGTAAAAGTTACACGATAAAACGTGCTTGAATTTCCAATGAAAAAAAAATAAAAGAAGAACACATTTACAATTTCATTAAGTGCCACGTCAGCCCTCACTGTCTTCTCCCCTACAGGCACGCATTCCTCATGAACGAAACAAACAGGTATCGTAACCCTAGCCGCCTACATGCTCGAAAACGCACGTTGCTTCACAGTCTTCCACCTAGATCCGAAGCCGCAACCTCGTCCTCCACCCCAGGCCGCACCCTGCAGCCGCGCGCGCGCATCCCTAGGTGGCTGGAACCACCTCCGCCCACTCCTCTCTCGGCCAGATCTGGACGATCTGGAGCGCCAACGACCATCAGTGACCGTGTAGATGAACTTTCATCAACCCCTACTTCACGCCTATGCCCTTCGATCGACTCCACGGCTCGAATCTACCGTTAAATGAGGCAACGACCTATGGACGGCCAGAAATCAATTGAAATTTCCAGCATAAATGATGACTCCAATCGAAAAACGAATTACACCTTAGGGTTACGCTCTTCGAGAGCTACAACATATATTTTTCTTAAATTTTTAGGAGGACTTTGAATTTTTATTTAAATTTTGAATTGAAGTAGATCTAGGTTTTGCAACCATTGAGGAAGAGAAAGAGATGAAGAAAATGAGCGTACAGCCAAATGACAATAGAAAGGAGGCTAGGTGACGCAGCGGATTAATCAACAAAACTTCAATCAATGGAATGTAGCAATCGGTGAGTTGAAGATACCAAAATGCCCAAGTTCGTTGATCCAAAGATACCGAACTCTAGCTATCTCAAACACGTTGATAGCGCACTATACCGTGTTCAAAGATCTACGATTCTTCGCACGTTGATCTAGCGCACTAGATTCCGTGAATCGGCTTCAACAAACGTGGATTCGAGCGCACTCGAATGACGTAAGTGGAGATAGGAGATTACACTCAACTACCAATTAGAGAAGAAAGCACAAAGCAATCAACAAGAAATTTTATTCAAAAATCAACTCCCAAAAATTTACAACACACACGCTATTTATAGAGTTTTCTGACCCTTAGGTCGTGACCGACTCATACCTCACGACTCATATAAGTCGTTGCCGACTCATCTAAGTCGTTGCCGACTCAACAGACAAAGCTACCTACTTCAATTACAACACTTCATACGCAACCGACTCAAACACGGCCGACTCATCACAACACAGTACACAGCGACTCAACATATTAACACCCCTGACCGACTCAAAAGTATACGACTCAACAAACCCAGACTTATGGCCACACCTCCGACTCAAAGAAAACAATTAACGACTCATCTTGCCAAGCGACTCACGACTCATCCGACTCATCAATTGACCGACTCAACACTCATACGACTCAAGCTTCCCAGTTCCTTGCCGCATGTCTCTTCGAACGACTCAGTTAGGTCGTGCCCCCTTTCCTCCGACTCAAGGCTTTCCCAAGATGGAGTTTCCCCTTGCTTCCTGATGAGTCGCTGACGACTTATAGTAACGTTGTTAGGCGACTCAATCCCTTCACGTTGAGTCGTGGACGACTCATTTCCCCCCAACACCGAACGACTCATAGTTTGGCTTGACCGTCCCTTTCCTAACTCGTTCCCCTTTGTTTTAATAAGTCGCAAACGACTTGAAGCCTTCTCCTTAGGTCGTGATCTATGTCCCTTAAGTCGGTAACGACTTAAAATCCCCGAGCTACCCAACTCCAAAGCTTCCTCCACACGACCTAGAACCATGTTAACTCGTGACCGACTTATCTCTTGAGGAATTGTAGATCGTGTTGCATCATCCTCCCCTGGTTGAGAAAAATTCGACCTCGAATTTGCAACTTTTTCCACAACAATCTCATCTCCATGATACGGAATTAAATGTTTGACGTTAAAGACATCAGAAGTATAAACATCATCTGGTAACTTTAATCGGTAAGCATTCTCATTGATTTTCTTCAAAACTTCAACTGGACCAATTTTTCGCGCCTTCAACTTGTTATAAGCACCCACCGGAAAACGATCCTTTGTCAATACGGCATAAACCAAATCTCCTTCCTTAAATTCAACCTTTCGACGTTTCAAATCTGCAAACTTCTTATATTTCTCATTCGATTTCTCCAATCGTTCCTGAACGATTTTATGACATTCAGTCAGCTCATCAACAAAATCGACAGCTCGTTTAACTGTTCCTTTCGACTGTGGTACTACTGCTAAATCCAACGGTCCCCTGGGTAAATTTGAATAAACAATCTGAAACGGACTGAATCCTGTGCTACGATTTACTGCATGATTATGAGCAAATTCTGCTTGGCATAGCTTCATGTCCCAACTTCTCAAATTATCCTGTACAAGACAGCGCAACAAATTTCCCAATGACCTGTTAACAACTTCCGTCTGCCCATCAGTTTGTGGATGGTACGCGCTACTAAAATTTAGCTTCGTTCCCACCATCCTCCACAAACTCAGCCAAAAGTGACTCAGGAAACGAGTATCTCGATCAGAAACAATAGATTCTGGTAAACCATGAAGTCGATAAATCTCTTTGAAAAATAACTGTGCCACTCGAACGGCATCTGCTGTCTTCTTGCAAGCAACAAAGTGTGCCATCTTTGAAAATCTGTCCACCACAACAAATATTGAATCATTTCCCCTTTGAGTTCTTAGCAAACCCAAAACGAAATCCATGCTAATATCAACCCATGGCTTAGATGGTACAGGTAATGGCATATACAACCCTGCATTCGTTGTTGTTCCTTTTGAAACTTGGCAAATATGACATCTCTCCACAAATCTTTCAACCTCTTTTCTCATCGACGGCCAAAAATAAGATTGTGAAATCAACTGCAAAGTACGATCACGGCCCACATGCCCCTCCTCGTGTAACTCCTTCACAATCTTCATTCTCAGACTACAATCCGGAATACACAAGCGATTTCCTTTAAATAGAAAACCATCAACCAACAAAAATTCATCGGTACTCCCATCCTTCACTTTCTCAACATATTTCACAAAGTAAGGATCTTCTTCAGTCATCTCTGGCAGCATTTCAAACCCCGTTACTTCAACCTTCATTGTCGTTAGTAAATGACTCCTCCTACTCAAAGCATTAGCTACTCGATTTGTCACCCCTGATTTGTGCTTAACGACAAAAGTAAACTGCTGCAGATAAGCAATCCATGATGCATGTCTCGCAGAAATCTTATCTTGCCCCTGTAAATGTTTCAAAGCTTCGTGATCAGTGTACAGAACAAATTCCTTCTGAAATAAGTAATGTCTCAAATGCTTAACAGCCTGAACAACAGCGTAAAATTCAACGTCATATGTACTGTATCTCATCTTTGCCCCTGACAACTTCTCACTAAAATAAGCAACTGGCTTCCCATTCTGACTCAGAACTCCTCCAATACCAACCTTCGAAGCATCAGTATGCAATTCAAACAATAACTGAAAATTCGGCAAAACAAGAATTGGTGCAGACGTCAACAATTCCTTGATCTTTTCAAAGGCAACCCCCGCTTCCTTTGACCACACAAACTGTTTACCCTTCATGCAATCAGTCACTGGAGCCATCACGCTACTGAAGTGTGGAATGAATCTTCGGTAGAATGACGCTAGCCCATGAAAACTTCGCACTTCTGTAATTGTCTTTGGCTGTGGCCAATTCCTGACTGCTTCAACTTTGCTTTGGTCAACTTGAATACCTTTCCCTGAAACAACATAACCCAGGAATAAAACACTAGGTGTCATAAACACACATTTCTTTGTAGCAGCATAAAATTGTTCTTCACGAAGAATAAGCAACACTTCCCTCAAATGTAGAACATGCTCCTCCGTACTCCTGCTATAAATCAGAATATCATCGAAATAAACCACGACGAACTTCCCAATGAATGGTCTAAAAATTTGATTCATCACCCGCATGAATGTACTAGGTGCATTTGACAAACCAAATGGCATAACCAACCATTCGTACAACCCCTCTCTTGTCTTGAAAGCTGTCTTCCATTCATCTACAGGTCTGATTCGAATTTTATGATAACCACTCTTCAAATCAATCTTCGAGAATATGGTTGCCCCACTCAACTGATCCAACAAATCATCCAACCTCGGCATAGGAAATCTATAACGAACAGTGATCTTATTCAAAGCTCTACTATCAGTGCACATCCTCCAAGTTCCGTCCTTCTTGGGTACCAACAATGCCGGCACAACACATGGACTCAAACTTTCCTGAATACGCCCCTGCTCAAGCAACTCTTCCACCTACCTTCGTAACTCCTCATGTTCCTTCGGACTCATTCTGTAATGTGGTCGGTGTGGCAACACTGCTCCTGGAACAAGATCAATTTGATGCTGAATGTCTCTAAGTGGCGGTAACTCCTTTGGTAACTCTTCTGGAAAGACATCTTCGAATTCTTTCAAAACTGGCTTTGCTTCTTTCGGGATTTCAACTTCTTCACTACTCTCTCGCCCAATCAACAAAAACACTTCAGGTTCTTCCTCCACTTCTTTAACAAACTCCTTCAAAGTCAACAGAGTTTTCAATTCTTCGATCTCCTCTAGCTTGTTCTCCTTCTGCTGCTGCTTCTTAGGAACCAAAGTGATTTTAGTACCCTCGAACATGAAACTGTAACTATTGGCACGACCTTCATGTTGAACTGCTCTATCAAACTGCCATGGTCTGCCCAATAATAAGTGACAAACATCCATATCTACGACATCACACCAAATTTCATCCTTGTACTTCTTCCCAATCGAAAAATTAACACAAGCCCTTCGACACACTTTCACTTCACCTCCCTTCCTTAACCATGCTAGCTTGTATGGTTTTGGATGCTTCTCGGTCTTCAAGTTCAACTTTCTAACTGCCTCTGTAGAAATAATATTATCGCAACTCCCAGCGTCAATAACGAACTTGCAGACTTTCCCCAGAATAGTACATGTCGATTGAAAAATATTGCTTCTCAGCCAACTACAATCCTCCTCTTGCTTTGGTGTCAAACAACTTCTCCTCATCATAAGATTACATCCTTCATCACCCGACACTTCTTCTTCCTCCTCAACATAAGGTACATTTGAATACTCTGCCTCCTCACCATCATCTGCCTCAACCTCTGCAACCATGGTTCTCTTCTTCGGCTTTGGACATTCGTTGCTTTTGTGACCCAACTCCTGACAATTATAACATTTGAAAACACTACTAGCCTTCGCCTTCTCTGCCTCCTTCACCACTGGCTTTGTAACGGGTTTAGGAACACTAGAACTTCCACCAACACCCCTTGCTTGATTATTAGAGTTAGTAAACACACCACCTCCACGCCTTCCTTGCTTCTCCCAAGCTAACGCTTTCTGATGTGCCTCTGCTACTGATCTAGGATCAAACATATTAACCATATCCTGGATCTGCATTCTCAAGCCCCCAATGAATCTAGCAGTTAGCTGTTCTTCTGTCTCCATGATATCATTCCTGGCGATGAGTTGGTAAAATTCATCAGCATAATCACTAACAGATTTTGTCCCTTGCCTCAGATTCTGCAACCTTTGGTACATAAGTGACTGATAGTTGTAAGGTAAGAAAGTAGATCTCATCAACTTTTTCATCTTCTCCCAAGATTCTATCTTTGACTTCCCCATTCGTTCTCGAGTAAGTTTAGTTTGCTGCCACCACGCCAATGCTCTCCCCCTCAGCCTTGTAGCAACTAACTTCACCCTTCGATTCTCCGGCACCTCCTTGAAATCAAAGATTTCCTCCACATTAGACAACCAATCTAAAAACTCCTCAGCAACCATCCCGCCTTTAAACTCCGGAATCTCCATCTTCATTCCCGATTCCCAACGGCGATCATCCTCAACATCCCGATAAGAATTCCGAACTTGGTCTCGATCTCGATAATGAATACTTGCTCTATCACCCTCTTCAACAAAATCAAAAGTACGCCTACATCGATCTCGACCAATATCATCCCTTCGCTCATGCATGCTTCTTTGACTATGTCTCTCCTCATCTCTATATGCTTCATGGTCAAATTCATGTTGACTTCTTCTCTCTTCATGTGCATAGTCATGATGATCTCTTCGTGATGAAATTGATGTTTCTCTTCTATCTCTACAAGAATGTGGCGATACCCTCCTCGCTTCCGTAACCGATGGCGAAACTCCGTTTCCTCCATGGTTCGAGTTTGGTGATCTCCTCCTTTGATTCAAATCATTCATCAATCTC
Source organism: Allium cepa (assembly GCA_030765085.1). Taxonomy (NCBI): domain Eukaryota; kingdom Viridiplantae; phylum Streptophyta; class Magnoliopsida; order Asparagales; family Amaryllidaceae; genus Allium; species Allium cepa. The sequence goes on along the minus strand of CM060943.1, from coordinate 53,140,680 downwards.
TCTAATTTACCAATGCCTTCATCAAATTTTTCATTAATACGTTGTTCCATAAGTTCAGCTTCTTCTCTACGATACAAAGCTTCAACGTTTTGATGTCGGTTAGCTCTCCTTGGTGGCATGGTTGTAAACTTCACAAGACTTCAAAAATTCAACACAACAACAAGTCACGGCTCAATATGTCTCGGCTATGCTTTATACGGCTCACACTTGACTCGGCTACCTCTCCAAACACTTCCCTAGGCTCGGCTACTTCCCAAGTATACACGGCCTAACTTCCTTCAAACACCTTTGCTCACTTTGATCCAAAAAACAATGGATCAAATACTCCAAACTTGTTGCACTTCAATATGAACACGATGAACAATTTCAAACTTCAAAACATGGCTCCAAGAATCAACTTAGCTATGATTGGCTAAGTATGGCTCTGATACCAATAATGACGCAGCGAATTAATCAACAAAACTTCAATCAATGGAATGTAGCAATCGGTGAGTTGAAGATACCAAAATGCCCAAGTTCGTTGATCCAAAGATACCGAACTCTAGCTATCTCAAACACGTTGATAGCGCACTATACCGTGTTCAAAGATCTACGATTCTTCGCACGTTGATCTAGCGCACTAGATTCCGTGAATCGGCTTCAACAAACGTGGATTCGAGCGCACTCGAATGACGTAAGTGGAGATAGGAGATTACACTCAACTACCAATTAGAGAAGAAAGCACAAAGCAATCAACAAGAAATTTTATTCAAAAATCAACTCCCAAAAATTTACAACACACACGCTATTTATAGAGTTTTCTGACCCTTAGGTCGTGACCGACTCATACCTCACGACTCATATAAGTCGTTGCCGACTCATCTAAGTCGTTGCCGACTCAACAGACAAAGCTACCTACTTCAATTACAACACTTCATACGCAACCGACTCAAACACGGCCGACTCATCACAACACAGTACACAGCGACTCAACATATTAACACCCCTGACCGACTCAAAAGTATACGACTCAACAAACCCAGACTTATGGCCACACCTCCGACTCAAAGAAAACAATTAACGACTCAACTTGCCAAGCGACTCACGACTCATCCGACTCATCAATTGACCGACTCAACACTCATACGACTCAAGCTTCCCAGTTCCTTGCCGCATGTCTCTTCGAACGACTCAGTTAGGTCGTGCCCCCTTTCCTCCGACTCAAGGCTTTCCCAAGATGGAGTTTCCCCTTGCTTCCTGATGAGTCGCTGACGACTTATAGTAACGTTGTTAGGCGACTCAATCCCTTCACGTTGAGTCATGGACAACTCATTTCCCCCCAACACCGAACGACTCATAGTTTGGCTTGACCGTCCCTTTCCTAACTCGTTCCCCTTTGTTTTAATAAGTCGCAAACGACTTGAAGCCTTCTCCTTAGGTCGTGATCTATGTCCCTTAAGTCGGTAACGACTTAAAATCCCCGAGCTACCCAACTCCAAAGCTTCCTCCACACGACCTAGAACCATGTTAACTCGTGACCGACTTATCTCTTGAGGAATTGTAGATCGTGTTGCATCACTAGGGTTTATAGCTAGGTTTATATAGAGGGGTTAGAGATAGAGTAGATAGACCGTAGAATGAACGTGCGGAACAAACTATGGCCCAAAAAGCCCGCTATGCCTCCGGAATCGAATTTGTTAAATCTATATATCCAAAAAGGTAATTTAAAATATTCTGAACGCGATGGAAGAAGTTTCACGTCCAAATTCGATCGTATGAAGAAGTTATGATGGAAACAAAATTTCCAAATTGATTTCAAATTGATTTTTAATTAAATCGATTTCAAGGCGTTTCACGCCCGTACGATCAAACGACAAGTCCGATCGATACGAAACTTGAAACCCTATAATAATTCACCGATACGGATCCGATGAAACTGGTTTCGTCGAAATCCGAGTCCGTGGCCAAAATGGCTATTTTTTATAATAATTAAATAAATAGAAATTTAGTGAATAAATCCAAATTTTTATAAATTTAGTCTTTAGAATTTGAAATCTTTATTACTTAAAATTCTCAACATTTAAAAATGATTACACGAAATGAAATGTAAATCTATCCAAGCTCAAATCACCATAAATATCCAATACAAATCCTTAATTTCATTAAATTCCCAAATAAAAATTAATATCAGTTTAGTTAAATAAATCAATTTGTATTCCATTTCTTCCTGTCAACAAATGAATTTAAATTTTGGATTCCACATTATCATACAAATTTCCTCATATTATTATTATTATTTAATTTCAAATAACGAATTATTTAACTATATCCACTCTCATTTAATTGCAATCAAATTCCATTATTAGATTTTAAATTTCAATATAAGTAAATAATTCCTGATTTCCTTTTCTTTATTCGCTATTTAAAGTATTACCATTCTCACCTTCATCTAAATCTTCATTTATGAATATTAGAAATAGATTTCCCTTATTTGCTATTTATACACTTATAAATTCCAATTCCAAATAGATAAATCTCCATTTGCACTACTTAAATCAAAATCAATGATTATCCTATCTATACATTTTAAGTGGATGGATCAAATGTTGCATTCAAAAATCTACTTTCTTAATATTCTTAGATTTAAACTCAAATCTCTATAAACGGAAAATTTAGATGTTTAAACTTCTCTTATTACAATTAACTTATTATTATACATTAAACTTAAATATCCTGACAAAGCTTGCTTTTTTTTGTACTCTTTTCATTTTTACATAAATAAAATTAGCAGTAGATTCATACCTTATTATGTAATTAACTTTAATTCCACCTAAATAAATATTTACATAATCTTTAAATATTAAATCCATTAAATTTCAAATGAATCCCTTTGATATTTACATTAACTAAAACAACTTCACATAACCATCTAGTGTCAATTATTACAGTAAATACAGTGTTCAAATGTCAGCTGCAATTAATCAAATTAATTGCAAATAAATTCCAAATAAATTCGATTTTTATTTAGTTCCCAACTTAATATTCAATCAATTTATCACTCAACTAACATAGTTAATATTCCTTTTATATTCCATTACAGTAATATTTCCCAAATTTCATCTTTTGTTTGCATAAATTACTGGATTTCAATTAAATTGTAATATTGTTAACTTACACATAAATAAAACTTAAAAACCTCAATTAATTCATTCCACTTTGGTTCCATTCTTAAGATTACACTAATTATCATATTATGAATGGAAATTTACCTAGGTTACATCTTATTGAATTCACATTCTTTACTTACCCATATAAAATCCACACTAACTGCAATAATTTAGTGCATTAATTGAAATTGATCAAAATAAAACTTAACAAACTAATAGAATAAGTAACTTACAAAATTTATTGTCATAAATCTATTTTATAAGTCTACACTTAATTACCTTACAATACGTTTTACGTTACTATAAATTTATATTCACTCTTTCGTTACTATATTAATAATTACTAAAGTAACGTTTTTCTTAATTAAAATTTTCTCCACGATTGAATGAACTTTATATTCAATACATACTACCGAATTGCAATCACTTATGTTCTATCCAACATACACTAAAATTCACTTTCATTAATTTATCCAATGTTTACATCCACAAATTAACAATTTAATTTCATTATACAATTTGCAATTCATATATTATAAATAAATTTTCCAATTTTGTTTCTTTCAGCATTAATTAAACAAACATATTTAATTAAGAAATTATAATGTTTTTCACTATTTATTTACACTCCATTAAAACCCAACAGTCGTTTCAATCACATTTGAATTGCATTAAATTGGTTATCCATCAACTGCCATTTGTATTACTACCTTAATTCTCATACAGTTACCGTTTAACCAATATATATAAACACATAGGAAGTTTAAATTCTTGTCTTTAATTCTTTAATTTATATTTTATTCAAGTGCAACAATATTACATTCCAAAAATGCTATTTCCTTATTGATATTTTGCTTAAATTTCAACAATTAGGTTAAATAACCGTTTCTACAATTCATTATTAATTATACATCTAAATCTTCTTTATTTATTCAACTTACACAAAGGTATACATCTTACCCTATCTCAAACATTAGATTTTGATTCAATTTGACAATAATTAAGCTTTAATCACCGTTGCTAAAGTTTTCATTTAGCGTTCATCCTAGTATTAATTTATCTCTCTTATATATATATATATATATATATATATATATATATATATATATATATTTTTCTACACAATTCAAATTTCAAAAATCCATTTTAATTAAAAAAATTAATTGTCGAAATCTACGGGTCGTTACAGTTTTCATTACGTTATTTCATAAATCTACATCCAATTTCATTTAATATACCCAATAAATTCACTTACTAAACATATATTTTATTTAATAGACTAAATAAATATGTAATACGTAAAATTTGCTACCATTAACTTTTTGTTTCATTAAAATTTTTATTGCTTACAACAAATGCTACCCTTTGTGTTAATTATTATTATTTACGAATATATTGAAGTTGTCAACTATATACATTTGTTAAAGTTAGAAATTCATCCAGTAGGTCCCATTCCTTTATATTAACTTATGAAATAAATATGCATTTCCGTTGCTTATTACCTTTATACTTTTTAATTACAGTTCTCTCATACATACAAATTTCAATCTACTAAAAACTTATAGTAGTTGCAATTTATTTGGTTTGCACTAAATTGGTTATTTATCATCTGCCATTAACATTTCCACCTTAATTTACATTCAGTTATTATTAATCGATATATTATCGCATTGGTTAATTTAGCGATTACTCTCTTCATACTTTTATTTACTTATAATTTAATTTTATACCCAAATGCAACAAATTTACACTTCCCATTATTATATAGATTTGAATTCCCTTCTAGTTAATATTTTTATTTAGTAAATCACTAATTCAACATTCCCATTGGTTTCTTATATTAAACTTAAAACCAAGTATGCCAATTTACACTATTTCAATTAATTGCAATATAAATTTTAAATTGTTAATATTACTTACCACTGCTATATTTAATTTCTAACATTCGCTCCAATATAAATTAAAGATTATTAAAAAAATTCTCAACTTATGTGTTATCATCTTATGGGTCGGAGTTCGGAATAAAGTTGTGACTAAATCCCGACTCTGTTCCTGAAGCTTCTTAGGAATCGATCTCACCCAATTTATCTATTGCGTAACATCCTATCTGTGTTTTTCTTCGAATGTGAAATGCCTTCGAAATAGGATGTATTTCTCATAGAAATTCAAGGTCCGCAAATACCAGTGATTCCACATGGGAACCATAAAATTAATTGAGCAATCATATCTTGGTTTTCTATCATCTTGTGTTGAAGGTGAGAAATTTTAAAATTGAGCTATCTATCTTCCTTTTCTTGATGAAATAATTATGTTGTATACAGCCCTTTTCTTGAAAAATTATGGGGACACAATTTTTATAAGGAGGGGAGTCTGTAACAACCTTGGTTTTAGTGATTAACTGTAAGTATTAAATTATAACATTGAAATTAATAATAATTTTGAGAATTTAAATTGTTTGTTTGGAATAAACAATGGATTTTGGGAATAAAAAGAGAAAATAACATTTTGGAACTTTATTATAGTGGTTTGAGTTAATAATAAGTGAAACAAGATTTTTATTTGGTGATAGTGCAGTAATTTCATTAAGTATTGCCAATTGCTTCTTTTAATAATTTTTAAAAGGAGTAATTGATTTTTAAAGTGCGTTATGTAAATAAATAGGTGGAAATTGGTCTAAAATATGTTTTGGCTATAAATTAAGTTTTTAAATGGTTTAAAATATTTTTCTAAGTGAGAAAAGTATTTTTATGGAATTTTAGAAGTTAAAAACAGAGTTTTATTCATTTATTTGAGTAAATAGTGTTTTTTGTAACATAAAAGATTTTAATAATAATAATGTTTTAAAATAAAAATTAATCTTTTCATATAGTGTAAAATAATTTATTCCATATGTATGTAAATTTACATATTTTGTTTGGTTGAAAATTGGGAGCAAAATGACTCTGTTTTATTATATAGTGTAAATATGTGAATATTTGTTTCTTATGTGAATTAATTACTTAGGTTAAGTAATTTATTTTCTTCTTTTGGGTCAGAATGGCCATTATTGTTTAGCCTGGCCTGTGAAGGTGAGAAATAAAATAAATTATCATTTTAAATAATTATTATATAATATTTTGAAATTATTTTTTAGCTATACAATCTATATATTCTCTATAATAAGGGAATTTTCAAGGTTTGATTCCAAATACGATTTTGAAAATTGGTTTTGAAAGTTTGTTTTCTCAAGTAAATTATTTTATATATATATAATACACGTTTTTTCACTATACGAGCGAATGCGAAGGAGAATTAAACGATTTGGTAAAATAGGTGGTATGGGACACATGCGTTTATCTTATCGGTTGATTACAGACTTGTCTGTTTGATCTTTTTGACCTCGGGGTCGAGTTTACCTATGAGATGAGTTAATTTTTTTACTGCTTTGAGTATGAAATTTACTAGAAGTTAGTAAATCGTTAAGTGCGAACATTGGTATGGGACATACGTTAACACTGTTTGGGTTCCTACCCAAGAGTTTGTAACACATTTGTCTAAGAGACGTGTTTGCAAGTATTTGACCTTCAGGTCATTTTTCCTTCGGGATGTTTGTCTAAGAGACGTTTGTCATTACGACATATTTGTCCTTCGGGATGTTTGTCTTAGAGATGTATTTATTTGTCCTTTGGGACATTTGTCTAAGAGACGTGGCGCCCTATATTTGTGAGAACAGTACTTGGCAGGCCTCGGCCATAAGCATGTGCTATATCTTTGAAATGATTTCATTGATTTCTTTTTGATTTTCCAAGTGTATCACCATTTTACATTATTGGGCATTTGAGCCGTCCGAGATATTATATATTGCGATTACATCTTTGGAAATTGAACTTCTTATCGAGTTCTATAATTAAGATTTGGGTTTGCCAACATTTGGCGTTGTTATTTGACATTTGCATTTTGGTGTATTATTTGAGATTTGCCAATTAGCGTTGTTATATGAGATTTGCCTTTTTGGCGTTTATTTGGGTTTATTTCTCCTATGTTGGAGATTTATATTTGATAGCCTTATGGCATATTTTGAAATGGTGATTTCTTTGAGATTGTTTTGAGTTGCCAATAGGGAGGGTTCGGGATTTCTCCTCTTTGAGGTTATGTTTTTCTCTTAAACCATATTTGATGTTTTATGATACGCCGATGAGATGAGGGAAGCTTTTATTGTGAGAATTGTTATAAAGCTTTATCACCTTTGAGTTGCAATCATATTTAGTAATATCATATATCACTTGAAATTATTGTACCTACTTAGTTATGCTATGTGGAGTAACCATATTCTCTTAAATTATTCCTCCTCACTTGAGAAGATTACCACCTTGCCTTATGCTTATGTTATCGATTATCCTCTTAAACTGATTTGTTTAGCTAGACTGGCCCGTATATTTTATACTCGGGTAAGACCGAGTTGTTTCAGGTTAGATACCTGCTTTTGGACTTTTCTTGACGCTTTCGCCTTGGATATCAGCTTGTCTCTTTTTGTAGTTTTATAATTTTTTTGTATGACTCTTATATGTATTTATTGTATTGACTTGTTGTATAGATTGTGGTCCTTGTACCACTTCTATTGTACCATTTGTATTGTATGGGATGTATCTGTGTATATGTGTATGTATGTGTGTATATATTTGTTTGTTTGGCTACTGTTATGTAATATGTTGTACACATATTGTTGTTGTATTTTGTTCTTATAGATCTATTAGCCACTCTAGTTTTGTATTAAACATTTATTTAATATGTCGATCCACTTGAGAAAGGAAAAAAATTAAAGCACTAAATCGACGTATTCCATAGATGTTTAAGACAAAGCTATGGATGGTCGTTCCTAACCAGCCATATTCTCCGCATTAGCAGACAGTATTACCCAGTAATATTCTTTGTTAATGCGGGCCTCAGGGTGGGGTGTCACAACAGGAGAGAATCACGTTGAAATAAATATTGATAATTGGGTCCAAAAAGCTATCTTCTCCAAACGATCGAATTGGGGCTCGAGGCTTGTTCTACTTACTTCGAAATAGTAGTATAACCTTAGGAACGCCAAGCGGCATGCCAGGATAGGAGTTCGAAGTTTTTAGTTATATTAAGCAAGACATTTCGAGAAATAAATAATATTATTAATAATTTCAAAGTAAAACTAGACTATCTCTCGAACCACCTATAATCGATCAATCTTATACTCGAAACCAAACCCCCTCTCATTTAAAAACTCTACATTCTCCTCCAAATCTAAAAAAAAAACGCGAAATCGATTCATACTTTAAAAAAAAATCAAAGTCGAATTAAGGGCTCGCGATGATGGCCGAGATGAGGTGGAGGCGTGTCACTATTTGAGCAGCATTGTAGGCGAGAGGGAGAGATGCATCCGATCATCTAGGGTTAGGGCTTCTCGATTTCGCATGCATGAGTTGGATGTTGCTGCAATAACGTGGAGGATGGGGCGGCGCGAGTCGTCGATGGTGTCTGGGTGCGCGTTTGGAGTTCGAGGAGGTGGCCGCAATAGTCGCATACAGGCTGGGTCGCGATGAAAGGGGAAGCGACTATTGATATCGCGATGGAGGTTTGGGCACTGGGCGTGGTGGAGTGTTGACCAGCGAGTTGTGGGTGAGAAGCGGAGTTGATGGTGATGGTGGTTTAGGGTTCGACGAGAGTGGTGGAAGGTCAGCGTCTGCTGTACATGGTGGAGGGTAGGCGTGAATACTTGTATAAGCAGTGTGATTTCCAGTGGGGAGAATATGGATTAACGGTAATTAGCTTAATTTAATTTTTTTAAGTTATTAAATAAGTTTATTTAATCTCTAATTGTTAATAATCGTGTAATTTATTCATACGTGGTTCAAAAATCATGAAATTAGTCATTTTTGGTTCGTGGCTATAGAATCTATAAATAGACATTGGTTTAAGATTTTTCGGAGACGGCTGAGATTTTAGAAAATTTAAAATCTGGATGGTCGGCTAATAAAAAAAATCAAGGTGAGTAAATCTCACTCATTTGAATAGTTGGCTTTAATTTTAAATAGTTAAAAATATTTATTGATTGATTGAATGGATGGATAATTATTATTATCAGTTGGATGTTATATATAGCAGTACATATATTAGTAGTTAGATATATTCCCGCATGTTGGAGTGGATGAGACCCTATGCGCCCCGCATAATAGCGGACGACCCAATATTACCGCGATATCCCCCCAAAGTGGGATTGATATTTTATGTTACATAATATCTGTGGATGTGGAGAAACAGGTTGGAGGGATCCAACTGGATTCCTCAAAAAATATTGACTGTTTTATATATATTGATATATGATATGTGTGAATATCATGTTATGGATTGTGATATGTTTGATTATTAGATACTATGTAGCACTGGCCTTAATTTTGGTATTTTAAATAACATGAATATTATTTTTAAACTTTTGAAGGAATGAAAAGGAGATTTTTAATATAGAAATATTTATATTGGAATTCGGATTATTTTAAAAAGAAATTGATTTGGATAAAATAATAATTTAAATTGGAGTTGTACTTAACTATTTGTAAAATGTTTTAATTAGAGTTTTAAGAAAATATAAATGATATAAAGGATTTTTAACAGTGGAATTTTTATGTCATTTTATGGATTTATGGAAAAGAAGTTGAAATCGATATTAAAAATAGATTTGAAAATATAAATGGGATTTATGAAGAATTGGATTTATAAAATGGGACTTTATGAATGAGGTTAACTTTTATAAACAAGTGATACTCAAAAGGAGTATATAAATTTATAAACGATGTTTATAAATAAAGAAAAAGATATCGGCTTATAAATTGGGAATATGAATTCACAGTGTGAATTTATATCGAGATATGGAAATTTGTTTTGAAAAAAATAGTGGATTCTATTTTGAAAATTGAGAATGGTTAGGGAATCGAAGTGAAATTGATGTGTTGTGAATTGAGAGGGATTTTGTAACGACCTAAAATTTTGGTTATTTGAAATTGGAATATTTAATTGATTTTTAATATTTAAATGTTAATTTTAACTTGAATTTCAAATATAATGATTTATTGGATAATTTAAAAATTGGAATTTACTTAAATAATTGAATCTTGAGTTTTAAGCTAGATAAAAATAATTTAAAGGCTTATTAAATTTATATTAATAAGAATAAAGTAATAGAACTTTTATATTGAATCCAAAAGTGGTTCGTTCGATTTTAAAAATAGTTCGTTTAAATTAATGAGTAGAAATAGCCTTTAAGGCATAATCTTCGATTTTGACGAAACCAGTTCCATTGGATCCGTAATAATGTATTATTATCGAATTTTAAATCTCATAGCGTTTGGAGTTATCGTTTGGTCGTACGGGATAGAAACGCGCTGAAATTAATATCGAAAATTCAATATAATAATTGGGTCCAAAAATCTATCTTCTCCATACGATTGAACTAGGATTCAAAACTTTTACCATTGCGTTCGGAATAGGGGTATAATATTGTGAATGCCTAGCGGCACACCTTGTTAGGAACTCGAAATTTTAAGTTAGATAATCGAGACGGTTTGAAAATTTAAATATATATATTTATTTGGTTGACCATATTCACATCAGCCTTTTTTTCTTTCACTTCAAAACACTATAGATGGCCACCAACATGCTAACATCACGTCTCCCTCCCCTTTAAAAATGCACACAATAGACAGTGAAAGCAAGAAAAATGGCAAAACATTAAAAATTTGTTTCTCCACTTATACACACTTAAAAATCATGAAACAAATTCCTAAAATACTATTTCATCCCCCTCTTCAATCTGGTATGCCCTTTGGTGGTTGCGGCTGCATTATATCAAGCTCGACTTTGCATAGTTAAGCTAGGGTTGGAATTTGTGTCTAATTCGAAGAGCGTTTTTTGATTTGGAGGGTGGAGTGGTGATCGAGATGGAGAGGTGCATCTAGGTGGCTATTTTGTTGGAGGTCGGTCGTGTTTTGAAGGGTGTGACACTTGCATGATCGAGCCTTTCACGGTAGCAGGTCGTGATTCTTAGGAGGACGTCGAGCTCAAACATTGTGGTATGGGATGGTGGAGATTCGAGTGAGAAGAACAATGGCGAAGTCAAAATTTGTTTCGAGTGGTGGAGCTTGGTATAAGTGTTGTGTGCATTCGTTCATGTACAAGGAGTGTCTACATGCAAGAGGATTAGGGAAGAAGGCCTTTAAGTGTTGGACTGGGTCGCGTAAGTGGCAGTGGGCTTTTGATTTATTTAAAAAATTAAGTTAGTAATTAATTTAATTATATTATAGACGAAATTAAAAAAATTATAACTCCTGCATGCAAGGTTAAATTTGAACGAGACTTTTTGTGTTGCGATTATGGTGACAAGAGCTTCAAAATGAAACTAGTTTGGACGGATTTGGAGACAGTTGAAATTTGGGCTAAAATTGGGAGTTGTCCTGTTTTAGTTCCAAAACGGAACGTCTCGGCGACAACTGAAAACCAAAGTAAGTAAATCTCACTCATTTGGATAATTAGCATTAATTTTTAATAGTTAAATTAATTTTGATTGATTGGTTGAATTGATAAATTTTTATCATTTGGACGTTATTATATATATAGTAGTGTACATATATTAGTAGTTGGATTGATTGTTCCCGCATATTTTAGCAGATGAGACCTTATGCACCCTGCTAGTAGCGGATGACCCTATATTACCGCGATATCCCACCTCGAACCAGGATTGGTATTTTTATGTTATCTAACATCTATGGTTGCTGGAAAACGGGTTGGAGGGATCCAGATGGATTCCTCAAAAACGTTAAATTTAATTTCACATATAGTGATATATTATATGCTTGAATAATCTGTGATAGATTATAGTGTGATTTAAATTTATTAATGCTATGGTAGCACTGGCCAAGATTTTTAAAATACCATAAATATATATATTTTAAATTTGAAAATAAATTAAAAAGAGATTTTGGAAGTGAAGTATTTATATTGAAATTTAGATTAATTAAATAAATTTATTTGAATAAAAAAATGGTTTGACTTTGTACTTAACTACTCTGTGATATTTAAAATAGGGAGTTTGAAATAATGTATATGAAGGATTTTTACATAATAATCCTTAAGTGGTACTTGATTAAATATAAAAGGTTTTAAAAATCAAGATTTCAATAGATTGAGAAAATAAAAGTGAATTTGGAAGTAGAGATAAAATTGGTTATACTGAATCTTAAATAAGATTCTAAATTACGAAATAGGAGTAAAATCAAGATTTGGCTAGTTTTAGAATATAGTTTGGTTTATTTAAGAAATTGATTTATAAATGGAATTTAGTTTAGAAATCCATTTACAATGGATTTAAGTAATGTGAAACCATTATAAACTGGAAATGAGATTATGGGATTTATGAACAATGTTTATAAATAAAGTGAAATGATTATCATTTTATAATTTGAAGATGTAAATTCACGGTAAGAATTTATAATGAGATGGGTAAATCGGTTTAAAAAGAAATGATAGATTTTACTTCTGGAATTGTGAAAAAGGGATTTGTGAAATTGGGGACGTAAGTCGATTGGTGATAAATGGAGAAAGATCTAAAATATTATGTTGGCTATATTAGAATTGAAAATTATATTTTTATCGAGAAGTTGACTTTGTTTTAAAAAGAGGATTTTTAATTATTAATCTAGGTAACATAAAAGTGTTTAAAAATATTTCAGAAGATTAGTTATTTAAATATTTTCAAATTGTTAAGATGAATTATAAGTTTTATAGACAAGTTTTGTAAACCGATAGAATTTTATTAATAAATCAGAATTCATTATTGTTTCAAAGTTATGTAATTATTTTAATTGTTTTAAAAGTATATTTAATTGGTAAATAAAGTATTCGGGGAATAATGGTAGACTTTCATGGTGAAATCGGGAGGTGGAGAGTACCTATAGTTAAGTTTGGATTTCTCTGGGATAGAGACTTGATCTTTGAGCTGCGAATCCATGGTGGATACCGCGTGGTGCTTTCCATATTTATTTTAAAAGGTTTTTCAAATATTTTCAAAAGGAATGGTTTGTGAACATACTTACTACGATAAGATAAGTATATAACTTTTGATAAAGAGATTTAATCTATGGGAATTTAAATTAAATAAGACTTAGGAATATCAGTGGAAAATGAATCTTTGATTGAATGATTGTTTATTTGATTGTTAAATAACCGACTATCAAATCAGGACCAAAAAGTTAACTTTGGAAATATCTTGGAGAAACACAAGAATTATATGGTATAGTTACCGTCGAAGGTGCTATACTGTGCATATAAACTCGTTCGTTCTTCTAGGGCTATGATAGGGAATCCGTCCACTAAAGGTTAGTAGATGATCTCCGATCTTATTTTCATCTGTTTAGTTCCTAAAGAACTAGGGTTGAGTTTACCGGAAATATCGAATGTGTTTCGAAGAGACCGGGATTGAATAAGTTATCTGAAAACCACTTTGATCCAACAAATACGTTTTCGATGTGAAGATAAGAGCATGGAATCAAAGATGGAGCATTGAAGTGTAAAGGGCTAATCGCTACTAAACATGAGGAAGTTCCAAAATGGATGTAGTAGGAATAGTGCATTCGGTTTCGTCCAGACCCAGAACGGACTTGCATGGATGAATGCTATCAGTACATTATCATTGGAGGACAATGAGCATTCTAAGTGAAAAATTCCTTAAAAAGGTAATCGTAGCGTTAAGTCACATCAACGGAAATGACTGAAAATCAGAGGAGATGCAGCAAGGCTAAATGGGTCGCACCCAATTAGAGTATGTTATCTCTTTTCTAGATACCCTCAGATATATTATTAATTATGGATACTATGGTGCATGGAAAAAGAGCTCTCGATAAGGGTGGGAACACCCGGGGTGGTAATATATTCGGTCCTATCCACGTTAACGATAGGGACGGTTTTGTGTTATATAGGATCCCGACGAGGTCCTCAGTACATTATTCTAGATGTATACTGTGGTAGGTGGTACCCCAGTGCCTAGTCACTGTATGGAAATCCATTCTTTCGTGCCTCTACAGTTTTGGTTGTAAATCCTAGTATGCTGGAACTTAATAATCTAATAATTTCGGCTATTTGAATAAGTATTTGTACTAGACACTATTATAATATCAGATGATTTGATATAAAATGTTTTGGTTATCGTAAGGTAAAAACTCGTCGTCTTTTTGTGTGGCGTGGACTTACGAGATATCTTGTTTTTAAAAGGATTTTGATAACTTTAATGATGAGAAATTGAGTGTGTTTTCTCACGCTGGTTTTCTAAATTGACTCGGGTGTTATCTTATTATAATGCTCAGATAGGACCAAGTATTACAGGTTCAAGTTAGGATGTTATGGAGCTCAGGAGACGAGCTTGATGACAGAGACGCATTCCATGTACTTGATTATATTCCGTTGTGTGTGCTAGGCTGTGTAGTCAGCACTAGTGAGGACAAGTTATTAAAACTGTCCAGTGTTGAGTTATTGATTTGTTGTACTCTGATAATGTAATGTATAAATAACAGTTATAGTTCTTTTTTATAAAGACATGTTATTATCTATTATATATTGTTCCGTTGCAATTGTGAGATTCTATGTTGTTGTTTCACCTTCCATCTACCTCTTCACTCTCTTAGTTATTCTTCTTTTCATACCATTTGTGTTGGACAAGTGTGATGAAATGTCAGCTCAAAGGGTACATAATGATGGGTCGCTATAGATTTATAAATTGGAATTGGTAATTGAGATTTTAAAATATATTTTTATTAAGAAGTAAAGCTTGTTTTTAAAAGAAATTTTTATTTACTAAACTATGTAATTTAAAACTAGTTAATATTGAAATATTCCAAAAAAGTGGATTATTCAAATATTTAATATTAACTGAAATAAATTCTAATTTTTACAATTAGCTTTGTAAATCGATTTTTTTACTTAAAAATGGATTAGAGATGAATTATCAATATTCATTTAAAGTGTTTTAATATTTATAATAATTATTTAAACATGTTTTTAAAATTAATTATTATTCTTTAAAAATACTTATCATATATATATAGTTTTGAAGTGATTGAAATTTATTTATAAATTCTCTCGAGACTCGTAAATGGGGTATATAAAATGGATTAGATTTGATAAGAGCAATTTTATAAGGGATTTGGAGAAAATGGAATTTCAAGAATTTTGAATATAGAAACTTCGAAAATGAAATCTAAATTCTAAAATGAAGTTATAAATTGTTGGTTGGATTTGTAAAAGAGTATAAATCGGTTTTAGAAAATTGTAAGAAGGAATTTATTAAAAATTTCGAAGATTTTGAGATAAGTTATGAAATATTCTCCTAAGTATTTAAAAGAGGGTTTCAGAAAATATTTTAAGTGTGAAAAGATTTTTATAGAAATAATTCTCTAAGTGCTGTAAAATTGAATTCGGAAATATTTCTAAGTGTTGAAATGGTTTAAAATATCCTATTATAGATAAGTATTTGAAATTGTTTTCAAATGTTAGAATATAGGAAGAGAGTTGTTTATATATCTTTGTAAAGATATTTTAAAATGAATGTTTTGAAAGGTTTATAAGATTGGGCTTAGGGACTGTTTATGCGTGTAATTTGATAGTTAAAATAATCGACTATCAGAATATGGCCAAATTCGTTGATCGTTTTGAAGAGACCGGGATCAAATTTAATTATCCAAAAACTGCTTTTGATCCGATTTGTGCATTAAGAACTGTGATGTCGAGAATGCCATGAAGACAGTGATTATGGAGATTCGGTTTGTCCAGACCCAGGACAACTTGTATGGATGAATTCTATCATTGCATTACTTGCCTGAAAGGCAGTGTTAGCATTCCAAGTATGAATGTTATTCTAAAGGTAAACGTAGCCTCAAGCCTTATCAACCAGGAATTACTAAAATAGGGGAGATGCAACAAGGCTAAGTGGGTCGCAGGTTTGTTATCACCTTTCTAGATACCCTTGGATATATTATTATTATTATTATGGATATGGTTGTGCATGGAAAAAAAGCTCTCGATAAGGGTGGGAACAACCGAGGTGATAACATATTCGGTACTAGTTATCAAGTGCTAGGCCGGTCCTGCGTTGGACGGGGATCCAAGCGAGGTCCTCGGTAGATTTTTCTAAAGCTGTACTGTGACGGCCGGAACCCTAGTAGCCCTGTCATGGTATGAAATACAATATCCGCTACAAGCCTGTACGGTTTTGATTGTATACCAACTATGTTGAAACTTGAGATGCAAGCATTTCAGCTATTTTGTAATTTACTTTCTATAGACACTATTATAATATCAGATGATTTTGACATAAAATGTTTTGGTTATCGAAAGGTAAAACCACGTCGTGTTTGTGCGTGATGTGGTTTTACGAGATACTTTTGCTTTTCAAAGGATTTTGACAATAGTAATAATTCAAATTGAGTATGTTTTCTCATGTTGGTTTTCCAGACTGACTCGACTGTTATTTTATTATAATGCTCGGGTCAGACCGAGTATTACAGATTCAGGTTAGGATGCTATGAACCTCAGGAGACGTGCTGGAGGATTTCAAGCGTATTTCATGTACTTATTTATATTCCGTTGTGTGTGTAGACTGTATAGTCAGCACTGGTGAGGAAAAGTTATAATAACTCTCCGTATTGATGTATTAATTGTTTTACTCTGACGATTGTATGTATATTAACAGACACGGTTACTTTTGTATAAAAATCTATTGTCATATATTATATACCGATCCGCTGCGATTGAGAGATTTTGTACTAGTAGTCAAGTGCTAGGCCGGTCCTGTGTTGGCAGGGGATCCAAGTGAAGTCCTCAGTACATTTTTCTAGGGGTGTACTATGACGGGCGGTACTCCAGTAGCCCTATCATTCTATGGAATCCAATATCCACTATGAGCCTGTATGGTTTTGATTGTATACTAACTATGCTGAAATGTGAGATGCGAGCATTTCAGCTATTTTCTAATTTACTTTGTATAGATACTATTATAATATCAGATGATTTTTATATAAAATGTTTCGGTTATCGTAAGTTAAAACCCATCGTGTTTATGTGTGACGTGGTCTTACGAGATACCTATGTTTTTTAAAGGATTTTGATAATAGTAGTAATTCAAGTTAAGTGTGTTTCTCACGCTGGTTTTCTAGACTGACTCAGGAGGTGTTATTTTATTATAATGCTCGGGTCAGGCCGAGTATTACAAATTCAGGTTAGGATGCTATTGAGCTCATGTGACAAGCTGGAGGATTTCAAGCGCATTTCATGTACTTGTTTATATTCCATTGTGTGTGTAGACTGTATTTTCAAAACTGGTGAGGGCAAGTTATAGTAACTATCTATATTTATGTATTGATTGTTGTACTCTGATGATTGTATGTATATTAACAGATATAGTTTCTTTTGTATAAAATCTGTTATCATATATTATATATTGATCCGCTGCGATTGTGAGATTTTGTGTTGTTGTTTATGTTTCTTCTTCTATCTCTTTCTTCTTCACCTATAAAGATTTGTATTCCCATTTAATTTAGGTTGGAAAATTTTAATTATTGTCAACTCAACAGGTACGGAGATATGGGCCTTTACATTTGGTATTAGAGCTGAAGGTTAAGCGAGAACCTTGGCTTTGGTGGGGATTACTCATTAGAGATAGGGTCAGTATTATCTTAGAATGAGTTAGAGTGTATTAATATATATGAGTGTGTATTTGTTAGTGATATAAAATGGTTTATATTGCGTTGATTGATTTATTGAGTGGCTTGTGAACTCTGTTGGCATAGTCCATACAACTGTATCGGTAAGGGTTTCCCAACACTTGAATAGAGAAATTCAATATAGTATTGTTTTGAAAAGAGGGTAAATGAAATAATTTTACCCAAAGGCATATTTTGATGGAAAAGAAATAATTTTTTGAAATTATTATAGTATATATAATTGGCGTGTTTGGTTGTTATTATAATCAAAATCAGGTTATAGAATTTAAATGGTTTGTATAACCAAATAGAAATTGTATGAATATGGTTTACACAAATGAGTTAAACTCAAAATGAAACAAGCCAGAATTGGAAATTTAAAATCCCAAAAAGTTGGAAATTATTTTTCAAAGTGTTGTGAAAATAAAAGTGGTAAAAATGAAATTCGTGAATGAGATTATAAATAAAAATGGATTTAAAATGAGAGTTTAAAATCCTGGTATTTTTTAAATTGGTTTTAGAAGGTATTTACATAAAATATAATGGCATTAGTTTGACAATGTTTTTGAACATAAATGTTTTTATAATGGGATGTAAAAGAAATACGAAGCACTGATCTCAGTCGATTGTTGGAAAAAACTCTGATGATGACTGTAGCATCATCATTGTTCATTTTCGAGTTTCTAAGTGCTGGATTGCTACCGTAGTAATTTTGATAAGGATTTTTGTTTGGAAGAAGATATTATTCATGAAAATTCCAAAGGAATTTTTTTGGATAAAAACCAGGTTGGGTTAGATTTAAAAAGTAGGATTTGGTATATAGAGAAATATATATATATATATATATATATATATATATATGATTTCAAGTGATTTGAAATAGAACTGGGCGTTTGAATTCCGAGATTCCCATTTAAATAATCAGTGAAATCGAAAGAAGATAAGTGTTTGAACTAAAACTTGGAAATGTGAATTTCAATATGAAATTAAAATTTAACTTATGCAAGTTAAATAAATTAAATTTGTAAAAGGAAATTGTATGAATTTTAATTTAACTAAAGTTAAGTTAAATAAAAAAAATTAGATTGGAATAGAAATGATATCAAATAGAATTGAATGTAAAATTTGAATTGTAAAATTTATATATAACTATAAGTGATAATTATTGAAGTGGAACTTGAATTAAATAGAATTGGATTTGCAATTGTAATGGCTTAATGAAATGAATGCAGACTTGAGTTATGGAAATCTAATGAATGGTGAATCAAATTGGATTTGATTAAAAATGGAGTATAAACTCAAGTATAGAAATTATGAAAATGTGAAATATAAGTTGTATAACTTGTAAATTGGAAAAGTGGAATAGGAAAATCCAAAATAAAAATGGTTTAATATTTTGGTGAAAGGATAAAAATCCAAACTTGAATTATAAAATGAATTTGAACTCAAGAATATTAAATGGAGTGATTTTTGATACAAAAATCTAATTGTGAAATATAAAATGAAAGCAAACTAACTAGATGAATTAATTAGTGTACTGGATATTGGAATTAGACTTGAGTTAAACGAAATTGAATAAATTGAATAACAATCAATTTAAAATGAAATGGAATTTGATTGCAATGTAAATGGAACTTAATTTCTAAATAGAGCTCAACTTATATATATTTCAAAATCTTGTCAAATAAAATAGAAATGAAAAAGAAACTAGGTTGAATGGTTAGTTGGTTGTTTAAAAGAAATGAAAATCAAAATTTGGATTTAATTGGAAATGAACTTAAGTTTGATGTGAAATTATATGAATGTTGACTAAAAGGTTATAATTAACTTTAGTGTTTATTTTATGAAACGATTCATTGATAAATTTGCAAGAGATGAAATAATAAACCAAATTTGTGAATGGAATTGGATTTGCTTGGAAATGTGACGCCCCACCTCTATGCTCATAATAACAAAGAGTATTAAATGAAATACTGTCTTTTATTACGAAGAATAAGGCTGGATGGGAGCGGCCATCCGTAATTAGGCCTTACACTAGTATTGATTACGTCGATAGGAGTGGTATATATTCTTTTTTTCATATCTTTGTTTATTTACTCCCATCGACATATTCAATTCTAGTATAAAACGAACTACGATGGTTCATAATAGTTTAGGACAATATATATGTAATAACACAGATAAGCTAAATGTGGAACACAGATAATATAAATTCTCATAGGAAATGAATTAAAGAAGTGGATATGAACTCGAATATAAAAAGAAAATTCACCTTAATCGTAAAATGAGTGCAACTACATTTAAAATATTAATTGATAAGCATTGAAATATGGATTTAAAATGGAAATGTATGTAATGAATGTAAATATAAATTAAATGCAATTATATTGTTGTGAATAAAAGTAAAATCGAATAAATGTACGCAAATCAATTTGGAAGTGAATGATTAAATATTGGAACCTTGTGATTATTGATAAATTCATGATATAACTTGTTGGTTACAAAAATAACGTGTTTAATTAGTTAAATGCATGAAATGATATTAAACTTCATATTTTTGTTACTTATGCGGTTTATTTAAGTAAGTACAGGTATAAGGAGGCTATTGGGCTAGATTTGGATTGCAAAATTTGCATATAAGTAAGCTCGCTAGCTTAAGAATGCTAAACAAAGGTATGTTTTCAGATTAAATACAACAATGATATGAATATTGATATATAATGTGTTTCCAACCATGTGGTTCGATGTGTATTATATTTATCGTTTTTTTCATATTGCAAATAGCTCTCCGTACAAGGGAGACTCTACCAAAAAGTTCGACAATTAAGGGTGTTGGAAAAATTTTGAAATTTTTTGGAAAATTCTGTTAACTAAAATTTGATTTTTCGAATCTAATTAAGAAACAAAGGGTTTTGATAAATGTTTGGAAAATAGATAGTGAATGTAAGTCTAAAGGATTAGAAAAGTGAAATGTTGAGTTTTAATAAGTGGATTTTGATAAGCTAATGGATTTGGATCATTCGTCCTACCTTAGCAATTTCGGAGAAGAAATTCTTTTAAAAGGGGAGGAATGTAACGACCCGGATTTTCAGTCGTTTGATTTTGAACATTTAAATTATTTTAAATGTTTAATTTGAAATGTAAATTGAATTTTAATATGAAGTTTATCGATCAAATAAGTGGAATAAAACTTAATTTCAAATATAGCGGTTTATTGAATAAACTTAATTATTGAATTAACAATTGGAAATCATTTAAATGATTGAATTGGAGTTGATTATGAATTGAAAACGATTTCTAGTATTGATATAAAATTCTATTTGGATTAGAATTAAGTTAATAAGTTTTTTAAACTAAAATTTTTAAGCGATTTTGCCAATTTTCGAAATCGTCCATTTAATCGTCGAGTTAAACCAGTTCCATTGGATCTGTAATAATGTATTATTATCGGATTTCAAATTTCGTAGCATTTGGAGTAAACGTTTGGTCGTATGGGAGGGAAATGCGTCGAAATAAAAATTAAAAATTTAATATAATAATTAGGTTCAAAACGCTATCTTCTCCATACGATCGAACCGAGGCTCGACGCCTGTTCCATTGAGTTTGGAATAGCGGTATAAGCTTAGGAACGCCAGGTGGCACACCTCGATAGGAGTTCGAAGTTTTAAGTTTTATCAAGCGCGATATTTTGAGAAAAAAATAATATTATTTATAATTCCAAAGTCAAGCTAAACTATCTCTCGAACAAACTATAACTGCTCAATCTTATACTCGAAGCCAAACCTCCTCTCATTCAAAACGCGACATTCTCCTCCAAATCAGAAAAGGGAAAAAAATGAAATCGATTCATACTTTAAAAAAATCAAAGTCGAATTAAGGGCTCGCGATGATGGCCGAGACGAGATGGAGGCGTGTCGCGATCTAAGCAACGTAGGAGAGAGGGAGAGATGCGTTCGTTCATCTAGGGCTAAGGCTTCTCGATTTTGTGTGCTTGAGTTGGATGTGGCGAAAGCAATATGAAGGAATGGGCGGTACGAGTCGTCGATGGCGTTTGAGCGCGCGTTAAGAGTTTGTGAGGTGGCTACAAGAGTCGCGTACAGACTGAGTCGTGTTGAAAGGGGAAGACGACTAATGATATCATGATGGAGGTTTGGATTTGGGCGTGGCGGAGTGGTGACCAGCGAGTCGTGGGTGAGAAGAGGAGTTGATGGTGATGGTGGATTTAGGGTTCGACGAGGGTGGTGGAAGGTCAGCATCTGGTATACAGGGTGGAGGGTAGGCGTGTACTTATTTAGGCAGTGTGATTTCCAGTGGGGAGAAGATGTATTAAAGGTAATTAGCTTAATTTTGTTTTTTTAAGTTATTAAATAAGTGTATATAATCTCGAATTGTTAATAATCACGTAATTTATTCATACACGGTTCAGAAATAAAGAAATCGATCATTTTTTGTTCATCGCTTTGGAACCAACAAATAGAAATTGGTTTGGGATTTTTCGAAGACAGCTAGGATTTTAGAAAATTTAAAATATGGATGTCCGGCAAATAAAAAAAATCAAGGTGTGTAAATCTCACTCATTTGGATAATTGGCTTTAATTTTAAATGGTTAAAAATATTTATTGATTGATTGAATGGATGGATAATTATTATTATCAATTGGACATTACATATATATATATATATATATAGTAGTATATATATTAGTAGTTGGATATATTCCTACCCGTTGGAGCGGATGGGACCCTATGCGCCCCACATAATTGCGGATGACCCAATATTACCACGAATCCCCCTTGAAGTGGGATTGGTATTTTATGTTATCTAACATCTATGGATGCAGGGAAACAGGTTAGAGGGATCCAGTTGAATTTCTTAAAATATACTGATTGTTTTATATATACTGATATATGACATGTGTGAATATCCTGTTATGGATTGTGATATGTTTGATTATTGGATACTATAATAGCACTGGCCTTAATTTTGGTATTTCAAAAACCACGAATATTATTTTTGAATTTTTGAAGGAATTAAAAGGAGATTTTGAATATAAAATTATTTATATTGGAATTTGGATTATTTTAAAAAGAAATTGATTTTCATAAAATAATAATTTGATTTGGAGTTGTACTTAACTATTTATAAAATGTTTTAATTAGAGTTTTAAGAAAATATAAATGATATAAAGGATTTTAATAGTGGAATTTTTAAGTGATTTTCTGGATTTATGGAAAAGAAGTCGAAATCGATATTAAAAATAGATCTGAAAATATAAATGGTATTTACGAAGAAATGGATTTACAAAATGGGATTTAATGAATGATATTAACTTTTACAAACAAGTGATACTCAAAAGGGGTATACAAATTTATAAACAATGTTCATAAATAAAGAAAAGGATACCGGCTGATAAATTGGGAACATGAAATCATAGTGTGAATTTATATCAAGGTACAGAAATGGTCTTTTGGAAAATGTAACAATCCGATATTTTCAACCATTCGCATCCACTATAAGTGTATAGGTAGACACTCATGCCGGAATTGAATTTCTCAAAATACCGCGTTGTAAATGAAAATTTGGCAAATCTTAGAATATACAGTAAATAATAATCACAGATCACAGACACAGAGTAATAATAGTGCAGTGGAAGTAAAAGAAATAGTAGTTCATGAAGCTACTATATAAATATATCAGAGTTAAATAAAATACAACGGAAGAAATAAAGTACAACAGAAGTTTTAATATGATTACCAAGTACAAGCTAAATAGAACAACCGAACTGGAATAGATAAGACTAGATAAGCAGATGATCTCCAGCGATTCCAATCTCCAGAAGTGGAATCCAAATCTGTGAATAACTCAGGCTGACCCGAGCGTAAATAAAAATACAAACACTCGAGTCAGGACATACATACTTATACACTGTAAACCAACTCAAGTGAACTGTAGTAAAGGTATAAGTAACTTAGAAGATGCTTGGGACCTCCCATCCTCTAAGGATCCGTCAAACTATTTAATATGTAGCATATTGCGCTATATACAGTAATGTCTAATTAGTAAAGTATAATCATATAAAAAATAGCGTTAAGGGGATGGTGAACCTTAACGCGGCCGGATCTTCAAAACCAAAATCGTAGTGGGCTCGATATGGTAGGTGACACGGCACAACTAGGCAATGCCAGGGTAGATATACCAATTACGCTTTCGGGTCGGTGGAAACGCGTAGCTGCTACCGCCGCCCACCTCGGACAAACTCCCCCAACCAAAGAAATCAAAATGAGGGTGGCCACCGAATAAAATCCGAAGTCAGAGTATAGTATCGAAGAGGAGTATCCGATCAGAGGTGCTACCTCATTAACCCGTCAATCGCTCCTGTTTTAGCCACCTTATGCCAACTCACGAGAGTTGGGTCCACATTTTTACCTTCCAGGAAACGCCGCCACCAACTTACTTCATTCTGGAATCTCCACCGCATACACGGTTGTTGAAGTGGTTTTCGGAGTTGGCAGAGAGTATGACAACTTCCGATCCCGGTCTCTTCAACAACCAATCGTTATTATACCCCATGGTTATAACTTTAAACAAATTTTTTTTATACTTCAAAATAAAATATCATTTCAATCCAAATCTTTATCAAAATAAAGATTAAATCCTTTCTAAACCATTTCAATATATCCACATACCATATCTTTCAAATTCAAATATTTATCAAAATAAATATCAAGTCATTTCTAACCATTTCAATATATTAAATTTTCATATCCTTTCAAAAACTCCTTTCAAATCAATTTAATATATTAAAATATCATATCCTTTCAAAACTTCCTTTTGAATCATTTTAATATCAAAATATCATATCTTCCAAAACTTCATTTTTAAATAATTTTAATATCAAAATATCCTATCTTTCAAAACTTCATTTCAAAACATTTAATATATATCAAAATATCATATCTTTCCAAAGCTTCATTTCAAAACATTTAATATATATCAAAATATCATATCTTTCCAAAGCTTCATTTCAAAACATTTTATATCAAAATATCATACTTTCAAAACTTCATTTCAAAACATTTTTAATATCAAATTGTCATATCTTTCAAAACTTCATTTCGAAACATTTTTAATATCAAATTATCATTTCTTTCCAAAACTTCATTTCGAAACATTTAATACATAAGTTCAAATCCAAATATTCAACTTTAAATACCTTTTAAATTCAAAGATATCATTCATTTATTATCATTCCAAATCACCTTCTATATAGCTTATATTTTAATCAAAATAATTCATTTAAACCATTTAAAATTTAAGTTTACATACTTTCAAATCAAGTATTCAATTTCCAAAGTTTAAACCATTATGAGTTCATTTACTAAGTTAAAACCATAAACATTGAAAATTCCAACCTTGTACTGCATTCAGAAAAGGTACTGAAAGTTATACTTGAAAACATTTCAATTTTAAACCATTTAAACATTATAAAAATCATAATTTAACATTCAAAGATGTTCATTAATATACTCTTTTAATTAATGATTTTTATAAAGCAACATTTTATAATTAAATCAAATTTCACAGATCCACTTAATAAATTCAAGTGTAAACTTTACTATTTTTACATTTAACACTTTATTAACAATTTACCTTTTCAAATTATAATTTCACAAATTAAACTAAATTTCTTAATTTATTTAATTAACTTAAAACTTTAAATAAAACCAAATTCCACATTTCCAAATCAAGTTGTATTAAAAAATTTCACTTTTAAGCATTCATTTACTTAACCATTTTAATTCATATAAAAATCAACAATACTTTATTAAATCATTCAAATTCAAATTTAAATCAAATTATCATATTTAACATTTAAAAATAAGAATAAATTTCCATTTTATTTATATAACTTAAATCTCATTTTTAACTAAAATTCCAAATTTCCAAACTTAGGCTATGTTTCAAAAATCCAATTTAACCATTAATTAATTACATTTTTAACTCATTGAAAAATCATAATTTCTCTATTTTAAAACATTTCAAAATCTATTTAAATAAAATTTCATATATTTATATTTTTAAAATACTTAAAAATATCCAAAACACTTTATAAAATAACCACGGGTCTGTATATAGTTTTCTAACCTAGGTCAAGTGATACAGATATGTATCATTTCAATCCGCAGTTTTTAAAAAGAAAAATCCGGGTTTTATCATTTCAAACCCGCAATCCCAAGTTAAAATAAATTAAATAAAAACCATTCAGGCCTATCATTTCAGTCCATAACAATTTTTCCTATTCTACAGTCAGTTCGGGTATGTATCATTTCAACCCATAGTGATTCTAGTCTACAGGGAACTTGCAATGGTGATAACTGATATAAATGACAGAATAGCATGAAATAACAATAACATATGATATAACAAGTGTAATAACAGGTGTGAACATCATATGATAATAATATAGCAGATATAGCATGATGATAAACAGTTACAGATTCCAATGGTGTCAGTTTATCAGTTATATAAGTACATATTAGTCTGGTGAGATTTACTCACCTTTATAGCTGGAGATTGCAATACAAATGGCACAACGGATTCCAGAAGGCACGATGACACAACAATAGGCTCAAGTGGGAAGAGATCCAAGCTTAGAACTTGTGTTACAACCCAAAACAAAACAAAATAATATTACAACTCAATACAACTTTGAAATGCAATAACTTTGAAATAAAAGAGAATATGAATGCCAAACTTTTTGCCTTGCTTCCTCAACTTTTGTCACGGCCTAAGGTATGATTTGGTTCAGATATTGGTCAAGTTTTGGCTTAGGTTTGGGCTAGCATGG
The DNA here is from genome assembly GCA_030765085.1 of Allium cepa. NCBI lineage: Eukaryota > Viridiplantae > Streptophyta > Magnoliopsida > Asparagales > Amaryllidaceae > Allium > Allium cepa. The sequence continues at coordinate 53,113,933 of CM060943.1, read as the reverse complement.
GTCGGGTTCAAGGCATGAACAAGGTGGAGTTTTATACATGAGAAGGTAAAGGGTTTTTAGGCAATGTTGTGAAGTTTTGTTTCAACAAAAGGGCACAGATATGGGTCATTGGGCTCCGCCACTTTTGCTCAGGTCTGGACAGTAGCTGGAGGGGTGAGGGGAGGGACTGGACAAGGTGGTGGTGGCGGCCAAAGGTGGTGGTGGTGATGGAAAATGGAGTGGTGATCAACTAGGTGCTTAAAACTAGGTGTACAAGGCTAAAACTATGCAACATACATCATTTGTTGCTCTTGTTTGGTTCGGCCAGGAGCTATGGGGCATGGCCAGTGGGTCCAGGTTGTGGTGAGTTACGTGGCAAAGGGTGGAGGTCAGGCCAGAGGTGGTGGTGGTTGCGGTAGTGGCGGCAAATGGTGGTAGAAGGAGGAGATGACAATTCTAGGCCATAAGTGATAGTTTGTGATGGTTTTTGGTGGATTTTGTGGTGGTCTTCACCTTGGATTAGCTCGGCCTGAAATTGAGAAGTAGGAGGATGGATGATGGTCAGAGGAAAGGGGTGGTAGAGGTCAGATCAGATCTGGTTGAGGAGGAGCCAAGCTATGAAGGTGAGAACAAGTACAAAATTCAAAATAGAAAAATAGAAAAAAAAAGGAAGAAGAAGATAATTTTTACCTCAACTCCTTCAAGCCATGGCTGTATTTTTTTTTTAGATGAGAAATGGATCTAAGATCCACGTGAAAAATGAAGGAGGAAGTCATGGCTAAATGGAGAAAAAAATAAAATAAAATAAAACGGCCAAAGAGTAAATGAGGAAACGGTAAAAAAACGACTTACGTTTCAAAAGCTTTTAAAAAGCTTTCCAAATTTCCTTAATTTATTCCTATAAGTTTACCTTACTGAAAATAATAATAATTTCAGTCACAAATTCAAAAATATAACAAAATATAAAATATATATAAATATTTATTAATTATATGAGGTAAAAATAAGAAAATAGCACAAAATTGCAAACTAGTCTAGAAAAATGGAAAGTAAACAGAATGAACTTTGGAAAATTTATATGGACTTGTAAAAATATTTATAACAAAGATAAAAACATAAAAATAAAATTCATTTACAATTTAAATATATAAATTTTAATATAAATGAAATTTAAATGAAGAAATTAGCAGAAAATAGAAAACATCCTTTTAAAAATAGGGAATAATTACAGTAAATTTTGGAAGAATCCTATTATCCTTTTTTAAAAATATTTGAAAGTGAAAATATACATAAAATAACATATTGACCCAGATAAAAATGAAATATGACAATAAAAATATAATTTATACAGTTTAAAAATAACAAAATTGCAGAATAAACAAATTGCAGTCAATATTGAAATATACATAACTTTTGCTGTTTAACTCCATTTTCAACGAAACGAAAAGCGGTGTTCAAGTTATTACATCTATTTTCATAATAAAAGATAAAATTTTAAAATAATTTAAATTTGAAGTTTAAAAGTCAAAGTTTGAACGGTTTGACCAGAAATTCAGTTTACAGTAAAATATTCAAATTATACTAATTTGAACTATAGATCACTTAATAATCATCATTTATATTTAAAATAACATAACTTATTCATTTTAATAAATAGAATAAAATTTTTGAATCAAAATTTCAAATAAAATAATCAAAATAAACAATTAAAATAAATCACAAAATTCAGGGTTGTTACACTCTCCCCCACTCAAAACTTTTCGTCCCCGAAAAGGAATGAGGTACGAGAAAGCACAGAAAAGATAGAAATGAAATAAGATTAAGACAAGGTGACAAGAGGATTGAGATTATACCTGGTAACTGTAGTTATAGGTAAGTTTAACAAGGTGGAGATGATCTTTCCAAGATTCTCCAAAATCAAGAACACAAGCACTCAAAAATAGATTCAACATGAGTACAAAAGATTATCAAAGATTATAGAAAGATTTCTAAATAGAAAGATTATAGAAAGATGCCTATACCAGTCTATAGAAAGATAAGGATGATAAGGACAACCTTAAGATAGTTTGAAAAACAAAATAAGGAAATAAATTTGAAAGAACGGAAATTTCAACTTAATAGAGAATAAATCTTTACACATGTTAAATAAATCTTAACTATCTCAAATTTCATTATCTTATTATCCAATCATCTTAAATTAACAATTTTTAAAACCATGGATTTGAAAAATAATCATTTATTATACCCATAATGTACTTAATAAATTTTATTCTTCTTTATTCCTAATTAAAATCAAATTTATTCCTCTTACTATATTTATCACTTATGTTAAATATACTTACACTTATTATAACTGCTTTCTTTTATTCTTAATTCTTTTAACATCATTTTATTGTAAGTTATTCAATTACCCGTTATTATATTTACCATTGTTGATCGTTTTATAATTAAAATTTAAGTTTATAACATTTATAATAACCACTCAAATTTTATTTATAAAATCATTTTACATTGTATATTATCCAATTACATTATTAACTTCTGAAATTAAGGTAAGTTATATTTGAATGCAATTGTATTATACAAATAAAACTTTCTAATTAAATCATTTCATACTTGAGTATTCATCCAAAATTTTGAATTTTTTTTATAATTGAATTTAAGAATTAAATTTCTGATTCCTTCAAACCATTTAGAGATAAATAAATGTATGTACACAACCTATCAAATCAAATTTTTAAATCATATATCTATATATATTATAAATCAAATCATATTTTAGAAATTCAAATCAATTAAATTCCCCCCAAAACAAAGCTGTAGCAAGACTACAGAACAGTCTCTTAACTTCGAAACTCGAAAATGAACGTCGCTGATGTCGCGATCATCACCGAAGTTATTTTCCAGCGACAAAGAGAAGAGCACATTAAAATTCTTTGGAAACAAATTCTATTTGAAAATACTTTAAATAATATATCCCTTTTTAAAACTTTTAACCAAAGTTCGAAATAATCGGAATTTAAATTCTCAAATTCTTGTTTAAATTCATTTCATTTCCCAAATAAATTTATAAACAACTATTTATAGATTCATTTGTAGAACAATAAATGATAAATCAAGTATTATCATTTCAAATTATCAATTTAAATCATTTTATTAAGTTCCATAAATATATATATATCAAAATTTTATTTCATTAACCAAATTTTAAAATAATATTATGTCAGTTTGTTCTGTCAAAGTGTTTTGGAAATCTTATCGATAGCGTTGATCAGACGAATCGATCGGAAACCCAAATAAACATCAAAAACTCAAAGAACACAATATATAAAACATTTTAATTTTGAATACTAGTTTACAACTACACTATACATGAATAGACTTACAAAGAAGATAGAGATTCAAACTTTGACTAACTCAAATCAAAGTAAGTTATGTTTTTTTTAAAGAAGTTGGAAAGAAGGATGACATGATTAAATAATAGAATAGGAAGATGGATAAGCTTATATAAATCGCGGGCAACCTTAATCAGATCAACCATGACTTAAGGAATAAGATCGATGTGGATTTTCTAGGGTAAATCTACATTCGACCTTAGGAGATAGAGTTTGGGATAATAAGAGATACTAACATCTAAACCGAGGATACAAAATCTTTGGTGAGTCGATGTTGTTGTAAAGGGGTTTCACTCCTTTACAATTCAATTTTTTTGAGATTGGCGAGACCACCGACTCATTATAAAGATCCTTTTGAAGTGGAGTTATGGGATACTCCAGAACCAAAAGAAGACGAATAGTGAGGGACATGAATGGATTTTGGAACCGCAGGGAACGTTCCAAAATTCAAAGGAAACTGTATTGAAGAAGAAGGAAATTCAAGCCCGAACGAAAGTGATTCTGAAATTAAATCTACTCTACATACTGAGTTTTGCCTAAAACCAGAGCTCTGATACCAACTGTAACAACCCGATATTTTCAACCATTCGCATCCATTATAAGTGTATAGGTAGACACTCATGCCGGAATTGAATTACTCAAAATACCGCGTTGTAAATGAAAATTTGGCAGATCTCAGAATATACAGTAAATAAAAATCACAGATCACAGACACGGAGTAATAATAGTGCAGCGGAAGTAAAAGAAATAGTAGTTCATGAAGCTACTATATAAATATATCAGAGTTAAATAAAATACAACGGAAGAAATAAAGTACAACATAAGTTTTAATATGATAACCAAGTACAAGCTAAATAGAACAACCGAACTGGAATAGATAAGACTAGATAAGCAGATGATCTCCAGCGATTCCAATCTCCAGAAGTGGAATCCAAATCTGTGAATAACTCAGGCTGACCCGAGCGTAAATAAAAATACAAACACTCGAGTCAGGACATACATACTTAAACACTGTAAACCAACTCAAGTGAACTGTAGTAAAGGTACAAGTAACTTAGAAGATGCTTGGGACCGCCCATCCTCTAAGGATCCGTCAAACTATTTAATATGTAGTATATTGTGCTATATTCAGTCGTGTCTAATCAGTAAAGTATAATCATATAGAAAATAGTGTTAAGGGGATGGTGAACCTTAATGCGGTCGGATCTTAAAAACCAAAATCGTAGTGGGCTCGATATGGTAGGTGACACGGCACAACTAGGCAATGCCAGGGTAGATATACCAATTATGCTTCCGGATCGATGGAAACGCGTAACTGCTACTACCGCCCATGTAACGACCCGCAAATCCTTACCCCTTGAATCACACTATTCTACACATAACAACTCAAGTTGTATAGAAATACGAACCATTTTGATTTAAGAAGAAGAGGTAGAAGAAGAGAAAACAAAAGCAACATCAGAATCTAACCATCGCAGCGGAATAAAATATAATAGATAACAATGATCTTTACATGAAACAAATATATATATCTGTTATACATTACATTATCAAAGTACATCATCAGAGTTCATACAACATCAATAGCATACAACTGGATACATAATTACTCAATACAGTGGAATATATATAAATAAACAGGTACGAATATACGCATCGTCATCCAGCTCGTCTCCTGAGCTCCACAGCATAAATCCTGTATCCTATAATACTCGGTCTGACCCGAGCATTATAGTTAAATAACACCCGAGTCAGTCTGGAATACCAGCGTGAGAAAATCACACTCAATTAATTATTAAAGTTTCAAAATCCTTTGGAAACAAAAGCATCTCGTAAGACCACGCCCCAAATAAACATGTCGGGTTTTTACCTTACGATAGCTAAAACACTTTTTTATAAAATCCTCTGATATTATAATAGGGTCTATTCACAAATACTTATTCAAATAGCCGAAATTGTTACATTATTAAATTCCAGCTACTAGCCACAGAGTGGGTAATACAAACAAAACTCGTACAAGTCTCGTAGGAAGAATGGATTTCCAACAATGACTAGGCATTGGGTACCACCTATCACAGTACGGGGCCTAGATCACCGTACCGAGGATTACTCCCTTCATCCCCTACAACACAAGGCCGGACCCATTCCTTACTGAATAGTTCCGAATAAGATCACCCCACGGTTGGGATCAGCAACCGCACCACTAAGCCGAAATAAAAAGGGACATCTAGATAGGGATGACCTTACTCTCCAGTGGGTGCTACCCACGAAGCCTTGCGGCATATCCCCTGATTTTCAGTCATTCCCGGTTGATGAGGCTTGAGGTCAAACGTTACCTTTAGAACGTATCCCTTAGAATGCCCATCGTCCACCTGACGATGTTTCGCAAGCATTCGTCCATACAAGTCCGTCCCGGGTTCGAACGGAACCGAAGGCACTATTCCTACTACATCCATTTTGGAAATATCCTCAGGATTAGTAGCGACTAGCCCTTGCACTTCACTGCTCCAACTTCTACTCCGAACACGTTTTTCGCACGAAACGTACAAACCGGATCGAAGTGGTTTTCGAGAAATAAATCTCGATCTCGGTCTCTTCGAAACGATCAGCGCATTTGGCTAATTATTGATAGTCGGTGATTTAACTATCAATTAACATTCACAAACATCCATCCATAAATAAATAATTTCTCCCAAATTATTCATTATTCTCAAATATCTTTACCAGATATAAATCCCATTTTTCAAATCCCTTTGAAACATTTTAACACATCTTCCTCTTACAGAAATAAATTTCCCAATCTTTCCTATTTCCCTTGGAATCGCCAAGTACCACAAGAAAGAAAGAAAAAAATATATTTTTAAACATTATATAAAAATACACTTTAGATGTACATTTTAAAATAATTTAAACACTCTATTTTAAAATATACTTTTACATTTAAATTTAGAAAATCAGCTTTTAAACTTAATAAAGAATAATACTCTAGGAATATCTAAATAAGGCTAGTTTATAAAATATAACTAGATTTTCTTTTAACCGAAATACTAAATCACCTTTAAATATGATAATAGCTTTGAAACAAATATTTATTTTAGAATTTAAACACTTAACCTTTATCTTGAATTTAAAAATTTACTTTGAAAATGCACTTGGCCTCCAGGGAAATAAACTTCTCTCCTCATCCTTTACAATAAAAATAAATCACTGTTTATTTTTAAACAGATTTCCATTTCCATAAATAAATTCCCAAATTGAATTTATTCTTTCCAAATACCTTTTGATGTTTAATTTGCTTTTATAAACTCCATTTATAAATTCCATAGCCACATCCTTCCTTAAAATTCCCGGTTTCACTTGTTTAAATCAATACCCCAATTTGATTTTCAATTTAATCTATTTATTTCAAAAATCCTTTAACTTCGGATTTTAGATCCTTCATTTTGATTTAAAATACTTTTAACTGGGAATTTCAATTTTAGATTTCCCAAATTTCCTTTTTAAGTTACCTTAAATTTTAAAATAATTCTTTATTCCTTTTCATATAATATCACTTGAATTTACAATTTATTACTTCCTCAATTACCGTTATTGAAAATTCTTTACCTTTCATATTCAATGTTATTTATTATTATTTAACATCACTTCCATTTTCTCAATTAATTCTTAATTCATTCAGATGTTCTATGATTATTTCATTCACAAATTTACTTGCTTTATTTTTTTCCAAATCCATTCTATATATTTTGGTAATCTATTATACCCAATATTTCCATCAAACCATACATTCACTATTCCAATATAACTCATCATAGAATATCCCATAATCACAACCGAGGATATTAAACAAATAATATAAATAAATGTTGAGGAGTCCAGTTGGATCCCTCCAACCTGTTTCCCTGCATCCACAAACGTTAGCACAACATAAACACCAATCCAAAATATACTAGACTATAGCACATCGATCAAATCAACCATTCAAACAATTATTTAAATTTAATTATTTAAATTTTAAATTTAACTTAGTGAGATTAACTCACATTTGCCCCTTTTTATTTTGCAATTCAACCCAAACTAGTTGTTCTCTTCACGGTTCCAGCCCTTACTGTCGATGTTATTCCAAGTAGGATTCGCGAAGACAGGAACGTCCTTGGCTCTGCCCCGTCTCGCAGCCCAGGCACAACAACCCCTACCCCTTGCGAGCTTAGGCCCCTACCTTTTTGGCCTTGCGAATTTCTGTCGCCTCAAAGCTCCACCCAAAATCGACGCTTCCTTACAAAAACGCACCTCCTTTGTAACGCCCCACTCTCAGACCCACTGTAACAAAGAGTATTACGGGAGTAATACCGTCTGTTAAAGCGGAGAATAGAGTATAATGGAAGCGACCATTTGTAATCAAGCTATAACTATCTACTGAATACGTCGAAAAGATGGTATCTATTTTTTTTCAAGTGATTCGACCTATTCAATAAATATTTATAACGAAATTACAATGGCTAAAGACCTATCAGAATAAGCATAGCAATAAATGATAAACATCACAGAACAGAATCACATAACAGATATAACATCCCAGAACAATACATCATCAATACAGATCCAAATACTATAAGTGGGTACAAAGCCACTGCTCACATATGTGAGTCAAAAATATATACATATCAAAGTCCGAATAAAACAGAGTAGCGGAATAGTGGTCAAATAAAAGCGCTATCTATCAGCATAGCAGATGATGTCCAAGCAGAAGCACATAAGCTAAGTCCAGAGACCTAACCTGAAACAACTCGGTCTGACCCGAGCGAAAACACTCGGGTCAGGCTAGCTAAATAATCAGTAATAACTGAGATATATATAATAATGCAGTACATAAATAAAACAATACTTCTCCAAAGAGAAGAGTAATATGGACTACATGAATATAATGACGATCCCTAATCATCAATAAACAGTAAAAATCTCCAAAGAGAATACAAACACCAAAGTGTTAAATAATAAAATCGCCTCATATCATCGGCGTAGCCATAACTATAAAAAAGTTGCCCATAGGCAATAATCCCAAAAGTGACCAGAGTCTATAATCAATGCCCAAGCAAAGATCGATACTCCAAAGAGTAATAGGGATATACTGAAAAGTCAATGAAATCGAATACTGAAAAGCAGTGTCCAGAGACACTATAAATCCATAAGGTAATCGCACTTACATCGTATGGTTCCATAGAACCAACACCGAATGGCGGTACTCGAATGGATATAAAATCATCAGATAATACAATTATTGCACGTGCACCGACCAGAGTCGTTGTTGCCAAGTACTATAGAGTTGTGATCGATCACTCGCACAGATGCGGAACACACGAAACGGCGAGATCCTTCCCAGAAGGATAAAGGCCCAGAGGCACACGCCGAAAAATAAACTGCTCCATAGAGCAGGTGTCCAGAGACGGTTGCCCAGAGGCGTGGTGACCCAGAGGTCCAGTACTGGCCGCCCAGAGGCTAATGTGCCACTAACTTCTTGGAGAGGAACCCGTAAAGTGTTAACTATGAGTCCCATACCCCACGTTCGCACTAAACGGTTTCCTAACCAATAGCAAGCTCACACTTCAAACAATAAAAAGTCCACCTCATATCATCGGTAGACTAGACCCAAAGGTCAAAACGATCAATCGAATAGGTCGGGGATTAACCGGAGAGAAAATATACACAGTTTCCATAGGCCGGATATTTCCTAACCGTTTAAGCACCTTTCCACTTCGCTCGACGTGCAAAAAGTGAGTGTGAGATTTTTATTATAGAAAATATGGTGTAAAACGGATTTGTAATTGATTTCGAAATCACTTTTTAAAACGGTCTTTTGATAAGTCTCCTATTATGGAGTAATTAATTTAATAATTAAAAATAATTTTCAAAAGCCATTTTGGAGTGAAAAATCCTTTTAAATCCTTTTTATAAAGTCCGTGTACGAAATCCAGGGACAAATCTCAAAGAAATCGACGAAAACCAGAAAATCATCAAAAATATTCTAAGTGTTTGAAACCATTCAAAAACTGTTGCGAACCCAAGTTCGGCAATTTATTTGGACCAGCAAACTGTGTCCAAATGGCATGAAAACTGGTAGACCAGTAGTCCGACATCCCTACTTTAAGATGCAAAAAGAATTTCTGGATTCCGAGTTGAGACGAAGTGGCAGCGACGTCTCAAAATTGAACCCAGAAAAAGATTCACACTGTTTTCCAACAACGACCAGAGTCTAACTTTGGCGCGAAAATCGAAGTACCAATCGAACTCCAATGTTGCCCAAATTTTCCAGAGATGGAATACAGAACTGCACCTTTCCAACGAGACCAAAATCGATAAAATCCGACATTGGACGAGCCCGGGAAGGCGTCGCAAAGTCGGGGTTCTACGCTGAAAACAGCGGGAGAAAAGAGAGTAAGGCCTATAGCTATGCACTAACTGGCCAGAGATAAAAAACCACAATTTTGGCATAGTAAACTTCAAATTCTGGCAAAATGAATAAAATGAAAGTTGTAGCTTAGTTTCTAAGCTTTCCGGAATGACCAAGATCGTGAAATTCCGACTAGAGATGAAGATTCTATGACTAAAACAATTCTCAAATCTAGATTTTATATCACTGTCGTTGTGCTCTCGGGACAGTGGTAAGAATGCACAGTTTTGACCAAATTAACATCAAAATTTCAAGAAACTCAAAACATGAAAGTTTTATCCCTAAATCTATGCTTTCCAGAACATCCAAAATTATTAGATTTGGATAAGAAACAAGTTACTTATGGCCAAATCAATTTCAGGTTTTTATTTTATCAACCCTGTAGTTTGTTGTCAGGTCAGCGACAAACAAACGTGATTTCAACCATTCAAACCCCAAAATTAGGCAGAGCTCAAAACATAAAAGTTATAGGCTACAGAATGTGATTTCCAGAACTTCAAGAAAATCTTAATTCCGATTTAATATGAATGAGATATGCCTAATTTACTAACTGCAATAAATTGATTATAATTTCAGCTAGCATATATTACTAATAGATAGTAATTACCTTAATGAAGCAAATGATAAAATGGGTTGTGTGCACAATATCAAGCAAGCCAAACCCTCAACCTCCAAGCAAATATCAAGAGACTTCAAGGACCCAAAATCAACAAAAAAAACAAAATAATGATTACTACAAGATGGTAGAAATAGGGATTAAGAAGGAGGATTAGAGAATAGGAGAGATTGCATTACCTTTCTTCTTCTCTTTTCTTTTTCTTCTAGGATTAAACTAATTTATGAAGAGAAGGAGATGGAGCTTCTAAATGGAGGCCATTAATTTTGTTTAGATTTAGGTTTTAGGAATTTATGAAGAGGAGGAGGGTTAGGGTTTATGGAAGGAGTTTGAGATATTAAATAGGAGTGGGTTGGTTAATAGGTCATGGTAAGAGGTTTTAAAACCCATTAGGACTTAGTTTATTTTCCTAAGGTTATCATGTGAATAAAAATCCTAATAAGCATCCTAGTTTTAATTAAAACCGTGTAATTATCTCATTTGGCCCATTAACCCATAATCACTTTTTATTTAAAAATTCTCCATTTCAACCCAAAATATTTTAATTTGCAAACCAATTGCAAATTTAATTCCCAAAAATTTGTTTAGCCCCCTTTTTAACTTAAAATCATAATTTTTAACTTATCATTCGGTAATTGCAATCTCAGGGTTGTTACATCCTTCTCGTTTCCCTGTTCGCGACCCCAACTTCACCGCCTCGCCCAATCGACCACACGAACTCACGGCGCCGAACGAAGCCACCTTATCGTGATAGTTTCCTCATTTGCGACCTCGTCTCGAGCTTGAAAGTCGAACAAAGTGAAGAGAAACCACGACGCGACTGAGAGGAAGCGAGATCGATGTCTAATGGATACCAGACATCGATCAAATTCGAGAGCCCCTCTTTTTTTTTTATTTGCTGCGACATCAGGTTTGAAAGGCTCGGCCTTCTTTTTGGATTCGAACGAAGAGGAAGGATTTTCGATTTTGAAAAGAGGGCGGCCAATACTGCTCTGGGTTTTAATTTGAGAAGAAAGAAAAGAAACGAACGCGGATTGTCTTCGTTCGCCATTTTTATTTCGAGCTTGCTTTCTGAATATGATTATGTTGAGAGCAGAGAAAATGGAAGAGAGACGTTATTCTTTAAACGAGGAGCGACATAATTAGGGAAAAGTCGGCTTCTTAAGAGAGAAGACGGCTATGTTTATAAAAGAGGGAACACGATGGAAACAAAGGTTGCGTGCTGAAGTGAAAAGGAAGACAGTGATGTGAATAAAGTTTCGGCTGATAATAATTAGTACGTAAATATATAAATAAAATTTTAAATTGAATTTTTCGATGTAAATTTTCAATGTGTTTATACATCGTATGCTCACACACCAATTCCGATCAATACGAAATTTAAAATCCGTTAATAATTTAATATTACGGACCCAATGGAACTGGTTTCGTCGAATTCCGAGACTGTGCCTCGGAAGGCTATTTTAAAATTCAATTTAAACCATATAAATTTTGAAACTGAACAAACCACGATTAAATTCAATTTTACAACTTCTATTATCTTCAACACTATCAATATAAATTTTATAAGCCTTCAAATTATTTTTAACCGGCTTAAAAGTTCAGATTCCACATTTTACCCAACTTCAAATTATTTAATTCAATAATTTAATTATCAAATAAATTGTGATATTTGAATTCGAGTCAAAACTTAACTTTTAAATATTAAATATTCCATTTTTAAATGCTCAGAAATTCCGGGTCGTCACATTCCTCCCCCCTTAAAAGAATTTCGTCCCCGAAATTACTAGCTAGGAAGAATGGTCCATATCCCGTTAACTATTCCCTCAACCCAATATGATTTTCAATGACCTTCCAAAACCATCCTTTATTAAAGACACTATTCTTCTTTCTAATTTCCTAAGCTTCCCTATAAGCCTCAAACATAATCGCCTACTTATCGATTCGAATTTCACATTTAAAAACCAAATTTGAATTATCAAAATTTTCTCAAAATTTTTCTAACTCCCTAAATTTTCGAAAAAATTTCGCCAGCGTCTCCTTTGTGCGGCTAGCTCGGTACAATTACAAAATGGCTCTACGGCCTCCCAATTCCAAAAAGAAAACAAAAAGCCAAGTGGCTCGATCCAAAAACCCAATCAATTTCATACGGAAATGTAAACTCGTACCTTTTTGTCGGGCATTTCAAATTTATCTTTCGGAATCAAATATCAATTTCCTTTCCCTTTATAATACCAGCATATCCTGCTTAGCACTAATATCCAATCACAACATTCAAAACATTTTATCGACTACCTTACAAAATGTCGATACTCATTCATTCAAATATTAACGTAGGATATATTTGCAGCATCAATTTCAAATTTTCCGATTCTACTTGAATTCAATCTTATCTTCAAACCTTGAATATTGCATTGTATTCGCCTTATCTCAACTCATTTGAAATTAACCATTTTCTTTTATTAGCTCCGCTTACTAATTTATTTAAATCTCAAATAAAAGTTTATTTGCAAACTATTTCTATCTTTAATTTCTTCGAACAATTTCTTCGATTCCACTTTACTTTACATACACAATTTCCAATTAGATTTCAGTATTCAATTTCAATTCTATTTGCTTACTAATTTTAAATCCTTTATTGTTAGTGAAAATTTTAAAAATAATTCTAACTCTCAAAATTTCTAAAAATTTTTGGCAGAGTCTCCTTTGTACGGAGGGACTTCTGCGATATCGCAGGATACACAAATATATATATATATATATATATATATACATCGGCCTCAGGCCGGAAATCACAATATATACCAATATATGCAGTTCATATTTCCTATTTTGAATTCTTTTGCGTATGCGTACCTTTATTTAGCATTTTTAGCAAGCGGCTTAATTAATTTGCATTTTGCGCGTCCAAATCTAGACATACGGCTTCCCTGAACCTGTACTTACTCAATTTAAATATGTAAGTAACAAATATATGTAATTTGTTAACATTTCAATTACTTTCAATAGCAAACACATAGATTTCACATATAAAGCATGTTATATAATTTCTATAAGCATATATGCAAGGTTCCAACACTTACTACAATTAATTACAACTAATTCCCAAACTATTTCATTTAGTTTAAGCGAACTCGCTTATATTTAATTCGTTTTAAGCAAAACAAACCCATATTCATTCCAATTGATGCCAACATCAATTTATTAAACTGCTATTGATTCATATAATTTGTTTACTTCCACTTACGTCGAACGACAAATTTTCTAAGCAATTCGACGATATTAATGTGAATAAATAATAACATAAGCTTTACAACCATTTCTTTAGCTCGAAAACAATTCAGGCTATTTCATTCAATAATTAATTCTCAAATGATTGAAACCACTTCAATTTGAGTTCAGCTTTCCTTCAACATTCACTTAAGTTAACAATTTTAGTTCATTCTTATTGTAGTTTGCATCATTTCATTCAATCAGTCCCTTTTAATTTTAAATTCAATATTCTATTTATTGAATAATATCAAAAGCTATTTTTCATTCATACCCACTTGGATTTCATTCGCAATACAAACCACCGTTATTTTAATTCAATTCTCAATTTAGTTTGACACATTTCCTCTTGTTTTTAATGTGTTGATATTCCAAGTCGAATTTAATTAATAACTCAAATTTTTATTCTACTATTTATTTTTAATTCACCGTCCAATTTTATTTACTCACAATCCAATTCCTATTTAATTTTAAACTTAAGTTAATTAACTTCATTTCACTACCATATCATAACTTAAGTTCATTCTCATTTTTAATTTTATTCATACTCAAATTGGATTTATTTTCATCTCCAATCATTTTAATAATGCATCCAATTCCGTACAACTCAAACTTTATTTCAAAACTCTATTGCTTATTCACAATCTTTGATTTGATTTTCTTTTTATCAAATCCAAACCATTTCACTATTTTATTCAATTAGTTTATTTTTCTATCCATTTTTAAAATTTTAATTTACATTAACAATTCATTTTTAAATTCATTAATAAAAAGGCCATTCAATTTATGCTTGAATTGGATTTGTTTATATTTCACACCATATCCATTTTAATCCAATTCAAATTCACATTCAATAATACATCCAATTTAATTCAATTCCAATTCCATTTTCATATAACTTATTTCAATTTAAATTCAAATATATTTTCTTCTTATTAATATCAACTTCACTTTATAAGTACATTAGTTGATCTATTTATTCATTCACCGATTCATTATTTAACCAATAAATTTTATTTCCAAACATTAATAATTTTTAGTCCGTCCTGACTACTCTTCCCATTCAACATAACTTCACATAATTCAATTTTAAATCCCAATACTAAGTTCACTTTACTTACAAAGTTGAATTTTATTTCAACAAATTCCAAATTTACAAGTTATCAAACTTATTATGTGCCATATACATTCTTAGTAAAGATTCCAGAGTTTAAACAGTCTTTAACATTTCAAACTCCCCTTTTGAAATCACCTATATCCAAAACCCTTTACAAACAATTTCGATTCAAAACAATTTGGTAGAAATTCCCTTCTGGAAACTCGAAAATGAACATCGATGATGCTGCAGTCATCACCGAAGTTATTTTTTAGCGACCAAAAGAGTTCAATGCTTTTATTCTCTTTCTAAAATCCTTTCAAAAATTCCAAATTCTTCAGAGTTCAAATCCGATTCAAAATTTTTCCCAAACTCCATATTCGAAATCTATCCAAAACATTACCCTGGAACTTTCAGAAACATTTTCAAATTCAAAGGAAATTTAAATTTCCAATATTTTCCCAATTCCAAAGTCTTTAAATTTATATTTAAAAATTACTTTGGAGTCTTATCTTATTTTATTTTTTAATCACCCTATAATTTACATTTATAATTTATACTTTCGAATTTCACTTGCATATGAATTCGTTTCTTAGTTTTTAGTTATGGTTTCAATTCCGTATTCAATTATGAATCATATTTACAAATTTCATTTATTATATTAATTTTTTCCTAAATCTTTGGTTATTATTTCAATTTCTTATTCAATTCTCATAACATAATGATAATAATTAAATATTATCACTTTCTATCAACCAAGCATCCATGTATACTATAAAGATTTAAGAAAATTATTTCCTATATACACAAAAATAATTTGGGTAAAATTATTCCATTTACCCTATTTAAAACAATACTGTGTCGGTTTATCTTGTTTAAGAGTTTAGAAATCCCTATCGGTAACACGGCGTCCCACATATCGACCAGAATCCACAAACACTCAACCGATAAGTCAACACAATAAAAAACAAATTTTTATTCACTAACAAATACGCGCTCATACTATTATTACACTTAAACTCATTCTAGAGTATTATGGACTCTATTCTATGAGTAATTCCCACCAGAGCCAAGGTTATCACCAACCTGAGCTCTGATACCAAGTGTAACGACCCGCAAATCCGTACCCCTTGAGTCACACTATTCTACACATAACAACTCAAGTTGTACAGAAATACGAACCATTTTGATTTAAGAAGAAGAGGTAGAAGAAGAGAAAACAAAAGCAACATCAGAATCTAACCATCGCAGCGGAATAAAATATAATAGATAACAATGATCTTTACACGAAACAAGTATATATCTGTTATACATTACATTATCAGAGTACATCATCAGAGTTCATACAACATCAATAGCATACAACTAGATACATAATTACTCAATACAGCGGAACATATATAAATAAACAGGTACGAATATACGCATCGTCATCCAGCTCGTCTCCTGAGCTCCACAGCATAAATCCTGTATCTTATAATACTCGGTCTGACCCGAGCATTATAGTTAAATAACACCCGAGTCAGTCTGGAATACCAGCGTGAGAAAATCACACTCAATTAATTATTAAAGTTTCAAAATCCTTTGGAAACAAAAGCATCTCGTAAGACCACGCCACAAATAAACATGTCAGGTTTTTACCTTAAGGTAGCTAAAACACTTTTTATAAAATCCTCTGATATTATAATAGGGTCTATTCACAAATACTTATTCAAATAGCCGAAATTGTTACATTATTAAATTCCAGCTACTAGCCACAGAGTGGGTAATACAAACAAAAATCGTACAAGTCTCGTAGGAAGAATGGATTTCCAATAATGACTAGGCATTGGGGTACCACCTATCACAGTACGGGGCCTAGATCACCGTACCAAGGATTACTCCCTTCATCCCCTGCAACACAAGGCTGGACCCATTCCTTACTGAATAGTTCCGAATAAGATCACCCCACGGTTGGGATCAGCAACCGCACCACTAAGCCGAAATAAAAAGGGACATCTAGACAGGGATGACCTTACTCTCCAATGGGTGCTACCCACGAAGCCTTGCTGCATATCCCCTGATTTTCAGTCACTCCCGGTTGATGAGGCTTGAGGTCAAACGTTACCTTTAGAACGTATCCCTTAGAATGCCCATCGTCCAACTGACGATGTTTCGCGAGCATTCATCCATACAAGTCCGTCCCGGGTTCGAACAGAACCGAAGGCACTATTTCTACTACATCCATTTTGGAAATATCCTCAGGATTAGTAGCGACTAGCCCTTGCACTTCACTGCTCCAACTTCGACTCCGAACACGTTTTTCGCATGAAACGTACAAACCGGATCGAAGTGGTTTTCGAGAAATAAATCTCGATCCCGGTCTCTTCGAAACGATCTGCGCATTTGGCCAATTATTGATAGTCGGTGATTTAACTATCAATTAACATTCACAAACATCCATCCATAAATAAATAATTTCTCCCAAATTATTCATTATTCTCAAATATCTTTACCAGATATAAATCCCATTTTTCAAATCCCTTTGAAACATTTTAACACATCTTCCTCTTACAGAAATAAATTCCCCAATCTTTCCTATTTCCCTTGGAATCGCCAAGTACCACAAGAAAGAAAGAAAAAAAAATATTTTAAAACATTATATAAAAATATACTTTAGATGTACATTTTAAAATAATTTAAACACTCTATTTTAAAATGTACTTTTACATTTAAATTTAGAAAATCAGCTTTTAAACTTAATAAAGAATAATACTCTAGGAATATCTAAATAAGGCTAGTTTATAAAATATAACTAGATTTTCTTTTAACCGAAATACTAAATCACCTTTAAATATGATAATAGCTTTGAAACAAATATTTATTTTAGAATTTAAACACTTAACAATAATAAATTTTACAAAGTATATTTGCTTTTCAAAACAACAATAAAACCTTTATCTTGAATTTAAAAATTTACTTTGAAAATGCACTTGGCCTCCAGGGAAATAAACTTCTCTCCTCATCCTTTACAATAAAAATAAATCACTGTTTATTTTTAAACAGATTTCCATTTCCATAAATAAATTCCCAAATTGAATTTATTCTTTCCAAATATCTTTTGATGTTTAATTTGCGTTTATAAACTCCATTTATAAATTCCATAGCCACATCCTTCCTTAAAATTCCCGGTTTAACTTGTTTAAATCAATACCCCAATTTGCTTTTCAATTTAATCTATTTATTTCAAAAATCCTTTAACTTTGGATTTTAGATCCTTCATTTTGATTTAAAATACTTTTAACTGGGAATTTCAATTTTAGATTTCCCAAATTTCCTTTTTAAAGTTACCTTAAATTTTAAAATAATTCTTTATTCCTTTTCAAATAATATCACTTGAATTTACAATTTATTACTTCCTCAATTACCGTTATTGCAAATTCTTTACCTTTCATATTCAATGTTATTTATTATTATTTAACATCACTTCCATTTTCTCAATTAATTCTTAATTCATTCAGATGTTCTATGATTATTTCATTCACAAATTTACTTGCTTTATTTTTTTCCAAATCCATTCTATATATTTTGGTAATCTATTATACCCAATATTTCCATCAAACCATACATTCACTATTCCAATATAACTCATCATAGAATATCCCATAATCACAACCGAGGATATTAAACAAATAATATAAATAAATGTTGAGGGGTCCAGTTGGATCCCTCCAACCTGTTTCCCTGCATCCACACACGTTAGCACAACATAAACACCAATCCAAAATATACTAGACTATAGCACATCGATCAAATCAACCATTCAAACAATTATTTAAATTTAATTATTTAAATTTTAAATTTAACTGAGTGAGATTAACTCACCTTTGCCCCTTTTTATTTTGCAATTCAACCCAAACTAGTTGTTCTCTTCACGATTCCAGCCCTTACTGTCGATGTTATTCCAAGTAGGATTCGCGAAGACAGGAACGTCCTTGGCTCTGCCCCGTCTCGCAGCCCAAGCACAACAACCCCTACCCCTTGCGAGCTTAGGCCCCCACCTTTTTGGCCTTGCGAATTTCTGTCGCCTAAAAGCTCCACCCAAAATCGACGCTTCCTTACAAAAACGCACCTCCTTCTCGTTTCTCTGTTCGCGACCCCAACTTCACCGCCTCGCCCAATCGACCAAACGAACTCACGGCGCCGAACGAAGCCACCTTGTCGTGATAGTTTCCTCATTTGCGACCTCGTCTCGAGCTTGAAAGTCGAACAAAGCGAAGAGAAACCACGACGCGACTGAGAGGAAGCGAGATCGATGTCTAATGGATACCAGACATCGATCAAATTCGAGAGCACCTCTTTTTTTTTATTTGCTGCGACATCAGGTTTGAAAGGCTCGGCCTTCTTTTTGGATTCGAACGAAGAGGAAGGATTTTTGATTTTGAAAAGAGGGCGGCCAATACTGCTCTGGGTTTTAATTTGATAAGAAAGAAAAGAAACGAACGCGGATTGTCTTCGTTCGCCATTTTTATTTCGAGCTTGCTTTCTGAATATGATTATGTTGAGAGCAGAGAAAAAGGAAGAGAGACGTGATTCTTTAAACGAGGAGCGACATAATTAGGTAAAAGTCGGCTTCTTAAGAGAGAAGACGGCGATGTTTATAAAAGAGGGAACACGATGGAAACAAAGGTTGCGTGCTGAAGTGAAAAGGAAGACAGTGATGTGAATAAAGTTTCGGCTGATAATAATTAGTACGTGAATATATAAATAAAATTTTAAATTGAATTTTTCGATGTAAATTTTCAATGTGTTTATACATCGTATGCTCACACACCAATTCCGATCAATACAAAATTTAAAATCCGTTAATAATTTAATATTACGGACCCAATGGAACTGGTTTCGTCGAATTCCGAGACTGTGCCTCGGAAGGCTATTTTAAAATTCAATTTAAACCATATAAATTTTAAAACTGAACAAACCACAGTTAATTTCAATTTTACAACTTCTATTATCTTCAACACTATCAATATAAATTTTATAAGCCTTCAAATTATTTTTAACCGGCTTAAAAGTTCAGATTCCACATTTTACCCAACTTCAAATTATTTAATTCAATAATTTAATTATCAAATAAATTGTGATATTTGAATTCGAGTTAAAACTTAACTTTTAAATATTAAATATTCCATTTTTAAATGCTCAGAAATTCCGGGTCGTCACATTCCACCCCCCTTAAAAGAATTTCGTCCCCGAAATTACTAGCTAGGAAGAATGGTCCATATCCCGTTAACTATTCCCTCAACCCAATTTGATTTTCAATGACCTTCCAAAACCATCCTTTATTAAAGACACTATCCTTCTTTCTAATTCCTAAGCTTGCCTATAAGCCTTAAACATAATCGCCTACTTATCGATTCGAATTTCACATTTAAAAACCAAATTTGAATTATCAAAATTTTCGCAAAATTTTTCTAACTCCCTAAATTTTCGAAAAAATTTCGCCAGCGTCTCCTTTGCACGGCTAGCTCGGTACAACTACAAAATGGCTCTACGGCCTCCCAAATCCAAAAAGAAAACAAAAAGCCAAGTGGCTCGATCCAAAAACCCAATCAATTTCATACGGAAATGTAAACACATACCTTTTTGTCGGGCATTTCAAATTTATCTTTCGGAATCAAATATCAATTTCCTTTCCCTTTATAATACCAGCATATCCTGCTTAGCACTAATATCCAATCACAACATTCAAAACATTTTATCGACTACCTTACAAAATGTCGATACTCATTCATTCAAATATTAACGTAGGATATATTTGCAGTATCAATTTCAAATTTTCCGATTCTACTTGAATTCAATCTTATCTTCAAACCTTGAATATTGCATTGTATTCGCCTTATCTCAACTCATTTGAAATTAACCATTTTCTTTTATTAGCTCCGCTTACTAATTTATTTAAATCTCAAATAAAAGTTTATTTGCAAACTATTTCTATCTTTAATTTCTTCGAACAATTTCTTCGATTCCACTTTACTTTACATACACAATTTCCAATTAGATTTCAGTATTCAATTTCAATTCTATTTGCTTACTAATTTTAAATCCTTTATTGTTAGTGAAAATTTTAAAAATAATTCTAACTCCCAAAATTTTCGAAAATTTTTGGCAGAGTCCCCTTTGTACGGAGGGACTTCTGCGATATCGCAGGATACACAAATATATATATATACGTCGGCCTCAGGCTGGAAATCACAATATATACCAATATATGCAGTTCATATTTCCTATTTTGAATTCTTTTGCATATGCGTACCTTTATTTAGCATTTTTAGCAAGCGGCTTAATTAATTTGCATTTTGCACGTCCAAATCCAGCCATACGGCTTCCCTGAACCTGTACTTACTCAATTTAAATATGTAAGTAACAAATATATGTAATTTATTAACATTTCAATTACTTTCAATAGCAAACACATAGATTTCACATATAAAGCATGTTATATAATTTCTATAAGCATATATGCAAGGTTCCAACACTTACTACAATTAATTACAACCAATTCCCAAACTATTTCATTTAGTTTAAGCGAACTCGCTTATATTTAATTCGTTTTAAGCAAAACAAACCCATATTCATTCCAATTGATGCCAACATCAATTTAATAAACTGCTATTGATTCATATAATTTGTTTACTTCCGCTTACGTCGAACGACAAATTTTCTACGCAATTCGACGATATTAATGTGAATAAATAATAACATAAGCTTTACAACCATTTATTTAGCTCGAAAACAATTCAGGCTATTTCATTCAATAATTAATTCTCAAATGATTGAAACCACTTCAATTTGAGTTCAGCTTTCCTTCAACATTCACTTAAGTTAACAACTTTAGTTCATTCTTATTGTAGTTTGCATCATTTCATTCAATCAGTCCCTTTTAATTTTAAATTCAATATTCTATTTATTGAATAATATCCAAAGCTATTTTTCATTCATACCCACTTGGATTTCTGTAACGACCAAGAAATTTTGATAATTTAAAATTTGAATATTTAATTGATTTGAAATGATAATAAGTAGAAATTTGAAGTTAAATAATGTATTTCTTGAATATTGGATTTAATGGGACAATTAAATCGATAATTTAATAGTGAAATTCCAAAAATAATTTAATATTGGGTTAAATATGATTGAAAATGATTTGAAAAATTTTGTTATATCATATTGAAGTTATAGAAATATTTTAGAACTTTTAAAATTGAATTTGGAATTAATTTGTGAAAATTGAATATTTTAATATTTAATTATCGACTGAAAAATAGCCAATTTTTGAACAGTCTCGGAATTGAACAAAACGAGTTCCATTGGATCTGTAATAGTTAGTTATTATCGGATTTCAATTTTCGTAGCAATCGGAGTTGTCGTTTGACCGTGGCAGCTCGAAACGCATCGAAATCGTTTCAATATTAATTTAGCGAGTTAAAATAGCCATTTTTCAAACGGTCTCAGATTTCGACGAAACCATTTTCATTGGATCCGTAATGTGATGTTATTGTAAGATTTCAAATTTCAAGTCGATCGGATCTAGCGTTTGTCCGGTACAAGCCAAAACGCCTAGAAAATCGTTTAAATCGGTTTTAATTTAAATCGAGCGTTTATTGCCGTATCTCACACATACGACGGAATTAGCTTCCGAAACCTGTTCCATTGTGTCCGGAACGCGGAAAAACCCCAAGATAGCCTGTCGGCACGCGTAGATTGGAGGTCGTTTGCATAAGTTGTTAAATTGGAAATTTTATTATTAAAATAATATTAATAACTTGTATATATTAATTAATATTTTTCCAAAACCCTAAGCTAACAAGGCCGGCCGCCACTTCCAGTTAATGGCTGAAAATCTCCCACCTTTCTCCCTCATTTTCTCCAAATCCATGCAGCGATTCGCAAAGCTTCCAAATAACAAATCGTAGAGGACAGTGAGATCTTCCTATCCAACGGTCAAGATCGCTTAAAACACAACGAATCAACGGCAAATCTCGTTCAAAGAGGACGTTTTCGTGCGCCTTTTTTGGGATAGGGGGGCGGCCGAGCTCGTCACGGTTGCAGGTGAAGGTGGCTCTCGTCGAGGGCTTTCATTTGGCGGTGGTATGATTGGAGTTCGTGCATTGTGGAGGGCTCGAGATGAAACCCTAGTTTCGAACATCATGGGTTCTTACGCACGAACGCAACCTGGGAAGAGCTTATGCGCGTGAAACGTGAGAAGAGAGGGGGGAGTGCGTGGGCCCAGATCCAAGGTGAAAATAGAAATGTTGATTTAATTATATTAACGATTGTGCAATCTTTAAAATGCAATATCTTGTTCATGCGAGGTCGGAATTGCACGAAATCAGTTGCGTTGGAATCGTATGGTCGTGCTCTTCGCGATGAAGCTGATTTGGAGTCGATTGGAGCTCGTTTGAATTTCGGGTGAAATTAAACGTTCGTTTAATTTTATTCGAAACGAACGCCGAAACCGGAAATAAAACCAAGGTGAGAACTCCTCACTCAATCGAACAGTTTGGTTTAAAATTATAAATAGTTAATGTTGATTGATGATTGTTGTTTGATTGTGTTAGTAGATATAGTAGGATATATACTATATATAGCAATATATATATATATATATATATTGGCATATGTATATATTGGATTTGATTTCCCGCCTCGTATAGCGGATGAGACCCTATTGCGCCGCCTATTAAGCGGATAATATTTTATAAAATCCCATATACCGCGATATTCCACCTTGAAGTAGAACTGGTATTGTGCTAATGTCTGTGGATGCAGGGAAACAGGTTGGAGGGATCCAACTGGATTCCTCACAAATACTTATTTGTTTATAAATACTGTGTGATTGTTGATTATTCTATTGATATATGATGCTATTCCCGTAATTGACTATTTGATGCTGTTGCATCATCAGATTTGTTTTTAAAGTTAAAAATAACGATTTTGAATTTAAAATGGGTTTTTAAAGTGATTTTTCCAAAGTATATATTTTATTAAATTTTTGAATTGATTCACTTTAAAATAAATAAAAGTATAAGTTTTTATGTTATAAAAATTAATGTTTTTATGAAATATAACCAAAAGGAAAATTTAAAAATCAATAGGTTTTATAAAATAATTAAATTGGGATTTTGAATAATTGTTAACTGTTGATATAAAAGATTTTATAAATTGATATCAATAGATTAAATTTATGGAAATTATGAAACGAGTTTATGAAGTGTTAAAAAGGTGTATTAAATGGGTTTCACTAAAAACTATAGATTTGTAAATCTTGAAAGTTATAAAATGAATAGATGTTGAAAATAAAGGTTTTATAAGTAATTAACTTATAAAAATGGATTTTGGGCATTTAAAAGGGGATATTTGTAGAAATTGTTAATAAAGGAGATTTATAACTCGAAGCTGTCATAAATATAGAAGAAGCTTAAAAGCAATAAGATTAACAATTTGTGAAGTTTTAAAGCGAACAACTTGGTAAATAAATAATATTATAAGTATTTAACTTATAATATAATTTTGGTATATAATAGGGTTATATAAATTGAATTGGATTTTATAAAAGAGATTTATAAATTGAAGTTTATAAATAGAAATGGAATTTATAAACATTGTTATAAATTCGAGAAATAGAAGAAAATGAAAACATAGATTTCAACATTCATTGTTGAAATAGACGTTTTCGAGAAAATAAGGGAATAGTGGACTATAACACTTTTGTTATAGTAAAAAGGTTTTCGAAAGGAAATATTTTATATAGTATTGGGATTTATATATCTATTTTAATTTGAATTTCTATACTAGTGATTTTGGGTTGTCGTAACGATGTTTTACGCAACATTCGTTTTTACCCAAATAAATGTAAAGAAGAGAATGGTTTTCTTAAAAGGATGAAATACATACTTAACTATGGTTTGAGTGTATTGAATATTTTCAAATTGTTGAAAATAAATGAATTTGTGAATTACTTATTATTAAATAAGTATGGAAACGCTTTTCCAATATGAAAAGGAACGTTTTGAGGATTCATCTTCTAAAGATAAATCGAAAGCAAATATTGAAATCGATTTAAGAATCGTATATGAGTAGATAGTTGGAATTTAAATTCACTATGGAATTTGTAAAGGAAGGGAAATTTGTTAAAAATAAATATTGATTTATTTTGAAGTATGGAAATAAAATTTACGAATTTGAAACGTAAGTTTAGAATAAATCGATAAGGATTTATTTAATGATTTGGAATTTGTTTTCAAAAGTTATAAAAAGTTGAGAAGTAATTTGAAATTGGTTTTCAAATGGTTGAAGTGTGGAAATTATATCGTGTAAAGGTATTTTGGTAAAACAAATAATTTGGGCAACTATTTGGAAATTGTATATATATATATATATATCTTGTAAAGATATTTTTGTGATTAAATAATTTTGAAAAATTATTTGGAATCTGATGATGTGGCGCATCTATATTGATAGTTAAATAACCGACTATCAGTATTTACCCTTGGATGGTATTTGTTGTGTTTGTTTGAGATTGAATGCTACACTTATTTTTAAAATAAGCGCTCGCTATTCGGTTTAGCCGGGGGAGGACCTTTGTGTCATACAACCCATTACGAATATGCGATACGTCGTTTGGATCGCATTTAAAGACCGGTGTTGAAGACCGGGTATTTGTGAAAACGATAGGATGACCTATCGATTGTCTCCGCATCGTTAGCTACGATATGGAGATTTCCTTTGTGATGGGAAATTTTATCGGGATTGTGAATACCCGGATTGCAAGGGCTTCTTTGGAAGTGCCTTCGGTTCTGTTCGAACCCGTAACAGACTTGTATGGTTACATGTCTGACATTACATTTTGAGATATAAAGCAGATTTCTTTTCAAATACATTTATATTGGTGGCGGAGAATTTATTCCCTTAGCTTAACACCCTTCTCTGAGACGTACGAGCTCAGAGGTTATGTAGTTGAAGGTTATCAGCGATATATTCCCAATCTGGTAATGTGGCATGCTGAGTGTTGCTGTGTGATGATCATTGGTTGATCATTTGTGATATGATCATTTGTTTGATCATTTATCTTTGTGATCATTGCTTTGGTCATCTGTGGACCCAAAGCATGGCTTTGTTGCACAAAGCGTAGCTTTGTGGACGAGACTTCGTCAGGACCTCACTCCCCGGAAATGGTCGAAACAGGAAAGATGCGGCAAGGTTATGAGGGTCGCGCCCTTTAGGGTATGTCATTTCCTTCTGGTAAAGGGTGGTATCATGGTACGGAGCCTAGATACTTACTCATGTGGATACACTATATCTATTATTGTGTGGTGTTGTTGGTATCGAGCGCTCGGATAAAGGTCCCAAAGGACCGGGGGATGACATATTCGTGTAGTAGTTACCTAGTTACAGAGGTAATCCGGCCTTGTGTTGGCAGAGATCTAACCGTAACGTTAATTTCTCGGGACGTCCCACCAGAGGCGATCCCATGTGGCAGTAGGAAGTTCCTTAGCCTGACCATTTGATGGAAATCCAATCAAAACAATACGCGCCCTGTACGGTTTTAGTTGTATAACCTGCCATGGAATGTGGCGGTAACCTGCTATTGAACATGGTAGCTATAGTAGGCATACGGCGAAGAGTTGTATGTTGGCTAGGATTTATATTCTACTTTCGAAATTGTTTTTCTACACTATGCACTAATAATAATATCAAAAATGATTTGATTTTTGCGTAGTAAGCATCTTTGACTATCATAAGGAGAAATCTCCTCCAATTCTGCGTTTACATTGTGTGTGTGGCGGGAGACCTTATGGTAGTTTCATTTTCCAAAAAGCATTGCGGATTTCAAAATTTAAATTCTCTTGTTGCTTGTTTTAAAGATAAACTGTTTTGAGTTCTCACACCAGTCCCATGACTGACCTGGAGTTTATTGTTTCCTTCCTAAACTCTGGGTGCCCACTATTTTCCACACGGGCAGTCTAGAGTTAGTTTATCAGGTTATTCTGGATTCGAGAGTTGCTGTGCAGATTTGGAGGCGAGCTTGGATGGCGTTGTATATTACTATTATAGTATTTCTTTTCCGCTGTTTTGTTGTTGTACACTCTGATTGATGTGAATGTAATGTGACGTATGTATAAAATGTATAGTTCTTTTGGTTTAATGAATATTCATTTATCTATTATATATTGTTCCGCTGCGATTGTGAGATTCTGATATTGTTATCATGTTTCGTTGTTTTATTTTTCTTTTTCTTCTATCTTTCTCTCTCTTCTTCTACCTCTTTCTTCTTCTTAAATCCTAACGGTTCGGTTTTTCGGCAACGAAAATCTCGATCGTTAGAATTTCATTCGCAATACAAACCACCGCTATTTTAATTCAATTCACAATTTGGTTTAACACATTTCCTCTTGTTTTTAATGTGTTGATATTCCAAGTTGAATTTAATTAATAACTCAAATTTTGATTCTACTATTTATTTTTAATTCACCGTCCAATTTTATTTACTCACAATCTAATTCCTATTTAATTTTAAACTTAAGTTAATTAACTTCATTTCACTACCATATCATAACTTAAGTTCATTCTCATTTTTAATTTTATTCATACTCGAATTGGATTTATTTTCATCTCCAATCATTTTAATAATGCATCCAATTCCATACAGCTCAAACTTTATTTCCAAACTCTATTGCTTATTCACAATCTTTGATTTGATTTTCTTTTTGTCAAATCCAAACCATTTCACTATTTTATTCAAATAGTTTATTTTTCTATGCATTTTTAAAATTTTAATTTACATTAACAATTCATTTTTAAATTCATTAATAATAAGGCCATTCAATTTATGCTTGAATTGGATTTGTTTATATTTCACACCATATCCATTTTAATCCAATTCAAATTCACATTCAATAATGCATCCAATTTAATTCAATTCCAATTCCAATTTCATATAACTTATTTCAATTTAAATTCAAATATATTTTCTTCTTATTAATATCAACTTCACTTTATAAGTACATTAGTTGATCTATTTATTCATTCACCGATTCATTATTTAACCAATAAATTTTATTTCCAAACATTAATAATTTTTAGTCCATCCTGACTACTTTTCCCATTCCACATAACTTCACACAATTCAATTTTAAATCCCAATACTAAGTTCACTTTACTTACAAAGTTGAATTTTATTTCAACATATTCCAAATTTACAAGTTATCAAACTTATTATGTGCCATATACATTCTTAGTAAAGATTCCAGAGTTTAAACAGTCTTTAACATTTCAAACTCCCCTTTTGAAATCACCTATATCCAAAACCCTTTGCAAACAATTTCGATTCAAAACAATTTGGTAGCAATTCCCTTCTGGAAACTCGAAAATGAACATCGATGATGCTGCAGTCATCATCGAAGTTATTTTTTAGCGACCAAAAGAGTTCAATGCTTTTATTCTCTTTCTAAAATCCTTTCAAAAATTCCAAACTCTGCAGAGTTCAAATCCGATTCAAAATTTTTCCCAAACTCCATATTCGAAATCTATCCAAAACATTACTCTGGAACTTTCAGAAACATTTTCAAATTCAAAGGAAATTTAAATTTCCAATATTTTCCCAATTCCAAAGTCTTTAAATTTATATTTAAACATTACTTTGGAGTCTTATCTTATTTTAATTTTTAATCACCCTATAATTTACATTTATAATTTATACTTTCAAATCTCACTTGCATATGAATTCGTATCTTAGTTTTTAGTTATGGTTTCAATTCCGTATTCAATTATGAATCATATTTACAAATTTCATTTATTATATTAATTTATTCCTAAATCTTTGGTTATTATTTCAATTTCTTATTCAATTCTCATACCATAATGATAATAATTAAATATTATCACTTTCTATCAACCAAGCATCCATGTATACAATAAAGATTTAAGAAAATTATTTCCTTTATACACAAAAATAATTTGGGTAAAATTATTCCATTTACCCTATTTAAAACTATACTGTGTCGGTTTATCTTGTTTAAGAGTTTGGAAATCCCTATCGGTAACATGGCGTCCCACATATCGACCAGAATCCATAAACACTCAACCGATAAGTCAACACAATATAAAACAAATTTTTATTCACTAACAAATACACGCTCATACTATTATTACACTCAAACTCATTCTAGAGTATTATGGACTCTATTCTATGAGTAATTCCCACCAGAGCCAAGGTTATCACCAACCTGAGCTCTGATACCAAGTGTAACGACCCGCAAATCCGTACCCCTTGAGTCACACTATTCTACACATAACAACTCAAGTTGTACAGAAATACGAACCATTTTGATTTAAGAAGAAGAGGTAGAAGAAGAGAAAACAAAAGCAACATCAGAATCTAACCATCGCAGCGGAATAAAATATACTAGATAACAATGATCTTTACACGAAACAAATATATATCTGTTATACATTACATTATCAAAGTACATCATCAGAGTTCATACAACATCAATAGCATACAACTGGATACATAATTACTCAATACAGCGGAACATATATAAATAAACAGGTATGAATATACGCATCGTCATCCAGCTCGTCTCCTGAGCTCCACAGCATAAATCCTGTATCCTATAATACTCGGTCTGACCCGAGCATTATAGTTAAATAACACCCGAGTCAGTCTGGAATACCAGCATGAGAAAATCACACTCAATTAATTATTAAAGTTTCAAAATCCTTTGGAAACAAAAGCATCTCGTAGGACCATGCCACAAATAAACATGTCGGGTTTTTACCTTAAGATAGCTAAAACACATTTCATAAAATCCTCTGATATTATAATAGGGTCTATTCACAAATACTTATTCAAATAGCCGAAATTGTTACATTATTAAATTCCAGCTACTAGCCACAGAGTGGATAATACAAACAAAACTCGTACAAGTCTCGTAGGAAGAATGGATTTCCAACAATGACTAGGCACTGGGGTACCACCTACCACAGTACGGGGCCTAGATCACCGTACCGAGGTTTACTCCCTTCATCCCCTGCAACACAAGGTCGGACCCATTCCTTACTGAATAGTTCCGAATAAGATCACCCTACGGTTGGGATCAGCAACCGCACCACTAAGCCGAAATAAAAAGGGACATCTAGACAGGGATGACCTTACTCTCCAGTGGGTGCTACCCACGAAGCCTTCCTGCATATCCCCTGATTTTCAGTCATTTCCGGTTGATGAGGCTTGAGGTCAAAGGTTACCTTTAGAACGTATCCCTTAGAATGCCCATCGTCCACCTGACGATGTTTCGCAAGCATTCGTCCATACAAGTCCGTCCCGGGTTCGAACAGAACCGAAGGCACTATTCCTACTACATCCATTTTGGAAATATCCTCAGGATTAGTAGCGATAGCCCTTGCACTTCACTGCTCCAACATCGACTCCGAACACGTTTTTCGCACGAAACATACAAACCGGATCGAAGTGGTTTTCGAGAAATAAATCTCGATCCCGGTCTCTTCGAAACGATCAGCGCATTTGGCCAATTATTGATAGTCGGTGATTTAACTATCAATTAACATTCACAAACATCCATCCATAAATAAATAATTTCTCCCAAATTATTCATTATTCTCAAATATCTTTACCAGATATAAATCCCATTTTTCAAATCCCTTTGAAACATTTTAACACATCTTCCTCTTACGGAAATAAATTTCCCAATCTTTCCTATTTCCCTTGGAATCGCCAAGTACCACAAGAAAGAAAGAAAAAAAATATTTTTAAACATTATATAAAAATATACTTTAGATGCACATTTTAAAATAATTTAAACACTCTATTTTAAAATATACTTTTACATTTAAATTTAGAAAATCGGCTTTTAAACTTAATAAAGAATAATACTCTAGGAATATCTAAATAAGGCTAGTTTATAAAATATAACTATATTTTCTTTTAACCGAAACACTAAATCACCTTTAAATATGATAATAGCTTTGAAACAAATATTTATTTTAGAATTTAAACACTTAACAATAATAAATTTTACAAAGTATATTTGCTTTTCAAAACAACAATAAAACCTTTATCTTGAATTTAAAATTTTACTTTGAAAATGCACTTGGCCTCCAGGGAAATA
Source organism: Allium cepa (assembly GCA_030765085.1). Taxonomy (NCBI): domain Eukaryota; kingdom Viridiplantae; phylum Streptophyta; class Magnoliopsida; order Asparagales; family Amaryllidaceae; genus Allium; species Allium cepa. The sequence goes on along the minus strand of CM060943.1, from coordinate 53,082,960 downwards.
AACTTCTCTCCTCATCCTTTACAATAAAAATAAATCACTGTTTATTTTTAAACAGATTTCCATTTCCATAAATAAATTCCCAAATTGAATTTATTCTTTCGAAATATCTTTTGATGTTTAATTTGCGTTTATAAACTCCATTTATAAATTCCATAGCCACATCCTTCCTTAAAATTCCCGGTTTTACTTGTTTAAATCAACACCCCAATTTGCTTTTCAATTTAATCTATTTATTTCAAAAATCCTTTAACTTCAGATTTTAGATCCTTCATTTTGATTTAAAATACTTTTAACTGGGAATTTCAATTTTAGATTTCCCAAATTTCCTTTATAAAGTTACCTTAAATTTTAAAATAATTCTTTATTCCTTTTCAAATAATATCACTTGAATTTACAATTTATTACTTCCTCAATTACCGTTATTGCAAATTCTTTACCTTTCATATTCAATGTTATTTATTATTATTTAACATCACTTCCATTTTCTCAATTAATTCTTAATTCATTCAGATGTTCTATCATTATTTCATTCTCAAATTTACTTGCTTTATTTTTTTCCAAATCCATTCTATATATTTTGGTAATCTATTATACCCAATATTTCCATCAAACCATACATTCACTATTCCAATATAACTCATCATAGAATATCCCATAATCACAACCGAGGATATTAAACAAATAATATAAATAACTATTGAGGGGTCCAGTTGGATCCCTCCAACCTGTTTCCCTGCATCCACAAACGTTAGCACAACATAAACACCAATCCAAAATATACTAGACTATAGCACATCGATCAAATCAACCATTCAAACAATTATTTAAATTTAATTATTTAAATTTTAAATTTAACTAAGTGAGATTAACTCACCTTTGCCCCTTTTTATTTTGCAATTCAACCCAAACTAGTTGTTCTCTTCATGATTCCAGCCCTTACTGTCGATGTTATTCCAAGTAGGATTCGCGAAGACAGGAACGTCCTTGGCTCTGCCCCGTCTCGCAGCCCAGGCACAACAACCCCTACCCCTTGCGAGCTTAGGCCCCTACCTTTTTGGCCTTGGGAATTTCTGTCGCCTCAAAGCTCCACCCAAAATCGACGCTTCCTTACAAAAACGCACCTCCTTCTCGTTTCCCTGTTCGCGACCCCAACTTCACCGCCTCACCTAATCGACCACACGAACTGACGCAGCGGATAATTCGAAATAAACTTCAATCGATAAAATGTAGCAATCGGTGAGTTGAAGATACCAAAATGCCCAAGTTCGTTGATCCAAAGATACCGAACTCTAGTTATCTCAAACACGTTGATAGCGCACTATACCGTGTTCAGAGATCTACGATTCTTCGCACGTTGATCTAGCGCACTAGATTCCGTGAATCGGCTTCTACGATCGTTGAATCGAGCGCACTCGATTAACCGAAAGAGGAGATAGGAGATCACACTCAACTACCAATTGGTATGAAAGCACAAAGCTAACAAAAGGAAATTTTATTCAATATTCAACTACTTTAAAAATTACAACACACGCCTATTTATAGTGTTTTTTTACAACTGCCTCCATAAGTCGTTACCGACTCAACATCCCTTAGGTCGGCGCCGACTCAACACACATGACTCAACAAAGAAAACAACAGAATACGACACAACTCACGACTTACGACTTATAGTAGGTCGTTGCCGACTCATCTAAGTCGTTGCCGACTCAACAGACAAAGCTACCTACTTCAATTACAACACTTCATACGCAACCGACTCAAACACGGCCGACTCATCACAACACAGTACACAGCGACTCAACATATTAACATCCCTGACCGACTCAAAAGTATACGACTCAACAAGCTCAGCCTTTTGGCCACTCCTCCGACTCAAGAAAACAATTAACGACTCAACTTGCCAAGCGACTCACGACTCAACCGACTCATCAACTGACCGACTCAACACTCATACGACTCAAGCTTCCCAGTTCCTTGCCGCATGTCTCTTCGAACGACTCAGTTAAGTCGTGCCCCTTTTCCTCCGACTCAAGGCTTTCCCAAGATGGAGCTTCCCCTTGCTTCAGGATGAGTCGCTGCCGACTTATAGTAATGTTGTTAGGCGACTCATTCCCTTCACGTTGAGTCGTGGACGACTCATCCCCCCCCAACACCGAACGACTCATAGTCTGGCTAGACCGTCCCTTTCCTAACTCGTTCCCCTTCGTTTTGATAAGTCGCAAACGACTTGAAGCCTTCTCCTTAGGTCGTGACCTATGTCCCTTAAGTCGGTAACGACTTACAATTTCCGAGTTACCCAACTCCAAAGCTTCCTCCACACGACCTAGAACCATGTTAACTCGTGACCGACTTATCTCTTGAGGAATTGTAGATCGTGCTGCATCATCCTCCCCTGGTTGAGAAAAATTCGACCTCGAATTTGCAACTTCTTTCACAACAATCTCATCTCCATGATACGGAATTAAATGTTTGACGTTAAAAACATCAGAAGTATAAACATCATCTGGTAACTTTAATCGATAAGCATTCTCATTGATTTTCTTTAAAACATCAACTGGACCAATTTTTCGCGCTTTCAACTTATTATAAGCACCCACCGGAAAACGATCCTTTGTCAATATAGCATAAACCAAATCTCCTTCTTTAAATTCAACATTTCGTCGTTTCGAATCTGCCAACTTCTTATACTTCTCATTCGATTTCTCCAATCGTTCCTGAACGATTTTATGACATTCATTCAGCTCTTCAACAAAATCAGCAGCTCGTTTAACTGTTCTCTTTGACTGAGGTACAACTGCTAAATCCAACGGCCCCCTTGGTAAGTTTGAATAAACAATCTGAAACGGACTGAATCCTGTGCTACGATTCACTGCATGATTATGAGCAAATTCTGCCTGGCATAGCTTTATGTCCCAACTTCTCAAATTATCCTGTACAAGACAACGTAACAAATTTCCCAATGACCTGTTAACAACTTCTGTCTGCCCATCAGTTTGCGGATGATAAGCACTACTAAATTTCAGTTTCGTTCCCACCATCTTCCACAAACTCAACCAAAAGTGACTCAGAAAACGAGTATCTCGATCAGAAACAATAGATTCGGGCAATCCATGAAGTCGATAAATCTCCTTGAAAAATAGCTGTGCGACTCGAACTGCATCTGCTGTCTTCTTGCAAGCCACAAAATGTGCCATCTTTGAAAACCTGTCCACCACAACAAATATCGAATCATTTCCCCTTTGAGTTCTCGGCAAACCCAAAACGAAATCCATGCTAATATCAACCCATGGCTTAGATGGTACTGGTAATGGCATATACAACCCTGCATTCGTTGCTGTCCCCTTTGAAACTTGGCAAATATGACATCGCTCCACGAACCTTTCAACCTCTTTTCTCATCGATGGCCAAAAGTAAGATTGTGAAATCAACTGCAAAGTACGATCACGGCCCACATGCCCTTCTTCATGTAATTCCTTCACAATCTTCATCCTCAAACTACAGTCCGGTATACATAAACGACTTCCTTTAAACAGAAAACCATCAACCAACATGAATTCATCGGTACTTCCATCCTTTACTTTCTCAACATATTTCACAAAGTAAGGATCTTCTTCAATCATCTCAGGCAACATTTCAAATCCTGTCACTTCAACCTTCATTGTCGTTAGTAAATGACTCCTCCTACTCAAAGCATCAGCTACTCGATTTGTCACCCCTGATTTGTGCTTAACGACAAACGTAAACTGCTGCAGATAAGCAATCCATGATGCATGTCTCGCTGAAATTTTATCCTGTCCCTGTAAATGTTTCAAAGCTTCATGATCTGTGTAAAGAACAAATTCCTTCTGAAACAAATAATGCCTCCAATGCTTGACAGCCTGAACAACAGCATAAAATTCAATGTCATATGTACTGTATCTCATCTTCGCCCCTGACAATTTCTCACTGAAATATGCAACTGGCTTCCCATTCTGACTCAGAACTCCTCCAATACCAACCTTCGAAGCATCAGTATGCAATTCAAACAACAACTGAAAATTAGGTAGAACAAGAATTGGTGCAGACGTCAACAATTCCTTGATCTTCTCAAAGGCAACCCCCGCTTCCTCTGACCACACAAACTGTTTACCCTTCATGCAATCAGTCACTGGAGCCATCACGCTACTGAAGTGTGGAATGAATCTTCGGTAGAATGACGCTAGCCCATGAAAACTTCTCACTTCTGTAATTGTCTTCGGCTGTGGCCAATTCCTGACTGCTTCTACTTTACTCTGGTCAACTTGAATACCTTCCCCTGAAACAACATAACCCAGGAATAAAACAGTAGGTGTCATAAACACACATTTCTTTGTAGCAGCATAAAATTGTTCCTCACGAAGAATAAGCAACACTTCCCTCAGATGTAGAACATGCTCTTTTGTACTCCTGCTATAAATCAGAATATCATCGAAATAAACCACGACGAACTTCCCAATGAATGGCCTAAAAATTTGATTCATCACCCGCATGAATGTACTAGGTGCATTTGACAAACCAAATGGCATAACCAACCATTCGTACAACCCCTCTCTTGTTTTGAAAGCTGTCTTCCATTCATCTCCAGGTCTGATTCGAATTTGATGATAACCACTCTTCAAATCAATCTTCGAGAATATAGTTGCCCCACTCAACTGATCCAACAAATCATCCAACCTTGGCATAGGAAATCTATAGCGAACAGTGATCTTATTCAAAGCTCTACTGTCAGTGCACATTCTCCAAGTTCCGTCCTTCTTTGGTACTAACAATGCAGGCACAGCACACGGACTCAAACTTTCCTGAATACGACCTTGCTCAAGTAACTCTTCCACCTGCCTTCGTAACTCCTCATGTTCCTTCGGACTCATCCTGTAATGTGGTCGGTGTGGTAACACTGCTCCTGGAACAAGATCAATCTGATGTTGAATGTCTCTCAGTGGCGGTAACTCCTTTGGTAACTCATCTGGAAAGACATCTTCAAACTCTTTCAAAACAGGCTTTGCTTCTTCGGGAATCTCAACTTCGTCACTACTCTCTCTCCCAATCAACAAAAACACTTCCGGTTCTTCCTCAACTTCCTTAACAAACTCTTTCAAAGTCAACAGAGTTTTCAATTCTTCAATCTCTTCTAGCTTGCTCTCCTTCTGCTGTTGCTTCTTAGGAACCAAAGTGATTTTTGTACCCTCGAACATGAAACTGTAACTGTTGGCACGACCGTCATGCTGTACTGCCCTATCAAACTGCCATGGTCTGCCCAACAATAAGTGACAAACATCCATATCTACGACATCACACCAAATTTCATCTTTATACTTCTTCCCAATCGAAAAATTCACACAAGCTCTTCGACACACTTTCACTTCACATCCCTTCCTTAACCATGCTAGCTTGTATGGTTTAGGATGCTTCTCAGTCTTCAAGTTCAACTTTCTCACTGCTTCTGTAGAAATAATATTATCACAACTCCCAGCGTCAATAACGAACTTGCAGACTTTTCCTAGAATAGTGCATGTCGATTGAAAAATATTGCTTCTCAGCCAACTACAATCCTCCTCTTGTTTTGGTGTCAAACAACTTCTCCTCAACATAAGATTACATCCTTCGTCTCCCGACACTTCTTCTTCCTCCTCAACATAAGGTACATTTGAATACTCTGCCTCCTCACCATCATCTGCCTCTACCTCTGCAACCATGGTTCTCTTCTTCGGCTTCGGACACTCATTGCTTTTATGCCCCAACTCCTGACAGTTATAGCATTTGAAAACACTGCTAGCCTTCGCCTTCTCAGCCTCCTTCACCACTGGCTTTGTAACTGGTTTAGGAACATTAGAACTTCCACCGGCACCCTTCATTGGATTATTAGAATTAGTAAACACACCACCTCCACGCCTTCCTTGTTTCTCCCAAGCTAACGCTTTCTGATGTGCCTCTGCAACGGATCTAGGATCAAACATATTAACCATATCCTGGATCTGTATTCTCAAACCCCCAATGAATCTAGCAGTTAGCTGTTCTTCTGTCTCCATGATATCATTCCTGGCAATGAGTTGGTAAAATTCATCAGCATAATCACTAACAGATTTTGTCCCTTGCCTCAGATTCTGCAACCTTTGGTACATAAGTGACTGGTAGTTGTAAGGTAAGAAAGTAGATCTCATCAACTTCTTCATTTTCTCCCATGATTCTATCTTTGACTTCCCCATCCGTTCTCGAGTAAGTTTAGTTTGTTGCCACCACGCCAATGCTCTCCCCCTCAGCCTTGTAGCAACTAACTTCACCCTTCTATGCTCCGGCACCTCCTTGAAATCAAAGATTTCCTCCACATTAGACAACCAATCAAGAAACTCCTCAGCAACCATCCCGCCTTTAAACTCAGGAATCTCCATCTTCATACCCGATTCCCAACGTCGATCATCATCAATAACCTGATACTGACGTTGTCCCAGATCTCTATTTCTGTAATAAACACTTCCTCTCTCACCGTCATACCCATCCTCAAAGTCTGATGTATATAGTTGTCGATCCCGTCCTCCAACATCTCTAACACCACTTCTACTTCCCACATCTCTTCTATCATGATCATCAACATTCCTCCTACTTCGATTGTCAACACTTCTATGCTCTTGACTCTCTCTTCTCTCCCGTTCAGAATGTGATGAAACTCTACTATTTCCACGGTTTGATTCAGGTGAAACTCTCCTTCGATTCTGGCTCATATCAATCATCAATTTCTCCAATTTACCAATGCCTTCATCGAATTTATCATTAATACGTTGTTCCATAAGTTCAGCTTCTTCTCTACGATATAAAGCTTCAACGTTTTGATGTCGGTTAGATCTCCTTGGTGGCATGGTTGTAAACTTCACAAGACTACAAAAATTCAACACAAGACTTCAAAAATTCACAAGACAACAATCAACAAGTCACGGCTCCTTTGTCTCGGCAATGCTTTATAAGGTTCTACCCTTAACTCGGCACACTTGTCTCGGCAAGGCCTCACGACTTAACTTGGCTCGGTTCAAACTTATCTCGGCCACCCACTACAAACACTTCAATGCACACAACAAGGCACGGCTACTCCCAAGTATACACGACCTTCACACTTCAAACCTTGGCGCGCAAAACCCAAGACCAAATTCAAACACCTTTGCTCCTTTTGATCCAAAATGAAATGGATCAAACACTCCAAACTTGATGCAATCCAATATGAACACGATGAACTACTTCAAACTTCAAAAACTTCAAAAACTTGGCTCCAAGAATCAAACTTAGCTATGATTGGCTAAGTATGTCTCTGATACCAATAATGACGCAGCGGATAATTCGAAATAAACTTCAATCGATAAAATGTAGCAATCGGTGAGTTGAAGATACCAAAATGCCCAAGTTCGTTGATCCAAAGATACCGAACTCTAGCTATCTCAAACACGTTGATAGCGCACTATACAGTGTTCAGAGATCTACGATTCTTCGCACGTTGATCTAGCGCACTAGATTCCGTGAATCGGCTTCTACGATCGTTGAATCGAGCGCACTCGATTAACCGAAAGAGGAGATAGGAGATCACACTCAACTACCAATTGGTATGAAAGCACAAAGCTAACAAAAGGAAATTTTATTCAATATTCAACTACTTTAAAAATTACAACACACGCCTATTTATAGTGTTTTTTTACAACTGCCTCCATAAGTCGTTACCGACTCAACATCCCTTAGGTCGGCGCCGACTCAACACACATGACTCAACAAAGAAAACAACAGAATACGACACAACTCACGACTTACGACTTATAGTAGGTCGTTGCCGACTCATCTAAGTCGTTGCCGACTCAACAGACAAAGCTACCTACTTCAATTACAACACTTCATACGCAACCGACTCAAACACGGCCGACTCATCACAACACAGTACACAGCGACTCAACATATTAACATCCCTGACCGACTCAAAAGTATACGACTCAACAAGCTCAGCCTTTTGGCCACTCCTCCGACTCAAGAAAACAATTAACGACTCAACTTGCCAAGCGACTCACGACTCAACCGACTCATCAACTGACCGACTCAACACTCATACGACTCAAGCTTCCCAGTTCCTTGCCGCATGTCTCTTCGAACGACTAAGTTAAGTCGTGCCCCTTTTCCTCCGACTCAAGGCTTTCCCAAGATGGAGCTTCCCCTTGCTTCAGGATGAGTCGCTGCCGACTTATAGTAATGTTGTTAGGCGACTCATTCCCTTCACGTTGAGTCGTGGACGACTCATCCCCCCCCAACACCGAACGACTCATAGTCTGGCTAGACCGTCCCTTTCCTAACTCGTTCCCCTTCGTTTTGATAAGTCGCAAACGACTTGAAGCCTTCTCCTTAGGTCGTGACCTATGTCCCTTAAGTCGGTAACGACTTACAATTTCCGAGTTACCCAACTCCAAAGCTTCCTCCACACGACCTAGAACCATGTTAACTCGTGACCGACTTATCTCTTGAGGAATTGTAGATCGTGCTGCATCACGAACTCACAGCGCCGAACGAAGCCACCTTGTCGTGATAGTTTCCTCATTTGCGACCTCGTCTCGAGCTTGAAAGTCGAACAAAGCGAAGAGAAACCACGACGCGACTGAGAGGAAGCGAGATCGATGTCTAATGGATGCCTGACATCGATCAAATTCGAGAGCCCCTCGTTTTTTTTATTTGCTGCGATATCAGGTTTGAAAGGCTCGGCCTTCTTTTTGGATTCGAACGAAGAGGAAGGATTTTCGATTTTGAAAAGAGGGCGGCCAATACTGCTGTGGGTTTTAATTCTAGAAGAAAGAAAAGAAACGAACGCAAATTGTCTTCGTTCGCCATTTTTATTTCGAGCTTGCTTTCTGAATATGATTATGTTGGGAGCAGAGAAAAAGGAAGAGAGACGTGATTCTTTAAACGAGGAGCGACATAATTAGGTAAAGTCGGCTTCTTAAGAGAGAAGACGACGATGTTTATAAAAGAGGGAACACGATGGAAACAAAGGTTGCGCGCTGAAGTGAAAAGGAAGACAGTGATGTGAATAAAGTTTCGGTTGATAATAATTAGTACGTGAATATATAAATAAAATTTGAAATTGAATTTTTCGATGTAAATTTTCAACGTGTTTATACATCGTACGCTCACACACCAATTCCGATCAACACGAAATTTAAAATCCGTTAATAATATAATATTATGGACACAATGGAACTAGTTTCGTCGAATTCCGAGACTGTGCCTCGGAAGGCTATTTTAAAATTCAACTTAAACCATATAAATTTTAAAACTGAACAAACCATGGTTAATTTCAATTTTACAACTTCTATTATCTTCAACACTATCAATATAAATTTTATATGCCTTCAAATTATTTTTAACCGACTTAAAAGTTCAGATTCCACATTTTACCCAACTTCAAACTATTTAATTCAATAATTTAATTATCAAATAAATTGTGATATTTGAATTCGAGTTAAAACTTAACTTTTAAATATTAAATATTCCATTTTTAAATGCTCAGAAATTCCGGGTCGTTACAGCCCACCTCGTACAAACTCCCTCAACCAAAGAAATCAAAATGAGGGTGGCCACCGAATAAAATCCAAAGTCAGAGTATAGTATCGAAGAGGAGTATCCGATCGGCAATGCTACCTCATTAACCCGTCAATCGCTCATGTTTTAGCCACCTTATGCCAACTCACGGGAGTTGGGTCCACGTATTTACCTTCCAGGAAACGCCGCCACCAACCTACTTCATTCAGGAATCTCCACCGCGTGCACGGTTGTTGAAGTTGTTTTCGGAGTTGGCAGAGAGTATGACAACTTCCGATCCCGATCTCTTCAACAACCAATCATTATTATACCCCGTGGTTATAACTTTAAACAAAAATTTTTTGTACTTCAAAATAAAATATCATTTCAATCAAATCTTTATCAAAATAAAGATTAAATCCTTTCTAAACCATTTCAATATATCAACATACCGTACTTTTCAAATTCAAATATTTATCAAAATAAATATCAAGTCATTTCTAACCATTTCAATATATTAAATTTTCATATCCTTTCAAAAACTCCTTTCAAATCAATTTAATATATTAAAATATCATATCCTTTCAAATCATTTTAATATCAAAATATCATATCTTCCAAAACTTCATTTTTAAATCAATTTAATATCAAAATATCCTATCTTTCAAAACTTCATTTCAAAACATTTAATATATAACAAAATATCATTTCTTTCCAAAGCTTCATTTCAAAACATTTAATATATATCAAAATATCATATCTTTCCAAAGCTTCATTTCAAAACATTTAATATCAAAATATCATACTTTCAAAACTTCATTTCAAAACATTTTTAATATCAAATTATCATATCTTTCAAAACTTCATTTTGAAACATTTTTAATATCAAATTATCATATCTTTCCAAAACTTTATTTCGAAACATTTAATACATAAGTTCAAATCCAAATATTCAACTTTAAATACCTTTTAAATTCAAAGATATCACTCATTTATTATCATTCCAAATCACCTTCTATATAGCTTATATTTTAATCAAAATAAATCATTTAAACCATTTAAAATTTAAGTTTATATACTTTCAAATCAAGTATTCAATTTCCAAAGTTTATACCATTATGAGTTCATTTACTAAGTTAAAACCATAAACATTGAAAATTTCAACCTTTTACAGCATTCAGAAAAGGTGCTGAAAGTTATACTTGAAAACATTTCAATTTTAAACCATTCAAACATTACAAAAATCATAATTTAACATTCAAAGATGTTCATTAAAATACTCTTTTAATTAATGATTTTTATAAAGCAACATTTTATAATTAAATCAAATTTTGCAGATCCACTTAATAAATTCAAGTGTAAACTTTACTATTTTTACATTTAACACTTTATTAACAATTTACATTTTCAAATTATCATTTCACAAATTAAAATAAATTTCCCAATTTATTTAATTAACTCAAAACTTTAAACAAAACCAAATTCCACATTTCCAAATCAAGTTGTATTTAAAAATTTCACTTTTAAGCATTAATTTATTTAACCATTTTAATTCATATAAAAATAAACAATACTTTATTAAATCATTCAAATTCAAATTTGAATCAAATTATCATATTTAACATTTCAAAATAAGAATAAATTTCCATTTTATTTATATAACTTAAATCTCATTTTTAACCAAAATTCCAAATTTCCAAACTTAGGTTATATTTCAAAAATCCAATTTATCCATTCATTAATTACATTTTTAACTCATAGAAAAATCATAATTTCTTTATTTTAAAACATTTAAAAATCTATTTAAATCAAATTTCATATATTTATATTTTTAAAATACTTAAAAATATCCAAAACACTTTATAAAATAACCATGGGTCTGTATATAGTTTTCTAACCTAGGTCAAGTGATACAGATATGTATCATTTCAATCCGCAGTTTTTAAAAAGAAAAATCCAGGTTTTATCATTTCAAACCCGTAATCCCAAGTTAGAATAAACTAAATAAAAACCATTCAAGTCTATCATTTCAGCCCATAACAAGTTTCCCTATTCTACAGTTCGTTCGGGTATGTATCATTTCAACCCATAGTGAATCTAGTCTACTGGGAACTTGCAATGGTTATAACTGATATAAATGACAGAATAGCATGAAATAACAATAACAAATGATATAACAAGTGTAATAACAGGTGTGAACATCATATGATAATAATATAGTAGATATAACATGATGATAAACAGTTACAGATTCCAATGGTGTCAGTTTATCAGTTATATAAGTACATATTAGTCTGGTGAGATTTACTCACCTTTATAGCTGGAGATTGCAATACAAATGGCACAACGGATTCCAGAAGGCACGATGACACAACAATAGGCTCAAGTGGGAAGAGATCTAAGCTTAGAACTTGTATTACAACCCAAAACAAAACAAAATAATATTACAACTCAATACAACTTTGAAATGCAATAACTTTGAAATAAAAGAGAATATGAATGCCAAACTTTTTGCCTTGCTTTCGCAACTTTTGTCACGGCCTAAGGTATGATTTGGTTCAGATTTTGGTCAAGTTTTGGCTCAGGTTTAGGCTAGCATGGGTTGGGTTCAAGGCATGAACAAGGTGGAGTTTTATACATGAGAAGGTAAAGGGTTTTTAGGCAATGTTGTGAAGTTTTGTTTCAACAAAAAGGCACGGATATGGGTCCTTGGGCTCGTCCACTTTTGCTCAGGTATGGATAGTAGCTGGAGGGGTGAGGGGAGGGTCCGGACAAGGTGGTAGTGGCGGCCAAAGGTAGTGGTGATGATGGAAAATGGAGTGGTGATCAACTAGGTGCTTAAAACTAGGTGTACAAGGATAAAACTGTGCAACATACATCATTTGTTGCTCTTGTTTGGTTCGGCCAGATGCTATGGGGCATGGCCGGTGGGTTCAGGTGGTGGTGTGTGACGTTTCAGAGGGTGGAGGTCAGGCCAGAGGTGGTGATGGTTGTGGTAGTGGCGGCAATTGGTGGTAGAAGGAGGAGATGACAATTCTAGGCCATAAGTGATAGTTTGTGATGGTTTTTGGTGGATTTTGTGGTGGTCTTCACCTTGGATTGGCTCGGCCTGAGATTGAGAGGTAGGAGTATGGGTGATGGTCAGAGGAAAGGGGTGGTAGAGGTCAGATCAGATCTGGTTGACGAAGAACCAAGCTATGAAGGTGAGAACAAGTACAAAATTCAAAATAGAAAAGTAGAAAAACAAAGGAAGAAGAAGATAATTTTTACCTCAAATCCTTCAAGCCATGGCTGTATTTTTTTTAGATGAGAAATGGATCTAAGATCCACATGAAAAATGAAGGAGGAAGTCATGGCTAAATGGAGAAAAAATAAAATAAAATAAAACGGCTAAAGAGTAAATGAGGAAACGGTAAAAGAAACGACTTACGTTTCAAAAGCTTTTATAAAGCTTTCCAAATTTCCTTAATTCATTCCTATAAGTTTACCTTACTGAAAATAATAATAATTTCAGTCACAAATTCGAAAATATAACAAAATATAAAATATATATATATATATTTATTAATTATATAAGGTAAAAATAAGAAAATTGCACAAAATTGCAAACTAGTCTAGAAAAATGGAAAGTAAACAGAACGAACTTTGGAATATTTATATGGACTTGTAAAAATATTTATAACAAAGATAACAACATAAAAATAAAATTCATTTACAATTTAAATATATAAATTTTAATATAAATAAAATTTAAATGAAGAAATTAGCAGAAAATAGAAAACAACCTTTTAAAAATAGGGAATAATTACAGTAAATTTCGGAAGAATCCTATTATCCTTTTTTAAAAATATTTAAAAGTCAAAATATACATAAAATAACACATTGACCTAGATAAAAATGAAATATGACAATAAAAATATAATTTATACACTTTAAAAATAACAAAATTGCAGAATAAATAAATTGCAGTCAATATTGAAATATACATAACTTTTGCTGTTTAACTCCATTTTCAACGAAACGAAAAGCAGTTTTCAAGTTATTACATCTATTTTCATAATATAAGATAATATTTTAAAATAATTTAAATTTGAAGTTTAAAAGTCAAAGTTTGAACGGTTTGACCAGAAATTCAGTTTACAGTAAAATATTCAAATTATACTAATTTGAACTATAGATCACTTAATAATCATCATTTATATTTAAAATAACACAACTTATTCATTTTAATAAATAGAATAAAATTTCTGAATCAAAATTTCAAATAAAATAATCAAAATAAACAATTAAAATAAATCACAAAATTCAGGGTTGTTACACTCTCCCCCACTCAAAATTTTTCATCCCCGAAAAGGAATGAGGTACGGGAAAGCACAGAAAAGATAGAAATGAAGTAAGATTAAGACAAGGTGGCAAGAGGATTGAGATTATACTTGGTAACTGTAGTTATAGATAAGTTTAACACGGTGGAGATGATCTTTCCAAGATTCTCCAAAATCAAGAACATAAGCACTCAAAAATAGATTCAACATGAGTACAAAAGATTATCAAAGATTATAGAAAGATTTCTAAATAGAAAGATTATAGAAAGATGCCTATACCAGTCTATAGCAAGATAAGGATGATAAGGACAACCAAAAGATAGTTTGAAAAACAAAATAAGGAAATAAATTTGAAAGAATGGAAATTTCAACTTAATAGAGAATAAATCTTTACACAAGTTAAATAAATCTTAACTATCTCAAATTTCATTATCTTATTATCCAATCATCCTAAATTAACAATTTTTAAAACTATGGATTTGAAAAATAATCATTTATTATACCCATAATGTACTTAATAAATTTTATTCTTCTTTATTCCTAATTAACATCAAATTTATTCCTCTCAATATATTTATCACTTATGTTAAATATACTTACTTTTATTATAACTGCTTTCTTTTATTCTTAATTCTTTTAACATCATTTTATTGTAAGTTATTCAATTACCCATTATTATATTTACCTTTGTTAACCGTTTTATAATTAAATTTAAGTTTATAACATTTATTATAACCACTCAAATTTTATTTATAAAATCATTTTACATTGTATATTATCCAATTACATTATTAACTTCTGAAATTAAGGCAAGTTATATTTGAATGCAATTGTATTATACAAATAAAACTTTCTAATTAAATCATTTCATACTTTAGTATTCATCCAAAATTTTGATTTTTTTTAATAATTGAATTTAAGAATTAAATTTCTGATTCCTTCAAACCATTTAGAGATAAATAAATGTATGTACATAACCTATCAAATCAAATTTTTAAATCATATATCTATATATATTATAAAGCAAATCATATTTTAGAAATTCAAATCAATTAAATTCCCCCAAAACAAAGCTGTAGCAAGACTATAGAACAGTCACTTAACTTCGAAACTCAAAAATGAATGTTGCTGATGTCGCGATCATCACCGAAGTTATTTTCCAGCGACAGAGAAGAGCACTTTAAAATTCTTTGGAAACAAATTCTATTTGAAAATACTTTAAATAATATATCCCTTTTTAAAACTTTAAACCAAAGTTCGAAATAATTGGGATTTAAATTCTCAAATTCTTGTTTAAATTCATTTCAGTTCCCGAATAAATTTATAAACAACTATTTATAGATTCATTTGTAGAACAATAAATGATAAATCAAGTATTATCATTTCAAATTATCAGTTTAAATCATTTCATTAAGTTCCATAAATATATATATCAAAATTTTATTTCATTAACCAAATTTTAAAATAATATTATGTCAGTTTGTTCTATCAAAGTGTTTTGGAAATCTTATCGATAGCGTTGATCAGACGAATCGATCGAAAACCCAAATCAACATCAACAACTCAAAACATTTTAATTTTGAATACTAGTTTACAACTACACTATACATGAATAGACTTTCAAAGAAGATAGAGATTCAAACTTTAATTAACTCAAATCAAAGAAAGTTATGTTTTTTAAATAAGTTGGAAACAAGGATGACATGATTAAATAACAGAATAGGAAGATGGATAAGCTTATATAAATCGTGGGCAAACTTAATCGGATCAACCGTGACTTAAGGAATAAGATCGATGTGGATTTTCTTGGGTAAATCTACATTCGACCTCAAGAGATAGAGTTTGGGATAATAAGAGATACTAGCATCTAAACCGAGGATATAAAAGCTTTGGTGAGTCGATGCTGTTGTAAAGGGGTTTCACTCCTTTACAATTTAATTTTTTTGAGATTGGTGAGACCACCGACTCATTATAAAGATCCTTTTGAAGTGGAGTTATGAGATACTCTAGATCCAAAAGAAGACGGATAGTGAGGGACATGAATGGATTTTGGAACCGCAGGGAACGTTCCAAAATTCAAAGGAAACCGTATTGAAGAAGAAGGAAATTCAAGCCCGAACGAAAGTGATTCTGAAATTAAAAATACTCTATATACTGAGTTTTGCCTAAAACCAGAGCTTTGATACCAACTGTAACAACCCGATATTTTCAAACATTCGCATCCATTATAAGTGTATAGGTAGACACTCATGTCGGAATTGAATTACTCAAAATACCGCGTTGTAAATGAAAATTTGGCAGATCTCAGAATATACGGTAAATAATAATCACAGATCACAGACACAGAGTAATAATAGTGCAGCAGAAGTAAAAGAAATAGTGGTTCATGAAGCTACTATATAAATATATCAGAGTTAAATAAAATACAATGGAAGAAATAAAGTACAAAAGAAGTTTTAATATGATAACCAAGTACAAGCTGAATAGAACAACCGAACTGGAATAGATAAGACTTGATAAGCAGATAATCTCCAACGATTCCAATCTCCATAAGTGGAATCCAAATCTTTGAATAATTCAGGCTGACCCGAGCGTAAATAAAAATACAAACACTCGAGTCAGGTAATACATACTTATACATTGTAAACCAACTCAAGTGAACTGTAGTAAAGGTACAAGTAACTTAGAAGATGCTTGGAACCGCCCATCCTCTAAGGATCCGTCAAACTATTTACTATGTAGTATATTGCGCTATATTCAGTCATGTATAATCAGTAAAGTATAATCATATAGAAAATAGCGTTAAGGGGATGGTGAACCTTAACGCGGTCGGATCTTAAAAACCAAAATCGTAGTGGGCTCGATATGGTAGGTGACACGGCACAACTAGGCAATGCCAGGGTAGATATACCAATTACGCTTCCGGATCGGTGGAAACACGTAGCTGCTACTACGGCCCACCTCGTACAAACTCCCTCAGCCAAAGAAATCAAAATGAGGGTGGCCACCGAATAAAATCCAAAGTCAGAGTATAGTATCGAAGAGGAGTATCCGATCAGATATGCTAGCTCATTAACCCGTCAATCGCTCATGTTTTAGCCACCTTATGGCAACTCACGGGAGTTGGGTCCACGTATTCACCTTCCAGGAAACGCCGCCACCAACCTACTTCATTCTGGAATCTCCACCGCGTGCACGGTTGTTGAAGTTGTTTTCGGAGTTGGCAGAGAGTACGACAACTTTCGATCCCGGTCTCTTCAACAACCAATCGTTATTATACCCCGTCGTTATAACTTTAAACAAAAAAAATTTATACTTCAAAATAAAATATAATTTCAATCAAATCTTTATCAAAATAAATATTAAATCCTTTCTAAACCATTTCAATATATCAACATACCATATCTTTCAAATTCAAATATTTATCAAAATAAATATCAAGTCATTTCTAACCATTTCAATGTATTAAATTTTCATATCCTTTCAAAAACTCCTTTCAAATCAATTTAATATATTAAAATATCATATCCTTTCAAATCATTTTAATATCAAAATATCATATCTTCCAAAACTTCATTTTTAAATCATTTTAATATCAAAATATTCTATCTTTCAAAACTTCATTTCAAAACATTTAATATATATCAAAATATCATATCTTTCCAGAGCTTCATTTCAAAACATTTAATATATATCAAAATATCATATCTTTCCAAAGCTTCATTTCAAAATATTTTATATCAAAATATCATACTTTCAAAACTTCATTTCAAAACAGTTTTAATATCAAATTATCATATCTTTCAAAACTTCATTTCGAAACATTTTTAATATCAAATTATCATATCTTTCCAAAACTTCATTTCGAAACATTTAATACATAAGTTCAAATCCAAATATTCAACTTTAAATACCTTTTAAATTCATAGATATCACTCATTTATTATCATTCCAAATCACCTTCTATATAGCTTATATTTTAATCAAAATCATTAATTTAAACCATTTAAAATTTAAGTTTATATACTTTCAAATCAAGTATTCAATTTCCAAAGTTTAAACCATTATGAGTTCATTTACTAAGTTAAAACCATAAATATTGAAAATTCCAACCTTTTACAGCATTCAGAAAAGGTGCTGAAAGTTATACTTGAAAACATTTCAATTTTAAACCATTTAAACATTATAAAAATCATAATTTAACATTCAAAGATGTTCATTAAAATACTCTTTTAATTAATGATTTTTATAAAGCAACATTTTATAATTAAATCAAATTTCACAGATCCACTTAATAAATTCAAGTGTAAACTTTACTATTTTTACATTTAACACTTTATTAACAATTTACATTCTCAAATTATCATTTCACAAATTAAACTAAATTTCCTAATTTATTTAATTAATTCAAAAATTTCAGCAAAACAAAATTCCACATTTCCAAATCAAGTTGTATTTAAAAATTTCACTTTTATGCATTCATTTACTTAACCATTTTAATTCATTTAAAAATAAACAACATTTTATTAGATCATTCAAATTCAAATTTAAATCAAATTATCATATTTAACATTTCAAAATAAGAATAAATTTCCATTTTATTTATATAACTTAAATCTCATTTTGAACCAAAATTCCAAATTTCCAAACTTAGGTTATTTTTCAAAAATCCAATTTAACCATTCATTAATTACATTTTTAACTCATAGAAAAAACATAATTTCTTTATTTTAAAACATTTCAAAATCTATTTAAATCAAATTTCATATATTTATATTTTTGAAATAGTTAAAAATATCCAAAACACTTTATAAAATAACCACGGGTCTGTATATAGTTTTCTAACCTAGGTCAGGTGATACGAATATGTATCATTTCAATCCGCAGTTTTCAAAAAGAAAAATCCGGGTTTTATCATTTCAAACCCGCAATGCCAAGTTAAAATAAATTAAATAAAAACCATTCAGGCCTATCATTTCAGCCCTTAACAATTTTCCCTATTCTACAGTTCGTTCGGGTATGTATCATTTCGACCCATAGCGATTCTAGTCTACTGGGAACTTGCAATGGTGATAACTGATATAAATGGCAGAATAGCATGAAATAATAATAACATATGATATAACAAGTGTAATAACAGGTGTGAACATCATATGATAATAATATAGCAGATATAGCATGATGATAAACAGTTATAGATTCAAATGGTGTCAGTTTATCAGTTATATAAGTACATATTAGTCTGGTGAGATTTACTCACCTTTATAGCAGGAGATTGCAATACAAATGGTACAACGGATTCCAAAAGGCACGATGACACAACAATAAGCTCAAGTGGGAAGAGATCAAAGCTTAGAACTTGTATTACAACCCAAAATAAAACAAAATAATATTACAACTCAATACAACTTTGAAATGCAATAACTTTGAAATAAAAGAGAATATGAATGCCAAACTTTTTGTCTTGCTTCCTCAACTTTTGTCACGGCCTAAGGTATGATTTGGTTCATATTTTTGTCAAGTTTTGGCTTAGGTTTGGGCTAGCATGGGTCTGGTTCAAGGCATGAACAAGGTGGAGTTTTATACATGAGAAGGTAAAGGGTTTTTAGGCAATGTTGTGAAGTTTTGTTTCAACAAAAGGGCATGGATATGGGTCCTTGGGCTCGTCCACTTGTGCTCAGGTCTGGACAGTAGCTAGAGGGGTAAGAAGAGGGTCTGGACAAGGTGGTGGTAGCGGCCAAAGGTGGTGGTGGTGATGGAAAATGGAGTGGTGATCAACTAGGTGCTTAAAACTAGGTGTACAAGGCTAAAACTATGCAACATACATCATTTGTTGCTCTTGTTTGGTTCGGCCAGAAGCTAGTGGGCATGGCTTGTTGGTCCAGATAGTGGTGAGCGATGTGGCAGAGGGTGGAGGTCAGGCCAGAGGTGGTGGTGGTAGTGGCGGCAAATGGTGCTAGAAGGAGGTGATGACAATTCTAGGCCATAAGTGATAGCTTGTGATAGTTTTTGGTGGATTTTGTGGTGGTCTTCAACTTGGATTGGCTCGGCCTGAAATCGAGAGGTGGTAGGATGGGTGATGGTCAGAGGAAAGGGGTGGTAGAGGTCATGTCAGATCTGGTTAAGGAGGAGCCAAGCAATGAAGGTGAGAACAAGTACAAAATTCAAAATAGAAAAGTACAAAAACAAAGGAAGAAGAAGATAATTTTTACCTCAACTCCTTCAAGCCATGGCCGTATTTTTTTTTAGATGAGAAATGGATCTGAGATCCACATGAAAAATTAAGGAGGAAGTCATGGCTAAATAGAGAGAAAAATAAAATAAAATAAAACGGCCAAAGAGTAAATGAGGAAACGGTAAAAGAAACGACTTACGTTTAAAAAGCTTTTAAAAAGCTTTCTAAATTTCCTTAATTTATTCCTTTAAGTTTACCTTACTAAAAATAATAATAATTTCTGTCACAAATTCTAAAATCTAACAAAATATAAAATATATATAAATATTTATTAATTATATAAGGTAAAAATAAGAAAATAGCACAAAATTGCAAAGTAGTCTAGAAAAATGGAAAGTAAACAGAATGAACTTTGAAAAATTTATATGGACTTGTAAAAATATTTATAACAAAGATAACAACATAAAAATAAAATTCATTTACAATTTAAATGTATAAATTTTAATTTAATAAAATTTAAATGAAGAAATTAGCAGAAAATAGATAACAGCCTGACGCAGCGGATATTACGAAAAGGAATGAAATCTATGAAAATAGCAATCGGTGGATTGAATGATACTAAAATGCCCAAATTCGTTGATCCGAAGATACCGAATTCTAGCTATCTCTGACACGTTGATCGCGCACGATACCGTGAAAAGAGATCTACAATTCTTCGAGCGTTGATCAAGCGCACTTGATGCCACGAATTGGCTTCAACGATCGAAGATTCGAGTGCACTCGAATGTCGAAGGTGGAGATAGGAGATCACACTCAACTACCAATTTAATGAAAGCACAAAGCTTCACAAACAAAAGTTTGTCAAATTCCAGAACAGTTCAATATACAACACACCCCTCCTATTTATAGCACAGACCCTTAAGTCGTTGTCGACTCATGACCCACGACTCACGACTCACGACTCAGCAACAATGCCTCACTCACATTACAACACAACATATAGGTCGCACATGGCCTATCAACATTCACGAGACACGACTTATGACTCAATAGTACAAGAGACTCGTTACGACACAAGCGACTCAAGACACAACGACTCAAGACACAACGACCCAAGACACAACATATATATGTATTATAACAGAACACGGTACACGACATAATAAGCAAGCGACCTACGACTCAACACAGGCCGACCTAAACAGTAACGACTTAAGAAATATAACACCATACAACACAGACGACTTAACATAGGTCGTGAACGACCTACTGAAGATAACCCGGAAACGTCTTAGCGACTTACCTGGAGGCGACTTAAACAGCATCGACTTATGCCTTCAACATTGGTTCTTCTTTTTGTTTCTTGATAAGTCGTGGACGACTTATAGATGTGTCGTTAGGACGTATATGACTCATCACACCTGAACGATTTAAGCTCCCATTAAGTCGTAACTCCTTTTCATCATTCTTGTTAAGCCGTAGCACTTTCCCCCGAGCTTTGTTAAGTCGCAGACGACTTAAAACCGCTTCGTTAGGTCGCAACCCGTTGAAGTTAAGTCGCAGCTCCTTTTCCTTAAGTCGTGGACGACTCAAGTCTTGAAGATTTGGTCCTTGCACTACTTCGACTCTGTCCTGAGCTGCATCACAGCCTTTTAAAAATAGGGAATAATTAGAGTAAATTTTGGAAGAATCCAATTATCCTTTTTCAAAAATATTTGAAAGTCAAAATATACATAAAATAAAATATTGACCCAGATAAAAATGAAATATGACAATAAAAATATAATTTATACAATTTAAAAATAACAAAATTGCAGAATAAACAAATTGCAGTCAATATTGAAATATACATAACTTTTGCTGTTTAACTCCGTTTTCAACGAAACGAAAAGCTGTAACAACCCGGTATTTCATACCGATTAATTATCGTCATTGGATGATTACTTTTCCTAGCTAATCACTAATTGAAGTTTTCAATGGAGTAAACAATTCTATTAAAATTCGTTAAGAAATTATGTGGGATTTATAAATAAATTTTTTAGCCATGTTTCCTTTTTATTTTTTTTGGGCCGTGATATTATCTAAGGCCGATACCCACTCCCCTCTCCATTCCATTTTTTGAAAACCCTAAATATTAACATACGAAAGGAAATAAATAATGGCGGCTTCAATTTTTCGTGTTCGTTCGTTCCTCAAACTAGGGCTTGGTTTAAAATTGAGGAGGCCGACGTTGATTGCTTCGATCTGGGGGATTTTTGCTTGTCGACCGAGTGATTGTTGCTTTCGTCGATTGTTGGCTGCTCGTAAACAAAGTGAGTGATTTTTATTTCACTCACATCCAATTCTACTTAGTTCTGTGCTTAGGTCATTTATGTATGTGTTGATGATTTTTGGCTCGGTATTGATATGTGCGTTAATTCGATTTTGTTGACGTTGATGATTTTGGTTTGTCGACTTTGGCTATTCTTCGGCCACTCGACTCTGGTAAAATTTGTACCATGGTTTTCATTTGCTTCGTTGGCTTCGGCCTTGCTTTCTCTGATGAACTTCGATTAGGTTGGTTTTGTAGCCACCCCGGCTTGCTTCGCATTGACTTCGGTCACTTGTTTCTGCATATGTGATTCCCTGATTTTGTAGTATCTTCGGCCCTGAACATGATCTTTGCAATGTGATTGTTCATATCGGTTGTGCTTGCTTATTCCTGTTTCTTTGAATTCTCTGTGCTTCTCACTTGATGTCATGATAACATTTTGGTCATTTTTCTACTTGATATAATCTGCACTGTTTTGAATTGCATGACTATATGCATTTTGCATTTTTGCCTGTAGTACACTTGAACTTGATATGCAATTCTAGGTCTTTGGCCATTAATTGTTGGCATTAGTCTTGATTTTAATTTTTGTCAGTTACCTGAATCAGATGTATTTGTTGCATCCAATTGCATACCTGTTCATGTCGATATTTACACTGCTGCACTTGTATATGTATACCATCTGGACTTGTTGTATTCATCCAGTATAGTAGCTTTATGTCTCATGTTTCCTATACTTTGGTCTTGTCTCAATGATGCATTATGTTGTTTCATTTATTGATGTTAGTGTTGCTTTGCTTCACTGCTCGATCCTGTATCACTATATGGTTTGTAGTTACACATGTTTATATGGGCACTGCCTATGTATGTTTCACTGTGTTCACATAATTGTTTGATCATGTAGCTCATTTTGCATTCATTGTCTTGCCACCTCTATTTGCATTACTGTTGAGTTTGCATTTTGTACCACTAGTGTTCATGTAGCTCATTTTGCATTCACTGTTCTCTGTACAGCACCTAGACTTTATTGTGTGTGCACTATGTCGAGTCTGAGTTTTGCACTTGACATTGTGCATTTCTGCACCTTGTTGGGTCTGTGTTATGCTCCATTAATCATGTTGGCTATTTGGTCTGCATCACTGAGCTGGAAGTAATGAATTTGTAGTCTGATTCATTTGATCTGGATTTATGTTTTTGAATTTGATTTTTGGTCAGTGCTTATGTTGGCACTGGGTTGCCTTATCTCGGGCACACATGTTTGTTTCACTTATAGCCTTTGTTCCTTGTTGTTCCACTGTAGCACTACAATTGCTACTGCTGGTTCATGGATACGTACGGGTCATTGCCCTTGTGCACTTGCTCGTTTGAGTTGTACTGCTTCTCGTTGTACCTTTGATTCATTTTGCCATGTGCAGTTTGTTATGTACATTCATTTGTGTGCATATTTTACAATTTATTTGGTGGAAGTTTTAAACTGCTGCCACTTGCTTGATGTATTAGTTTGCACTGTGAATTCTTGTGTATTGGCCTTTGTGCCTTGTTGCTATTTCTGTATATGCTGTTGTGGCAAGGCAGTGTACGCGTGCGTGCACTGCAGCCACACAGTATCGACATTTTGAATTGATATTTGAACCTTCATTGATTTGGTTCGTTAATCTTTTGTGTGCATCATCACTGAAGTGGCAAGGCAGTGCACGCAAGTGTGTACTACAGCCCTACCCGAGTTGACATTTTAATTGATGTTTTCTAAATTATCTTAATTGATATTCTTTTCACTTATCCTTGTTGATGATTTGAATCTGTTGATTTGTGGTTTAACACTGTTATGTGTTATATTTACCGTTATCCGATTTCTTTATTTAAGAATAGGATAGGTAAATTTATTGTGACTGTCATCTATTCGTTATTTAATTATTATTGCTTCTGTGCATTAATAACTGAGTTTGAATTAGACTGACCCGTGTATTATTTTCTTTTGAATTTAATACTCGGGTCAGACCGAGTTATTACAGGTTGTAGACATTATGCTTTGGGTTGATGCTAGAGCTATGAAGTCCTTTCATATCTTTTGGAGTAGTCATCGTCATTTATTGTAGTCAGTGTTATTGTATAGGAAGATATGTATTCATGTATATTTTATATACGTTAATGTACTTGTATATGTAACTTCCTGAGTCGACTGTTGTAGTTGTATCATATGTGCTGTGTCAAATGTATTGTAACTAACATCAGTTATTATATATATATGAGACTTTTCTGTTTAATCCGTGTTCCGCATTTATTCATATTATCTGTGTTATTATTCTATATTTTGTCTTAGACTATTATAGCCACTGTGTAGTAGCTTTAAGTTTGTATCGGTATGTCGGATTTCCTCCTGAAATAGAATGCATGCTATACTATCTGCGGTGCTCGCACAAAGCAATTACATGGATGGTCGCTCCTCAATAGCCTTATTCTCCGTGCTAGTCGACAACACTACACAGTAGTGTTCTTGGCTAGTGCGGGCATAGAGGTGGGGCGTCACAGCTTGGTATCAAAGCCTGGGGTTTATGGACATAATATAAAACATAACGTAGATGGAACATGTGTTACAACTATTTGTCGATGTTTTATTGCTCATCTTTGCCTATGATTAACTTTGATTGTTAGGTATGAATTCCTAACGCTTATTCATATGCATTTGATTTTGATTTCGTGGAAGTATTTGGGCTTCTACTTCCGTTTACTTTACGAACTCAAGTTTGGTTTTTTATGGTGGTGATGTTGATTTGCACTCGACTGTGGCCATTACTTGTTGACTTCGACATTGACTTGATTTTTTCTTTTGTTGAAGTCATTTATGCATTTATGCTCGTTTTGCTTTGTTTCTCCAATTGTTAATCGATTCCTCTTTTCCGATCAGTTGTTATCACCTTTGTCGACTTTGATAACTTCTATTTTTGGAATTTTTGGGTATTTCCACTTTGATGGATTTGGAATCGAATTCTTTGGATTTATTCACGTCTTCGAATGTGAATTTTAGTGAATTGATTTGGTTTCCAAATTTAATCGATTCTTGATTATTTTCCCAATTTTTTGCTATCATTCATTAGCAAATTTGATGAAATTTTCTTCTGGGTTTTTGTGTACCTACTTTTTGAAGGATTCGGTATCGATTACTTTGGATTCTATTCACGTCTTCGTGTGTGAATTCTTGTGATTGATTGTTTCTACACTCATTTTTTTGATTTGTCACTTTAAAAATATAAAGGTTTCAATACTAGTAGTAAATATCAAAACTCTTTTATCAAAATAATTTCAACTCTATTTTCAATACCAAACTCGTTTTTTAAAACCGTTTTCCAATCTATTAGTATATACAAATCTTTATATCACTCGTATGAGAAATCTAATTAAACGGCTTAGTAAAACAAGTGGTATGAAACGCTTGCGTTTACTTCGTCGTTTAATTTTTGGACTTGTTCGATTGAACCTCTTGTGACAATTCCCTAGTGAAGATCTACAGTTTGTTCGTAAATATTTAAGTTAAGCTAGTGGTTATGGGGCATGAAGCTAAACTTTTATATTCACTAACTTAGTGTAATTGACACTTCTCGTTGATCATGACGATCATTTTTATGATTTAGACTAGCAATTGTGCGATGTCTCTTTGTTTGCGAGGTTAGAATAGACACCACTTGTGTGATTCCATTCACACATACCTTTTTGATTTTTGGTTAGTCTAGACCTCATCTGTGTGATTCCACTCACACATATCTCTTTGTTTGCGAGGTTAGACTAGACACCACTTGTGTGATTCCATTCACACATACCTTTTTGATTTTTGGTTAGTCTAGACCTCATCTGTGTGATTTCACTCACACATATCTCTTTGTTTGCAAGGTTAGGCTAGACACCACTTGTGTGGTTCCACTTACACATACCTTTTTGATTTTTAGTTAGCCTAGACCTCAATTTGTGTGATTTCGACTCACTCATATCTTTTTACCTGCGAGGTTAGGCAGACACCACTTGTGTGATTTCATTCACACATACCTTTTTGATTTTTGGTTAGCCTATACCTCAATCAGTGTGATTTTGACTCACACGTATGGGGTAGCGCCCCATGATCTTCGGACCGTCATGTGATAGGCCTCTTTCTCTTTTTATGATTTCTGGATTTCTTGTGTTGATTTCTGGAAATTTTATGCATCACCTATTTTCGTGGTGTATCATTGTCTTGTTATGAGTACAAGTTTAGGGTATGATGCCCTCTTTGGATCTTTGAGAAGATTCTTGTGATATCGATTTATCTCTTGTTTATGTTCATTTACACCCTTTTGAATCTTTGAGAAGATTCTTCTGATATCGATTTATCTCTTGTTGATGTTATTTTACATAGCATCTTGCTTTGTGTTACACGTGTAGGTGAGTTTTCATGCTCACGTGTAGGTGAGTTTTCATGCTCCCGTTCTCGCTTTGCGTTACACGTGTTGGTGAGTTTTCATGCTCACGTGAAGGTGAGTTTTCATACTCCCATTTGAGTTTTCATACTCCCATTTGAGTTTTCATACTCTCATTTTGTGAAATCTGGATTTCTTGTGAAGTCTTCTGGAATTTGTGCTTCACCAATTTTCGTGATTTCTATTGATATGTTTTATCAATTTTTGTGCATTGGTGAATTCATGTGTCATTGACTTGTTATGAATACAAGTTTAGGGTATGATACCCCTTTCTATCTTTGAGAAGATTCTTATGACATTTTTGACGAATGAAAATTCATTGGTATTATATTTTGATGCCAATTGCTACTGATGTTGCTGTTTTAATCACGTTCTTTAAAAATTTGTTATTTTTAAAATTGTTTCAAAATATAAATTAAAATTGCTTTCAAATTTTTTATAGTTTACGCTTTCAAAAGAATGAGGAAGCGATTTAAACGTTTCAGCAAAATCGAGGACTATGACCCCTTTCTTTTACTGATTCGTTTAGTTCCGGCTTGTCCGTTTGAGAATGTGAAATGTAATTTTTAAAATACATGATTTTTCACTTTCAAGGAAGCGATGAAGTGAATTAAACGATATAGCAAAACTCGTGGTTATGGGACATGTGTGTTTGCTATTTCGGTTAACCCCGGACTCGTTAATTGAATATTTGTGTTTCTAATTATTGTTTTTGATAATCAGATATTTGTGTTTCTGATTATCTTTTGTGATAATTAGAGATTTGAGAATTAATTATCGTTTGAGATAATTAAATACTTTTCGATTTAATTATCGTCTGAGATAATTAAATATTTTTCGATTTGATTATCGTTTTTGATAATCTTGTTGTTTCTGGTTATCATTTTTGATAATCGGATATTTGTGATTTCTGATTATCGTTTTTGATAATCGGATATTTGATGTTTCTGATTATCGCTTGTGATAATTAGATATTTGAGATTTAATTATCCTTTGAGATAACTAAATATTTTTCGATTTAATTATCGTTTGAGATAAATAAATATTTTTTCGATTTAATTATCGTTTGAGATAATTAAATATTCGTTGATTTGATTATCGTTTGAGATAATTAAATATTTGTGATTTGAGATTTAATTATCGTTTTTGATAATTAGATATTTGAGATTTCTGATTCTCGTTTTGGTAATTAGATATTTGCAATTTTGTGAATTGTGATTTGTGTTTTCTAATTATATTTGTTGATAATTAGATTTTGCTGTTTTCTAATTATCATATCGATAATTAGATATTGCTGTTTTGTGATTTCTTTATTCTAATTATCTAATTGATAATTGAATATTGCTGATAATTGCATTTATTCTGTTTTGATGTTTTTTGATTATCTATTTGATAATTAGATTTTGTTAAAAATTTGTGAATTTCTTTTATTAAATTAAAAGATGATTTTGTGATTGTATTGCCCATTGAGTGCTTTAAGAATTCTGGTCGATGCGCTTGATCAACGTTATCGATAGGAATCTCTTAGACGCTTTGATGAGACAATCAGACACAGTAAATTGAATTGAAAAATGTAAATTTTTCTGAACGGATAATTACATAAAGTAAATTGTAAATTTTGAAAGTTTTAGCTTTTCGGGAAAGAATTATTATTTAAAACAACTCTTTCCGATACTTCTATTCTTGCGATTCCCGAAGGGAACCAAGACTTTATCTTTTGTACCAATGCTAATTGTATTGGGTTGCATGCCATTCTCTTGCAAAAGAGAACGTGTTGTCTCTTGTGTTTCTAAATCATTAATGCCTATTGAGACTAGATATGCCACTCATGATCTAGTGCTCGTGGCTGTTGATTTCGCTCTTAAAAATTTGGCATCATTATTTTTGGGTGAGAAATTTGTTCTCTACCCTGATCAAGAATCTTGAGAATTCATCGTGCAAACACGTTCAAGCTTACTCTTTCATGCTCTTTATGGTGAACTTCCTATTTCAAATTTCTTCATTTTGGGATGTTATGCTTTTATGGTTGTTACATTTTGTCCCTTTATTCCTTATGATTGCGAGGACGCAATTTCTTTAAGGAGGGGAGTCTGTAACAACCCAGTATTTCGTACCGATTAATTATCGTCATTGGACGATTACTTTTCCTAGCTAATCATTAATTGATGTTTTCAATCGAGTAAACAATTCTGTTAAAATTCGTTAAGAAATTATGGGGGATTTATAAATAAAAATTTTAGCCATGTTTCCTTTTTTTTTTTTTGGGCCGTGATATTATCTAAGGCCGATACCCACTCCCCTCTCCATTCCATTTTTTGAAAACCCTAAATATTAACATACGAAAGAAAATAAATAATGGCGGCTTCAATTTTTCGTGTTCGTTCGTTCTTCAAACTAGGGCTTGGTTTAAAATTGAGGAAGCCGACGTTGATTGCTTCGATCTGGGGGATTTTTACTTGCCAACCGAGTGATTGTTGCTTTCGTCGATTGTTGGCTGCTCGTAAACAAAGTGAGTGATTTTTATTTCACTCACATCCAATTCTACTTAGTTCTGTGCTTAGGTCATTTATGTATGTGTTGATGATTTTTGGCTCGGTATTCATATGTGCCTTAATTCGATTTTGTTGACATTGATGACTTTGGTTTGTCGACTTTGGCTATTCTTCGGCCACTCGACTTTGATAAAATTTGTACCTTGGTTTTCATTTGCTTTGTTGGCTTCGGCCTTGCTTTCTCTGATGAACTTCGATTAGGTTGGTTTTATAGCCACCCCGGCTTGCTTCGCATTGACTTCGGTCACTTGTTTCTGCACATGTGATTCCCTGATTTTGTAGTATCTTCGACCCTGAACATGATCTTTGCAATGTGATTGTTCATATCGGCTGTGCTTGCTTATTCCTGTTTCTTTGAATTCTCTGTGCTTCTCACTTGATGTCATGATAACATTTTGGTCATTTTTCTACTTGATATAATCTGCATTGTTTTGAATTGCATGGCTATATGCATTTTGCATTTTTGCCTGTAGTACACTTGAACTTTATATGCAATTCTAGGTCTTTGGCCATTAATAGTTGGCATTAGTCTTGATTTTAATTTTTGTCAGTTACCTGAATCAGATGTATTTGTTGCATCCAACTGCATACCTGTTCATGTCGATATTTACACTGCTGCACTTGTATATGTATACCATCTAGACTTGTTGTATTCATCCAGTATAGTAGCTTTATGTCTCATGTTGCCTGTACTTTGGTCTTGTCTCAATGATGCATTATGTTGTTTCATTTATTGATGTTAGTGTTGCTTTGCTTCACTGCTCGATCCTGTATCACTATATGGTTTGTAGTTACACATGTTTATATGGGCACTGCCTATGTATGTTTCACTGTGTTCACATACTTGTTTGATCATGTAGCTCATTTTGCGCTCATTGTCTTTCCACCTCTGTTTGCATTACTGTTGAGTTTGCATTTTGTACCACTAGTGTTCATGTAGCTCATTTTGCATTCACTGTTCTCTGTGCAGCACCTAGACTTTATTATGTGTACACTATGTCGAGTCTGAGTTTTGCACTTGACATTGTGCATTTCTGCACCTTGTTGGGTCTGTGTTATGCTCCATTAATCATGTTGGCTATTTGGTCTGCATCACTGAGCTGGAAGTTATGAATTTGTAGTCTGATTCATTTGATCTGGATTTATATTTTTGAATTTGGTTTTTGGTCAGTGCTTATGTTGGCACTGGGTTGCCTTATCTCGGGCACACATGTTTGTTTCACTTATAGCCTTTGTTCCTTGTTGTTCCACTGTAGCACTACAATTGCTACTGCTGGTTCATGGATACGTACGGGTCATTGCCCTTGTGCACTTGCTCATTTGAGTTGTACTGCTTCTCGTTGTACCTCTGATTCATTTTGCCATGTGCAGTTTGTTATGTACATTCATTTTTGTGCATATTTTACAATTTTTTTGGTGGAAGTTTTAAATTGCTGCCACTTGCATAGTGTATTAGTTTGCACTGTGAATTCTTGTGTATTGGCATTTGTGCCTTGTTGCTATTTCGGTATATGCTGTTGTAACAAGGCAGTGTACGCGTGCATGCACTGCAGCCACACAGTATCGACATTTTGAATTGATATTTGAACCTTCATTGATTTGGTTCGTTAATCTTTTGTGTGCATCATCACTGAAGTGGCAAGGCAGTGCACGTAAGTGTGTACTGCAGCCCTACCCGAGTTGACATTTAATTGATGTTTTCTAAATTATCTTAATTGATATTCTTTTCACTTATCCTTGTTGATGATTTGAATCTGCTGATTTGTGGCTTAACACCGTTATGTGTTATATTTACCGTTATCCGATTTCTTTATTTAAGAATCGGATAGGTAAATTTATTGTGATTGTCATCTATTCGTTATTTAATTATTATTGCTTCTGTGCATTAATAACTGAGTTTGAATTAGACTGACCTGTGTATTATTTTCTTTTGAATTTAATACTCGGGTCAGACCGAGTTATTACAGGTTGTAGATATTATGCTTTGGGTTGCTGCTAGAGCTATGAAGTCCTTTCATATCTTTTGGAGTAGTCATCGTCATTTATAGTAGTCAGTCTTATTGTATAGGAGGATATGTATTCATGTATATTTTATATACGTTAATGTACTTGTATATGTAACTTCCTGAGTCGACTGTTGTAGTTGTATCATATGTACTGTGTCAAATGTACTGTAACTAACATCAGTTATTATATATATGAGACTTTTCTGTTTAATCTGTGTTCCGCATTTATTCATATTATATGTGTTATTATTCTATATTTTGTCTTAGACTATTATAGCCACTGTGTAGTAGCTTTGAGTTTGTATCGGTATGTCGGATTTCCTCCTGAAATAGAATGCATGCTATACTATCTGACATATCGGTGCTCGCACAAAGCAATTACATGGATGGTCACTCCTCAACAGTCTTATTCTCCGTGCTAGTCGACAACACTACACAGTAGTGTTCTTGGCTAGTGCGGGCATAGAGGTGGGGCATCACAGCTTGGTATCAAAGCCTGCGGTTTATGGACATAATATAAAACATAACGTAGATGGAACATGTGTTACAACTATTTGTCGATGTTTTATTTCTCATCTTTGCCTATGATTATCTTTGATTGTTAGGTATGAATTCCTAACGCTTATTCATATGCATTTGATTTTGATTTTGTGGAAGTATTTTGGCTTCTACCTCCGTTTACTTTACGAACTCAAGTTGGGTTTTTGATGGTGGTGATGTTGATTTGCACTCAACTGTGGCCATTACTTGTTGACTTCGACATTGACTTGATTTTTTCTTTTGTTGAAGTCATTTATGCATTTATGCTCGTTTTGCTTTGTTTCTCCAATTTTTAATCGATTCCTCTTTTCCGATCAGTTGTTATCACCTTTGTCGACTTTGATAACTTCTATTTCTGGAATTTTTGGGTATTTCCACTTTGATGGATTTGGAATCGAATTCTTTGGATTTTATTCACGTCTTCGAATGTGAATTTTAGTGAATTGATTTGGTTTCCAAATTTAATCGATTCTTGATTATTTTTCCGATTTGTTGCTATCATTTATTAGCAACTTTGATGACATTTTCTTCGGGATTTTTGTGAACCCACTTTTTGAAGGATTCGGTATCGATTACTTTGGATTCTATTCACGTCTTCGTATGTGAATTCTTGTGATTGATTATTTCT
This sequence comes from Allium cepa, assembly GCA_030765085.1. Taxonomy (NCBI): domain Eukaryota; kingdom Viridiplantae; phylum Streptophyta; class Magnoliopsida; order Asparagales; family Amaryllidaceae; genus Allium; species Allium cepa. The sequence continues at coordinate 53,050,429 of CM060943.1, read as the reverse complement.
ACAATCATTTTTGTGATTTGTCACTTTAAAAATTTAAAGGTTTCAATGCTAGTAGTAAATATCAAAACTCTTTTATCAAAATAATTTCAACTCTATTTTCAATACCAAACTCGTTTTTTAAAACCGTTTTTCAATCTATTAGTATATACAAATCTTTATTTCACTCATATGAGAAATCTAATTAAACGGCTTAGTAAAACAAGTGGTATGAAACGCTTGCGTTAACTTCGTCGGTTAATTTTTGGACTTGTTCGATTGAACCTCTTGTGACAATTCCCTAGTGAAGATCTACAGTTTGTTCGTAAATATTTAAGTTAAGCTAGTGGTTATGGGACATGAAGCTAAACTTTTATATTCACTAACTTAGTGTAATTGACACTTCTCGTTGATCATGACGATCATTTTTATGATTTAGACTAGCAATTGTGCGATGTCTCTTTGTTTGCGAGGTTAGACTAGACACTACTTGTGTGATTCCATTCACACATACCTTTTTGATTTTTGGTTAGTCTAGACCTCATCTGTGTGATTCCACTCACACATATCTCTTTGTTTGCGAGGTTAGACTAGACACCACTTGTGTGATTCCATTCACACATTCCTTTTTGATTTTTGGTTAGTTTAGTCCTCATCTGTGTGATTTCACTCACACATATCTCTTTGTTTGCAAGGTTAGGCTAGACACCACTTGTGTGGTTCCACTCACACATACCTTTTTGATTTTTGGTTAGCCTAGACCTCAATTTGTGTGATTTCGACTCACTCATATCTTTTTACCTGCGAGGTTAGGCTAGACACCACTTGTGTGATTTCATTCACACATACCTTTTTGATTTTTGGTTAGCCTATACCTCAATCAGTGTGATTTTGACTCACACATATGGGGTAGCGCCCCATGGTCTTCAGACCGTCATGTGATAGGCCTCTTCCTCATTTTATGATTTCTGGAATTCTTGTGTTGATTTCTGGAAATTTTATGCATCGCCTATTTTCGTGGTGTATCATTGACTTGTTATGAGTACAAGTTTAGGGTATGATGCCCTCTTTGGATCTTTGAGAAGATTCTTGTGATATCGATTTATCTCTTGTTTATGTTCATTTACACCCTTTTGAATCTTTGAGAAGATTCTTCTGATATCGATTTATCTCTTGTTGATGTTATTTTACATAGCGTCTCGCTTTGTGTTACACGTCTAGGTGAGTTTTCATGCTCACGTGTAGGTGAGTTTTCATGCTCCCGTTCTCGCTTTGCGTTACATGTGTTGGTGAGTTTTCATGCTCACGTGAAGGTGAGTTTTCATACTCCCATTTGAGTTTTCATACTCCCATTTGAGTTTTCATACTCTCATTTTGTGAAATCTGGATTTCTTGTGAAGTCTTCTGGAATTTGTGCTTCACCAATTTTCGTGATTTCTATTGATATGTTTTATTAATTTTTGTGCATTGGTGAATTAATTTGTCATTGACTTGTTATGAATACAAGTTTAGGGTATGATACCCCTTTCTATCTTTGAGAAGATTCTTATGACATTTTTGATGAATGAAAATTCATTGGTATTATATTTTGATGCCAGTTGCTACTGATGTTGCTGTTTTAATCACATGTTTTTAAAATTTGTTATTTTTAAAATTGTTTCAAAATAAAAATTAAAATTGCTTTCAAAATTTTAGCAGTTTACGCTTTCAAAAGAATGAGGAAGCGATTTAAACGTTTCAGCAAAATCGAGGACTATGACCCCTTTCTTTTACTGATTCGTTTAGTTCCGGCTTGTCCGTTTGAGAATGTGAAATGTATTTTTAAAATACACGATTTTTCACTTTCAAGGAAACGATGAAGTGAATTAAACAATTTAGTAAAACTCGTGGTTATGGGACATGTGTCTTTGCTATTTCGGTTAACCCCGGACTCGTTAATTGAATATTTGTGTTTCTGATTATCGTTTTTGGTAATCAGATATTTGTGTTTCTGATTATCGTTTGTGATAATTAGAGATTTGAGAATTAATTATCGTTTGAGATAATTAAATACTTTTCGGTTTAATTATCGTCTGAGATAATTAAATATTTTTCGATTTGATTATCGTTTTTGATAATGTTGTTTCTGGTTATCATTTTTGATAATCGGATATTTGTGATTTCTGATTATCGTTTTTGATAATCGGATATTTGATGTTTCCGATTATCGCTTGTGATAATTAGATATTTGAGATTTAATTATCCTTTGAGATAACTAAATATTTTTCGATTTAATTATCGTTTGAGATAATTAAATATTTTTTCGATTTAATTATCGTTTGAGATAATTAAATATTCGTTGATTTGATTATCGTTTGAGATAATTAAATATTTGTGATTTCAGATTTAATTATCGTTTTTGATAATTAGATATTTGAGATTTCTGATTCTCGTTTTGGTAATTAGATATTTGCAATTTTGTGAATTGTGATTTGTGTTTTCTAATTATATTTGTTGATAATTAGATTTTGCTGTTTTCTAATTATCATATCGATAATTAGATATTGTTGTTTTGTGATTTATGTATTCTAATTATATAATTGATAATTGAATATAGCTGATAATTGCATTTATTCTTTTTTGATGTTTTTTGATTATCTATTTGATAATTAGATTTTGTTGAAAATTTGTGAATTTCTTTTATGAAATTAAAAGATGATTTTGTGATTGTATTGCCCATTGAGTGCCTTAAGAATTCTGGTCGATGCGCTTGATCAACGTTATCGATAGGAATCTCTTAGACGCTTTGATGAGACAATCAGACACAGTAATTGAATTGAAAAATGTAAATTTTTATGAACAGATAATTACATAAAGTAAATTGTAAATTTTGAAAGTTTTAGCTTTTCAAGAAAGAATTATTATTTAAAACAACTCTTTCCGATACTTCTATTCTTGCGATTCCCGAAGGGAACCCAGACTTTATCTTTTTACCAATGCTAATTGTATTGGGTTGCATGCCATTCTCTTGCAAAAGAGAACGTGCTGTCTCTTGTATTTCTAAATCATTAATGCCTATTGAGACTAGATATGCCACTCATGATCTAGTGCTCGTGGCTGTTGATTTCGCTCTTAAAAATTTGGCATCATTATTTTTGGGTGAGAAATTTGTTCTCTACCCTGATCATGAATCTTGAGAATTCATCGTGCAAACACGTTCAAGCTTACTCTTTCATGCTCTTTATGGTGAACTTCCTATTTCAAATTTCTTCATTTTGGGATGTTATGCTTTTCTGGTTGTTACCTTTTGTCCCTTTATTCCTTATGATTGCGAGGACGCAATTTCTTTAAGGAGGGGTGTAACATCCCGCCTTTTCGCACGATTTAAACAGACACACATGCCAATTCAAACCATAAGTAAGGGCGGATTGTTATGGGATAAATAAGAAAAACAGATAAAGAAAAAAAACTAAACAGAATCTCACAGCGGAAGAATAAAATATAATAATAAAATATACAGTTCATAAATCTGTTTACAAAACATTAGATTCTTCTTTATACAATAAATACCAGAGTTCACATACCGATAAATATCAGTGTAGCGGAATACATTGTGTAGTGGAACCATATAATATATAATAATAATAATAATGAAATCTTCGTCTTCGTCCTCCAGAAATAAAGACTTCAAATCCTGAAACGCTCGGACTGACCCGAGCGAATTTGAAAAGACAAAAACACTCGAGTCCGAACTAAAAGATCTTATGTGAGTTAAATTACTGAAATAAATATGAGGACAGTAACTCAAGAGATGCTCGGGATTTACATCTCCTAAGGATCCGTTAAACTATTTACTATGTAGTATATTGCGCTATTATAATAGTGTCTATTTATAAAATAAACTTACTTTTTTCTTAGCATTAAGGGGTTGCCCATATAGCCCGTAACACGTAATAGTCCCAGTAGTTCATCCAATATCATAGTCCCTCCTGATCGGGAAGCCACCAGAGGATACCACATGGGCTACGGGAGAAATCCAAACTTGTACAAGTCTCGGTATGGTAGGTGACACGGCACAACTAGGCAATGCCAGGGTAGATATACCAATTACGCATCCGGGTTGATGGAAACGCGTAGCCGCAGCTACCGCCCACCTCGAACAAACTCCCCCAAAATCAAAGCAAGAGTGGCCACTGAATCAATCCAAAGTCAAAGTATAATATCGAAGAGGAGTGTCCGATCAGAGGTATGACCTCATTGGCCCGTCAATCGCTCCTGTTTTAGCCACCTTATGCCAACTCACGGGAGTCGGGTCCACATATTTACCTCAAAGGAAACGCCGTCACCAACCTACTTCATTCTGGAATCTCCACCGCGTACACGGTTAGTCAATGTGGTTTTTGGTATCGACAGAGAGTATGTCCATATCCGATCCCGGTCTCTTTGCCAACCAATCGTTATTATAACACCGCAGTCATTTAAAAATAATTATACTTTTAAAACTCCAATAAAATATCCATTTAAAACCATATAAATATGATATCATTTATTCTTAAAACCCCAAATCAATACGATATCATTTTATTTTCCAATATATATTCTTTCCAAAATCATAGGGTTTCCAAAGTAAAATATTTAGAAATCAAAACTCTTGAATATAATATTTCCCAATCATACTACCTTGAAAAACATGGCTTTGAAACAAATTTCCATCTCTTAAATGGTTAAATATTAAACTACTTTTATGAAACAAAATAGCTTCTTTAGATTTCACAAATCAATTCTAAATATCGATTTAAACTTCCAAATACCATTTTAATTCTTATGTTTCAAAGCTTTAAATATTTCACCATTTCAAAAACAAACTCATTTGAAAATCCCATATTTATTAAATTGCATTGCTTATTATTAAGACTTGAAATGTTTTACTTAATGAATTCAATAAAATTTGAGTAAAACCTTTAACTTCACATAACTGGATAATCTTTCAATTTATTAAACTTGATATATTCATTTAAATCAACCTGATATTCATTTAAATCACTTTACACAAATATCAAGTTATAAAAATCATATCCTTTAAAATTCTAATTTTTATTAAATTTCAATTTAACTTAATATTCATTTTCCAAATCTTATTCTCATTTAAGTCAATAGAACTTACAGACATTAAATTTTTAATAAATGCTTAATCGTATTTCATCTTAAAAATCAAATTTAATTTTATACTTTAAATCAATTTATACAAAGCTTAAAACTGGAAATTACTATATATCAATAACCTTCATTAATTACCAAATCAAAATCCCATAAACCATATATATAGATTTACACAATCATAAAATCATTTCAAAAAATAATTATATATATATATATATATATATATATATATATATATATATATCCCACGGTGCCTGTATAAAATTTTCTACCCTATGGTCAAGTGATACGGATGTTTATCATTTCAATCTGCAATTAAATAAAATAAAAAAAATGCGGTTGTATATCATTTCAAACCGCAATCCCGAATGAAATGAAATGCATGATAAACTTGCAGTTATACGATATAAATATAGCATCCATTCATCCAAAATCAATCATCGACCAATTTATCTCAACCATCATTATTTTGTTTCAATCATCATCAATTTAAACAAACATCACTTATAGTATATGCAATATAACAGGAAATAAATGACAGTTATTACTAACAGTTATATCCAAAATAAATTTATTAACTATTTGACTATCAGTTTATATGCAAATAAATAAATTTTTAACTGTCAATTTATATGCAGTAATAAAATTAATGAACGGTTATATTAAATAAATGCGATTTACAGAGATAAGGAATAAAACATGTCAAACAGTCATAAAAAAATTTCTACTCATATCAAAAATCAATTTAACAAACATAAGAAATTTTAGAAGTTGTGAGTGGGTAAAACACTCACCATTTGAATTTAAATCGAATTTAAATTCAATTTAAACTCAAAAATTCGACGGTCTCCGAATTGGTCCAAACAAGCGTCAACAGATCTGGAATTTAATTACGATCCTAACAAAAAAATCTCGCGTAAATCGGACTACGTATGAGAAAGTTATTCGAAAATTTCGATTGAAAACAAAAATTAAATAAAACAAAATAAACAAATATACCCCATGACCATGCCACGTCACAAGCCACGTCCTTTTCTCAAATTCGAGCACACTACAGCACCAATAAAAAAAATGGACAGTACCAATAGATTACGCTCTTCGAGAATTATGACATATAATTTTTCTGGAATTTTTAGAGGAGTTTGAATTTTTTTTATTTTGGACTGTAATTGGATCTAGAAATTTTGCAGCCATTGGAAGAGAAGAAGTTGAAGAAAAGAACACACAGAGAGAAATGAAGATAGATGGAGGCTAGGGTTTACACAGCCTATAAATAGACAATGTGAAATATGATAGGTGGGCACGAATCATAAACGCGCAAACGGTTGTTGGCCCACCAGAATATTTTATATTAATTGGATACGTTATGGATTAGTAAATAAATTAATTTCTTCCTCAGACATTTACATTGAATTTTTAAACGTATTTACAAATGTAGATTTAGATGCTCCATTTATAAGTTTCAATATAAATTCACAATTTCATTAAATCCCAAATTCATAGATAAGTTTCCATTTTCAACTGAATTTTTAAATTACCGTAATAATTATCTTAGATTTTTATTCATTCTCAATAGATTTAACTATTGTAAATTGACTAAGTTTACATACTATAAAAATCCACATTTCTATGTATATATATATACATTTGAATTCCCTACTAAAAATATTTTATTTATATTTCGCAATTACTTCCAATCCATTTCCATTTATTTAGGTCATGTAAGTTTCTTCTATTTGTATTACATTTAATGCACTTCTCAATTTCAATCATTTATATAATACTTACATTTCTATTGTATTAAATAATCAATGCTTGTTCCATCTATAAATTTTAAGTAGATGGATTCCAGGTTGGGTTCAAAATCTATTGTTCTAATATTCTTGACTTTGGGTTCAAAATCTATTGTTCTAATATTCTTGACTTTTAGTTAAATCTCTATAAACGTAATATTTAACGTTAATTTTATTTATTTTGCAATACTTTAATTTAAACTATAAATATCGCTTTCTGTACTTTAAATCTATACTCCCATTGATTTATTAACTTGCACTTATTATGCATACTTTTTAACAACTCATTTATAAATTTGCATTTATTCCCCAAACTTCACATTCTATTATTACATGAATTTGCATTGATTACTATTTATTATTGATAAATTAAATATTTGCATTGGTTTTGCTAATGCAAAATTAATTTCCCATAATAAATAAGGTTTCAAAACAGTCAATAACATTTCCTTAGCCCAAACCACTTTTTACCAATTATTGTCCTTCAAATAATTCATGTCACTATAAATACTTACATTTACACTTTATAGTTATTTTAATATACCTATTCCAACACTCTTAACCCTTATCTTTACGTTCAACCACTTGTAATATTTAATTATATTTATTACGATCCAATATTGGCATTTATCACTATTAATTTATTCAATGTTTACTGCCCCTTATTTCAATTTCTTCCATTTACAGTTGCGACTTCACTATTCACAATTACCTTTATATACTCCTTTCCTATTTAAACCAAATATAACAAATTCCAATTAAATCCAATTATTACCTTTAAAATAAAATAAAACATTCGAATATCTCTTATTAAATTGGAATGTTTCATTTAGGTTTATAAATGATCCACTTGCATTATCATAATTTTTTTAAATTTATTCCCATTTACGGTTAATCAATGTTATTTTACATTAACCAAATTTAATATCTTCCTTTAATTTCACATCCTCAAAGTATATCTAGGTAAAATCTTTCCACCACTTAATTTATTGAATCTTATGCAATCTTACTATAAATAAGTTTTAAACTACCATTAACTGTACATTCAATTACTATTCAAAGCATTTATTCATAAATCAATTCGATATATACGATGGTTTCCTTCTATTTGATTTATAACCTAGCATACATTTTACTAAATCCATATTTCATTACATTCATTAATGGGTATTGTATTGAAATCTACTTATTTGCTTATATCACAATATTATCATTAATTACAATTAAATTCAATTATTAGACTTTAAGTTTCAATATAAATAAATAGATCCTGATTCCCTTTTATTTTATTCACTATTTAGTATTACCATTCTCACCTTCATCTAAATCCTCATTTATGAATATTTCAAAATGTATTTCACTTATTTGCGATTTATCCACTTATTAAATTTCAATTTCAAATAAATAAATAAATCTCCGTTTTCACTACTTAAATCAACAATCTTCATATTATAATTAATATTAACCTTTATTTCATCTTATAGAATCAACTATCTTTATTGACAAATTAACCTACCCTACTGCACAACTTAAGAAAATTAATTGCAATTTTGATCTCACATTAGACTTCATAAATTATCAGTTGAAATCTTCATAAAACCATTTATTTAATTAAAACCTTGCTATTATACATATTGACTCTTTACATGGAATTAGATTACATTCCTTAATTTCATTAAAATTTGATTTCTCACCTAAATTGCAAAATAGTAAATTTCAATTACTGTAGAAATTTTATTTAATATGAATTTGAATCCCAATCAATTGTTATTGCACTAACCTTATTACATTAAATTACATTCAGTTTCCACATTTTAGAATTAAATTCAAGTTACCTACAAATCTTATTTCATTCATAAATGCCATCATTTACCACATTATTGCATGGTTTCATTTAATTATATTCATGCTATTCATGTTTCTATTAAACTTGCATACATACTTCCGTTATTATTTAATCAATTATTAAACATATGACCAAATCATCTAACAATAATTGTATAATTTTCCATTTATTAACATTCAGTTACTATTCAGCATGTTTAATTCATTAGATAAATCAAATAATTACGCTTGCTTTTCTCATTTGATTTTATAGCCAAATATACCATTCACATTAAACCTATTTCATTCAATTTATACAAACTCAGCTAGATTAACTTTACTGTCAAAATTTTCATGCAGTTACTTTTAATAAATCGAATATTGCATTGGATAATTTACTGCTTACCTTACATATCTATATAAAAAAATTTCAAAGTGTACGCTCTCACTACTACCTTTATTAGGATTTATTCCCTATACTAATATTTAGTTTTATTTACCCTTTATATTTCATCTCTTTTTAAATTAAATTACAAAATCTTAATTAAATTAACCAACTTAATTTTGTCGAAATTTACAGGTCATTACATTCTCCCCCACTCAAAACTTTTCGTCCCCGAAAAGGAAAAGGAAGGGAAAAGGAAGAGTAAGAAATCAATATACCTTATGCAATCATTAACTTTATAATAATTAAGAAATTAATTCATATAAGATATCTCAATTTATAACCACTAAATCTTTTATACTTAAGTTTATACATTAAATTCTCATTTATAATAGCAATTCATTGAATACTTTATTATTTCCAAAATTTTTACTTGTATAATATTCTATTAATTAAACATGGTACTTGAATACTATCGTTACAAGGGGAGTCTGTAATAACCCGGTATTTCATACCGATTAGTTATCGTCATTGGACGATCACTTTTCCTAGCTAATCACTAATTAATGTTTTCAATCGAGTAAACAATTCTGTTAAAATTCGTTAAGAAATTATGTGGGATTTATAAATAAATTTTTTAGCCATGTTTCCTTTTTTTTTGGGCCGTGATATTATCTAAGGCCGATACCCACTCCCCTCTCCATTCCATTTTTTGAAAACCCTAAATATTAACATACGAAAGAAAATAAATAATGACGGCTTCAATTTTTCGTGTTCGTTCATTCCTCAAACTAGGGCTTGGTTTAAAATTGAGGAAGCCGACGTTGATTACTTCGATCTGGAGGATTTTTGCTTGTCGACCGAGTGATTGTTGCTTTCGTCGATTGTTGGCTGCTCGTAAACAAAGTGAGTGATTTTTATTTTACTCACATCCAATTCTACTTAGTTCCGTGCTTAGGTCATTTATGTATGTGTTGATGATTTTTGGCTTGGTATTGATATGTGCCTTAATTCGATTTTGTTGACGTTGATGATTTTGGTTTGTCGACTTTGGCTATTCTTCGGCCACTCGAATTTGATAAAATTTGTACCTTGGTTTTCATTTGCTTTGTTGGCTTCGGCCTTGCTTTCTCTGATGAACTTCGATTAGGTTGGTTTTGTAGCCACCCCGGCTTGCTTTGCATTGACTTCGGTCACTTGTTTCTGCATATGTGATTCCCTGATTTTGTAGTATCTTCAGCCCTGAACATGATCTTTGCAATGTGATTGTTCATATCGGCTGTGCTTGCTTATTCATGTGTCTTTGAATTCTCTGTGCTTCTAACTTGATGTCATGATAACATTTTGGTCATTTTTCTACTTCACATAATCTGCACTGTTTTTAATTGCATGACTATATGCATTTTGCATTTTTGCCTGTAGCACACTTGAACTTGATATGCAATTCTAGGTCTTTGGCCATTAATTGTTGGCATTAGTCTTGATTTTAATTTTTGTCAGTTACCTGAATCAGATGTATTTGTTGCATCCAACTGCATACCTGTTCATGTCGATATTTACACTGCTGCACTTGTATATGTATACCATCTGGACTTGTTGTATTCATCTAGTATAGTAGCTTTATGTCTCATGTTGCCTGTACTTTGGTCTTATCTCAATGATGAATTATGTTGTTTCATTTATTGATGTTAGTGTTGCTTTGCTTCACTGCTCGATCCTGTATCACTATATGGTTTGTAGTTACACATGTTTATATGGGCACTGCCTATGTATGTTTCACTGCGTTCACATACTTGTTTGATCATGTAGCTCATTTTGCATTCATTGTCTTGCCACCTCTGTTTGCAATACTGTTGAGTTTGCATTTCGTACCACTAGTGTTCATGTAGCTCATTTTGCATTCACCGTTCTCTGTACAACACCTAGACTTTATTATGTGTACACTATGTCGAGTCTGAGTTTTGCACTTGACATTGTGCATTTCTGCACCTTGTTGGGTCTGTGTTATGCTCCATTAATCATGTTGGCTATTTGGTCTGCATCACTGAGCTGGAAGTTATGAATTTGTAGTCTGATTCATTTATTCTTCATTCTGATCTGGATTTATGTTTTTGAATTTGATTTTTGGTCAGTGCTTATGTTGGCACTGGGTTGCCTTACCTCGGGCACACATGTTTGTTTCACTTATAGCCTTTGTTCCTTGTTGTTCCACTGTAGCACTACAATTGCTACTGCTGGTTCATGGATACGTACGGGTCATTGCCCTTGTGCACTTGCTCATTTGAGTTGTATTGCTTCTCGTTGTACCTCTGATTCATTTTGCCATGTGCAGTTTGTTATGTACATTCATTTGTGTGTATATTTTACAATTTATTTGGTGGAAGTTTTAAATTGCTGCCACTTGCTTAGTGTATTAGTTTGCACTGTGAATTCTTGTGTATTGACCTTTGTGCCTTGTTGCTATTTCTGTATATGCTGTTGTGGCGAGGCAGTGTACGCGTGCGTGCACTGCAGCCACATAGTATCGACATTTTGAATTGATATTTGAACCTTCATTGATTTTGGTTCGTTGATCTTTTGTACACATCATCACTGAAGTGGCAAGGCAGTGCACGCAAGTGTGTACTGCAGCCCTTCCCGAGTTGACATTTTAATTGATGTTTTCTAAATTATCTTAATTGATATTCTTTTCGCTTATCCTTATTGATGATTTGAATCTGTTGATTTGTAGTTTAACACTGTTATAAGTTATATTTACCGTTATCTGATTTCTTTATTTAAGAATCGGATAAGTAAATTTATTGTGACTGTCATCTATTCGTTATTTAATTATTATTGCTTCTGTGCATTAATAACTGAATTTGAATTAGACTGGCCCGTGTATTATTTTCTTTTAAATTTAATACTCGGGTCAGAGCGAGTTATTACAGGTTGTAGATATTATGCTTAGGGTTGCTGCTAGAGCTATGAAGTGCTTTCATATCTTTTGGAGTAGTCATCGTCATTTATAGTAGTCAGTGTTATTGTATAGGAAGATATGTATTCATGTATATTTTGTATACGTTAATGTACTTGTATATGTAACTTCCTGAGTCGACTGTTGTAGTTGTATCATATGTACCGTGTCAAATGTATTGTAACTGACATCAGTTATTATATATATATGAGACTTTTCTGTTTAATCTCCGCATTTATTCATATTATCTGTGTTATTATTCTATATTTTGTCCTAGACTATTATAGCCAGTGTGGAGTAGCTTTGAGTTTGTATCGGTATGTCGGATTTCCTCCTAAAATAGAATGCATGCTATACTATCTGACATATCGGTGCTTGCACAAAGCAATTACACGGATGGTCGCTCCTCAACAGCCTTATTCTCCGTGCTAGTCGACAACACTACACAGTAGTGTTCTTGGCTAGTGCGGGCATAGACGTGGGGCGTCACAAAAGCAGTGTTCAAGTTATTACATCTATTTTCATAATAAAAGGTAAAATTTTAAAATAATTTTAATTTTAATTTTAAAAGTCAAAGTTTGAACGGTTTGACCAGAAATTCACTTTACAGTAAAATATTCAAATTATACTAATTTGAACTATAAATCACTTAATAATCATCATTTATATTTAAAATAACATAACTTATTCATTTTAATAAATAGAATAAATTTTTTAAATCAAAATTTCAAATAAAATAATCAAAATAAACAATTAAAATAAATAACAAAATTCAGGATTGTTACAGAAAAATAGTGGCTTCATTTTGAAAAGTGAGAATGGTTAGGTAATCGAAATGAAATCGATGTGTTGAGAATCGAGAGGGACTTGTAAATTCGAATTGGTTATTGAGATTTTAAAATATATTTTTATTATGAAGTTAAGCTTGTTTTCAAAAGGAAAAATCTATTTATTAAACTATGTAATTTAAAACTAATTAGTATTGAAATATTTCAAAAAAGTAGATTATTCAATTATTTAATATTAATTGAAATAAATTCTAATTTTTATTATTAGCTTTGTAAATCAATTTATTTTACTTGAAAATGGATTAGAGATGAATTATCATTATTTATTTGAAATTTTTTAATATTTAAAATAATTACTTAAACATGTTTTAAAAATAAATTATTATTCTTTAAAAATACTTATCACATATATATATATAGAGAGAGAGAGTTTTGAAGCTATTGAAATTTATTTATAAATTCTCTCGAGATTTGTAAATGGGGTTTATCAAATGGATATGATATGATAAGAGGAATTTCATAAGGGATTTGGAAAAAAATGAAATTTCAAGAATGTTGAATATGGAAACTTTGAAAATGAAATCTGAATTAATAAAATTAGTTATAAATTATTGGTTAGATTTATAAAAGATTATAAACCGGTTATGGAAAAATGTAAGAAGGATTTATTAATAATTCCGGAGATTATGAGATAAGTTATGAAATATTCTCCTAAGTATTTAAAAGAGGGTTTTGGGAAATATATTAAGTGTGAAAAGATATATATAGAAATAATTTTCTATGTGTTGTAAAATTGAATTCGGAAATATTTCTAAGTGTTAAAATGGTTTAAAATATCCTGTTATAGATAAGTATTCGAAATTGTTTCCAAATGTTGGAATACAAGAAGAGAGTTGTATATATATCTTTGTAAAGATATTTAGAAATGAATGTATTGAAAGATTTATAAGATTGGGCTTAGGGACTATTTATGTGTATAATTTGATAGTCAAATAACCAAGTATCAAAATATGGCCAAATTCGTTGATTGTTTCGAAGAGACCGGCATCGGATTTAATTATTCGAAAACCACTTCGATTTGATTTGTGCGTTACGAATTGTGATATCGAGAAGGCAATGATGACGGTGATTTTGGAGATTCAGTTTGTCCCGACCTAAGACAACTTGTATGGATAAATGCTATCATCGCATTGCCTGTTAGGAAGGCAGTGTTAGCATTCCAAGTATGAATGCTTTTCTAAAGGTAAACATGGCCACAAGCCTCATCAACCGGAAATGACTAAAATAAGGAAGATACACCAAGGCTAAGTGGGGTCGCACCCAAGTAGGGTATGTTATCACCTTTCTAGATACCCTCGTAAATATTATTATTGTTATTATGGATATGGTTGTGCATGGAAAAGAGAGCTCTCGATAAGGGAGGGAACTACTGGGGTGATAACATATTCGGTACTAGTTATCAAGTGCTAGGCCGGTCCTGTGTTGGCAAGGTGTAACAGCCCATAATTTTATTAATATTTTTAGTAAAATTTTTATTTGAAAACTTTAATTTTTAAGTTATTTAAGATTAAATTTCTGGAATTGTCCAATATAAGTTTGGACTTTGGTTGTAATTTTTTTTCCAAATACAATGAAATAAACATTTTCTGAAATTTTTATATTTTGGTCAACTGAAGGTCAAAGTTTGACCATAGTTGAAAATTTTAAATTTGAATTTTTAAATTCCAATCTTTTTCTTTGAAAATGTATTTTATTTTAACATTAATTCTGCTTTTCTTTTCGTAAAATTTCGTTTTATACTTTTTAAATTTGATGACTTTCAGCGTTTACATGCGATTGTTTTAAGTAAAATTTGTCTATTTTATATTTTCATTTTTTTCTACCTTAATTATATTTTTCTATTTTCTACCTTATTTTATTTTTCCATTTTCTTTTCTATTAAATTTTATTTGGATTTTTTGATTGGAAATTCAAATAGATTTAGGTTACTTTTCTTGGATAGGAAGTTAGGCCTTTTTATTTTCTATGTTATTTTATTTTATTTTTTCTATTTTGTTTATCTAAACTTTATTTATTTGATTTTACTTGTGCGTATATCTTTTCATAAAAGGCTTGGAAGAAATCAAGGAGACATGCGTTACATTTCTTTAATGCTTGCCTTTTTATTTACCTACCCTCTTTATTACTTGCCATAGCCATTCGCCATTCATAGCTGTGAATTGCTCTTATTAATCACGAACAAACATCTCAAAATATCCTCTTTTCAATTGTATTTCATAATATGTGTGTGTGTGTGTGTGTGTGTGTGTGTGTGTGTTTCTTTCTCCTTATTTCTTTCCTTTTTTTCCTAGCCTTTTTTGTTTCCTATCATTTACTCCTCCTTAGCCTTTTTTTTTCTTTCATCTTTAGCCATGTATTTCTTTTGATACTCACACACAAACAATTCTCAAAACTCCTTATTTTCATTTGCGTGAAGAAAATACAACATTTTTATAAAAAAAAAAAATTTCTGCGTTTCATTTTTTTCTTTTTATATCCATCTTCTTATTTACTTGTATGGTGTGTATAATTTTTTTTTTATTTAGTGAAGGTTTCTTTTGGGTACATACATCTATATTTATTAGATAAGTAACAAATCAATTAAGATATGTTTTAAATATAGGCATACGTTTCTTAATTTATTTCTTGCCTTTATATATTTCCCACCTTTTAATCCTCTACCATATCTATTCATAAATGCATAGCCGTGATTTTCTCCTTTTCAATCACGTACAAAGTTCCCACACTCTTATTTTCATTTGTTTAAAAAAAAAATATATAAGATTATTTCTGTGACGACCCGGAATTTTCGAGCATTTGAAATCGGAATATTTTATTGATTTTGAATATTCAATAGAATAATTTTAACTTAAATTACGAATAACACAATTTATTTGATACCTAAATTACTGAATTAAATAATTTGAATTAGATAAGATATGAAACCTGAGATTTTAAGCCTGTTATAAATATAATTTGAAAGCTTATAAAATTTATATTGATGATAGTGAAGGCAATAAAAGTGTTAAAATTGAATTTGGAAGTTGTTTGTTCAGTTCGAAATTTATATCGTTTAAACTGAATTTGAAAATAGCCTTCCGAGGCACAGTCTCGGAATCCGACGAAACCAGTTCCATTGGATCCGTAATATTGAATTGATATCGGATTCCAAATTTCGTATTAATCGGAGTTAGTGTGTGAGTGTACGATATAAGAACGCGTTGAAAATTTAATTTGTTAATAATCTGATTTAATTTAATTTAAATAGTTGAGTCTTCTAATATACGCCTCCTCCCTTAACTTAAAATGGAATCCACCCCGTCTTCTTACAGAAGCCATTTCTTCTCCACCTTCTCTTTAAAGTTTCTACTTTCCTATTATCTCTTCCTTGAATTCAGATCGCAGAAAGAAAAAAATATATTTAATTCACAAATTCAAAGTCGCGTCCCTCTCATCCCTACGCCGTTCAAATCGCGTGCCTTCTTTCTCTGGTCCTACAAATTTTATCGTAGTTCGATTCAAAGAAATCAAAGGGGATAAAAAAAATGGCCGAGCTTAAGAATAACAATCTTTCTTCCTCAAAATTTTATTTTTTTCCCTTCCCTTCGCTTTGCAGTTCGATGCCCTAAGTAGGAAAACGAAATCGAATTCAATTTCTTTGGCCCCGTTCCTTTAATCTCTATAGCTCGACTTTATCGGCATCTTGGGGGAGGGGAAGTCGCGACCACTTCACGATGGAGAGCAAGCACGAATTGTTACGCGCGATCGATTGAATCGCGATGGAGGGCAGTAGCTTGGAGGGGCGACGCGGGTCGAAGTGGCGTGCGAGGCAACTAGGGTTTGGGCGAGCGACTCAACTCGAGCAAGTGGGATGCAAAGCCTCGTGTAAGGAAGGCTACGGTTGCGAGTGACGCATGGAGTCTGGGGTTGCTCGGAGCTTGATGGTGGAAGAAGTAGACAAGGCCGTGGTAAGCAGGGGTCACTGTTTAGGGCTTTGTTCATAGGCCTGGGTGTGTGCGCGACCCTTGGTTAACAGGTAACTCGAGCAATTTGAATAATTACTGTATTAGAATAATTTTATCAGTGAGGAAAATATAATAACAGTAGGGTATATTAAGTAAATTATTTATATATATATAAGTTTATACAGTAAGAAAAGTCCTAAATGTTGGAAAGTGATAAAGTTTATATATATAGACAAACCGAAAGATATATAGGAAGGTCTGGAAGATATGTATAGAAGTTAGAAATGTTGAAGAGTTTATTTAAAATAAAATTAAATAAATAATAAAATAAATATACATATGCACATTGTAAACTTAGTAGTTCTTTTTAAAATATGTGTTTAGGATGATTAGTTATTTATAAAACTAATTTAATTATTTCAGTACTAAAGGGAATTTTTATTGATTGAAAGGAAAAGTAGTTTAGGATTTAATTATTTGTCTAGAATTAAATCATTAGTTTAAGATAAATTTTATTAGCTGAGTTATATTTATATAAAAGGGTAATTAATTATTAGATTAATTCAAATATTAATAAATATCATCTAATGTTTACACAAGGTCTTAAATCATGGGAACAAGCTGGACTGAATCGGGTTACTAGTAAAATCAAAGGTGAGTTAATCTCACTCAGTTAAATTTAAATTTAAATGAAATAATTTAAATAATTGTTTGAATGGTTGAATTGATGGATGTGATATAGTATGATATTTTGGAATTGGTATATCATATTGTGCTAACATTTGTGGATGCAGGGAAAAACAGGTTGGAGGGATCCAACTGGGTCCCTCATCACATATATATATTGTTTATACATTCTCTGTTATGCTTTGTGGATATTTTGTGATGAATTTTATTGAAATATTGAATGCTATAGTTGCTTGGATATATTCTGGACTCTGAGTCATCAAATTATATAGCATTAGATTTTTGGAAGGAAATAATAAAAAGAGTAAATTTTTAAGAAAATAATTATAAAGAATGTGAATAAACTAAAATGAATTGGATAAGAATATTAGTGTTTTCAAAACGCTAATCAATAAATTATGTATGGAAAGAAATTTATGAATAAACAGAAAGTTAAGAAAAACTTAAACTTCAATGTTACTGTTTAAAAGAATAAAACAATTATTTTAAATTTAGGATTTAAATTATTTAAGAAGAATAAAGAAGAAATTGGGAATAACCTGAAATTTGTATATTTCAGCTAAAGAATTTAAAAATCAAACTGAAAATAATAATAAAGTCCATAATTAATTGAATTTCGAAATGAACTGATAAGTAAAGAAATTTATTTCAAAGGAAATAAATTGGGAATCAATTTGGAAAATTTATTTTAGTGGTTGAAGATGAAATTCTCCCTGAATAACTAAGTACATTTTCAAATAAATTTTTAAATACAAGTTAATAGTTTTAAAATTGTTTTAAAAGGGTATGTTTTGTAAATTTATTATTCTAATATTTAAATTTTAAAGTAAGTATTTTCTCAAATCTATTATAGTAGTAATTATTTAAAAAGTGACTTGGTATTTTGTTTCAGAAGTGGAAATCTAGTTTTATGTTTATTTAAGTAACTTTATTTTCAAATATTCATATAAGATGTATTTTTAACAAATTATTAAAGTAGTTTTAATTTAAAAAGTTTTAAAAGCATATACTTCAAAGTAAAGTGTTTTAAATTATTTTAAAAATCTATTTTTGTACTTGGTGATTTCAGAGGGGATAGAAAATACTTGGGAAAGTTTATACTAGAAAGAAAAAATGATTTGAAAACTGTTTTCAAGGGATTGAAAATAGAAATATATCTTGTGAAGATATTTTGAAGTTAATAAATAATTTGGGAAATTATTTATTGTGTGATGGATGTTGTGAATCTTAATTGATAGTTAAATAACCGACTATCAATATTGGACAATGCGTTAATCGTTTCGAAGAGACCGGGATCGAGTTTGCTATATTACAGCATGATAGGGGGTTCTCGCTTCGCGTTTGGTGGCGAACGGGAGACTCTTACCCCTACATGTCCCTTTGGGTAGTAGAAGGCCCTGGGTTGGTTGCGAGTCGAGAGGCTGGCCGTAAAAGCAAATTCGAGGTACCAGTGTATGCCACGGTGGGGCTGGGATGGTTGAAAAGCCTACCAGTTGTGGCCGCTGTCAATGGTTGAAAAGCCTAGACCGTTACACTTGGTATCAGAGCTTAGGTTGGTGATAACCTTGGCTCTGATGGGAATTACTCATTTAAATAGAGTCCGCAGTACTCTATAATGAGTTTGAGCGTATTAATAGATATGAGCGCGTATTTATTAGTGAATATAAATTGTTTTAATATTGCGTTGATTGGTTTATTGAGTGGCATATTGTTAACCTCGTTTTGCTCATTGACTCAACTGGTAGCGACTCATCTTCTTAAGAGGGACTCACGACTCATGGAGATCGGCGACTTAGTGGACCAACGACTCAACCGAGTCAAGGAGCTAACGACTCATGATAGTTACCGACTCATGTAAAGGAGCGACTCAAGGAGCTAACGACTCATGATAGTTACCGACTCATGAAAAGGAGCGACTCAGTGGATTAATGACTCAACCGAGCTAAAGGGTTACACGACTCAAGGGATAGTCCGACTCATCTACTTAAGAGGAATGCCGACTCATTTGATAACGACTCAATCAGCTGACGACTCAAAGGGTTAACGGTTCATAGAGAAAGGCCGACTCAGTAAGTTGCCGACTCATCAAGACTGGCGACTTAACGACTCAACTGTTATGCAATTCATGGGTGCTACCGACTCAGCGACTCAACTAGCCCACGACTCATCCTATAAGGCCACTCAAAGGAGCGACTCACGACTCATCGTGGCTCGTCTACAACCTAAAACCATTGAGCCGTAGTCCATTACCGCATGACCTATGCTAGTGGTAGTTGACTCGGAAGCGACTCAGGACTTGGGTCAAGGGAAAACAGGGGGCTTGGTCCAATGAGTCGGCCATGACTTAATATGGCTCAGCCACGGGTCAAGGATAAGTCGAAGACGACTCACGACACAAGACTCAGAGGCAAGTTCAAGATCATGCTGCAAAGGAGTGACTCGCAGACGACTCACGACTCATCATGAGTCGGTCACGACTCATCATGAGTCGGTCACGACTCATGACTTTGCAATTTCAGCCTAGAAAGTTTGCCTATAAATACGTAGCCACCTCCAACGTTCAAAGGACTTTTGGACTGACTTCTTGGACGCCATTACTCTGCCATTGTCTCGACTTCAAGCAACACTCAAGCAACACTTCTACTACTCCAATCACCCAAGACATTTCAACAAATCTCAAGAGGAAAAATAACTCATTCATCATGCATTCGAGGGATTCTTCTACATCGGGATTTGAGACATTTGTCTAAGTGTGTTGTAATCGGAGTTGGTTGTAAAGAATTGTAACTAAATCAGCAATAAAGAGCTTTAAAGTGGACGTAGGCTTGATCCTAAGCCGAACCACTATAAATACTGTGTCTCTTATAGCTTTTCTGTGATTTCTTTGCATATACTTTGTTCCCGTACCAACGGGTGGTGCTTTCACAATTTCCATCTATACACCGGGGTGTTAGCGTTTATTTTTTTAGCGTTAACATTTTTGGTGCTTTCACTGAGAATTGAACTCAAGGAAACCGTCATCATTGCTTCACAGAGATTTGTTGAGAGAATTTCCTTGAGAACCAGAAGTCTGTCTGAGATTATGGCTCCTGGAAGGAAAAGTAGATCTGTCAGATCTGGCAACATTCAAGAGGGAACCTCTGCTTCCCCTGTACCAATCCCCACTCCGTCTGTTGGAGTTACGAAAGCGGAGTTGGATGCTGTGATTCTGGGGTTAAACCAGCAAATAAACGCCCAGAATGCACAATTAGAGGCGCAAAATGCCCAGAATGCTCTGATTCTGAATAAGTTGAATGATTTACTTGGGGCAAACAATCAACCTGCTGGTAACGAAAGGAATCATGCTGGTAACATTCATAATGCTAGTGAAAGGAATGCTCCTGAAAGGGCTGCTAGTCCCTTTGAGCAAACGCTTCCCGAAGTTGGTGGATCTGGAACCCGACATGATGAAGAATATCTTTCTGGAATGGTCCGCCAGATCATGAAAGAAAGTATGCAAAGGGTTGAAGATGAGAAGGAATGGGGTTTCGCCCCAAGTAAAACTCCATTTACTGAGAAAATTCTAAAGGCAGAGTTTCCAAGGAAGTTTGTCCCTCCAACAATTCAGGCTTATAAAGGAACTAGTGATCCGAATGAGTTTTTGTACAAGTACGATTGGCACATGACAGGTGCCCGAGCCTCTGACGAGATAAAATGCCGATATTTTCCAGTATACCTTGAAGGTGTTGCTCTACTATGGTTCACTAAATTGCCAGTCCGATCTATTGATCAGTTTTCGGACTTGACCCGGAAATTCAAGGAGCAGTTTAGACTGTATGCTTCGAAGGCCAAGGACATCATGTCGTTGTCCAGTTTAGAGCAGAGTCCTGGTGAGTCTATCAGATCTTTCCTAAATCGCTTTAATATAGCGCTAGCTGAGGTGGATAATGCTGAACCGCGAATGATATTGACTTACCTAATGAGAGCTATTGATAAGTCAAGCGAGTTTGGGAAATGGTTAAATATGAAGGAGCCAACCTCTCTCGAAAAGTTCTACAAAAAAGCAGATGAGTTCATTCGCTTGGAAAGTCGTCCTTTACCAGTAAAGGCAGTGTTGGAGAAACCTGAAGATAACACTGTTGCTCCACGAAAGAATGAATCGGTGGGGCAAAAAAGGGAGAATAATAATGGGAAGAAACAGGGTAATTTGAAGAAGCCTCGCTCCTTTAAGCCGTCAGAGTATACTCCATTATCACATACCCCGGAGCACATCTACCTTGCCACCAAAGATTCCGTTGATTTCCCTAAGCCTATCCCTTTAAGGACCGGGAAAAAAGCCATACAGAGTGGAAAATTCTGCCGCTTCCATAATCAACCCGGTCATGAGACTGATGAATGTCGCCAGTTGAAAAATCTAATTGAAGAGTTGCTAAGAGATAACAAGTTGCAGCAGTTTGTGAAGAAGAATAGCAACAATCCTGCATCGTCAAGTCAGGGGCAACAGGCTCCTATTCATCAGCCTGGGGCAGGTGAGAAAGCTACTGGGCACGAATCAGGGAGGCCCGTTATCAATGTCATTACCGGAGGGCCTCACCCGGCTGGCAAGAGCTGGGGTGAGATGGAGAGATATTCCAGGGCTTTGAAATATGCTCCATCCGAAGAAAACGTCTTTGTTCTAGAAGACACTACGCCCCTGAAGCAACAAAAAACTTTTAGTGATGATATTATTTTCAGAGCCAGAGATTCTACAGGTATTGAAGCCCCTACTTTAGATCCCTTGGTCATCTCGGCTGGTATTGGACCAGCTATTGTCAGAAGAGTTCTTATAGACTGTGGAGCATCATGTAATATCCTCTTCAAGAAGACATTTGACCAGATGAAAATCCCTATGATCGATGTGCAGGCCTCATCACAGAAAATCGTTGGCTTCACTGGGGAGCCAAAGCAACCAGTAGGAACCATCGATCTGTTTGTAGAACTTGGGGAAGGAGAAAGGAAAGTGGTCCGAAAGCAAACCTTTGTGATTGTCGATGAATATTCTGCTTATAATGCTTTCCTTGGCCGTCCGACGCTCGCAGCATTCAAAGCTATTCTAGCCCCGTGGTGCCTCACTATTAAATTCCCTACAGACAATGGAGTAGGGGTCATAAAAGGGGATCAAAATGCTGCGCGTGAATGTTATCTCACAGAGCTGCGAGAAGCAAGAAAAAGAGAAATGGGAAAGAATGCGGCAACCCCAGTCCGCATCAAAGAGCCGGCCTTGTAGCAATTACGGGGCGGACCCTGCACTGGCGAGCATAGCGGGGCACGGAAAGAAATGGATCCCAGAAAAGCCAGTGCAGGGGAGAATAGAGTAGTACCGGTAGAAACAACAATACCGGTACCTGTTGATCCGAAGGACCCGAATAAAGTGTTGAATGTGGGTTCACAGCTCAATGTGTCAATTCAGAATATCTTGATATCCTTCCTGAAAGCAAATCTGGATGTCTTCGCTTGGACCCATGCCGATATGTGTGGAATATCCCCTGAAATTGCAGTACATGCCTTGAACATCGATCCAAAGTTTACACCAGTAAAACAGAAAAGACGAACTCAAGGTCCAGAAAGATCAGCGGCATTAAAAGAAGAAGTCGATCGACTCTTGGAAAATAACTTCATCAAAGAATCTACATATCCGAATTGGGTTTCAAATCCTGTGCTGGTCAAGAAAGCTAATGGCAAATGGAGAGTGTGCATTGATTTCTCTGATCTAAACAAGGCCTGCCCCAAAGATTGCTTCCCATTACCCAGGATCGATCAACTGGTTGATGGAACAGCGGGACATGAATTGTTATCTTTCATGGATGCCTACTCCGGTTATAATCAGATCATGATGCACGAGCCGGATCAAGAGGATACGAGCTTTATCACGGACGTTGGTCTTTATTGCTACAGAGTTATGCCCTTTGGATTGAAAAACGCAGGGGCAACTTACCAAAGACTTGTTAATGCTATGTTCAAACCGCAATTGGGCAAAACTATGGAAGTCTACGTCGACGACATGTTAGTGAAGTCTAAAAAAGCAGCGGATCACATTGAACACTTAGCAGAAATGTTTGCAGTCCTTCGGAAATACAGAATGAAGCTTAACCCTCTGAAGTGCACATTTGGGGTCGAATCCGGAAAGTTCTTAGGTTTCATTGTTAGTGCTAGGGGCATCGAGGCTAGTCCAGCTCAAATTACTGCCTTAAAAGAAGTTAAAGCTCCTAGAACGAAGAAGGAATTGCAAAGTCTTAACGGAAAGGTCGCCGCCTTAAGTCGGTTCATTTCCAAGGCTACTGATAAATGCATCCCATTCTTCGATGCTCTGAAAAAAGGAAAGAAGAACTTTGAATGGACTCCCGAATGCCAAAAAGCCTTTGATGAGTTGATCCGTCATATGGAAACGCCTCCAATACTTTCCAGGCCAGGCAATGGTGAAGATCTTCTTATATACTTGGCAGTATCATCTCATGCTCTAAGTGCAGCGCTGATACGGGAAGACAAAAGGATTCAACATCCGGTTTACTATATCAGCAAAAGACTCACTGGGGCAGAGTTGAATTACTCCAAGTTGGAAAAACTCGCCTATTGCCTACTGGTTGCATCAAGGAAATTGAGGCAATATTTCCAAGCTCATCCTATAAAGGTCCTCACTGATCAACCTCTAAAGCAAGTCCTATTTCGCCCAGAAACTTCGGGTCGCCTTCTAAAGTGGAACATTGAACTCAGTCAGTATGACGTCACTTATCACCCCCGAAAGGCAATCAACGGACAAGCTTTAGCTGATTTCATTGCAGAATTCACAGAGAAAGGTAATGGTGAGGAAGAAGCAATCAATGATTCCCCAATCCAGTGGAAGTTATATGTTGATGGTGCAAGAAATGACTACTGTTCTGGAGCCGGGGTGGTACTCGAAACTCCTGAAGGTCGATCCTTATGTTATGCACTAAGATTGGAATTTCCTTCAACAAATAACGAAGCAGAATATGAAGCTCTTATCGCAGGTCTGAAAATCGCTAAGGAACTAAACATCCGGGCATTACAGATCTTCAGTGATTCTCAGCTTATTGTGTGCCAAGTCAAGAAGGAATTTCAAACAAAAGGGGGAAACCTACCTGCCTACTTGTCAAAGGCTTGCGAACTTCTAAGTGAGCTCGATCATTATTCAATAAGCCATATTCCCCGGGAAGAGAACATGAAGGCAGATTCCCTCGCAAAATATTCAAGTTCTGGTGAAGCTCAACTGTTGGGATTGGTCCCCGTTGAAGTCCTCTCAACGCCAAGTACAGATGAGATGGATGTAGATTGGATTATGAGTGTATCTCAAGAACAAGAGTCGTGGATGACTCCAATACTGGATTACCTACTCAGAGGTTCTCTGCCAGAAAATTCGAGAGAGAGACAGAAGCTACTGAGGAAAGCCTCTCGCTATGTAATTCAGGATGGCCGATTGTATAGACGAGGATTTTCAATGCCTTTACTCCGATGTGTATCCAGGGAAGAATCCAAGACAATCCTAGCTGAGGTACATGGAGGAGAATGTGGAGATCATTCAGGTGGTCAAACATTAGCAAAGAAAATTCTCCGATACGGATATTTTTGGCCAGAAATTAATCGGGATGCTGCGGATTACTCTCGAAAATGCGACAGGTGCCAGAGATTTGCCAAGATTCCTAGAGCTCCTTCTACAGAACTCACACAGATGGTTAGTCCATGGCCATTTGCAATTTGGGGAATGGATCTCATTGGGCCACTGCCAATTGCTAAATCAGGGATTAAATATGCTATTGTTGCAGTCGACTACTTTACAAAATGGGCTGAAGCAGAACCATTGGCTACTATCACCTCTAAGAAAATGATAAGCTTTGTGACCAAGAATATCATTTGCAGATACGGTGTGCCTCAGAAAATAATTACAGACAATGGTACTCAGTTTGAGAGCGAAGAATTCCAGGATTTTTGCAAAAGGTTCAAAATCCAGAAGAGCTTTTCAGCAGTAGCTCATCCGCAGGCAAACGGGCAAGTGGAAGCAGTGAATAAGATCATTAAATCAACCATCAAAAAGCAACTTGAAAGAGCAAAAGGTGGTTGGGTTGATAAACTACCACTTGCACTATGGGCATACAGAACTACCCACAAAACTGCGACTGGGCATACTCCTTTTTCACTAGCATACGGATCGGAAGCAATGATCCCGGTTGAAATTGAGGTCCCTTCACACAGAAGAATTCATTTCAATCAAGCAGAAAATGAAAAGCTACAACTTGAAGCGCTCGATCTCCTTGATGAAAAAAGAGATGAAGCTAATCTCAGAATTGCAGCTCATCAGCAAAGGATAGCCAGACATTTCAATTCCAAAGTTCGTCAACGCAGCTTTGAAATTGGAGATCTAGTTCTGAAAAGAATTATGACAGCACAGGTGTGTTTGGGCCAAATTGGGAAGGACCGTATGTCATAGGTCAGAAGCTTCTTGACGGCACATTCAAACTCACTACTATTGAAGGAGATCAAATTCCAAGGGCATGGAACAGCAATCACTTGCGTCCATACTTTACTTGATAATTTTGTTGAAATGTTGTAAAGAGAATTGTGAATATATAATCCTTGTAATTGAAAGCTGTTGTAAAACTGATGCAAGTGAATAATGAATGAATATAAAGTGGATGTAGGCCCAGATTTTTGGCCGAACCACTATAAATCTTGTGTTCCTTACTTTTATTACATGTTTGCTTTATTTTCGATATAAAAAGTACATAGAATGTATTGCTAAAATGTCGATTTAAATTTTTGCAGACAATGGAAATAAAACTTGCACATAATAAGACCGAGCAATTCACTCCATCATTCAACAAACAAATTTCAAGTCACAAAGACCCCGAATTCAAATCCTAGATAGGAAATACTTCAATTGAACGGCTAATGATTTCGTAGAAACGAGCCCTTGCTAATAAATTGAGATTGTTTAAACAAACATCCAATTAGGAAGCTAGTGCCCGTTCTCACGAACTTGCCTGTCAATGAGGTACACTTCCTTGGATTAAACAAGCTACTCGCAAGAAAAGGGGAATGAAAACTTGAAAAAGAAAAAATGAGGGATCGCTGAAAAGGCATAAGCAAGAAGACGAGGAAACAACCAAAATCCATCATCGGCAACACAAGTCCTCTTCAGAGGCACAACTCTTCGGAGGATAAAAGACCTCTAATGGGTCATATGCCACAAAAAAGAAAGTTCTCTACTCAACAAAAAAAGATTGGAGGAGTCATGACCCTCCAACCATGAGAGAGCAACTTCCAGGCGATGAAAACCCTCTCTGAGGCACATTTCACCAAGAGTCGGAGTAGTTACTCTTCGGAGTTTCACTTCACCAAAGTTGAAATGCAAACAAAATAAAGACCTCTTCGGAGGCATATTTCACCAGGAGTTGAAGTGTCACAGCCGCTCTTCGGAATTTCACTTCACCAGAGTTGAAAGACAAACAAAACAAAGACCTCTTCGGAGGCACAATCAAGAAGAAAGACCTCTTCGGAAGCCCACGTTTCGCCGAGATTGAAATAAAACTTCCAAGTGTTGAAACGTGGAAAAGCTTTCTAAGGCAAAACTCTTTGGAGGTACACGTTTCGCCGAGATTGAAATAAAACTTCCAAGTGTTGAAACGTAAAAATCCCTCCTCAGAGGTACAACTTTCTATAAAAAAAATCCTCATCAAAAGCGTACTTTAACTTCCGAAAGAAGAGTAATTTATCTATTTTGAAAGATTAATCTTCTTCATGAAAAAGTTAAAGTACCCTTCAGAGGTCCGCTTTACCACATGGGAGAATTCACTCGATGAAATATGAACATAAACAAAAGTGATTTCTTCAAAGGGCAAAGCGTAAAAATGTATATGAAGGAAATTGCACTCTAACAAAATATTCCTTCAAGAATGGAATATTCTTTAAAAAAAAAAAAAAAAAAGAGTGCAAGTCTCCTCGAAGTATAAAATATTGCAGCAAGCCTATGGAATGGGGGCAATATGGTATAGTTGCATACAGCATGGTAATAGCGAAATCAGCAAAGGGTAATGCTCAAGTAACATACCATAAGCTTGCTGCGATATCATGAAAGTAAAGTTATGCAGAAATGAATAATAAGTACATTCTCAAGTACAAACAAGAATTTGTACAAATAAAGGATTGTTTTATTCAAATTGCATTACAGATGCAGGTTTCCAGAATAAAGGAAAAAGCGGGGGCCGATACCCGCACAATTCTCGACCAATACATGCAAGCACACGCAAAAGACAAAAAAGCTAAAAATCTTCACTTCTTTTTACTGCCCTTAGACCCTTTACCCGGCCGAATGATCAGCTTTTCGGGGCGGTCAGTGGGCATAAGGGAAGTGGGAGAGGTAGGCGCAACCGGTTCAACTTCCGGCTCCTCTTCAGTGGCAGTGATTATCTTTCCTCTCCTCTTTGATGTCCCACGCTTCTTTTTCCTCTTTGAGGAAGACTCACTCCCCGGAGTGACAAGTTTAGATAGAGCAATGTCATCAGAAGGGGTCCGCTCCGGAGATATGTCACCTCCCTCAAGTCTCTCATCTTTCTGCTCTTGTGAAGCGATGGGATCATCCAAGCCATGAAGAGCCTCTATTTGTTCCTCCTGTGATCCAGGTTGCGAGGCAGAAGGAGGCGCCACCTGAAGAGATGGAGGAAGGATGACCGGAGGAGTAGAAGTTTGAGCAGTGCTTGGTACTTTCTCTACAGAAGAAAAGAGGTTAAAAGTCAGTAAAGAGAGGAGATGAAGGCTCACCAATAATGTTAGTAGAGAAAGGAGATGGAGGCTCATCAAGGTTGAGAAGATAGCCAAGGAGTTCATGAAACTCATGCGAAATAAATGGGTAACCCGCTTGAGCAGAATTAACAGTAGCGGGATTAACAGTGAAGTTACCTGGTGAAGCTGATTTCCTGATATCAACTTCATAAGCTTGCGCGTCAGCGCTCTCATCACCCTCGTCTCCACCATGTATGCTTGTAATATCAGTGGTAACTTTGGTAGGAGATGCAAAATGGGAACTGGAACCGATAATGTTGACTTCAGATGAAGAAGGTGGCTGGATTAGAGAAGCTGAAGTAGTTTTTCCCAGCTGGTCCCCTTCCATCACTTCAGTTCTTAATTTGGCAAGTTGTTCCTTTCCCTTGGCGAGGGCAGCGCGAGTGTCTTCATCAAAGTAATGTCTTTCCAGGGCTGATTCGTCATAACCAGCCCCTTCAGCACCAAGCATATCGAGGGCGGCCTCCCACACTTCAGCTAGAGTGATTTCATACTTGGGTCCAAGAAAAGCGAGGCTTCCACGCCCCAAGACGCTATGCAAGTAGAAGTCAAATAATGTTGAGCCGAAGCTGTTTTTGGTCGCTTCATGAGATTCTTCAGCCGCGATTCTGCCGGCGACGGCCTCATCACGCTCCCTCTCGGTTTTGGAAAGCTGAAGCTTGAGCATTTGTATCTCCGCTTCCTGGGAGTTGTTTTTCCTTTGAAGCTCAGCAATATCAGAAGCATGGCCCTCGTTGATTCTTTTCTACACTTCAAGCCTGTCCTCAGCATCCCTTTGGCTGGCGTGAGCATCTCTTACTTGTCTGAGAAGCACTTCTTCCTTTTGAGAATATGAAGTAGAGGAAGCAGCAAGCTCATCTTTCAACTTTTCAACCTTTGCTTCGAGCTCCTCGTTGTAGGAAGTAATGCTCCTCATTTCGGTATCATGCTGCTCAAGGACCTTTTGCCATTCAGCCTTATCGTTTTCCATGGTAAGCATGGCCTCTAGGTTGGCGCGGTTAACTCTTTGAAGCTCATCAACAAGTTTTTGCCAGTTTGACATCCTCTCGATGTCAAGTTTAACAGTATCGAGATTTCGCAGCATGGCGGGCTTGTCGATAGGGACCAGGTCAAGGTCGAACCTCACACCCTTCAAGCACCACTGTGGGAAACGACTTTGTAAAGTGGCTGGGCCCGGTCCCACTTGAAATTTGGGCCTGCTTAGTATCGTTTGGATGTCCGTCTTCCCGAGAGCAGGAGAGTCGGAAGGAATGTCAAGAGAGGCGGGGGCAGTAGCTTTCTCAGGAGTAGTAGGAGTACGTTTCTCACCATGGCGGGCTCGTTTGCCCGAATCTTCGACTACATGACCTTTTCCTCGGTCATCGTGAGATTTCCTTTTGTGAGAGTCGTCACCTCTCTGCAAAGAATCGTGGTGCTCATCCCTATCCCTTCTGCCATAACGTTCTTCTTCACCCCTCCTTTCATGGGCCTTTCGAGCAGCCCTCTCTTCGTCAGACTCCCTATAGGAGGCAAAGTAGCGCCCATAATTATATTGGCCACGCCCCCCGTAGCGTTGGAAATCCTGATAGTATGATCCGCCGCGTGTCATTGAAGAATCTGAAATAAGAAAAGATAAGCTTCAGAAATCCTTAAAGTATAAGAAAATAAGTACATAAGTGTGCTGGAAAATCCTTAGTTGTGTGTGAAGTGCAAACTACTCGCGTTGGACTAACGAACCACTTCTCAGTTGGGGGGAAGTAATAGGTTTTACTATCGGTGACAACTCTTGGGATAAAGGAGTTGGAGTCAGTTGGAGGGCAGATGTCGCTTCAATTGTCGGAGGTATAGCTTTACCACGAGCAGGATCATCTTTAAAGAGCTCTTGGGAAGAGATAAATAAGTCACTTAAATCCCCAAAGACGTCATCATCATCATGCCTAGCCTGGTTCCCTCCGTCAGTTCCTTTATCGGCACTTTTCATAGTTTGGGAAGGTGGTTCCTCCTCTTCTTCAGTAATGGGGGCAAGCGCGGATTTTTCGGACGATCCCAAGTCATCTCTTGGAACAGAACACTTTATTAATGAAGTTTTTGCAGATGTTTCTCCTTGCATGTGCTCTTTAGTGGAAACCGGGGGATCAAGAGTTTTCACCAGAGAATCAGGAACTTCTGTTGGAGCTTCATGAGGCTGAGTAAAGCGAGAGGAATGGAGAAGTCCGTATTGATGTAAAAGTTCGTCGCTTAGCAGAAACTTTATGCTCCTTTCTTCTGCCGGCACAGCATTTAATCTTTCAAAAATTAGCTTAAGACTTGGGTCCCTAGCAGGGGGTGGAAGTGCTGAAACAGGAACAAAGAATGAAATTAGCAACTGAAAGTTCGGATCTCAAAAAATGGCTTCAAAACGGAAAGAGAAGAGACAGGAAATCTTACTTCCTACTCTCCAGATAGCATAAAATCCTGGAGGGCAGCGAACAAAGAAAAACTGACTCAAAAATCCGTGAGCGCTTTCGGAGAGATCGGTAATAAGTTTGCGGTTTCGAGCGCTTCTTATAACCACAATGGAGGGATGGTCTTTAATTTTCGTAAATGAGCAAAAATAGCAGATCTCCCCGAAGCTCGGTAATCGATCCAAAGTTCTCCTAAATAGAACACATAACCCCATCAGAATAGCATAGCCATTGGGGTGTAATTGGAATGGAGAAATGGACAACCGAAGCAGGAACTGTTGAAGAAAGTCATTAAAAGGAGGAATAGCGCCATTTAAGCACATTTGGCGATTGACAGCAACAAAACCAAGAGGTGGCCTATCGGCAGTATCATTTGGCCCCGGTAGTAAGGCGTCAGCATCGTCGATGCCAAACTGGACGCACAATTGATTAAACATCCGCTGATTCAAAGTTGTGGGTGTTCTCTCCGGAGGGTTATCCACAGGAATAGCTACTGGGAAGATATCTTCAGCCTGACCCATCGGCTCTTCTTGATGAGAAGTCATTCTACATAAGCAACTGGATGTTCAAATGCGAAGGTGCGCGTTTCCTAAAAAGTGTGAAGTGTTGTGCAAAACTAATAAAAGTGACAAGTATATATAACTGGAATTACACTAATCGATGCTTGATCGATGGTAAACATTTCAGAACTTGTTGATCTAAAAGTTCAAACATAATATTAATGCAAGCAAGTCGATTTCAATTGACTACTTCAGCATTGCTTTGGTATTTTGTTTGAAATTGACATAGTAAAGGCACTTCATACATGCAGTTTATTCGAGTTAATTAACTATCGTTAACTAATCTGTCATTCGATGTGGGCGATCAATGACAGTATATTCGTCCCAATTTTCTGTAAACATTGTGTTAGACAGGTTATTAGCTTGCAAGAGTGACTTGTAAAAGAATGCAGCAAAGTTTATCAGGTTAAAATCCAAACAAATCAATATTCAGTCCGGTAATACAAGTTAAACTATCAGGTTGGATTTATACTTTTGAGTGACAACTCATTCACGGCCTAAAAGGTATGCGGCGAGTTAAGTTAAGTTCTATAAGTTGTAATGTGCATGGAGGAAAAAGCCTCAAATCAGAACAATGCAAATTTCTTTAAATCCTGTCACGGCCGCGGCTCAAATCTAAGGAAGCATTTAGTTGAGTCGGTCATAAGTTCAAGCATGGAAAAGAAGCTCAAGTACTGAGTCGTTCATGGCTTATGGTTTGAGTCGTGCATGGTTTAAAAAGGTGAGTCATGGAAAAGTAACCCAAGTGCTGAGTCGTTCACGGCTCATGGCTTAAGTCGTTTACGACTTATAGTTTGAGTCATCTACGGTTTATGGCTAAAGCATTGAGTCGTATACGGTTGAGATCGCGAGGCATTTCAAAATCAGTGGCCGAAAGGCAAAACCTAATTCGCTAACTCTTGGATTTCCTCACCACGCCTCATCTCACAGCCCCCTTTTTTTTCTGTCTCAATCCGCTAACCCATTAATGCTAAGGCAACAAAGGTCTGTCATATTCCCAATGGAACCCATCATCCTTCCATACCAACAAATCACCCGAGAAACAATCTGAAATGTTTCGCATCAATCTTAAATTCAATGCATTGCTGAACTCGCGTATCGGATAGTGATCTAGAATCGATTACAACAATTCAAAGTGAAGCGCAGCGCATGAAAACAAACTAAAGCCGAAAGATGAGAATTTGTGATTCAACGTTGATTATTATGGATTAAGATCGAACTTGCTTACGAAGTATAATGGTTGGGATGAATCAGAGAGTAGCAGGGTTGAATTCGCCTTCGGAAATGAGATTCAAAGATTCGTTAATGGCAGACACGGTTCAAGAGTTAGGAAATAAGAAGAAGGAAGTAAGAGCAACGACTCAGGTGTTTTATAGCTGTGGGCGATGAAAGTTGAATCGGCGCACGAGACAAGATAAGTCGAAGCACGCGACCTACGACTTAGGCGCGTACTTCGAGGGGCAAATGTTAACCTCGTTTTGCTCATTGACTCAACTGGTAGCGACTCATCTTCTTAAGAGGGACTCACGACTCATGGAGATCGGCGACTTAGTGGACCAACGACTCAACCGAGTCAAGGAGCTAACGACTCATGATAGTTACCGATTCATGTAAAGGAGCGACTCAAGGAGCTAACGACTCATGATAGTTACCGACTCATGAAAAGGAGCGACTCAGTGGATTAATGACTCAACCGAGCTAAAGGGTTACACGACTCAAGGGATAGTCCGACTCATCTACTTAAGAGGAATGCCGACTCATTTGATAACGACTCAATCAGCTGACGACTCAAAGGGTTAACAGTTCATAGAGAAAGGCCGACTCAGTAAGTTGTCGACTCATCAAGACTGGCGACTTAACGACTCAACTGTTATGCAATTCATGGGTGCTACCGACTCAGCGACTCAACTAGCCCACGACTCATCCTATAAGGCCACTCAAAGGAGCGACTCACGACTCATCGTGGCTCGTCTACAACCTAAAACCATTGAGCCGTAGTCCATTACCGCATGACCTATGCTAGTGGTAGTTGACTCGGAAGCGACTCAGGACTTGGGTCAAGGGAAAACAGGGGGCTTGGTCCAATGAGTCGGCCATGACTTAATATGGCTCAGCCACGGGTCAAGGATAAGTCGAAGACGACTCACGACACAAGACTCAGAGGCAAGTTCAAGATCATGCTGCAAAGGAGTGACTCGCAGACGACTCACGACTCATCATGAGTCGGTCACGACTCATCATGAGTCGGTCACGACTCATGACTTTGCAATTTCAGCCTAGAAAGTTTGCCTATAAATACGTAGCCACCTCCAACGTTCAAAGGACTTTTGGACTGACTTCTTGGACGCCATTACTCTGCCATTGTCTCGACTTCAAGCAACACTCAAGCAACACTTCTACTACTCCAATCACCCAAGACATTTCAACAAATCTCAAGAGGAAAAATAACTCATTCATCATGCATTCGAGGGATTCTTCTACATCGGGATTTGAGACATTTGTCTAAGTGTGTTGTAATCGGAGTTGGTTGTAAAGAATTGTAACTAAATCAGCAATAAAGAGCTTTAAAGTGGACGTAGGCTTGATCCTAAGCCGAACCACTATAAATACTGTGTCTCTTATAGCTTTTCTGTGATTTCTTTGCATATACTTTGTTCCCGTACCAACGGGTGGTGCTTTCACAATTTCCATCTATACACCGGGGTGTTAGCGTTTATTTTTTTAGCGTTAACACATATGAACCTTCGTCGGCACAGTCCGTACAACTGTATCGAAGGGGTTTCTAAACACTTGAATAGAACAATTGACACGATATTGTTTTAAATTTGGGTGAATGAAATAATTTTACCCAAAAACATATTTTGATATAAAGAATAGTTTTTGAAAACTATTTGGCTATTATATGGTTGCTTGGATGTTAGGAATGATAATATCAAAGTATTATCATTGTTAAGTGAAAATTTAATTAGAAATTGAAATATAACTAAAATCTAAGGGAATAAATTCATCATAAAATGAAATTATAAATATGAATTGTAAATGTGAATTATAAATTGAAATATAATCAAATAGGAATGGTATGAGCATAAGCTATGCAAATGAATTATAGTAAAATTGATTTTAGCAGGATTTGGAAATTTAAAACCCGGAGATTTTGGAAGTGTTTTGAAAAAAAAAAAAATAGCACAATTATTGTCTTGGGGGTATTTCTGAATGGAAATTTGTTCTAAATGGATTTTGAAAGTGAAAAAGCATTGAAATCACTTGGAATATTGGAAAATAATTCTGATGATGACGGCCGCATCATCAGTGTTCATTTTCGAATTTCTAAGTGATGGATTGCTGCCAAATTGATTTATTCAGAAAAGCTAGTTGTTTTTGAAAATCTCAAAGGAATTTTGTTGGGAATAAAACCAGGATTGGTTTAAATTTATGAGAAATGAGATTTGAAATGTTGGGGATTTCAAAATGATTTGAAACAAAGCCGGAAGTTTAAAAAAAAAATCCTGATAAGATAAGTTGTAAGCTTATAAATGGAAATGATTTTTAAATCAGGAAGAAATTTAAGCTTTGGATAGTGGAATGTAAATCTAAAGTGAAGAGTTAAATGAAATTAACTTGGATTGATGAAATGAAAATATAACTTGATTGCGATTAATTGAATAAGCTAAAATAATATCCAGTTGTATTCGAATTGAGTTGAAATCGAATAGAGTTAAATAAATCTGAATTAAAATAAAATTGAATTGGAATAAGAATTCAATTGAATTATTGAATGAAATTAGATTCTTACCTGAATAAATGGAAAATAAATTGGTTAAGGATTGGATTGAAGTAAATAAATTAGAATAACTTATAAAAGAATCAGGATTAAAAATCCATAGAATAAAATATGCTTGGGTCATAAATAAGCATAAGGCTTGAGTTAAAAAAAAAAAGATGAATGTATTCAAGCCTAGAACGAATGGAATAGTGTAAATAATAAATTGTGGCTTATAATCTTGAAAGTGGAATAGAAAATCCAGAATAAATATTGTTTGATGTTTTGGATAAAGAAAAGAAAATCCAAACTTGAATTATAAACTAAATTGGACTAAGAAAAATTTATTGGAGTGATATTTGGGATTAAAATTCAAGTGTTGGATTATAAATAGGGGAAAACTAATTAGATAATAAATTAATAAATGAAATTGAATTGTGAGTTAATAAATTGGATGGTAAATTAAAAGTGAATAATAGAATCAGAACTTGAGTTATTAATTAAAATTAGACTTGAAGTGTTAACAAATTAAATATAATTAAATTAGAAATGTATCAAATAAAAATGAAATTGGATTAAAATAATAATGGTTTGTATTGAGAATAAAATCCAACTAAGTGAAAATATAATTGGAAATGGCCTTGTAATAAATTGAATGAGTTAAATCTGGAAAGTTAAATTTCATAATAACTAACCAATGGAAATTGTAGATTTAAAATGAGATTTAATTGAGATGGCATCAAGTTGGATAAAAGAGAAAAATATTTATTTGTGAAATGAAAATGAGCTTAAGTATAAATTTGAATAAATTGACTTAAGCTGATTAAATCGAAGGGAGTTGAATTTAATTCAACTTAAACCAAGTTTAATGATATTGGATTAAATTTGAATCAAGTAAAAATAAAATAAAAATAAATATGGATTGAAATAAAACTTGGTGGGTTGTAATAATATTTAAGAAATGGAAAATCCGTAATGGATTGAGTGGATAAGTTAATTATATTGAATAAATAAATGATGGAATAAATAAGTATCAAATGAAGTGTTGGTTTAAATAAGTTGAGAAATGCTTATTAAATGAAATAGCTTGGATTGTTTTTGAGCTAAATAAATTAGTTTGGAATAAACAAATATGGAATGAAATGTAAATAAATGAATTGTAAATAAAATTTAAATGCAATGTGTCGAGCTAAGTGATTGTGAATGGATTAAAATAAAAGGGAAGTTTATTTGGCAAATAAGATGAACCTAAATTGTTAATGGTTTTGAATAGAACTTGTTTGAATAATGGAACTAGTTGGGTTAATGAATGAAATACAAGTGAATGTATTCAAATTTGAAATGGAAGCGAGGATATATGGATTGTGTATAAATTTGGAAATGGAATAGAATTGAGAATAAAATTGAGTAAAATCAATTTAAATTTGTTATAAAACATAAATACCTATTTATTCACATAAATCTCGTCAAATTGCATAGAATTAATTGTTATTTGATGTAAATGGAAGTAATTAAAAATTCTATGGATTGATTGGAGTAAAATAAATTGATTTTGAAAGCAATTGAATTAAATATGAGTTCAGTTTGCTTAAAAATAAACTAAATGTAAGTAATTGAGTTTTAAACCATTCGAATTGGTAAAGTTGTATACGAATGGATTGTAAACCAATCAAATTGAATGAAAATGTTATAAATAAATGGAAACAGTTGAATTATCATGGAAATTGTATAAGTTGCTTATGGAAAAATGTTTGGTATGAGTTTCTGTTAGAATTCACATGTTTTAACTATTGTAAACAAGTGAAATGTAGTTAAACTTCTTATATTTGGCACTTACAAGTTTAAACTGAGTAAGTACAGGTACTTGGAAGCCGTGTGGCTGGATTTGGTTGTGCTATTTACTAAAAATAATAAGCCGCTTGCTTAAAATGCTAAATAAGGTACGCCTACGCAATTAAAATAGGAAATATGAACTGTTTTTGGTTTTTCCGACCGTGTGGGTCGATGTATATATATTTATCTCTTTTGTCAAATTGCAAAAGCTTCTCCGTACAAAGGAGACTCTGCCAAAATTTTTCAGAAATTTTGGGAGTTAGAAAATTTTTGAAAATTTTGGAGAATTTTTTTTTGTTAATAACAAAACGAACTCAAATCGGAGACTAAAATAACGTAGTAAAGGAAACCAACTTAAAGTAATGATATGAATTAGTTATTAATGGAAAATAAAGTTTGAAAATTTAGAGTTAAAGAGAAATTGAATTCATATGGGAATGAAAGAATCAATGTGAATAAAAATAGATATAACCGAAGTGGTAAGATGGAAAAAAATAAAGAAACATATAAAATTTCTTATGTTAACTTAAGTAAGGAATGATCAAATTCTTAATTGGAAATTGAATATTACAAATACATTCTAAGTTGATATTTGGATTAATAAATATTGACATTGGTAAGAAAGTTGATATAATGTTTTAGGAATATTGTGATTGGATATTAGTGTTAAACAGGGTATGCAGGAATTATAAAAGGGAAAAGGAAATTGGGTTTGATTTCAAGAAATAAATTTGAATTGCCCGACAAAAAGGTATGTATTTAAAATTTGGTATGAAATTGGATTGGAATTTTGGATTGAGCCACTTGGCTTTTTGTTTTCTTTTTGGTTTTGGGAGGCCGTAGAGCCATTTTGTAGTTGTACCGAGCTAGCCGCGCAAAGGAAACGCTGGCGAAATTTTTCGGGAATTCAGGGTGTTAGAAAAATTTTGAGAAAATTTGATAAATCAAAATTTGGTTTTAAATTGAAACTTGAATGGTTAAGCAAATAGGATTATTTGCAAACTGGGAAAGGGTTGGAAAGTTAATAAGAATGATATTGGATCTTTTATAAGAGATAGTTGGTAAGTTGTTAAGTTGTTAGAAACTGTTTGGTTTTAGGGAAATAATAAACGGGTATTGGATCATTTTTCCTAATCGGTAATTTCGGGGACAAAATTCTTTTAAGGGGGGAGGAATGTGACGACCCGGAATTTTCGAGCATTTGAAATCAGAATATTTTATTGATTTTGAATATTCAATAGAATAATTTTAACTTAAATTACGAATAACACAATTTATTTGATACCTAAATTACTGAATTAAATAATTTGAATTGGATAAGATATGAAACCTGAGATTTTAAGCCTGTTATAAATATAATTTGAAAGCTTATAAAATTTATATTGATGATAGTGAAGGCAATAAAAGTGTTAAAATTGAATTTGGAAGTTGTTTGTTCAGTTCGAAATTTATATCGTTTAAACTGAATTTGAAAATGGCCTTCCGAGGCACAGTCTCGGAATCCGACGAAACCAGTTCCATTGGATCCGTAATATTGAATTGATATCGGATTCTAAATTTCGTATTAATCGGAGTTAGTGTGTGAGTGTACGATATAAGAACGCGTTGAAAATTTAATTTGTTAATAATCTGATTTAATTTAATTTAAATAGTTGAGTCTTCTAATATACGCCTCCTCCCTTAACTTAAAATGGAATCCACCCCGTCTTCTTACAGAAGCCATTTCTTCTCCACCTTCTCTTTAAAGTTTCTACTTTCCTATTATCTCTTCCTTGAATTCAGATCGCAGAAAGAAAAAAATATATTTAATTCACAAATTCAAAGTCGCGTCCCTCTCATCCCTACGCCGTTCAAATCGCGTGCCTTCTTTCTCTGGTTCTACAAATTTTATCGTAGTTCGATTCAAAGAAATCAAAGGGGATAAAAAAAATGGCCGAGCTTAAGAATAACAATCGTTCTTCCTCAAAATTTTATTTTTTTCCCTTCCCTTCGCTTTGCAGTTCGATGCCCTAAGTAGGAAAACGAAATCGAATTCAATTTCTTTGCCCCCGTTCCTTCAATCTCTATAGCTCGACTTTATCGGCATCTTGGGGGGGGGGGGAGTCGCGACCACTTCACGATGGAGAGCAAGCACGAATTGTTACGCGCGATCGATTGAATCGCGATGGAGGGCAGTAGCTTGGAGGGGCGACGAGGGTCGAAGTGGCGCGCGAGGCAACTAGGGTTTAGGCGAGCGACTCAACTCGAGCAAGTGGGATGCAGAGCCTCGTGTAAGGAAGGCTACGGTTGCGAGTGACGCATGGAGTCTGGGGTTGCTCGGAGCTTGATGGTGGAAGACGTAGACAAGGCCGTGGTAAGCAGGGGTCACTGTTTAGGGCTTTGTTCATAGGCCTGGGTGTGTGCGCGACCCTTGGTTAACAGGTAACTCGAGCAATTTGAATAATTACTGTATTAGAATAATTTTATCAATGAGGAAAATATAATAACAGTAGGGTATATTAAGTAAATTATTTATATATATATATAAGTTTATACAGTAAGAAAAGTTCTAAATGTTGGAAAGTGATAAAGTTTATATATATAGACAAACCGAAAGATATATAGGAAGGTCTGGAAGATATGTATAGAAGTTAGAAATGTTGAAGAGTTTATTTAAAATAAAATTAAATAAATAATAAAATAAATATACATATGCACATTGTAAACTTAGTAGTTCTTTTTAAAATATGTGTTTAGGATGATTAGTTATTTTATAAAACTAATTTAATTATTTCAGTACTAAAGGGAATTTTTATTGATTGAAAGGAAAAGTAGTTTAGGATTTAATTATTTGTCTAGAATTAAATCATTAGTTTAAGATAAATTTTATTAGCTGAGTTATATTTATATAAAAGGGTAATTAATTATTAGATTAATTCAAATATTAATAAATATCATCTAATGTTTACACAAGGTCTTAAATCATGGGAACAAGCTGGACTGAATCGGGTTACTAGTAAAATCAAAGGTGAGTTAATCTCACTCAGTTAAATTTAAATTTAAATGAAATAATTTAAATAATTGTTTGAATGGTTGAATTGATGGATGTGATATAGTATGATATTTTGGAATTGGTATATCATATTGTGCTAACATTTGTGGATGCAGGGAAAAACAGGTTGGAGGGATCCAACTGGGTCCCTCATCACATATATATATTGTTTATATATTCTCTGTTATGCTTTGTGGATATTCTGTGATGAATTTTATTGAAATATTGAATGCTATAGTTGCTTGGATATATTCTGGACTCTGAGTCATCAAATTATATAGCATTAGATTTTTGGAAGGAAATAATAAAAAGAGTAAATTTTTAAGAAAATAATTATAAAAAATGTGAATAAACTAAAATGAATTGGATAAGAATATTAGTGTTTTCAAAACGCTAATCAATAAATTATGTATGGAAAGAAATTTATGAATAAACAGAAAGTTAAGAAAAACTTAAACTTCAACGTTACTGTTTAAAAGAATAAAACAATTATTTTAAATTTAGGATTTAAATTATTTAAGAAGAATAAAGAACAAATTGGGAATAACCTGAAATTTGTATATTTCAGCTAAAGAATTTAAAAATCAAACTGAAAATAATAATAAAGTCCATAATTAATTGAATTTCGAAATGAACTGATAAGTAAAGAAATTTATTTCAAAGGAAATAAATTGGGAATCAATTTGGAAAATTTATTTTAGTGGTTGAAGATGAAATTCTCCCTGAATAACTAAGTACATTTTCAAATAAATTTTTAAATACAAGTTAATAGTTTTAAAATTGTTTTAAAAGGGTATGTTTTGTAAATTTATTATTCTAATATTTAAA
Source organism: Allium cepa (assembly GCA_030765085.1). NCBI lineage: Eukaryota > Viridiplantae > Streptophyta > Magnoliopsida > Asparagales > Amaryllidaceae > Allium > Allium cepa. The sequence goes on along the minus strand of CM060943.1, from coordinate 53,009,633 downwards.
TTTTAAAGTAAGTATTTTCTCAAATCTATTATAGTAGTAATTATTTAAAAAGTGACTTGGTATTTTGTTTCAAAAGTGGAAATCTAGTTTTATGTTTATTTAAGTAACTTTATTTTCAAATATTCATATAAGATGTATTTTTAACAAATTATTAAAGTAGTTTTAATTTAAAAAGTTTTAAAAGTATATACTTCAAAGTAAAGTGTTTTAAATTATTTTAAAAATCTATTTTTGTACTTGGTGATTTCAGAGGGGATAGAAAATACTTGGGAAAGTTTATATTGGAAAGAAAAAATGATTTGAAAACTGTTTTCAAGGGATTGAAGATAGAAATATATCTTGTGAAGATATTTTGAAGTTAATAAATAATTTGGGAAATTATTTATTGTGTGATGGATGTTGTGAATCTTAATTGATAGTTAAATAACCGACTATCAATATTGGACAATGCGTTAATCGTTTCGAAGAGACCGGGATCGAGATTAATTTCTCGAAAACCACTTCGATCCGGTTTGTAGGTTTCGTGCAAAAAACGTGTTCGGAGTCGGAGATGGAGCAGTGAAGTGCAAGGGCTAGTCGCTACTAATCCTGAGGATATTTCCAAAATGGATGTAGTAGGAATAGTGCCTTCGGTTCCGTTCGAACCCGGGACGGACTTGTATGGACGAATGCTTGCGAAACATCGTCAGGTGGGCGATGGGCATTCTAAGTGAAACGTTCTAAAAGGTAACGCTTAGCCTCAAGCCTCATCAAATGGGAATGACTGAAAATCAGGGGATATGCAGCAAGGTTAGGTGGGTCATGCCCAAGCAGGACAAGATAATTCCCCTGTCTAGATGTCCCTTATATATTTCGGCTTAGTGGGTGGTTGGTCGCGCCAACCACGGGGTTTATCTTGTTCGGGACTGTTCAGTAAGGAATGGTTCCGGCCTTGTGTTGCAGGGGATGAAGGGAGTAGTCCTCGGTACGGTGATCTAGGCCCCGTACTGTGACAGGTGGTACCCCAGTGCCTAGTCATTGTTGGAAATCCATTCTCCCTACGAGCCTTGTACGAGTTTTGTTTGTATTACCCACTTTTGTGGCTAGTAGCTGGAATTTAATAGATGTAACAATTTCGGCTATTTTATAAGTATTTGTATATAGACCCTATAATAATATCAGAGGATTTCTATAAAAATTGTTTTAGCTATCGTAAGGTAAAAACTCGACATGTTTATTTGTGGCGTGGTCTTACGAGATGCTTTTGTTTTCAAAGGATTTTGAAACTTTAATAATCAATTGGGTGTGATTTTCTCACGCTGGTATTCCAGACTGACTCGGGTGTTATTTAACTATAATGCTCGGGTCAGACCGAGTATTATAGGATACAGGACAAGTTGCTGTGGAGCTCAGGAGACGAGCAGGATGACGACACGTATTCTCGTACTTATTTATATTTATATATATATATATATATTCCGCTGTTTGAGTTGTGTATTCTGAGTTGTTGTGTATTCATTGTATGATATTGATGTTGAGCTGTGATTGATGCACTCTGATGATGTAATATATTAACAGAAATATTTGTTGTTGAGTAAAGATTATACATCATCTATTATATTTTATTCCGCTGCGATGGTTAGATTCTGATGTTGATTTTGTTTTCTCTTCTTCTACCTCTTCTTCTTAAACACAAATGGTTCGTATTTCTGTACAACTTGAGTTGATTGTTGTATAATAGTGTTGACTCAAGGGTTACGGATTTGCGGGCTGTTACAATTTCCTACTTAAATTGTACCTTTTTAAATTTCCTTGCCTTTTTATTTTCGAACTATTCCTAAAACTTTAGCCATTCATACCCTATCAATTCACGTGAAAAAGCAAGTAACTCACCGCATTTTGTTTCGTTGTTTCTTTTTATTTAATAGGAAATAAATTCCTTCAAATCTCTAGCCATTTAAGCACTTAATTACTTGCCAATTTGTTGCACTTGATTATCCCATAAATAACTCCTCTAGTAAATTCTAATTCACGTACAAAAACTCTTTACCACATCTCATTTTCATTTGCAACTTCACGTGAGAAATTTTCTTGTAAGTAATGGCTTCCTTCTCTCTTATTTTTCCACTTTTTTTTTCTCTTTTTCCTTTTTTTCCTCCTTGCATAGCTTGGCCTCCACCACCACAACATCACCTCCTCCTCACTATTAGACCATGGCTAACCCACTTGGTGGTTGAAAGCAAGGTTATGTTCTTTGATTCGTAATTGCATAGTTTAATCCATCTTTTGTTGTGTTGAATCTTATTCTTATGATTTCTGTATTTTTATTTACAAGATATGGATCTTGACTCTCCATCTACTTAAGTTTGGTCGTGCCTTGTCGTGCTTTGCGGAGTTTCAATTGTGTATTATGAATTTGATTCTAGCTTTTAAAAGGTGAGTTTTTATCATTCTACACATATGTACTTATATTATTGTGGAATAATGACAAGTGGATCTGTATAAATTGATATGTCATTCATACATGCCAGTGATATGTTATATGATGTTAAATGTTGTTTATATATTTGTTGCATCATCTAATATGTATTTATATGTTATACTATTCATTACATATATTGCATCTCACACTGCAAGTTCCCTATCACTATGGGCTGAAATGATAGGCTCAAATGATTTTTATTGCATTTATTTCACTTAGGATTGCGGGTTTGAAATGATAGAACCCAGATTTTTTTGAATTACGGATTGAAATGATACATATCTGTATCACTTGACCTAGGTTAGAAAATATTATACAGGCCCATGGATAAAAATTTATGATAGTTTTCTAAAATTATTAAGTATTTTGAATTTATAAATATATGAAAATTTAAATAAAAAGGTTGATTTAAAGATTTAGAATATAAAGAGATATTGGTTTTCTATAAGTTAAAATTTTATAAGTTGGTTTTGGTTTTTAATTACAATGAAAAAAAAATTATTTGGTTTTTAATTTGTAATTTAAAGGTTTAGAATATAATAAACAACTTAATAATGAAATTTGATTTAATGTGGAATTCTAAATCTAGCCTAGTAGTTGGAATGAATTTTATTCCATGAAGCGGATATGTTTTTATAAATAGGTTTATAGTGATTTTCTATAAGTTAAGTGGTATAAGTTAATGTATAAAATGTAATATACATATATATATATATATATATATATATATATATATGTGTGTGTGTGTGTGTGTCTCTGTGTGTGTGTGTGTGACTTAACTTGATGATTGGAAATTGGTTTCTAAATGGAAATTTTTAGTTAAGAAAATAAGGTATTTTAAATTGAAGAAACAGGTAAATTTTTAATTAATGAAAGAAACGTGAAAGTTTTTAATTAATGAAAGAAATGTGTAAAGTCCTAATTAATGAGAGAACATGTAAAGTTTTTAATTAATGCAAGAAACGTGTAAAGTTTTAATTAATGAAAGAAACGTGAAAGTTTTCAATTAATGAAAGAAACGCGTAAAGTCCTAATTAATGAGAGAACATGTAAAGTTTTTAATTAATGCAAGAAACATGTAAAGTTTTAATTAATGAAAGAAATGTGTAAGTTTTTAATTAATGAAAGAAACATGTAAAGTCCTAATTAATGAGAGAACATGTAAAGTTTCTAATTAATGCAAGAAACATGTAAAGTTTTAACTAATGAAAGAAACATGTAAAGTATTAATTAGTGTGGTACTGATTAAATTAATAAATGCACTTTACTGTAATAGGAATGTAAATTAAAATGTACATTTGATAATGTAAGTTTTAATTAGGGTAATATTGGTTAAAATAATAAATGCTTTTTATTACTGTAATAAAAATGTAAATTAAAACATACATTTGATAATGTAAGTATTAATTAGTATAATATTGATTAAAATGATAAATGCTCTTTATTGTAATAAATGTAAGTTAAAATGTACATTTGACATGTAAGTTTTAATTAATGTAATGGTGTATTTTAAATTGATTAAAATGATAAATGTTCCTTACTGTAATAATCAAATGTAAGTTGATAATGTACATTTCACATGAAAGTTTTTATTAATGTAAATGGCATATTTTAAATGATTAAAATAATAAAGTTTCTTTATTGTAATAATAATGTAAGTTAATAAGGTACTTTTAACTTAACATAAGAATTTTAGCTTTAAATTGGATATTACAGTAACAAAGTTTATTTAACTATAAGGCTATGATAAAATGACCTTGTTAAATTTTATAAGTATATAAATACTTTGATTATATAAAAGGTTAAAGTGGAAAGTATTACATTCCAAAAATGCTATGATTCCTTAGGGTTACATTTTCAAAATGCTATGATAATTTAAAGGAATATTTCAAGTTTAATAAATTGAAGGAAATATTCAGTGATTCGAAAATTTGGGTTTTATTTAAATGATATATTATTGAATTAGTTTGAAATGGAAATGATACTATTGTGATATGGTTTTGAAATGAGTATGATATTTTGGTTTTGAAGTATATACTATTTTGAAAGAAATGATATGATTTTGAAACGGATATGCTAGTTTGGTTTTGAAAGTATAAATGATTTTGAAATAAATATCCATGGGTTATAATAACGTTTGGTTGTTAAAGAGACCGGGATCGGAAATTGTCATACTCTCTACCAACTCCGAAAACCACTTTAACAACCGTGTACGCGGTGGAGATTCCAGAATGAAGTAGGATGGTGGCGGCGTTTTCTTTGAGGTAAATACGTGGACCCAACTCCCGTGTGTTGGCATGAGGTGGCTAAAACATGAGCAATCGACGGGCTAAGGGGATAGCGCCCTTTATTGGATACTCCTCTTCGATACTATACTCTGACTTTGGATTGATTCGGTGGCCACTTTTACTTTTGATTTTAGGGGGGTGTTTGTCCAAGGTGGGCGGTGGCTGCGGCTACGCGCTACCACCGGTCCAGAAGCGTAATTGGTATCTCTACCCTGGAATTGCCTAGTTATGCCGTGTCACCTACCCTAGCGTGCCTTATACGATTTTGGTTTTGTACCATACCTATGGAGTGCCTTTTGACGACGCCCAGTACGGGGGAGATTACGGTACTGTATAGACTATGAGAATATATAAATGTGTTAAGGTGGAAAATGTAAAGCCTTAACGCTATTTAAAAGTTATAAGTTTATTTTACAACAGACATTATTATAATATCGAAATATTACTACATAGTAAATAGTTTAACGGATCCTTAGAGGATGGGCGGTCCCAAGCATCCTTCAAGTTACTTGTACCTTATATTACAGTTCACTTGAGTTGGTATACATTGTATAAGTATTTATGTCCTGACTCGAGTGTTTTGTGTTTTGCTTTACGCTCGAGTCAGACTAAGTGATACAGCATTAGGGACTCACCTTCGGAGTTAGGGCTTTGCTTGAAGATCCAGCTATCTATTTCAATTCCAGTTATTCAATTGATCCCAGTGATGTATTCAGCTTTGTACTTGATTATTGTATTGAACTCCTATTGTATCTTGTTTGACTCTAATTTTTATATAGTAGCTTCATGAACTACTATTTCTTTACTTCCGCTGCATTATATTACTTTGTGTCTGTGATCTGTGATTTATTTGTTTACTGTATATTCTGAGTTTTGCCAAATTTATATTTACAATTCGGTATTTTGAGAAATTCAAATCCGGCATGTTTGGATGCGAATGGTTGAAAATATCGGGTTGTTACATTTGGTATCAGAGCTTTGGCTCTAGGCAAAACTTAGCATATATGGTAAATTTATTTACAGAATCACTTTCATTCGAGTGTGAATCTCTTACTTTTTGACTCGATTCCTTTTGAATTTTGGAACATTCCTTGCGGTTCCGAATTACATTCTTGTCCCTTACTATTCGCATTCTTCTAAATTCTGAAGCATCCCATAGCTCCGCTGAATGACTTGTAAAGGGGTGAAGCTCCTTTATAATAGGCATTGATTCATGGAAGATTTCTATATCCTCGGTTTAGATGCTAATGTTTTTTGTTATCCCAAATTCCTCTTGAGATCGAATGTAGATTTGTCTTAGAATTCTGCATCGATCTTATTCTTGAAGTAGCGGTTGCCCACAATTTATATAAGCTTAACCATTTCCTTATTCGGTTAGTTAACCATCTTATCTTTTTGTCCAACTTACTCTTTGATTTGAGTTAATCAAATTGGAATCTCTATCCTTGCTTTGAAAATCTATTCCTGTATAGTATATTTGCAAATCTATATTAAAATGTTTTATATATTGTGTTGTTTGAGTTGTTGACGTTGATTTGGAGTTTCCGAATTGATTTGTCTGATCAACGCTATCGATAGGATCTCCAAAACACTTGAACAGAACAAATTGACACAATATTATTTTCAAATTTAGTAAATGAAATAAATTTTTGCATAATTATATTATATATGTGTATAACTTTCTGAATTTTGATAATTAATTTGATTGGGTGTTAAGAAATAATACTTGACTTTGTATATAGCTAGTAACCAGTAAATTTTGTTTCATATATGAATAATTGAATTATATAACATGGCTATAAATTAATTTGGAAATTTAAAATGAATCTAAAAGAAATTGAGAATTTAATTTTCGATGGTTTCAAACTTTGTGTTTATAGATTTAAAGGGTGTATTATTTAAATTATTTCAAGTTGAAATTGTTCTAAAGATTTTTTTTTGTAAATCAGTGTTCATTTCTTTGTCGCTGGAAAATAATTTGGTGATGACTGCAACATCATCGACATTTATTTTCGAGTTTCGAAGTGAAGAGACCATTCTGTAGTTTTGCTACAGTCTTGCTTTGGAGAATTAAATTGATTTGGATTTCTAAAATATGACTTGATTTATTATATATGTGACATATGATTTAAAATTTGATTTGCTATATTGTATATTTATTTATCTCTAAATTGTTGAAGTTAATCGGAAATTTAATTCCTAAAATTTTATCTTAAAGGATAATTTCAATTATAAAATGAAACCAAAAATTTGTAAACTTGAATAATTGGACTAGAAAATTTTATTAGTATAATATTTTATTGCATTCCAATGTAACTTACCTAAATTATTTAAAAGTTAACTATGTAATTGGATAATATACAATAAAAAGGATGTTTATAAATAAAATTTGAGTAGTTATAATAAATGTTATACACTTAAATTTTAGTTATAAAAGGTTAATAAAGGTAAATAGAATAAAAGTTAATTGAATGAAATGCAATATAAATGGTGTTAAAGGAATTTTAAATAAATTGGAATAGTTAGGGCAGGTGTAAATACACTTAGTGTATGTGATTAGATATATTAAGTGGAATAAATCTGAAAAAATAATTTGGAATAAAGAATGATTAAATTGGTTGAATAAAATGTGATTGTAATAAATGACTATGCAAATTTATGATTTTAGAAATTGTTAATTAAAGATAGCTGGATAAGATAATCAAGTTAGAATAGTTAAGATCGATTTAACTTGAGTAAAATTCAACGGATGAAATCATTTACTAAATTAAAATGTAATTTATATGGTTTAAATATTTATTGTTTTTCAATCTATTTTCTTTCTGGTCGTTTTTATTCTCCTACCTCATTCCTTTTCGGGGACGAAAAGTTTTGAGTGGGGGAGAGTGTAACAGCCCAAAATTTTATTAATATTTTTAGTAAAATTTTTATTTGATAACTTTAATTTTTAAGTTATTTATGATTGAATTTTTGGACTTTTCCAATATAAGTTTGGACTTTGGTTGTAATTTTTTTTTCCAAATACAATGAAATAAACATTTTCTGAAATTTTTATATTTTGGTCAACTGAAGGTCAAAGTTTGATCATAGTTGAAAATTTTAAATTTGAATTTTTAAATTCCAATCTTTTTCTTTGAAAATGTTTTTTATTTTAATATTAATTCTGCTTTTCGTTTCGTAAAATTCTGTTTTATACTTTTTAAATTTGATAACTTTCAGCGTTTACAAGCGATTGTTTTCAGTAAAATTTGTCTAATTTATATTTTCATTTTTTTCTACCTTAATTCTATTTTTCTATTTTCTACCTTATTTTATTTTTCCATTTTATTTTCTAATAAATTTTATTTGGATTTTTTGATTGGAAATTCAAATAGATTTAGGTTACTTTTCTTGGATAGGAAGTTAGGCCGTTTCATATGCCTTAGCCTTTTTATTTCTATTTTTCTATGTTCATTTCTATATTTTTATTTTCTATGTTATTTTATTTTATTTTTCTATTTTGATTATCTAAACTTTATTTATTTATTTTACTTGTGTGTATATCTTTTCATAAAAGGCTTGGAAGAAATCAAGGAGACATGCGTTACATTTCTTTAATGCTTGCCTTTTTATTTACCTACCATCTTTATTACTTACCCTAGCCATTCACCATTCATAGCCGTGAATTGCTCTTATTAATCACGTACAAACATCTCAAAATATCCTCTTTTCAATTGCATTTAATAATATATATATGTGTGTGTGTGTGTGTGTGTGTGTGTGTGTGTGTGTTTCTTTCTCCTTATTTCTTGCCTTTTTTTCCAAGCCTTTTTTTTTGTTTTCTATCATTTACTCCTCCTTGGCCCTTTTTTTCCTTCCATCTTTAGCTATGTATTTCTTTTGATAACTCACACACAAACAATTCTCAAAACTCCTTATTTTCATTTGCGTGAAGGAAATACAACATTTTTAAAAAATAATAATTAATTTCTGCATTTCATTTTTTTTCTTTTTATATCCATCTTCTTATTTACTTGTGTGGTGTGTAGAAACTTTATTTATTTAGTGAAGGTTTCTTTTGGGTATATACATCTATATTTATTGGATAAGTAACAAATCAATTAAGATATGTTTTAAATATAAGCATACGTTTCTTAATTTATTTCTTGCCTTTATATATTTCCCACCTTTTAATCTTCTACCATATCTATTCATAAATGCATAGCCGTGATTTTCACCATTTCAATCACGTTCAAAGTTCCAACACTCCTCTTTTCATTTGTTTAAGAAAAATATATACAAGATCTTTTCCTACTTAAATTGTACCTTTTTACATTTCCTTACCTTTTTATTTTCTAACTATTCCTAAAACTTTAGCCATTCATACCCTATCAATTCACGTGAAAAAGCAAGTAACTCACCGCATTTTGTTCCATTGTTTCATTTTATTTAATAGGAAATAAATTCCTTCAAATCTTTAGCCATTTAAGCACTTAATTACTTGCCAATTCGTTGCACTTGATTAGGCCATGAATAGCTGCCCTAGTAAATTCTAATTCACTTACAAAAGCTCTTTACCACATCTCATTTTCATTTGCATCTTCACATGAGAAATTTTATTGTAAGTAATGGCTTCCTTCTCTATTCTTTTTCCACTTTTTTTCTCGTTTTCTTTTTGTTTTCTCCTTGCATAGCTCGACCTCCACCACCACAACATCACCTCCTCCTCACTATTAGACCATGGCTAAGCCCACTTGGTGGTTGAAAGCAAGGTTATGTTCTTTGATTCGTAATTGCATAGTTTAATCCATCTTTTGTTGTGTTGAATCTTATTCTTATGATTTGTGTATTTTTATATACAAGATATGGATCTTGACGCTCCATCTACTCAAGTTTGGTCGTGCCTTGTCGTGCTTTGCGGAGTTTCAATTTTGTATTATGAATTTGATTCTAGCTTTTAAAAGGTGAATTTTTATCACTCTAGACATATGTACTTATATTATTGTGGAATAATGACAAGTGGATCTATATAAATTGATATGTCATTCATACATGCCATTGATATGTTATATGATGTTAAATGCTGTTTATATATTTGTTGCTCATCTAATATGTATTTATATGTTATACTATTCATTTTATATACTATATCTCACACTGCAAGTTTCCTATCACTATGGGCTGAAATGATAGGCTCAAATGATTTTTATTGCATTTATTTCACTTGGGATTGCGGGTTTGAAATGATAGAACACGGATTTTTTTTAATTACGGATTGAAATGATACATATCCGTATCACTTGACCTAGGTTAGAAAATTTTATACAGGCCCATGGGTAAAAATTTATGATAGTTTTCCAAAATTATTAAGTATTTTGAATTTATAAATATATGAAAATTTAAATAAAAAGGTTGATTTAAAGATTTAGAATATAAAGAGATATTGGTTTTTAATAAGTTAAAATTTTATAGTTGATTATGGTTTTTAATTGTAATGAAGAAAATCTTTATTTGGTTTTTAATTTGTAATTTAAAGGTTTAGAATATAATAAACAACTTAATAATGAAATTTGATTTAACGTGGAATTCTAAATCTAGCCAAGTAGTTGGAATGAATTTTATTCCATGAAGAGGATATATTTTTTTAAATAAGTTTACAGTGATTTTCTATAAGTTAAGTTGTATAAGTTAATGTATAAAATGTAATATATATATATGACTTAACTGGATGATTGGAAATTGGTTTCTAAATGGAGATTTTTATTTAAGAAAATAAGTTATTTTAAATTGAAGAAACAGGTAAATGTTTAAATAATGAAAGAAACGTGAAAGTTTTTAATTAATGAAAGAAACGTGTAAAGTCCTAATAAATTAGAGAACATGTAAAGTTTTTAATTAATGCAAGAAACATGTAAAGTTTTAATTAATGAAAGAAACGTTAAAGTTTTTAATTAATGAAAGAAACATGTAAAGTCCTAATTAATGAGAGAACATGTAAAGTTTTTAATTAATGAAAGAAACATGTAAAGTTTTAATTAATGAAAGAAAAATGCAAGTTTTTAATTAATGAAAGAAACGTGTAAAGTCCTAATTAATGAGAGAACATGTAAAATTTTTAATTAATGCAAGAAACATGTAAAGTTTTAATTAATGAAAGAAACATGTAAAGTTTTAATTAGTGTGGTATTGATTAAATTAATAAATGCACTTTACTGTAATAGGAATGTAAATTAAAACGTACATTTGATAATGTAAGTTTTAATTAGGGTAATATTGGTTAAAATAATAAATGCTTTTTATTACTTTAATAAAAATGTAAATTAAAATGTACATCTGATAATGTAAGTTTTAATTAGTATAATATTGATTGAAAATAATAAATTCTCTTTATTGAAATAAAAATGTAAATTAAACGTACATTTGATAATGTAAGTTTTAATTAGTGTAATATTGATTTAAAATAATAAATGCTTTATTGTAATAAAAATGAAAATTAAAACGTACATTTGATAATGCAAGTATTAATTAGTATAATATTGATTAAAATGATAAATGCTCTTTATTGTAGAAAATGTAAGTTAAAATGTACATTTGACATGTAAGTTTTAATTAATGTAATGGTGTATTTTAAATTGATTAAAATGATAAATGTTCCTTACTGTAATAAAAAAATGTAAGTTGATAATGTACATTTCATATGCAAGTTTTAATTAATGTAAATGGCATATTTTAAATGATTAAAATAATAAAGTTTCTTTATTGTAATAATAATGCAAGTTAATAAGGTACTTTTAACTTAACATAAGAATTTCAGCTTTAAATTGGATATTACAGTAACAAAGTTTATTTAACTATAAGGCTATGATAAAATGACCATGTTAAATTTTGTAAGTATATAAATACTTTGATTATATAAAAGGTTAAAGTGGAAAGTATTTCATTCCAAAAATGCTATGATTCCTTAAGATTACATTTCCAAAATGCTATGATAATTTAAAGGAATATTTCAAGTTTAATAAATTGAAGGAAATATTCAGTGATTTGAAAATTTGGGTTTTATTTAAATGATATATTATTGAATTAGTTTGAAATGGAAATGATACTATTATGATATGGTTTTGAAATGAGTATGATATTTTGGTTTTGAAAGTATATACTATTTTGAAAGAAATGATATGATTTTGAAACGGATATGCTGGTTTGGTTTGGAAAGTATATATGATTTTGAAATAAGTATCCATGGGTTATAATAACGTTTGGTTGTGAAAGAGACCGGGATCGGAAATTGTCATACTCTCTGCCAACTCCGAAAACCACTTTAACAACCGTGTATGCGGTGGAGATTCCAGAATGAAGTAGGATGGTGGCAGCGTTTCCTTTGAGGTAAATATGTAGACCCAACTCCCGTGAGTTGGCATAAGGTGGCTAAAACAGGAGCGATCGACAGGCTAAGGGGGTTAGTGCCCTTTATCGGATACTCCTCTTCGATACTATACTCTGACTTTGGATTGATTCGGTGGCCACTTTTACTTTTTATTTTAGGGGGAGTTTGTCCGCGGTGGGCGGTGGCTGCGGCTACGCGCTACCACCGGTCCGGAAGCGTATTTGGTATATCTACCCTGGCATTGCCTAGCTATGCCGTGTCACCTACCCTAGCATGCCTTATACGATTTTGGTTTTGTACCATACCTATAGAGTGCCCTCTGACGACGCCCAGTACGGGGGAGATTACGGTACTGTATAGACTATAGGAATATATAAATGTGTTAAGGTGGAAAATGTAAAGCCTTAACGCTATTTAAAAGTAAGTTTGTTTTACAATAGACACTATTATAATATCGAAATATTACTACATAGTAAATAGTTTAACGGATCCTTAGAGGATGGGCGGTCTCAAGCATCCTTTAAGTTACTTGTATCTTATATTACAGTTCAGTTGAGTTGGTATACATTGTATAAGTTTGTATGTCCTGACTCGAGTGTTTTGTGTTTTTCTTTACGCTCGGGTCAGACTGAGTGATACAGCATTAGGGACTCACCTTCGGAGTTGGGGCTTTGCTTGAAGATCCAGTTATCTATTTCAATTCCAGTTATTCAATTGATCGCAGTGATGTATTCAGCTTTGTACTTGATTATTGTATTAAACTCCTATTGTATCTTGTTTAACTCTAATTTTTATATAGTAGCTTCATGAACTACTATTTATTTACTTCCGCTGCATTATATTACTCTATGTTTGTGATCTGTGATTTATTTGTTTAATGTATATTCTGAGTTTTGCCATATTTATATTTACAATTTGGTATTTTGGGCAATTCAAATCCGGCATGTTTGGATGCGAATGGTTGAAAATATCGGGTCGTTACACAGGGAATCTAAGCAAATCCAATATCCACTACGAGCTTGTACGGTTTTGATTGTATACCAAGTATGCTGAAGCTTGAGATGCAAGCATTTCAGCTATTTTCTAATTTACTTTCTATATACATTATTATTATATCAGATGTTTTTGATATAAAATGTTTTGGTAATCGTAAGGTAAAACCCCGTCGTGTTTATGTGTGACGTGGTCTTGCGAGATACCTTTGTTTTTCAAAGGATTTTGATAATAGTAATAATTCAAATTTAGTGTGTTTTCTCACGCTGGTTTTCCAGACTGACTCGGCTGTTATTTTATTATAATGCTCGGGTTAGACCGAGTAATACAGATTCAGGTTAGGATGCTATGGGCCTCAGGAGACGAGCTGGAGGATTTCATGCGTATTTCACGCACTTGTTTATATTTCGTTGTGTGTGTAGACTGTATAGTCAGCACGGGTGAGGACATATTATAATAACTGTCCTTATTGATGTATTAATTATTGTACTCTGATGATTGTATGTATATTAAAAGACACAGTTTCTTTTGTATAAAAATCTATTATTATATATTATATACCGATCCGTTGGATTGTGAGATTCTGTGTTGTTGTTTTTGTTTTTTCTTTTGTATCTTTCTTCTTCACCCCTAAAGATTCCTATTCCCGTACAATTTGGGTTGGACAAGTGTGAATTATTGTCAACTCAAAGGGCACAGAGACATAGGCCTTTACACTGACGGCCAGAGACCGGCCCCTCAAGGACGTGCCACGACCGAGATATCTTCTCTTACCTACTGCACGAACGCAACCCTCTAGCCCCAACATCAAGCCTTCATTTAAAATCTTCACCGTTGATCTTCTAAAGCTCGATTAGCTCTACAATGTTGAACTCGAAGCATGAAAGGGCGTGGATTGAGGGGATTTGAGGGTGGAAGTTAGAACATTTTCAGCAATATATTTCAAAATGGCTGTAGGGCAGGAAAACCTAAGGGTTAAATAATTTCCAGAATTATGTCCTTTTACAGAAAATTTTCGTGCACTATTCATCCACGAAATTTTCGCACTCCAATCGAAGCATGTTGCTAGGCATTTATAATAATTTACCCCATTTCGAACACAATGGAATATGTATCGGAGGCCAATTCCATTGTATTTGGAAGATAGGTTTTTGAATCGAATTATTTTAGTTAAAATTACTTAAATAAATTTCTGTGCATTTTAGCTTCGCACGACCAAACCGTAAGTCCAATTGACACAAAATTTGAAATGCTATAATAATTCACCATTACAGATCCAATGAAACTGGTTTCGACAAAATCGAAGAGAGTGTCAATAATGACTACTTTTACACGTTAATTAAATATTAAAATTTCCAATTTCTGTAAATTAACTTTTAAATCAATTTTAAAAGTTTACTATCTCTATTCTAATCCAAATATAATTTAAAAAAAATTTAGAAATTATTTTCACTCATTTTAGATTCAATATTAAATTAGTTAACTGATTTAACTTATATTATTCATTTTTCACTATTTAAATCCAATTAAATATTCTAAATTCAAGCGACTGAAAATTGGGTCTTTGCATCGTTGATACTTGAAGGTTTCGATATATATTCGTAAAACAAGGGTATTTGAGTCTATTGACATTAGGACCTGATCTACATGTACCCCTAAGTCCATTGACGGTAAGACCTGGATAGGGCATGACACTTAAGTCCATTGACGTTAGGACCTAGTGATGATATGACAGAGTTCATTAATGTTAAAAACCTGTCTATCCCTGGGCTATCAGATGAGTAGTCTAGTTCTTGGCCTATTGAGTGTCATGGGTTTGAGTATTAAGGAACCGGAATGTTGAGTAGTCCTTGACCATGGTGGTTCGTTCATGGTATTACGTATCCAACGCATTAAGTAAATGTGAGGATGGAGGATGGATGCTATGCTTGCTTGATTGCTGAAACACCGCATATTTTAATAACACAGTTTAGAATATTTAATTAGCAAAATTAAAAAAAATAGTGTGGAGATTAATAGGTTGAGATTTGATTAACCTAAGGGTAGTCGTACCATGTTAATTAGCAAATTAAAATGAGTGAATATAAACTAATGCATTAGGAAATGAGTAAGGGCAATATGAGGAATATGATAGGCTTATACCCTAAATCCTTAGGAAATGAAAATTACGTTCATTTCATTCTATCGAACTAAAATATACCAAGGTCGGCCACCATTTTTATTCCCAAGGAAGATAAAGGTAGGATTCTGGAGAAAGAAGATAATCAACTAATCCAACATCAAATCTCACATCTTTTAATCTCAAAGCTAAGGTGAATAATTACGACATCCCATTTTCTTATGGTTTTTAGTTTTAAGATAGATCTAAAATGTTTTTGCAAATATATGCCAGGTGTTTGATGATTAAAATTTTATATAAGCATATTGATGGATTACATAAGTTCATATTAGATTTTATGATATGTTTGATATGAAAACCCTATATAATGACATCCAAATACCTCGAAAATATAAATATAGGTCTGAAATGATATTTTAGAGATGGGGTTCAATTTTCATAATTTTCCATAATAATATGGATTTTATATTAATTTTCTAGTAAAGAAAATGATTTGTTGGGTTATAAATTGTTTACAGCTAAAATTAATAACTATTTGGGTTTGAATTTTTAATATGCTGAAAACAAATTAAAATAGATTTTCTAGATTTTTCTAGATTTTTCCTAAGTATTTTGATGGATATATAAAATTATTTAAGGTATGAGACTTAAATGTTTTATATATATATAATTAAGGAGAAGGGGCACTTTGTAAAATAAAATCATTATTTATTTCTGAAATTATTGGCAGCACCCTTCTAAAAAGTATTTTATTAACTGATAAGAATTTGATAAATAAAGGTGGGTTAGTTGAAAAGTTATTTCTTTTAAGCAAAAAATAAGAAAATCATGCTTTTAACATGTCTCTGCCATTTTAGATATCAAACCTTCCAGCCCAAACCTCTCGACAAAGTCGAAAGGTTATAGCTTTCGACAAGGTTAAACCAATGCATTTGGTATTAGGATACTTGATGCGTAATGAATTGAATAAGTTCGAAGGGTAGTTAGTCGAAAGGTTGGTTACCAAAGACATTGGAGTATGTTTGTTTTATAAACCAAAAAAAAACTTACACCTGCTTTGCTTTCGAACAAGAGCTTTTGACTTGATTGCTTTCGGCCAGGTCAAATGATTAAAATAAAGGTTTTAAACCTTTCAACAAAGTTGAAAGGTTACTGCCGCTTTACCGTTGTTTTGCTTTAAACCTTCCGATAAAGTCAAAAGGTTTACTTGCTTCAAAAACGCTGCTTCCCTCATGCTTTCGAAAGGTACCAAAGCTTTCGACTAGGATGATTTATCCTTGTTTTTAAACCCAAGCTTTCAAAGGAGTTGTTTTAAAGGCAGAGGCCTATTGTTTTAAATGATATGTTTTAAAAGATTTCGAAGTGGAACTTTTGACAAAGTCGAAAGGTTGCTTCAAATGAAGTCTAAAGGTTTTAAAAGAAGATTTTCCACTTTTTTTAAATTGAACCCAATAAATCTTCGAAAGTTTTATGTTTTAAAAGGTTTAATGCTTTCGAAAGGTTTATGAATGATTTCAAAGGAGTTGAAAGGTAACTTCCAATGGAGTCGAAAGGTAGCTTCAGAGAAGGTCGAAAGATTCCATTTTCTGATTGGTTTTGAAAGGTTTAAAATGGATGGTTTTCCAATATTTTCTAAGGCAATGTTTTAAAGTGTTTTAAAGAAGAATGTGTAAAGTTTTATTGTTTCGAAAGGGAGGATTTCAGTGGTTTCGAAAGGTTTGAATTATGGTTTGCAAAGGTTTGAAGTAAGTTTTCGAAAGGTAAGATTTTGACCTCTTGGCCTAAGTAATTAAAGGATTTTACTTGGGTTCGAAAGAGACACTTTCATAGTTTTAAAAAGGGGAACTTTCAAATGGTTAAATGTTTTCATCAACTTATGTTTGAGTAAAGAATATATATATATATATATATATATATATATATATATATATATATATATATGGCATGGAAGCGGGATTTTGAGTAAAGCATAAAGATTTTATAATTTCCTTGTAATAGTTTGATTTAAAGGTTTTCAAGGAAAATTAAGCAGGGGATTCTTAAGCGAAAATAACTCGGATATTAGAATACCCAATGGGACTAGTATAAGGTCACGCCTTATACATTAGCTAATAGCCCCAGCTAATTGTTGTTCAAAATTCTAGTGCGTAGGGCTTTTTCACAGGTAGACTAAAATTATGACTACATACAGAAAGAAACATATGCTCGTATATAGATAGGTTATTGGTGAACCTAAAACACCATTAGGATCAGGAAGACCTAGGAGATGATTAAGTTAAGGACAAACCATCCAGAAGTGAAGTATTTAACAAATAGTTAAGGATAGACCATCCAGAAGTGAAGTATTTAACAGATAGTTAAGGATAGACCGTCCAGAAGAGTAGTATTTAACATATGTTAGATTAATTTTGTTTATATTGTCTGGTAGGCCTGAGTCAGCCAAAAGTTAAAAGTGTAGGATCTAGATTAACTTTAGAGGGGGGGTGAATAGGGTTATAACAAATTTTCTCGAATTAAACTACAGAGAAGTAAATATGCTAAAAAGTAAATCATACACAAAATTTACCCAGCTTTGGCAACCCCTACCTACTGCTGCATTCCCAGATTTCTATTAGAATTAAACGGTCTTCCGCTTACAAACACTCTAACAGACTCGCAAACCCTGCTACCGCCTATAGAGTTTTGCAAACTCGCAAACCCTGCTTACTGAACTAATTCTAACTAGACGATCTGACACTACCTAAATCCTAGTTGGTGATTTACTAAGAATTGATTCAAAAGATACAACCTTAAAAGAGAATTTAAATTTAAAACAAACTTAAAAACAATTTTAAAACTAAAACCCTAATTGAAATAGAAACTAAAACCTTTTTATAAAAACAAGGCCGGCCCAAATGTTATTATTCTCTAGCCCGTTCCTTTGTGATAATGGCGGCTCTGTTGTATCTTCGTTCGATCTGAATTAGGGCTTCGTTCCCTTGCAAAAATTAGGGCTTTCTCAAATTCGATTCTCTGGTTTGTGTGTTGCCTTGCTCGACTGAGTGCGTTGCTCGCTGCTTCTCTGATGATCGGCTGCTTGCTTCACTTATGCTCGTTCGCAGCTGCTCCTCTTGATTGTTTTGTGAAATTAGGGCTTGGTTGCTTCGAGATAATCGAATCCGACTTTTCTTCTGGTATGTTATTTGTTTCTTTTGTTTTCTGGATTGATTGCTTGAATTCGATTGTTCTTTTTGCACACCGCCTATGATGATTTTGGGTGTGGTATTTATATGAATTGCGAGACCCTTTGATGCAAGGTATCGGAGAATTCGAGCAGAGAACCTCACCTTTAGGCCATTACTACTCCTAGGTCGCTCCACGACCTACGCTAGGTCGTTAGCCGACCTATCTCCACCAAACAACGATATGCCGAAGCTCGCTGGATCTGGATCCACATCACTGGCTCCCACCCTATCCCGAAGTCGCGAATTCCAAAGGCCTAGGTCGCGACCATTCATCTCGCAAGCGACCTACTACCCACCGCGACCTAACTCTTCCCCCTTCTCCGCGACATCACCGTGTAGCCGCGACCTAACCTCCACGATCCATCAACCACCGCGACCTACGACCTACCGCGATTCACGACCTAATTCCCTTCTCCGAGTGTCGCGTGAACGAGCTTCAGTAGATCGCGTGAAAAAAGCTTCTTTCCCTTATGTCGCGTGCCGCCTCCCATAAGTCACTGCCGAGCTTTATTAAATCGCGAACGAACTTTCTTAAGTCGAGAAGCGACATAGCTTAGCTCGCGTGATAATTTTAAGTCGCGTATTATCTTTTTAGGTTGCAAACAAAACTGTTGAGTTGCTTGTGTTGTGTAGGCTTTATGTCGTGTATATATTATGTTGTAATTCATGTTGCATTCGTGTACTGAGTCGTGTTTGTGATGTAAGTGTGTAGTGTGAGTTGTAACCCTATAAATAGGGATGTGTTGGTCATTTGTAAGGTGGTTGAAAATTTGAATAAAATTTGGTTTGTGCTTTGTGCCTCTATTTTTTTAAATTGGTAGTTGAGTGTTATCTTCTATCTCCACCTTTGGCATTCGAGTGCGCTCGAATCAACTATTGTTGAAGCCAATTCGCGGAATCAAGTGCGCTTGATCAACGCTCAAAGAATTGTAGTTCTTCTTTCACGGTATCGTGCGCGATCAACGTGTCGAAGATTGCTAGAATCCGGTATCTTCGTGATCAACGGATATGGGCCTTTCCGTATTCTTAAATCCATTGATTCTTCGTTGATTCACCGATTATTTTCGCTAATCATATGAGATCCTGAACAGATTCGATTTACATCATCGAATTCGCTTCCTACGCTGCGTCAGTTTGGTATCAAAGCTAGATCGCAAGAAGTTTGCATCATTTGGAGACTTGGGTTTCGAGAATTTGAAGTTTGGAGATCGGATTTGCAATTATTGAGAAATTTGGTGTTCATCGTGTTCATAGTGAAGTTGCAACAAGTTGGGAGTTTCGATCCATCTCACTTTGGATCAAAGTTCGGAAAGTGTTTGAAATTTATTTTTGAGTTTGTTTGAAGTTCAATCATGCCTCCGAGACGACCTCAACGTCATCGCAATATTAATGCTTTGTATGGAAGAGAAGAGGCTGATGAAATGGAGCAACGAATCAAGGAGAGTTTCATTGAGAAGTTGAATAAAGAGATTGGTCGATTAAGGAGAATGATGCTTGAAATGAATCAAAATCGAAGAAGGGTTTCACCTGAATCGAGCCATGGGAGAAGTAGAGTTTCACCACATTTAGATCGGGAGAGAAGAGAAGATCATGATCGTAGAAGTGTTGACAATCGTGATAGGAATGAAGATCGAAGAAGTGGTGGTGGTAGAGAGGTTGGTGGTCGTGATCGACATCGATATACTTCAGATTTGATGAGGAGTTTGATGGTGATAGAGGTAGTGTGCATTATCGAGATCGAGGTCAAGTACGAAATTGAGACAGAGATTTTGAAGATGACTGTAGATGGGAATCGGGAATGAAGATGGAAATTCCAGAGTTCAAGGGTAGAATGGTTGCTGAAGAATTTTTGGATTGGTTGTCTAATGTTGAAGAGATCATTGATTTCAAGGAGGTACCGAAAGATCGTCGAGTGAAGTTGGTTGCTACTAGGTTGAGAGGAAGAGCTATGGCGTGGTGGCAGCAAACCAAACTTACACGGGAACGGATGGGGAAGTGGAAGATTGTTGATTGGGAGAAAATGAAGAAATTGATGAAATCTACATTTTTACCTTACAATTATCAATCACTCCTGTATGAGAGTTTGCAGAACTTGAGGCAAGGGACGAAGACTGTTAATGATTATGCTGATGAGTTTTATCAACTGATTGCTCGAAATGACATTATGGAGACAGAGGAACAGTTGACTGCTAGGTTTGTTGGAGGTTTGCGAATGCAAATCTAGGACATGGTTAATATGTTTGATCCGAGATCTGTGGCTGAAGCGAACCAGAAAGCGTTGGCTTGGGAGAAGCAGGGAAGACGTGGAGGTGGTGTGTTTACAAATTCCAACAATCAAGTGAAGGGTGCTAGTGGAAGTTCCAATGTTTCTAAAGCTATTACTAAACCAGTTGTGAATGAGGTTACGAAGGCGAAGTTAAATAACAGTTTCAATTGTTATAATTGCCAAGAAGTGGGTCATAAAAGTAATGAATGTCCAAAGCCGAAGAAACGAGCTATGATAGCTGAAGTTGAAGGTAAGGATGTTGGTGAAGGTGAAGTTAGTCCAGTTAAGGAAGATGAACAGGATATCGCATCGGGAGATGAAGGATGTAATCTAATGATGAAAAGGTCTTGTTTAACACCCAAGCAAGAGGATGAGGCTAGTTGGTTGAGGAGTAACATTTTTCAATCTACATGCACTATACTGGGAAAGGTTTGTAAATTTGTGATTGACGCTGGAAGTTGTGACAATATTATTTCTACTGAAGCTGTGAGAAAGTTGAAGTTGAAAACGGAGAAACATCCTAATCCTTACAAGTTAGCATGGCTAAGAAAAGGAGGAGATGTGAAGGTGGACGGGCGAGTTCAAGTTCCATTTTCTATTGGGAAGAAGTATAAAGACGATATCTGGTGTGATGTAGTTGAGATGGATGTTTGTCATTTACTTTTGGGAAGACCGTGGCAGTATGATCGAGCAGTGCAGCATGACGGTCGAACCAATAGCTACAGTTTTATGTTTGAAGGCGTTAAGATTTTTTAGTTCCAAAGAAGAGACAGCAGGGAGAGAGCAAGTCAGAAGAGATCTAGCAGCTTAAAACTTTTTTGACTTTAAAGGAATTTGCTGAAGAAGTAGAGGAGAGTCCTGAAGTGTTTTTGTTGATTGGACATGAAGCTACTGAATCTGTTGAAGTTCCAGAGGAAGTGAAACCGATATTGGAAGAATTCAGTGATGTGTTTCCAGAAGAGTTACCAAATGGGCTACCGCCTTTGAGAAATATTCAACATCAGATTGATCTTGTGCTAGGGTCAATTTTACCTCACAGTCCACATTACAGGATGAGTCCTAAAGAGCATGAAGAACTAAGAAGGCAGGTGGAGGAGTTGCTAGAACAAGGGCGTATTTAGGAGAGTTTGAGTCCATGTGCCGTGCCAGCCTTACTGGTACCGAAGAAGGATGGGACGTGGAGGATGTGTACAAACAGTCGGGCTTTAAATAAGATCACTGTGAGATACAGATTTCATATGCCAAGGTTTGATGACTTGATTGATCAGTTAAGTGGGGCAGTTGTGTTTTCCAAGATTGACTTGAAGAGTGGATACCATCAAATTCGTATTCGACCGGGTGATGAGTGGAAGACTGCTTTTAAAACCAGGGAGGGTTTATACGAATGGTTTGTTATGCCATTTGGCTTGTCAAACGCTCCTAGTTCTTTTATGAGAGTAATGAACCAGATTTTCAGACCATTTGTTGGGAAGTTCGTGGTTGTTTACTTTGATGACATTTTAATTTATAGTGGGAGTACGGAAGAGCACATCCAGCATTTGCGAGAAGTATTGTTGATTCTGCGACAAGAACAGTTCTACGCAGCAGCAAAGAAGTGCGTATTTATGACGGATAGTGTTTTTTTTTGGGGTATGTTCTGTCGAAGGAAGGTATTCAAGTGGATGAGAATAAAGTAGAAGCTGTCAGAAGTTGGCCACAACCGAAGACAATTACTGAAGTGAGAAGTTTTCATGGATTGGTATCTTTTTATCGAAGATTCATTCCACACTTTAGCAGTGTGATGGCACCTGTAACCGATTGCATGAAAGGAAAGAAGTTTGTATGGTCAGAGGAAGCAGGGGTTGCTTTTGAGAAGATCAAGTCGCTATTGACGATAGCACCAATACTGGTACTGCCGAATTTTCAGTTGTTGTTTGAGCTGCATACTGATGTTTTGAAGGTTGGAATTGGTGGAGTTTTGAGTCAGAGTGGAAGACCAGTTGCTTATTTCGGTGAAAAATTGTCTGGAGCCAAGTTGAGATATAACACTTATGATGTAGAGTTTTACGCGATTGTTCAAGCCGTGAAGCACTGGCGACATTACTTGTTTCAGAAGGAGTTTGTTCTTTACACTGATCATGAGGCATTGAAACCTCTACAAGGGCAGGACAAGATTTCAGCGAGATATGCTTCGTGGATAGCATATCTACAACAATTTACTTTCATTGTGAAACACAAATCAGAGGTGACAAATCGTGTAGCGGATGCTTTGAGCAGGAGGAATCACTTGTTGACAAGTTGAAGGTTGAAGTGACAGGATTCGAATTATTGCCAGAGTTGTTTGAGGGGGATCCTTACTTTGCAAAGTTTGTTGAGAAAGTTAAGGATGGGGATACTGATGAATTTGTGTTGGTTGATGGATTCTTGTTCAAGGGGAATCGATTATGCATACCAGACTGCAGCTTGAGAATGAAGATTATCAAATAGTTACATGAAGAAGGCCATGTAGGCAGAGATCGTACATTGCAGTTGATTTCTCAATCTTATTTTTGGCAGTCAATAAGAAAAGAGGTAGAGAGATTTGTGGAGAGATGTCATATCTGTCAGGTTTCGAAGGGAACAGCTACGAATGCGGGATTATATATGCCGTTACCTGTGCCTACTAGACCATGGGTTGATATCAGCATGGATTTTGTTTTGGGTTTACCTAGAACTCAAAGGAGGAATGATTCTATATTTGTTGTGGTGGACATGTTTTCAAAGATGGCACATTTTATAGCCTGTAAGAAGACAGCGGATGCAGTTCGAGTGGCTTAATTATTCTTTAAAGAGGTGTATCGATTGCATGGTTTACGAGAATCTATTGTTTCTGATCGAGATACTAGATTTTTAAGCCATTTTTGGTTGAGTTTGTGGAAGATGGTCGGAACAAAGCAGAATTTTAGTAGCGCTTACCATCCGCAAACTGATGGGCAAACGGAGATGGTTAACCGACCGTTGGGAAATTTACTGAGATGTCTTGTGAAAGACAATTTGAAAAGCTGGGATATGAAGTTATGTCAAGCGGAGTTTGCACATAATCATGAAGTCAATCGAAGTACTGGATTCAGTCTGTTTCAAGTTGTATATTCAGCCATTCCAAAGGGACCGTTGGATTTGACAACAATGTCATATCAGAAGGGAACTGTTAAACGGGCTAGTGATTTGGTGAATGAGTTACAGGAATGCCACAAAGTTGTACAGGAACGATTTCTTAGGACGAATGAGAAGTATAAACAAATGGCGGATAAGGAACGAAGAAGTGTTGTCTTCAAAGAGGGAGATTTTGTATATGCCGTTTTGATGAAAGATCGTTTTCCAGTTGGAACTTACAACAAGTTGAAAGCTCGAAAGATTGGACCCGTAGAAATTATAAGACAGATAAATGAAAATGCTTATAAGTTGAAGCTGCCAGAGAATGTTTACACTTCTGATGTGTTTAACGTGAAGCACTTGATTTCGTATTATGCTGATGATCAAGAAAATGCGAATTGGAGGACGAATTCTTTCGTACCCAGGGAGGATGATGCAGGGTATCGGAGAATTCGAGCAGAGAACCTCACCTTTAGGCTGTTACTGCTCCTAGGTCGCTCCATGACCTACGCTAGGTAGTTAGCCGACCTATCTCCACCAAACAACGACATACCAAAGCTCGCTGGATCTGGATCCACATCACCGACTCCCACCCTATCCCGAAGTCGCGAATTCCAAAGGCCTAGGTCGTGACCATTCATCTCGCAAGTGACCTACTACCCACCGCGACCTAACTCTTCCCCCTTCTCTGCGACATCACCGTGTAGCCGCGACCTAACCTCCACGATCCATCAACCACCGCGACCTATCAGCCATCGCACGACCTACGACCTACCGCGATTCATGACCTAATTCCCTTCTCCGAGTGTCGCGTGCAGTAGATCGCGTGAAAAAAGCTTCTTTCCCTTATGTCGCATGCCGCCTCCCATAGGTCGCTGCCGAGCTTTATTAAATCGCGAATGAACTTTCTTAAGTCGCGAAGCGACATAGCTTAGCTCGCGTGACAATTTTAAGTCGCGTACTGTCTTTTTAGGTCACAAACGGGACTGTCGAGTTGTTTGTATTGTGTAGCTTTATGTCGTGTACATATTATGTTGTAATTCATGTTGCATTCGTGTACTGAGTCTTGTTTGTGATGTAAGTGTGTAGTGTGAGTTGTAACCCTATAAATAGGGATGTGTTGGTCATTTGTAAGGTGGTTGAAAATTTGAATAAAATTTGGTTTGTGCTTTGTGCCTCCATTTTTTTAAATTGGTAGTAGAGTGTTATCTTCTATCTCCACCTTCGGCATTCGAGTGCGCTCGAATCAACGATTGTTGAAGCCAATTCGCGGAATCAAGTGCGCTTGATCAACGCTCAAAGAATTGTAGATCATCTTTCAAGGTATCGTGTGCGATCAACATGTCGAAGATTGCTAGAATCCAGTATCTTCGTGATCAACGGATTTGGACCTTTCGGTATTCTTAAATCCATCGATTCTTCGTCGATTCACCGATTATTTCTGCTAATCGTGTGAGATCCTGGACAGATTCGATTTACATCGTCGAATTCGCTTCCTACGCTGCGTCACCCTTGAATTTGTTCGTATTCATTTACTTGACTTCATCACTTTCCTAATTCTTTCTTTCCTGATATCTGTGACTTACTTGATGCACACGGTCTTGATTTAGAAACGTTCGATTTTCCTTGAATGATACGTCAAAAACTTTCCTCTTTTCATTTTTGACTTTTTCAAAGATACGTATTTGATTTTTGACTTGGTCATCTCTGCACTGTTGAATTTCGTTCATCCCTGCAGCATTGATTTACACGGCATTGATTTCTTTGGCACTTTCTTTCTTTTGCACTTGAACCTTAGTGTTCTTCATACTATGCGTACATGCTTCATTAGATCTGTTCTCTGTAAGCTTGAGTTTGCATATTATTGTGGTTCATGTTTGCATCACTGGTCTTTGAGGTTTGTGTAGCTTGCACTGAGCATTTATGTTGTCCAGACGTTGTTGAGTTCTTGGATTTCACCATACCACTGTTGCATCCATTTGTTTGACCCTTGCATATGCTTTATGTAGTATTATGATCTTGAGATGATTGCATATTACTGATGCACTTGGTCATTCATTGGTTTATTTGCATATTTGTGCATAAAGTATATTCTCTGTATACATACTTGAGTCTTGTTCATCCAATTCATTGAGATTGTAGCTTGTTGTACATATGAACTTGGTGCATTGCTCTGTTGTTGTCTGGACATTTGAGTCATTTCAGTGCTTCATTACTTGAGTCATTTGAGGCACTGCATACATAAGCTTTGATGCTGTTTGTTGACCACACATGTTTATGGCCACTGGTTCATTGTTTCATTTGGTTACTGGGTATCTTGTGGTATTGTTCATCATTGTGTATTGACTGCAGCTCCATGACTTCGACTGTTTGCATTAATTTTGGTTGCTTTCTTCATTTGATTGTTGCAGTCCTATATATGATGTTTGTCGCCGTTGCAGTCTTTTGTGATTTCAAACATGTGAGTTGTATTCGTGAACATCGTCGGGTCTTGTTGTATTTGCATTGTACCATGTTGTGTCAAACTTGTACAACTCTGGTCTGTTGCTCCAATTGTCATTAATGCATCCTTTATTGTTACTTTCTTGGTGCATTGTGCTTTGGTTTTTCTGTTTGCATGCTTGCTTTTGGTTGTTGCGCACACGAGTTGGCGAGGCAGTGCACACGTGTATAAATGTACACGTGTGTATTGCAGCCACTCATGATTACCTGTCCCTGATAGGAATACAAGTGTATATATCTATGTGCACGACTTTGTGGCATGTACAGTGATACACTGTGCATGTCACACTGTTCGTGTGTGATGAATTCAAATGTGAATGATGACGAACAACCCAAATAACCGAGGCACCAATAAAAACAAATTTATATTTTTGCAAATTCAAATTTGTTTATTTTCAGATTACTGCTGTAGTTGCTAAATATACAGGTACGCAGGAGACAGGACAAGGACTGGAGCTGGACAATGCAAATAGATGCAGATGTGCAGACAGAGTGAAAAACTAAGTGTTGTGCGTTGTAGGGAGAAAAAAAATATGAATATGAAATGTATGAACTGGTGTATGTACATAGAGAGAGCTGAAAACTTTGTACTGTATAAGTGTTGAAATAAAATATTATATTGCATGAAAATGCTGATTGAATTATATAAATTCTGTGCAATAGTATTATTATTCAACATGAATATTTATTCCTATATGTATATAGTACAATCTGCAAACACATATATAAATTTATATATATATTTGTTATCATCAAACAAAAATTCACATCAAACAATCTCCCCCTTTTGATGATGACAAAGATATATATTAAAGATTTTGAAATTCTAATAAGTGTGTTTGAGCATGAAATATTTAGCTCCCCCTATATGAATGCTCCCCCTACAACTGAGACCACTCCCTATTTAGAAGATTTAGAAAATTACAGAAGAATAAAAGAACTAAAGAAAATTAACTAATAACATTTAACAAATTTGTTGAAGTATTCCAAAAAATATTTACTTCCTTATCAAAATCTTGTTCTTCTCCCCCTTTTGTCATTATCAAAAGACTGACAAAAAACTAATGGAACAGTAGGAAAAAAAACATAATATATCATAACGAGATAACAATTTCCACATTGTAGAGAATGGATCGATGATTCAGTTTTATATAATAAGAAGAGAGATATTTTAAAAATAATTTGACATTTAAGCACAAAAAATAAGCACTTACTAACCACGCATAACCATAAGTACTTTTAAATGGGATTAGCAGTTACTTATTAGTCTAAGTATCCGGACTTTTAAGTGAGACCAGAATACTTAGTTACCATACTCCATCCATGCATAACCATAAGGACTTTTAAATGAGAATGGAGTAATGATAAAAATAATTCACTCACATGCTCCATCCATGCATAACCATAAGGACTTTTAAATGAGAATGGATGCATGAGAGTTATATATATATATATATATATATATAAATAATCCACTATTCTCGTTTTACAAAACCATTATGAATGATAGAAAGATGGTAGAAATAGAAATGGTCGTGGAATAAGTTACCAATTTAATTATATTATGAAATATCCAATACTGAATACCATATTCGAATCAATCTTTGAATAATATCCAAAACTGGTTTGAATCCTAGAAATTGAAGTTGAAAGTATATATCCAAGAATATTTCAACTAAAAAATGGAAAATGATTAGTCAATTTCTATAATCCCCATATCCAAACGTAATCTGAAAAATCTGTCTTCGGGGAGGGGTTTTGTGAAAATATCAGCAAGTTGAGCCTCAGTTGAAATATGTTCAATGCAAATGTCTTCCTTAGCAATGTGATCTCTAAGGAAGTGGTGTCTCAATCAATGTGTTTTGTGCGTGAATGATGAACAGGATTATTTGACAAGTCTATTGCACTTTTACTATCACATTTTAATGGAACTTGTTTATAAACTAAGCCAAAATCAGAAAGAGTTTGCATCATCCATAAAATTTGAGCACAACAACTTCCTAAAGCAATATATTTTGCTTCAGTGGTGGATAATGCAACACAATTCTGTTTTCGACTTGACCATGAAACTAATGAATGTCCTAGCATGAAACATGTCCCACTAGTGCTTTTTCTGTCAACCAATGAACCAGCATAATCAGCATCAGAATAGCCAACTAAATCAAAATTTTCACAAGAAGGGTACCATAATCCAAATTTTTGTGTGTGTGAAAGATATCTCAAAATTCGTTTAGTGGCTTTCAAATGAGATTCTTTAGGATTAGATTGAAAACGTGCACACAAACACAAAGTAAACATAATATCGGGTCTAGAAGCAGTAAGATAGAGAAGTGAACCAATTATCCCTCAATATTTCTTCTGATCAATAGCAATTCCTTTCTCGTCTTTGTCCAACTTTGTTGATGGGCTCATAAGAGTTCTCAATGGTTTGGAGTTCTCAACTCCAAATTTCTTCAAAAGTTCCAACACATACTTGGATTGTGAAATAAAAATACCATCACTGCTTTGCTTGATTTGGAATCTAAGAAAATATTTCAATTCTCCAACCAAGCTCATCTCGAATTTAGCCTGCATGACTTGTTCAAATTTCTTGCACAAGAGTTCATTAGTAGCACCATAAATGATATCATCCACATAAATCTGAACAATCAAAAATTCACTTCCTTTATGTAATAGAAACAGTGTCGTGTCAGCACTCCCTTTTTTAAAGCCATTTTCCAAAAGATATGTACAAAGGCAGTCATACCAAGCTCTAGGAGCTTGCTTAAGACCATATAATGCTTTTTCTAGTTTATACACATGATTTGGAAAATCATGATTTTCAAAACCGGGGGGTTGTTCAACAAAAACTTCTTCTTTCAAATCACCATTCAGATAGGAACTTTTTACATCCATTTGTTTAAGTTTGAAACTGTAACATTCCTGAAAAATCATTGGCAATTAAATTAATTTTTGGAAATAAATTGTGAATTAATTAGAAAATTTTCTAGAATAAATAAATAATTTTGATTTTTAAATAGGAATTTATATTAGAAATTTAAGAATAAGTGATTTATAAAAAAGTATTGAATTTCAAAATAAAATGTATAAAAAAATAAAATGGAAATTAAAAGCCTGAGATTAATAAAAAGTTAATAATAGTTTGCTTCTAAAATATTAAATACATTTGGTAGATATAATAAATTTCAAAAGATTTATTTTTAGGATTTAATTCTCTCATGTGAGTAAATGTAACAATTGTTAATATGAAATCAAAGTGTTTAAATCCATTCTTTTCTTTTTGTAGAATTGTACAAAATAAATAATAATAAAATATATGAATGTAAATGGTATAGATATATTTGTGTATAAACATGTTGAACAAGAAAATTAAATGTAAGAGATTAATTGGAATAGAATTTTGTTTGAGTAAATAGAAAAAAAAGTACATTTATTTATAAAATAAATATGATATAAAAATTCCTTTGTCTTTAAAATTTTAAATATAAACATATACAAACATGTACATGTGAGAATAGAGTAGAGTAATCAAGAAAATCTAATGCTTATGATTTTTTTTCTTACAAATGGCATTCAACATCATTGTTTAAATAAAATAATAAGATAAAAAAATTACAAAAATTCTTCATTTTCCCATATGCAATCATATAACATATCTCAGCCTCAATCTCTGAAAAAGTAAACAGTAAAAGAGATTTGAATATCAAAGTTCAGCTCCAAAGAAAAAAAGAGAAAATCAGAAAAGAAAATGCCATCCTCTTCACTAAAACTCAAAGCAAATCAACCTGAAAACAAATTACATTCACAAGTTTACAAGCTGTAGTATAATCTATAGTACATGCAAGATCAAGCTTCAACAAATTCAAACTGCAATACAAACCAAGTATGGTTTTAAAATCAAATCTGGAATAAAAGAAGACAGCAAGCTTCAGTTTTTGGCCAGGAGATAAATGCAAATGCTTCTCTGTTTAAATCTAGAACTTGAGACAAAGTAAACTTGTGAAGCAAATTCAAGAAATGCAAAAGTCTCAGCCAGGGAAAAAAATCCAGATTCAACTTGAAAGCAAGAATCTCTGGGAATAAACAAAGGCAAGTAAACCTTTTTAAAAGATTTGAATTTGAGTTGCTAATCAGTAATAAAGCATAGGTAAAGCAATTGAATAAAATTACAGATCAAAGCAACCTGAAAACAAAATTTCAAAACAAAGAAGAGAGGGTAAAAATCTGGAAGAAAACAAGTTTCTCTGGGAAAAAGGAATTAAGGCAAGTAAGTTTCCTTTTAAAAATTTGAGTTTAATATTGTTGATCAGTAACAAAAACAAAAGAATAAAAACAACCTTATTTAACAGTTGCAGGAAGAAATTGGGTTCAAGGATTAAACTCATTCTTGGATTTCAAATGGCATAGGAAAAAAAAAGAAAAAAAAAAGAAAAAGAGAAGAAGCTTCTCTGTGTATAACAATATTTCAAACCTGTAAGTAAATAAAAATTGTTTGTATATAATAAATTAAGTACAACAAAGATTTGAACAACTTTGTAAATCAGTTCGGGAAACAAATCAAACAAATTCAAAGTTTTCAAAGAACTTGAGCAAATCAAAAAGGAAATGCAAAGCAATCAAAAGGAGGGAAAAAAAAGATGTTCAGGCTCAAAAACTCTTCTCTGTCTTCCTCTATTCTCTGCTGCAAATCACCATGTGAGCAGACTATATTTTAAAGTCTTGAATCTTGGTTGAATTTTTGATCTGCATGTGTTATATGGAAGTGAATTATGTTTGGATGTATGTATTTACATATGGGAGTGGTGTGCATGATTTTACATGGATATATATGGAGCTCTGTTGGGTATAGCAGGGCTGCAAAATCAAAAGAAATTCAATATCTCATCCTATAATCAATATTAGATTTTGATTAACAAAAGAAAGATGATTGAAATTGTGCAACATCACTTTTAAATAAAATAACCTCTAGAATTTATATTAAGAATTTACCTCAGGAATTTATGATATCTAAACATAAATGTGAACAAAACTTTTAAACATAAAAACTAGAATCTGTTACAGTTTGATGATACTTGAGAGAATTTTGTTGTGTTGTGAAATTTGAGCAACTTCAATTTTAAAACTCAAAGAAAAAAGGTGCATGTGTTGTTCATCTGAGTTCCCCTGTCCATGATTTCCAGGTTCTTGTTTAATTTAAAATTCCAAAAACTCTTGAGTTACTCTCTGTTTTAACTTAAGTTATAAACATAACTCGTTTGTTTCATCTTAAAAGCTAGATTAAAATTTTACTTAGGTTAAAATATTGAAGTGTTTCTGAAAATTTATGGGAATCAAATGACTGAGCATAATAAAAAAAATAGTCAAACCCAAACTTGGTAATTCATAAATTCAGGGTTATAACTTGAATTCATAAACTTAAACTTGATTTTTAACACAAAAATCATATTTTTTAATTTGGGATTGAGGGAGCACTTCTGGTTTAACCAGAAATGGGTTATGGGGAGTTTTCTGGTCCTCTCTGTGATTTGGGGTGTCGTGGTTTGTTCTGAAGGTAGTAGGGTGATCAGTGAAGTGGGGAAAATAACTGGAAGATGATCAGAGGATTGTGGATGTGGTGGTTGAGGTTTGAAGGTAGGAACCCTAGTTTTTAACTAGGTAGAGGAAATTGATCACCACGGCCAATTGGATTGATCGAGTGTCACGAATTTTTGGGCAATGATAGTTGGTTGGTTAACGAATACGTGGCCGAAGTCGCTAGCGCTCAGGTGGCCGGAGTTGAAGGAACGAGACGTTGACATGTTTGGCTTGAGGAGGTTCAGTTGTTTTCCAGGTTCGAGTTCATCATCTCGAATTCGACTTCGAGATTTGAGAAACGATCTGATGATCGCATTGGAGTGTATGGGTGAAGAGTGGTATGGGAGGATCACCGTTGGTGATCTGAGGCGATCAACGGCACCGTGCATGTGCACGGTGCACTGTTCCAGTGATGATGAATTGGGTAGTCTTGGGTTTACAGGTTGAACAGAAACTTGTAATGTTTGATTTAAAATTTGAACTGAAGTTTTTAAAATGGAAATCAAAGTTTTGAACCAATCTTTAAAACTAAGTTTGAATCTGACTTTAAGTAAGTTTAAACCTAAGTTTTGAAATGATTTAAGTTTTGAAATTTAAACTTTCTTGAACACACTTAAGTATTTAAAGTGAATTTGGCTTGAAAAAAAAACTGAAAGGTTTGAATTGTAAAGTAAAGTATTAAGTAAGTTTTAAAATATAAGTTTTAAATTCTGAAATTTGAACTTGAATCTCAGTTTTTGAAATAAAATAAACTTTTTAAATTTATATTGTTTAACTACTTAAAAAGATGATTAAATGATTTGAAATTTAAAATGAAGTTAAATGTAAGTAAGTATTTTTTTAATGTATGTAACCTGGAATAAAAAAAATTAAATATGTATTCCAGCCTTAGAATAAAAAGAAGTTTTAAATATATATATATATATATATATATATATATATATAAACAACTTTGAATGTTATAGTGTATTTTAATTCATTTAAATTTTAAAAATGAATTTGGTTTAAAATTCTTTTAAACCTCTTTTATAAAAATGAATATTCTTTAACTTGTGAGATAGAAAGGGTTTCGAATTGTTTTTAAACTTTGTCTAAATTAAATTCGTGTTCATTTTAAATCTTAAATGTAAAATAGAATTTAAAGTAAATTTGTAAGCAAAATTGTTTTTAAATGCTTTATTCAAGTAAGAAATGTTTTTATCTTAAAAATAGATAAATAGAATTTAATGATTTTGATTCATTAAATTATTACGTTACTTAATCAAGTAATTAATAAATGATTTAATGAAATTAGTAATTACTTAATAAAAGTAATTAAGAGAAGATACTTAAAGGTTAAGGGTTGATTTATCAAATATTTGAGGTTAATTACTTTAAAGAAAAATTAATTAATATGGTTAATTAATTAAGATAATTGAATCAGGAAAAAAATAAATAAATAAATTAAGGATAATTAACTTAAAATGATTAAGAAATCACTATTAATTAAGGAGAAATTAATTATTGTAATTAATTAAATAATAATGATATTTATTGATTAATCAATTAAGGACAATTAATTATAATTAAGATTTAAATTAATCAATAATTAAAAGTTTATTAATTTAAAGTAATTAATTGAGGAATAAGTAATTAAGATTTAATTAATTACAATCAAAGGTTAATTAATTAAGATAATTAATTAAATAAATGATTAATAAATGAAAGTAGTTAAGACTTAATTAATTATAATGATAATTAATCATTGATTTAAAGATTAGAAATAGAAGTAATTATGTGAATAATAAATCTATAACCACACGGTTTATTCATCTTAATTAAAGATATTTGATTTTTATTGAATGCTGTGTGATGGATTGATATGTGATGTGATGCTATGTAATGTTTTGTGCTAAGTTGTTATATCTGTGATGTATATATTGTTATGCAAACCTTTGACTCGTAGAACGACATTTGAATTTCGATGCGACAGGGAGTCGGATTCCATTTGGTTATCTGAAACCCACATCGAATTGTAATGATTAAATCTGTGTTGATTGATGATGTGGCACTCTTATTGTGTAAAACCCCTGGACCACACTTATACACACACAAATATGGATTGCACGTGGAAATGGGTTAAGTCACAGATTTTGAAATTGTTTTAAAATTGAATTTTTGAATCCAAAATAGTTTTTGAATTAGAATTAAAGCTTTTGAAAATGGTTATTTTAAATAACTTGATTGAATCTTGGAATTTAAATGAATTAATTTAAATTTGAATTCAATATTTGAAATTGAATTCTATAATTTGGGAACTAGGGTTTAAAAAGTTATTCAATTTACAAATGGGTTATATGGGTTTTAAACCATTTTAAAGTTGACGTTTTGGAATTTAAATTCAACTCAAGATTTCAACTTGTATAAATTAGATTTGCTTTCCCATAAGAAATGGATGTCCAAGTTGTGTTAAAAGGATTTTCAAGTCTAAAAGGAAAATTGTTTTCCAAATTATAGATAAATCTTTGGAAATGGGTTTGAAAGCTATAAATCTTTAATTTTAAAGATTTAATTGGGTTAATCCAAATTGAATGGGAATTGTTTTGGGAAACTATGAATGGATCTTTGTGAAACTGGATGAAACTTTGAGAAATAAATCTTTTTGTTAAAAGATTTAAAATGGTAATTCGTTTGACCATTTGAAAGAAAGCTTTGGATTTTCAAGTTGTGACTTAACTGAAATCCCATATCCATGTATTTTTAAAATATTGCGCTCATTATTCGGTTTAACCGGGAGAGGACCTTGTGTCATATTGCCCATTCTGAATAGTGGTACGACGTTATGGATTGCATTGAAGATCGGTGTTGAAGACCGGGTGTCTTCGATAACGATAGGATAACCTGTCGATTGACTCTGCACTGAGTTGCTCCGGTATAGAGTTCTCCCTTAGTGATGGGAAGTCCGATCGGGATTGTGGATACCCGGATTTGCAAAGGCTTCTTCGGAAGTGCCTTCGGTTCTGTTCGAACCTGGAACAGACTTGTATGGTTGTATGTCCGACATTACACTTTGAGATATTAGACTGATCTCTATCAAATACATTTCTGCTTGGTGGCGGAGAATTTATTCTCTTATCTTAACACCCTTCTCTGAGACGTACGAGCTCAGAGGTTATGTAGTTGATATTTATCAGTGATATATTCCCAATTTGGTAATGTGGCATGCTGAGTGCTGCTGTGTGTTGATGATAATTTGTTGATCAGTGTGATCAAAGCATGGCTTTTGTATAAAGCGTAGCTTTGTGGACGAGACTGCATCAGGACCTCACACCCCGGAAATGGTCGAAACAGGAAAGATGCGGCAAGGTTATGAGGGTCGCGCCCTTTAGGGTGTGTCATTCCCTTCTGGAAAAGGGTGGTATCATGGTATAGAGCCCAAATATTTACTCATGTGGATACTGCAGATCTATTACTTTGTGATACTTTGTGGTTGTTGGTGCGAGCGCTCGGATAAAGGTCCCAAAGGACCGGAGAATGGCACATTCATGTAGTAGTTACCTAGTTACAGAGGTAACCCGGCCTTGTGTTGGCAGAGATCTAACCGTAACGTTAGTTCTCGGGACGTCCCGTCAGAGGTGATCCCATATGGAAGTAGGAAGTTCCTTAGCCTGACCATTTGTTGGAAATCCATTCATCCAATACGTGCCTTGTACGGTTTTAGTTGTAGAACCTGCCATTTACTTATGGGTGTCACCACTGTTTAGATGGTAGCTATAGTAGGCATAGTTCGGAATGTCTATGCTGGCTAGGATTTATATTGTACTTTCGAAATGGTTTTTTTACACTATGCACTAGTAATAATATCAAAGAAAATTTTCTCGTATTAAGCATATTTGACTATCATAAGGAGAAATCTCCTCCAATTATGCGTTTGCATTGTGTGTGTGGCGGGAGGCCTTATGGTAGTTTCATTTTCCAAAAGCATTGCGGATTTCAAATTTAAATTCTTTTGTTTGTTTTAAAGACCAAATGTTTTTGTTTGCTCATACCAGTCCCATGACTGACCTGGAGTTTATTGTTCCTTTCCTAAAATCTGGGTGCCCACTATTTTTCCACACGGGCAGTCTAGAGTTGGGTTTTTCAGATAGTCAGGTTTAGAGATTATCTGGAGCTAGTTCAGTCTTTTGATCAGGACTGCACTTGCTTATCTTTGTGCATCGTTTTTGGGAGTTCTCGCTATTTCTGGATTGGTGCCTTGGAGATGGAGATTACCGTTACTGGAGTTCTTCCTTGAAGACCATATTGGAGTTGTTGTTCCGCTGCTGTGTTATCATTATCTTTCCACTGCTATTCTTTGTATCTCTGATAATGTTGATATCTGCTGTACCCTTCTGTTGTATCATTCATGTTGTATCAGTTATTGTATCAAATGTTGTATATTGACATATGCTGTTCATTTCTTCCGCTGTGTTATTTACTTAATGTGTTATAAGCTCCGACGAGCCAGGTTCGACGTTTGGATCTGCGGCATTTGAATACGTGAGTCGTATTCGGTGCTGATTTTTCGAAGGTCGAGTCAGGGTCATTATAGAAACCTTTATAACATGCAAAACTTAGCAAAATCCTAATGGCTTCTTACCTAGCAATTGGAGAAAATGTTTGATCAAAATCTATGCCTTCTATTTGGTTATATCCTTTTGCGACCAACCTAGCTTTGTTTCTAATTACATTTCCTGATTCATCAAGTTTAGTTTTGAACACCCATTTAGTTCCAACAATTGGATAGACATTAGGCCTAGGAACTAATTTCCAAACTTTATTTCTCTCAAATTGATTAAGTTCATCTTGCATTGCTAAAACCCAACTTTCATCATTAAGAGCCATTTCAACAGAATCAGGTTCAATCTCAGAAATAAAACCACTATGACAACAAAATGCACACAAATTTTTATCAAATGAAGAGCGAGTGCGTATACCTTCCGTAGGAT
This sequence comes from Allium cepa, assembly GCA_030765085.1. Taxonomy (NCBI): domain Eukaryota; kingdom Viridiplantae; phylum Streptophyta; class Magnoliopsida; order Asparagales; family Amaryllidaceae; genus Allium; species Allium cepa. The sequence continues at coordinate 52,972,765 of CM060943.1, read as the reverse complement.
CACCTATAACCAATTCAGGAGGATGATTGGATTTGAACTTCAATCTATCAGCATCAACAGTCCTACTTTCAGCTTTCTTACTAGATGCCTTTCTTCAATGCCTCCATGATCTACCCCATCGTCAACCGTCTTTTCAGTCGTCCTTTCTAGGTCAGATTCATCGAATTTCACATTGATTGATTCAACAATTGTCTTTGTTCGTTTGTTGTATATCATGTAAGCCTTGCTCCTTGTTGAATAGCCCATGAAAATTCCCTCGTCAGCCTTTGATTCAAATTTTCCAAGTTGATCACATGTGTTAAGAATGAAACAAGGACATCCAAATACACGAAAATAAGAAATGTTAGGTTTCCTTTCATGCCACAATTCATAAGACGTTTTTCCAAGTATTGGTCTAATCATTGCTCTATTTATTACATAGCACGAAGTATTCACCGCCTCTGCCCAAAAGGTTAGAGGTAGTTTATACTCACTCAACATGGATCTAGCCAATTCCTGTAATGTACTATTTTTCCTTTCAACCACCCCATTTTGTTGAGGTGTTCGTGGAGCAGAAAATTCATGTTTTAAACAATTTTCTTCACAAAATCTTTCAAATTCCAAATTTTCAAATTCGCCTCCATGATCACTTCTCAAGGTTTTAATTGAAACTCCTTTTTCATTTTGAACAAGTTTTGCAAATTTTGAAAAATAATCAAAAGATTCAGACTTTTTGGCTAAGAAATAAACCCATGTAAATCTAGAATAATCATCAACCAATACATAACAATAACGTTTTCCATTTAAGCTTGCAATTTCATTTGGTCCAAATAAGTCCATGTGAATTAATTCAAGGACCCTTGATGTGCTAACAATGTTTTTAGGGCGAAATGATGATCGACTAAGCTTGCCCAAGGAACATGCTTTACACACTTTATTATTTTTAAATTTCTGATGTGGTAACCTTCTGACTAATTCTTTGGTTTCAAATTTTTTTAAGAGGCTCATGCTAGCATGTCCAAGTCTCCTATGCCATAAAGATGCCTCTTCGTCAGTGGCTACCAAACATCTAGAAAGATTTAGATTATCAAACGAAAGCGAGTAAACATTTCCTTTTCTTTTTCCCATAAAGACAATGTTATTAGAAGATTTATCAATGATTTTGCAAGTATCACTATCAAAAACCACATTCATACCTTTGTCACATAGTTGGCTAATAGAAATGAGATTGTGATGCAAATTATCAACGTATAAAACATTATCAAGGAAAAAATACCATTACCTACTTCTCCTTAACCAATAATCTTACACTTGCTATTGTCTCCCATGATCACATTTCCACCTTTAAAATTCTCTAGGCTAAGGAACTTCGATTTGTCACTGTCTATGTCTAGAACAATCTGAATCTAGATACCATTCTTGTTGTTCCTTAGCCCGCCAACAGACCTACATAGAGAGAGAGGAGGATGACCTAGAGAAACTCTTAGGTCCAATGATATTAGTGACTGAAGCATTGTGAATAAACAGTCCCTTTGGAACCCAAACTTGTTTTGTCATTTTATTCTTGTTCCAATAGACATGAAATTTGTTTGTAGAATTTTTAGGAGCCCAAACTTGTATAAATTTTGTGTTCTTGTTCCTATGACTACAATTTTCAACACGATGTCCAATTATTTCACATCTAGCAAAGACACTCTTACCTTTTGCATTATCATCAACTTGTGTTTCCCCAAAGCCTAGTCATTTTCCATTGTTAGCAAAAATTTTATTTCCCAATAACATGTTGAATGATTTTTCTGCTCTTGAAAAGTTATTCAGATATTTCTCAAGATTTTGGACTTTGGTTTTTAGTGTTGTGTTTTCAGTTACAAGTGAGGTGCATCTATTTATAAAATCCTTTTTCCTAGTGTCAATGGTTTCCTTAAGACTCAAGTTTTCTTTTTCAAGATTCTCAAAGTTATTCTTAAGTCTTGATAATTCTGAATCTAAAATTTTACATTTTTTACAGTCTAGGTTTTGAATATTTTCAAGTTCAGTTTCTAACCTAAAATTTTCGTGAGCAAGTTCTCTCCTATCAGATTCCAGTTTTTCAATTTTAGATTCAAGAGTATCAATTGTTTTAGTAAGATCAAAACACATCAAAGCAAGTTCTTTATAAGAATAGTCACCTACCTCACTAGATTCCTCTGAGCTTGCTTCTGAATCTTATTTTGCCATAAGACACAAGTTAGCCTCCTCTGAGCTATTATTCGAAACTTCCTCTCCTTCTTCATCATCCCAAGTCGCTGCAAAGGCCTTCTTCTTCTTTTTCTTTCCTTTGTTGTTTTTGAGAAGTGGGCATTTTTGTTTGAAGTGGCCAGGCTTCTTGCAGTTAAAGCACGTCAATTCATTATCGGAATTGGTAGAATCTTTTGACCCATTACCACTTGTTTTCTTCTTGCGTGGCCTGAATCTTGACAATTTTCTGAGATTATTGACAGCCATTGCAAGCTCTTCAATTGGATCTTCTTCTTCTTCATCGCTCTCTTCTTTGCTCTTTAAGGCAATCGTCTTCTTCTTTGATTCAGAGTTGTTGCGTTCGTCCTTTGCTTTTAGCTCAAGCTCATATGTCATCAAGTTGCCGATCAACTCCTCCATGCTTAGTTTACTCAGATCTTTTGATTCTTGTATTGTCGTGACTTTTGCCTCAAAGCTCATCGGTAAGACTCGTAGCACCTTCCTTACAAGCTCTACCTCAGTGAATACCTTCCCAAGCGCTCTAGCATTGTACACCAAGGTTGAAAAGCGTCCAAACATGTCCTTTATGCTCTCGCCTTTATCCATCACAAAGTTCACGTATTCATTGCTGAATAGGGCTAGACGAGACTCCTTGACTTGAGAAGTTCCTTCAAGTGTCACCTCCAAAGTATGCCAAATTTCCTGTGCAGTTTTACAATGAGAAATTCTATTAAATTCAGTCTTATTAAGAGTACAGATCAAAGCATTCATGGCTTTAGCATTTGTAGTTTTTAGTCTCTTATCGTTAGCATCCCACCTATCCTTAGGTTTAGGAATCTCATTATCACCAACAGTTATAGTGGAAGATTTATAGCCGGTTTCAATAATGTCCCAAACATCATAATCAACAGAACTAAGATAAATACCCATCCTAACTTTCCAATAAGCATAATCATTCCAATTAAACATGGGTGGCCTAGCAATAGATTGCCCCTCAGAAAAAGCATTATTTGGTGGATTCATGACTCTAGAGTTAAAGTAAAAAACCTCGCTTTGATACCACTTGTAGGATCTAGATTAACCCTAGAGGGGGGGTGAATAGGGTTATAGCAAATTTTCTCGAATTAAACTGCAGAGAAGTAAATGTGCTGAAAAGTAAATCACATACAAAATTTACCCAGCTTCGGCAACCCCTGCCTACTGCTGCATTCCCAGATTTCTATTAGAATTAAAAGTCTCCGGCTTACAAACACTCTAACAGACTCGCAAACCCTGCTACCGCCTATAGAGTTTTGCAAACTCGCAAACCTTGCTTACTGAACTAATTCTAACTAGACAATCTGACACTACCTAAATCCTAGGTGGTGATTTACCAAGAATTGATTCAAAAGATACAACCTTAAAAGAGAATTTAAATTTAAAACAAACTTAAAAACAATTTTAAAAATAAAACCCTAATTGAAATAGAAACTAAAGCCTTTTTATAAAAACAAGGCCGGCCCAAATGTTATTATTCTCTAGCCCGTTCCTTTGTGATAATGGCGGCTCGGTTATATCTACGTTCGATCTGAATTAGGGCTTCATTCCCTTGTGAAAATTAGGTCTTTCTCAAATTCGATTCTCTGGTTTGTGTGTTGCCTTGCTCGACCAGGTGTGTTGCTCGCTGTTTCTCTGATGATCGGCTACTTGCTTCACTTGCGCTCGTTGGCAGCTGCTCCTCTTGATTATTTTGTGAAATTAGGGCTTGGTTACTTCGAGATGATCGAATCCGACTTTTCTTTTGGTATGTTATTTGTTTCTTTCGCTTTCTAGATTGATTGCTTGAATTCGAATGTTCTTTTTGCACACCGCCTATGATGATTTTGGGTGTGGTATTTATATGAATTCCGAGACCCTTGAATTTGTTCGTATTCATTTACTTGACTTCATCACTTTCCTAATTCTTGCTTTCCTGATATCTGTGACTTACTTGATGCATACGGGCTTGATTTTGAAACGTTCGATTTTCCTTGAATGATACGGCAAAAACTTTCCTCTTTTGATTTTTGACCTTTTCAAAGATACGTATTTGATTTTTGCAACGACCTAGAATTTTGAACAATTTAAAATGAAATATTTAATTAATTTTAAAATATTTGAATGATGGTTTTACTTGAATTCCATATTATCAGAATGAATTTGGCGATTAAATTATAAAATTTAATTTATTGAAAGGGAATAAAAATTTGAATCGTCAGTTTTAAGCTGATTAAAAATATTTCTAAGGCTTGTAAAATTTGTATTTATAATACTAAAGATAATAGATGCTTCATAATTGAATTTGAAAGTTATTTGTTCAGTTTTGGAATTATATCGTTTAAATTGAATTTAAAAATAGCCTTCCGAGGCACTGTCTCGAAATTCGACGAAACCAGTTCCATTGGGTCCGTAATATTGAATTATTACCGGATTTCAAATTTCGTAGCGTTCGGAGTTGTTATGTGAGCATACGATAAGCAAACGCTTTTAGAATTTAAATTGAAATTTGATTTAAAATTTTGTACAAATCAAATCACAACCACCCTATATTTTCGTACTCGAGCCACCCTAGGTTTCTTTAGCAGACCTATTCTCTGGAAAAAAATCACGTACTCTGTCCCCTTCGTTTTCTTTTATTACGTGAGCTAAAGCTTCTTGTTCAAAAGAAAAAAGAATAAAACTTCCCCCTATTAAAATAAAAATGGTCGCTCGTTCCCTCCCCTCAAATATAAAATCAAATAAAAAGCTTCATTCAATTCAAATCAATGGCCACTTCTCCTTTCTCAATCAAAATCGACTCTTCCCCTATTACCATTCAACAGCGACTCGTTCGAGTTCACTCGCATGGGTGTCGCGAGGCTAGAAGGAGAAGGGCACGCGCGCGTCATGGAGGGATTTGGAAATCGCGAGTTCGTTCGAGTGAGGTGGCAGGTCGCTGGCGATTGCGAGGTCGGTAACGCAAAGGCGACGCGTACGGTGGCGTGCTCGCGAATGCAGCCAACGTTGGCGGCTAGGGCATGGGTGAGGCTAGGGTTTCGGCTAAGCATCTCGAAACGTGGGAAATTGTTGAGGTCACGATCGATTGGATCGGCTTCTTCGTCGAGGTCTGGGTTGCTCATCCAACAGTAAGGTATTTTGAAAATTTATTTTGCTAAAATTATAAATGTTTATGTATGCGCAAAGAAAAATTTTTGACAGAAAAAAAATTTGTTTACTGTATGATTTTCAAATTGAACTCGAAGACATTAATTTTCAAATTTATCTTCATTGTTTACTGTATAATTGTTTACTATATGAACAGATTAGAAATTTCTTTTTATAAAAGTAAAAAAATAACAAAGTCTGTTTCAAAGTTTTTTTTAACAGTACGTTTTTATATATAAAAAAAGTGATTAACTGTTTGATTTTTATTTGGAATTTAAAATAGTGGAGAATTTTAAATTTATATGAACTTTTGTTTTGATATAAGTATATGCAGTTTCAAGTGAGTAAAAAATAATAAAAATATTTATTTACTTGCTAATTTGAATGATTTTTGATACTAGAATATTTTCAAAGGGAAATTCGATTTAACTAAATAAATTGGTAAGAGAAAATTTATTTGGTAGAATAATTTGGCTAATTTAATTTATCTGAAAGAAAATTAATTTTTTTGGGATTAAATTAAATTAAAAGTGATAATTAATTTAACATATTGAAAAGAAATCGATTATTCGATTTGTATTTAATATTAACAAATTGTATAAATTATTTATACAAGGTCTGAAATAATGAAATCAAGCCGGAATTGGAAATGGATTGCGAAACAAAAGCTAAGGTGAGAACTCCTCACTCAATCGAACAGTTTCGTTTTAAATTTTAAATAGTTAGATTTAAAATTGCTTGAATGTATGTTGAATGATGATTGCAGTTATTGATTGTTGTTTGATTGTGATATTAGATGTAGTAGGATATATCTATATATAGCAATATATATATATATATATATATATATATTGGCATATGTATATATTGGAGTTGATTTCCCGCATTGTATAGCGGATGAGACCCTATTGCGCCACATAATAGCGGATAATATTTTATAAATCCCATATACCACGATATTCCATCTTGAAACGGAATTGGTATTGTGCTAACATCTGTGGATGCAGGGAAACAGGTTGGAGGGATCCAACTGGATTCCTCACCAGTATTTATTTATTTCAAATATTGTGATATTTGATTGATTATCATATTGAGATATGATGTTTGGATGTGTTGATTGGTTATTTGGTGTTGTTGCATCATCGGATCCATTTTTAGAGTTTTAAAAATGTTAAAGTAATGATTTTGATGTTTAAATAATTAAAACGTCATAAATTTTAAAGTTATAAAAATTATATTTTGTGAAATATAACCAAAAGGTAATTTTTAAAATAAATAGATTTATAAAATAGTTTAAATTGGGATTTTTAAATTATTATAAACGGTTTATTTAAAAAGATTTCTAAAATTGACATTTATAAATTAAAAATATTGGAATTATAAAACGAGTTTATTAAGTGTTAAAAATGAAGTATAAATTGGATTTCATAGGTGAACGGAAATTATAGATTTATAAATTGTGAAGATTATAAAATGAATAGATATTGTAAAATAAAAGATTTATAAGTAATTAATTTATAAACTAGATTTTGGCTTTTAAATAGGATATTAATAGAAATTGTTAATAAAGGAGATTTTATAAGTTGAAGTTGTTATAAAATATAAATGAAATCTTGTAAGTAACAAGATTTAAAATCTGTGAAGTTTTAAAAAGAACGACTTTGTAAATAAATGATATTATAAGTATTTAACTTATAATATAGACTTTTGGTATAAAATTGAGTTATATAAATTGAATTGGATTGATAAAGGAGATTTGTAAATCGAAGTTATGTATAGAAATGAAATTTATAGACATTGTTTATAAATTCGAAATTAATGGAATTTGATAAATCGAATATAGAAGTTTAGTAAAGGAGTTATATTCATGATTTTGAACAGTGAATATATTATTAAATAAAATGGATATGATTTGGGGAAGGGATGTTTTAAATAGGATTTAAAACGATTTAAAGATGTTTTAAAATGTACTAAACATTGAAAACATAGATTTCAACATTCATTGTTGAAATATACGATTTCGAGAAATAAGGAAATGGTGGACTATAGCACTGTTGTTATAGTAAATGATTTCCGAAAGGAAATATTTTGTATAGTATTGGGATTTATATATCTATTTTAATTTCGAATCCCTATACTAGTGATTTTGGGTTGTCGTAACGATGTTTTACGCAACATTCGTTTTGACCCAAATAAATGTGATTAAGAGAATGTTTTCCTTAAAGAATGAAAGATATACTTAATTATGGTTTAAGTATATTGAATATTTTCAAATTGTTGAAAATAAATAGATTTGTGAATTACTTATTATTAAATAAGTATGGAAAATGCTTTTCCAATATGAAATGGAACGTTTTTGAGAATTTATCCTTTTGAAGATAAATTGGAATTGAATATTTGAAATCTATTGAAAACCGTAGATCAGTAGATATTTTGAAATATAAATTCACTATGGAATTTATAAATGAAAAGGGAAATTGGTTTCAAAATAAACGTTGATTTATTTTGGAAGTTTAGAAATTATATATCTTGTAAAGATATTTTTAGGGAAAATAAATAATTTGAAAAATTATTTGGAATCTGATGATGTTGCGCATCTTTATTGATAGTTAAATAACCGACTATCAATATTTACCTTTAAAAAAGGTATTTGTTGTGATTGCTTGAATTGAATGCCACACTTATTTTTTAATAAGCGCTCACTATTCGGGTTAGCCGGGAAAGGACCTTGGGGTCGTATAACCCATTCCGAATATGTGATACGTCGTTATGAATTGCATTTGATGACCGGTGTTGAAGACCGGATATTTATGAAAACGGAAGGATTACCGTCGAATGTTTCTGCATCGGCTGATCCCCGATATAGAAATTTATTACCCTTTGCGATGGGAAGTTCGGTCGTGATTAGTGAATATCCAGATTGCAAGGGCTTCTTTGGAAGTGCCTTCGGTTCCATTCGATCCCGGAACGGACTTGTATGGATGTGTGTCTGACATTACAATTTGAGATGTAAAGCTGGTTTCTATCAAATATATTTCCATTGGTGGCGAAGAATTTATTCTCTTAGCTTAACACCCTTAGAGGTTATGTAGTTGATTGTTACTAGTGATACATTCCTAAATTGGTAATGTGGCATACGAAGTGCTGTTGAGCATTAGATGAACAAAGCACGACTTTTGTTTAAAAGCGTGGCTTTATGGATGAGACTTCGTCGGACCTCACACCCCGGAAATGGTCAAAACAGGAATAATGCAGCAAGGTTCTAGGGAGTAGCGCCCATTAGTGTATGTTTGTAACGACCCGTATTTGTACGGATCAAAACATTGTTAAACTGAATGCTTTAAGTCATATTGTTGATAAGTCGTATTGTTGTTAAGCCGTGTGGAGCTTAGGCTGAGTTGAGAGACTTATAGGTTGTGACGAGTTAGCAGGTTAGAAGGCCACGGGTTAATGAGTTACGGCTTATAGATGTTACGACCTAAGACTTAAGTCGTAAGCGACTTAGTGGGATAGTGGTTAGGTCGCATGGATGTTGGTTTAAGTCGTGTGGCCGAGTTAAGGTAGTAACCGACCTATAGGACGACCGATCTATAGTGTTTGACCAACCTAAGGGTTACCGGGTTAAGAATTTACGACCTATAGATTCGAGCGACTCATAGGTTGTATGATGGATAAGTCGGCACCCAGTTAGGTCGTTAGGTCGTATGAGTGTTGGGTCGTTGGGTAGTTTAGGTCGGTGGCGACCTAAGGAGAAGAAGCGACGACTTAAGGGTTGCCGAGTTAGTGGAGTTAACGACCTAAGGAATTTAACCTACATAAGTATTTGACCGACCTAGGAGGATTAACGACCTAAGTTTACTGTGTATAGATAGGTCGTAAGCGACCTAAGATAGGGGGTGTGTTAGGTCGAGTGGATTTGATAGGTCGTAACCCAGTTAGGTCGTGAGCGACCTAAGTAAGTCGTTGAGTTTTTGGGTCGTGTGATAAGCCTCGTCCCAGTTAGGTCATTGGGAATGGTAGATCGGCAATAGTTAGGTCGCTGGGTAGTTATGTGGTGCAGTTAGGTTGTTAGACGACCTAAGGTAGGTTGCATAGATTGTTAGGTCGTTGACTCGGTATTGAGTTAGGTCAGCTATGTCGAGTCAAGGTTAGGTCGTTCAAGCCGCTTAAGGGTTAGGTCGACACATGCTAAGTCGTTAGCGACTCACTGATAGGTCGCGCTGGGTTGTTAGGTCATTGAGTAAGTTAGGTCGAAGATTCTTTAGGTCGGCAACGACTTAAAACCGAGCCTACGAGTTACGACCTAAGGGGGCGTCTAGCCTATAAATACGTGACCATTTGTGCACTTTTTGGCACCGGTTTTTGAAGCGACGAAGTGCTGCCATTTTGAGAGCTCGACTACAACATTTCTTCACTTCTTTTCTCCACTTTGATCGAGTGCTAACATCCATCCAAGATCGAAGATCAAGATCGAAGATCCAAGAGCCAAAGTTCAAGATCTTCATCCAACGAAGTGAGATTTCATCGTTTCAAGCGGGATTTCGACGAATCAAGCTTGAATCTTCGCTGTCCAGATCTGAAGTTGATAGTTTTTGAAGTGTTTGGGTGATTCGGTGAGTGGTAGTTATCTCTCACGCGGACCCAAAGGAGTATATTGGATCGGTGGTTTGTTTATGTGTTGTAGATAGTGATTTCATACATTTTCCTTAGATCCAAGTGTAGATCCATTACTTATGAAGATGTTTACTTATGCAAGTTCATTCATCAAGTTGTAGAGACAAAACCCATGATTTATATTTGTTAGATCTATGCTAAAAACCCATGATTCATGTATGTTAGATCTATGCTCATTTATTTACGAAATTGCCATTGTAGTTATAAATGCCTATTTAGACCATGTTTGATTACTTGATTGCTTAAGCTAATGATTGATTTGATAGGTTGCTATGTATGTTAGTTGATTGATAGTTAGATCTAGACAAGATGGTCGAAGATGATTCAAAAGCTAAGTGGAAAGGCTCTTGAATGGTGAAAGCTGCTTGTGGCATATGAAGCGGATGATGAAGCTCATATGGATGGATTCGATGATGATGGACTTTGCTATGATTAGAGGAAGCAAAGTATGATGATGAAATGGACTTTGCCATGATATGTTGAGGCTAAGTATGATGATGAGATGGACTTTGCTAAGATGCGTTGGAGCAAAGCATGATGTGGAAGCCTTGGTTTAATCCAGACGGGATCATCCCAAGCATGTTGATTACTCGATGATGCGGTTCGAGTTGGTGGATAATGGTGGGCTCGAGAGGCGCTTGAGCTATAATGGGAAGAGTCGTCGAGGAGGATGACTAGAAGGCTGAGATCTTATCATTATTGAAGGTTCTAGCAAGCTCAAAGCAAAAGTACGTTGGGTAGATCCGTTATACCCAGGCACGGGTCATGATGACGTGCTAGTACTCTGGGTAGATCCGTTATACCTAGGCACGGGTCATGATGACGTGCGGAGTTATGTCTAGAACCGGGGTTGCCATTAGCCCTCGACGGATGGTTGAAAGATGAGTTGGTCGTTCAATTAACGATAAAATCAAGGCAATGATAACAGTGATAGCCAGAGTCATGGATGTTTGGTTGTACCATCATTCGGTCTCAAGAGCGGTGTTTTCTGGGTGCTTATCTGATAGGCCTTGGGGGTTTGTATTGGGAAAACATCGACCTTGACTCGAGTGATTATTGCTTTACTTTAATTATCTGCTTTGCTATATTTGCCTCTTCTTAGTGTGTGTCTGGGGGCTATCACTGTAGAAAGAGGTGGAGTGGGATGGTTTGGGTTCCTATTCCTTTTTATCCTTTATGCTCTTTTGGTATGTTTGACAGTTGATTTACTGCTCACTAAGACTTTGTCTGACTCAAGGTTTTATGTCTCCTCTTATTACCTTGGGCTGTTCATCCATGTTGGGATGGGCATACTAGGTAGCAGGTGATAGGTGCTGTTCTTTGTGATTGACGATGTTGATGACGAAGACGAGCTGGAGGCTTTTGCATATTATTTCATATTATATGTACTGGGTGTTCCGCTGCTTGTATATGCTTTGAGTGTTATGTAGTGAGGCTTTGATGTATGGATTATTCATATGTTGTACAAAACTACTATGATGCTTATATGATGATATTCTGTTCTATGGAGCTTCACTATATATATTTCTCTATTGTATTTTATCCATGCGCTGTGAGTTATGATAGATTCTGCGATGTTTATTTTTACCTTGACTATCGTCCATGGCTGCCTGGCACACCTTTGAGCGCACTATTTCCTTGTTTTGGTAAGGGAGTCATGGGCGGTCGTCACAATGTTCATTCCTTCCGGATAGTGGTGGTATCATGGTATGGAGCCCAGATACTTAGCCTATGTTGTTGCTGCAAATTTATTACTTTGTGGTTGTTGGTTATCGAGGATCCTCGGGATAGATCAGTTACGATCGGCGGATGACATACGCGTGTCCATAGTTACCTATATTTGCAGAGGTAACCCGACCTTGTGTTGGCAGAGATCCGGTTAGGTTCTCGGGACGTCATTCCAGAGGCATTCCATGTGGCAATGGGAAGTTCCTTGGCCTGACCATTTGTTGGAAATCCAAAGAAACAATACGAGCCTTGTACGGTTTTAGTTGTAGAACCTGCCATTTACTTATGGTGGTCACCACTGTTTAGATGGTAGCTATAGTAGGCATACGATAATGGTCGTATGTTTGCTAAGATTTATATTCTACTTTCGAAATTGTTTTCTACACTATGCACTAATAATAATATCAAAAATGTTTTGATTTTTGCGTAGTAAGCATCTTTGACTATCATAAGGAGAAATCTCCTCCGATTCTGCGTTTGCATTGTGTGTGTCCGTGGGAGGTCTTATGGTAGTCTTATTTTCCAAAAAGCATTGCGAATTTACCTTAAAAATATTTCTTTGTTTTGTTTTTAAAGAATAAACTGTTTTAAGTTATCACACCAGTCCCATGACTGACCTGGAGATTGTTTCCCTTCCTAAACTCTGGGTGCCCACCAATTTCCACATGGGCAGTCTAGAGTTAGGTTATCAGGTCATTCTGGATTCGGGTGTTGCTACAGAAATCTGGAGGCGAGCTAGATGGCGAAACTTATCACTTATATATGTAGTATTCTGTTCCGCTGTTTGTTTGTTGTAAACACTGATAATGAATGTAATGTGATGTGATGTAATGTAATAAATAATACAGTTCTTTTGTCTTAATGATTATTCATTTATCTATTATATGTTGTTCCGCTGCGATTGTGAGATTCTGATATTGTTCTGTTGTTTCTTTCTGTTCGGTTCCGTCTTTCTCTCTCTTCTTCTACCTCTTTCTTCTTCTTTAACCATAAAGTTTCGGAAGTTTGTTCCTCTTTGGCAGGATTTTTATGGAATGTTGCCAGGTCAAAGGAGTACGGATTTTTGGGTCTTTACAAGTGGTATCAGAGCATATGGTTAAGCGACACCATGGCTCTGTTGGGTGTTACTCATTAAAGATATAGTCAGTAGTACTCTAAAATGAGTTTGTGTGTAATAATAGATATGAGCGCGTATTTGTTAGTGAATATAAAATGATTTTATATTGTGTTGATTGATTTATTGAGTGGCATATGAACCTTCGTCAGCGCGGTCTGCACAACTGTGCCGAAAGGGTTTCTAAACACTTGAGTAGAACAATCCGACACAGTTTTATCTTAAAAAAATCGGGTAAATGAAATAATTTTACCTAAAACTATTTTTGTATATAAAAGAAATAATTTTTTATAGATTATTATAGTATATGGATGCATGGTTGTTAGGTAGTAATAATATTAAACTATTTCCATTGAAATTGAAATAGAATTGAAATCATTGTTATATGAAAATTGAAATAAAGATAAGAAAATGAAATCCATATACAAATGAAATTTGAGAATGTAAATTATAAATGTGATTTATAATTAGAAATAGAATTCCAAGGAAGTTTTTGGAAATGTTTTTGGAAATTTTCGTACTCGAGCCACCCTAGGTTTCTTTAGCAGACCTATTCTCTGAAAAAAAATCACGTACTCTGTCCCCTTCGTTTTCTTTTATTACGCGAGCTAAAGCTTCTCGTTCAAAAGAAAATAAAATAAAACTTCCCCTGTTAAAATAAAAATGGCCGCTCGTTCCCTCCCCTCAAATTTAGAATCAAATAAAAAGCTTCGTTAAATTCAAATCAATGGCCACTTCTCCTTTCTCAATCAAAATCGACTCTTCCCCTGTTACCATTCAACAGCGACTCGTTCGAGTTCACTCGCGTGGGTGTCGCGAGGCTAGAAAGGGGAAGGGCACGCGCGCGTCATGGAGGGATTTGGGAATCGCGAGCTCGTTCGCGTGAGGTGGCAGGTCGCTGGCGATTGCGAGGTCGATAACGCGAAGGCGACGTGTACGGTGGCATGCTCGCGAATGCAGCCAACGTTAGCGGCTAGGGCATGGGTGAGTGAGACGACCGCCCATGACCCCCGCACCAAACAAGGGAGTAGTGCGCTGAAAGGTGTGCCAGGCAGCCATGGGTGATCGTCAGGGTATGGTGAAACAGCAGAATCTATCGTATTACTCACAGCGCATGGATAAAATACAATAGAGAAATATATATAGTGAAGCTCCACAGAACAGAATCTCATCAAATAAACTCTAAAGTAATTTGATACAAGATCTGAATAGCCAATACATCAGGCCTCACTACATATCACTTGTAACAACCCTGTATTTTGTAATTATTTAATTGTATATTTTAATTTTTTTAATGTAACTTTTTGATTTAAAAACTTATTTTTACTTATTTGAAATGATTAAATTTATTATTTAAATATAATCTTGATTTTTATATGAGTTATAATTCCAAACTTGTGTAAGTTGAATATTTGCCTGAAATGCTGATTTTGGTCAAAATAGTCAAACTGTGACTTTCAACTTAAAATTTTAAAAGTTTTAAAATTTAAATTTTATCTTTTATTATGAAAGTACGTAAAATTTTAAGAACACTGCTTTTTGTTTCGTTGAAAACGGATTTAAATTGCAAAAGTTATATTGTTTTCAATATTGTGTGTATATTGGGTTATTCAGCAATAGTCTTTATTTTAAATTTTATATAAATGATATTTTTATTTGATATATCTTATCCTAACCTGTATATTTATGTTATATTATGTATATTTTTACTTTTAGATATTTTTAAAATGATAATATAATTTTTCCAAAATTTACTGTATGTATTTCCTATTTTTAAAGGCTGTTTCTAATTTTCTGCTATTTTCTTCATATAAATTTTACTAAGTTATTTTTTTTTTATTTTGTGAATGCATTTTTATCTTATGTTATTTTATTTTTTATAACTATTTTTACAAGTCCATGAAGATTTTCTAAAGTTCATTTGAATTTATTTCTAATTTTTAAAGCCTAGTCTGCAATTTTAAGCCATTTTCTTAATTTAATTATATATAATTAAAATTTATTTATTTATTTTATGAATTAACTTTGATTTTCTGTGTTTTACTTTATTTTATTCATTTTACATGTATTTAAATTAAACTAAATTTTTCCAAAGTGTATTGAAGTTATTTCCAATTCTTAAGTCTAGTTTTCATTTTCTGTGCTATTTTTCTTATTTTAATCATATCTAAATAATATTTAATTATTAATATTTTGTTTACTGTTTTATTTTAGAATTTTAACTGAGATTATAATTATTTTCAGTTATTTAGATGTATATAAATATATATGAGAGATTTGAAAAGGTTTAAAGCTAAGAAACGTAAAGACGTTTTAACGTTTCTTTTTCAGTTTCTTTTGTCATCAACACATCAGTTATTTTAGACCCCCCTTACTCTATCTTCAGCCGACTTCCCTTTTCATTATTCATGAAGTTTCTCTTTCTCAAACCCTAAAAAAAGGGAGGGGGGGGGGAAACCATGGCCTCCATCTTGCAAAATCGGGTAAGTTCTTCTTCTTCTTTTCACTATTTTTCAATGTTTTTCACCTTCCTCTTCTCCTAGTTTTGCTCGGCTCTACCACCTTCATCTCCACCGACCACCACCATCACCATACATACCAGCAACCATCACCTATTCCCACCTCCAGATCTGGCCATGCCATCCAATGGAAGCCATCACCCAAAATTTGCATAAAACTCTTCCAAAAATGCCTAGACAAGCCACTATACTCCACCTGCCTCTTCCTATGCACCTTGGCCACCCCTTAGCCACCACCACTAGCCACTCCACCACCTTTAGCCACTGCTCCAGCTACTTTCTAGACCTGTACAAACATGGCCAAGCCACCACATGCCCATGGCCGAGCCAAGAATGTCACAAAAACTCAACTTATTTAACCTTGACCCTATGTATGCTTTATGTTGCACCACTACACCTTCATCTCCACTTGTTGCCTTGCCTATATGATGTTAAACCAGACCTATATGATGCCATACCTGAGCCAAAGTATCATCATAGCCAAGCATAAGTGTCCCTTAGGCCAAGCATTGAAGTGGTTGAAGCAAGGTCCAATCTATCTTGTTCATTTTTGCTTTGTATTTCAAAATTGTTTCAAAGTTATTGTTGAATGTTTATATATTGTCTTATTTGTTTTGTTTTGGTTTGTTGATACAAAATCATATCTTGGCAACCTTTCAACTCAAATCAAAAGTCGTGCAATTGTGCTTGTCGTGCCTTTGGAGTCGTGCTTGTATGTTGTTTTGGTCTCTAGCTTTGAAAAGGTGAGTCTTTCTCACTCTGACATTTATACTTATGAAAAGTGAATTGATGACAAGTGTTTAGTAATATAAAATGTTTATGCAAGTTAATGATGATCATATGATATGTTATGCCATGTTATTACCATGTTATTACTATGTTAAAACTATAAATTTTCACCTGACATCTGATATATGACTGTATATTGTGATATTGACCTTGTTTATATTATTTCTGTATATGATCACACTGCAAGTTCCCTGTTAGAAAAAAATGCTATGGGCTGAAATGATAGGCCTGAATGGTTTTAAATTATTCATTTTGACTTGGGATTGCGGGTTTGAAGTGATAAAACCCGGATTTTCTTTGTAAATTATGGGTTGAAATGATATATTACCCGTATCACTTTACCTAGCGTAGAAAATTTTATACAGGCCCGTAGTTAAAATATGTTTTTATAAAAATTTTAAAATATTTTACAAATTTAATTATTATAATATTTTTGTTTTAAATTTAATAAAAAAAAAATTTGTAAAGTATTATTGATTTTCTGGAAATCTATAAGTTAAATAAATTATGGAAAGGTTAGAAATATGAATGTAAGTTATTTTGGAATTTTGATTCAATTATAATTGGAAATTAAATTGAAT
The DNA here is from genome assembly GCA_030765085.1 of Allium cepa. Classification (NCBI taxonomy): domain Eukaryota; kingdom Viridiplantae; phylum Streptophyta; class Magnoliopsida; order Asparagales; family Amaryllidaceae; genus Allium; species Allium cepa. The sequence continues at coordinate 52,956,002 of CM060943.1, read as the reverse complement.
ATGAAATTATGATAAATTTATGATAATTTGAATTTAAATGAATTTAAAGTGATTTTATATCATATTAATGATTTTTAATAAAGTTGAAATGTGCAATGAATGAATATTTTAAGTTGAAATTTTGAAATATAACTAAAATTGAAAATTTATGAAATTGACGTAAAAGTGAACTCTTAGCTAAGTAAATAAAAATAAAACTAAGTTATATTTGAGAATTTGAACTTAAGTGTTAAGTTGAAATTTAATGAAATGGATTTTAAATTTGAACATTGCATTTTAATAAGTGAATTATTATTAAATCTTGACTTTTGAATGGAAATTTAACTTTATAAAATCATGACTTGAGGAAAATTAAATGATGTTTATAAATGTGATAAATGTATGATTTTATAAGTTAAAAATGTTTTGAATAAAAATAAAATTGGTAAGAGAAATTTTATTGAATATTTGAAGTTAATTGACTGCAAATGCTTTTAATTACAATTTAATGATATTACGACATTTGTAAATGCTGAAGTTGATGATAATGAACTAAAAGCTAAACTGAATTAAAAGCTACTATAGCAATTTTTGTAAGTGCTATAAATTTTTGAATTTAACTAAGTTTATTCGAAATTTAAGTAAACCCTATTACAACATTTCAAAATTTTGTCTTTTGCTAAATTGAACTGTTTTGAATGTAACTTTCCGTAGCGTTTTCTAAATACTGTGAACTGTGAATTTTCACTGTTTTGATAAACTTAAGTGAATAAATGAACTTTGGAAGTTGAAAATTTTGGAAATTTAATAATTTAATTATTAAACATAATAACTTCATTGTAATGAATAAAAATGATTTTGGATTATAAACTGTTTTGAAATATGAATTGAAATGGTATTTTAAATTTAATAAAATGAATAATGATTTGAAATGAATGTGGTTTCGAAAAGATATAACTATTTTGATACGTTAAAATGATTGAAATGTGGTTTCGAAAATATATAACTCTTTTGATACATTAAAATGATTGAAATGTGGTTTCGAAAAGATATAACTATTTTGATACATTAAAATGATTGAAATGTGGTTTCGAAAAGATATGATATTTTGATATATTAAAACGATTTAAACAAAGTTTTGAAAGATATGATATTTTGATGTTAACATGATTTGAAAGGAAGTTTTGAAAGGATATGATAATTTAATATATTGAAATGGTTAGAAATGACTTGATATTTATTTTGATAAGTATTTGAATTTGAAAGATATGGCATGTTGATATATTGAAATGGTTTTGGAAATGATTTAATCTTTATTTTGATAAAGATTTAGATTGAAAAGGATACTTTATTTTGAAGTATAAATTATTGTTTTAAAGTTATAACTACGGGTTATAATAACGATGGGTTGTTAAAGAGACCGGGATCGAATATTGTCTTATAGCCGGCCAATACCGAAAACCACTTTAACAACTGTGTACGCGGTGGAGATTCCAGAATGAAGTAGGATGGTGGCGACGTTCTCGAGGTATATTACGTGGACCCAACTCCCGTGAGTTGGCATATATGACTTAAACAGGAGCTATACCGGGCTACACAAAGGGTCCACTACAAGGAAAAACGTTTTTAACAGCAAAGAGGCACAGCGTTTTCTTTGTGAATGCTGATAAAAGTATGTAGTGAATTAAATTTTGGAACGTGGAACGCTGTTTAAAGTGACCCGCTTTATTTTTAGATTCACAGTTAACTGGCCACCATAATTTCTTCTCTCCCACGTAGAGCAGAAAACAATCGACTTCCAATCTTCCCCAAAATTATTTTAAACCTAATTAAAACTGAAATCTCCCATGAAATTTCGTTCGTACTCTAGTTTCGCCTGCAACATCTAGTTTGCTCTAGCCCTAACATCTGACGGTGAATGAAAATCGGTGAAATGACGATCCTTTCCCCGGATGATTGACGCTGATTATACGTCCGGCAATTTATTTTCACTTTGGAGAAATCAAGCCAATTGTTTCGATCCCATTTCATTCACTGTTTTAATTCATTTCTCGATCATCAGTTTTTATGTTTTTTGATTATTAATTTTTATTGAAATTTCAGGAAAATCGAGCAGTCAATGATGACAAAGGAAAGGCTGGTTTAAGAGCTTTCGCCCTGCCAGGTTTAAGAGCTTGTGCTGTTCATTTCATTCCTTTCTTGGATGTCTGAGACTGTTTTACTTATATTTATACTATCAATCTATCAATTTAATCTCGTAAATGTCTTTTTTCTCCTGGAATCATTCTTATACAGTGATAAATTGACAATCCATAGTAGCTATGAATGTCTATAGGTAACCTCTTTTGCTCTGTTGCTTAAAAAGTTGCTGTACTCAGTGCTTGATTTCTGTTTTATCTGTTCCAACATGAAATGTGTGTACCGTTGGCTTCTACTTTTACTGTCCTTCGATTTTGTCATTTGCTTAGAATGTTTATTTTATTTTTTGTTTTTATAATTTTTCAGGGCCATGATTTTCTTAACTTGTTTTGGTAGTAAGCATTGGTGATGCATAATTGATAATTTCATCTATTGGAAATAAACTAAATCTCTTTTAAGAATACGGGCAGATGGACTAATTCTGCAAATCACTGATTATTATGCATGCATGACACTGCTTACAAGTACTTTTTAAAAGTTGATATGAAAATGACCAATTTCATTTAAAACCTACATTCCTCTCATTTTCACTTTCATTTTCATTTATTATTTTTCGATTAAGCCAAAAAATGACTAATTCTGAGTGTTGCTCTATTTTGCAAACCCGAGGTTCACTCAGTTTCCTCAATATTGAGAATACCTATTATTGCAAAAATGATTTTATTCGGTTTTGAAAAACTAAGATTACTTAACTGAGTTATTTCAATTTCACAAAAATGAGTGTTTGATGTAATCAACATATGTATATTATTATGCTCAAGCACTTGTTGAAAAATGTTGTCCTTTCTGTTATAGCAAAAGGTTGAAAATGTATTTCGATTGTTACATCATAATTGCCAAGTTTTTGTAAAAGTTTGTGTCTATATAAGTGGATAACATGGTAAGTTGTTCGTTTATTTTTCACTTAAAGAGAACAATGGTCCAAGCTTATTGTTTCCAAATTGTTTGCAACCTCATTGAATAATAAGTGGACATATAATCGAAAAGTCTTGCTCATGCGGCCGCACTTTTCTCCTTATAGGATTTTATTAATTCACTATCTTTATCAAATATTCTTAGATGCGACGGTCAACTATCAGGAGACGATGAATCATCGATGCTACTTTTCCAAATGCACTTATGCTTCTCCCGGTGATGCTCATTTGACCAACACCAATATTAAGAAACACCAGGCAATGAGTAGGTATAATTTTTCTAAACTACAAATCAATTTCATGTTTTTCATAGTTTGTTTGATTTTATCCTGAAATGAGGCCCAAAGCTCACGTGATAGAAGAACATGTTACGCCGGTAATCTTGTCGAGTATCCTTGGACAAGAGCAGATTCTCCAACTCAGTAGCCTTTTATGGGTAAGTTGTCTTCCACAAAAGCATCTTTGGTTATAATTTCATTGAACATTTGTTTCACAAAAACTTTTTTGGAACAAACTTCTCAAATAACTAATTTGAATTATAATATGAATATGATGAATTATAATATGAACATTAGTAATAAATCCAGCTTTATCGACTTGAAGAACCAAAACCTAACAGTGTTTCGATAACCTAATAAAACATTGATAAGCATAGCTATATCATAGTTTTTTAACATCTTTAGTAAGTGGTAGCTTGTTAGCCCTTTGAGGACTTTTCATCCTCAGTACTAGTAGTTCAGTAAAGCTGTTGTCCAGTTGTCTGATATCATTTCAAATTAGAACCATTACAGCAAATGTGACTATGCTCAGCTCCTAAACACTACTTGTGCCATAATAATATTATCTGTTTCATCAAGTTAGAAAAGTACAAAACTGTTTAATATTGCTCAATGTGCAGCAGAAAAGAATTTGTTACAAGATAATTCATTGAGTAAATATAAATATATCCTTTTGAGGCATAGTTTTTTTTTTCCTCTCAAGGGATAAGAAGGCCTTTTTTTATGCATTAGATCTGGGTGGCTCAAACTTCCTAATACTGAAGGTCATATTAGTGGGAGGGAAATTAGAGTTATTGATACTGAATTTGTGCAAACGTCAATATATTAAGAACTGATGTATGGTACTATAGAGGTTGCTGTCTATCTTTTCTCCATGTTTTATCTAATCAATTATATAAAATATGCATTCATTATTTTTTTTAAATCTTATCTTCATTTGATAACATAGGAATTGTTCGACTTTATTGCCTCTACACTAAATAATTTTGCTACCAAAGATGGAAAACTTCATTCACTAAGGAGAGGCAAGGAGAGATTGGTTTCACATTTTTTTTTCTAGTCAAGCAGACTTCAAAAGATTCAGGCATTTTGATCGAGTTGACCAAAAGTTTTGTTGTTTTTGGGAAGGTAACTTTTAACTTCAGTGTAAAATCTAGTTACATGTATACCGTTTATGTTTTATTTGGTGATCGAATTAGATTAAGTATTTTTGGCATAAAAATATTTTGAGTTTTACTATTTTATTAATACTTATTGAAACTAAGTTTTTCGCAAATTACAAAAATATACATATAAGAGTATTGTTTGACATTTGGTTATTTGAGTATACATATGCACTATATTCATGCCTAAACAAATTTTACTATAGCCTTTGATTACAAAGTTTCATTAACTTCTCATACACGTAGTCATACAAAGTATTTAAATTCACATTATGGTTTTTTCTATCTGCCTGCACATTCTTCATGGATGTGTTTTTTATACTATAAGCAACTAATTCTAACTCTATATGTAAGTATGTATGTGTAAGTGTATTCTTTTGATAATAAAAATAAAAGTATTTGTAAGTGTATTCTTTTGCTTCAATCTCACTCCTAAGTTGGGACATGATCTTTGCCACCCTATAAAATGTCCTTATTGATAAGTCGAAGTGTGTGAAGGCTTTACACATATTTTTGTAAGTGCACAGGCAGTAATTGATGGGGTTGTTCCTTTATTAATTTACAAAGTGCGACATTCTAAATCACTATAACATTATTTTTTTGAACATGGTTCATTATTGGCAACAAGTATCGATTTCAAGGATCGAATTCATTATCTTTAATCTTGTAGTTTGAACTACTGACCAATTGATACAACATTATTGCTGTTATTTAGTGTTTAATGAGTTATGACATACACTATCCAATTTTGTATTTGTAGTAGTTTTTGAAGAGGTTATGATTCAAAATTTTGAAGATTTTAGGGAGGTTGATGTTTTTATTGAGGTATATGGTTTAGATCCATAGTAGTTAAGAGGTCGGCAGAAAAAATTGTCTAACGTAACAAGTAGTGCATCAGATAAAGTTTTCTATGCTTATAATGAATAATATCCATGCTTCAACAATATTAGATTTTCTAGGTTTTTTTTAAAGTTTTGTGTTAATATATATTACAATAGTGCTTTATGAAATTAAATATCAGAAGCACTTTCTCTGATGTCTTCATTCTTTTATTTATTTTATACAGATTTTTGAAAGCAAGAAAATTTGATATTGAGAAAGCAATAATCATGTGGGCCGAAATGCTCAGGTGGAGGAACGAATTTGGTGCTGACACTATTCTAGAGGTAATTATAGCTTATTTGCCTTTTTTACTTGCCAAGTTTGATTGAGAAGCACCAGTTTTTTCAAGCTTAGGAGATTCTGCTTGTGTAATGATGTTATAAACAATACAGAGCAGTGTACTGGAAACACTAGCAAGTGGGATGGTGCTATAAGCAACAAAGAGCTGTGTAATGGAACAGCTAGCAAATGGAATGAAGTTATAAACAACAGAGAGCAGTGTAGTGGGAACACTAGCAAATGGGATAATGCTCTTATTAATTATGAGCAATCAAATGGAAAGGAGATTGTACATTTGAATGAGAAGAATGCAAGCAGTCCTATTGATTTTGAAAGCCTATTTCCATTAAAGCGTATTCCTCAGGTAAGTCTAATATTGATCTTTCCGATCAAATGGGATAATGATCTTATTTATCTTTGATTTGTGTGCGATTGTTGGTATAAGTCTAATATTCTTGCCAACGCTGGTAAAAAAAGTTTAGAAATTGAATTGCTAGCTTCTCACATCAGTGAATATTAGAAGCAAGCTTGACATTTCTTCTTTAAGATGAATATAGTTTATGAGGTTATTGTAAAAATATATAAATGTTCTAAATGATCTTTAAGTTAACTTGTCCACCTTCACTCTACCTTTTTTTTTCTTTCTTGGTTTTGTTGCAGGTGGGGGATCTTATTGCATATCGCCTTATTGAGATGGCATCATCATGATGTCCTTCTATTACTCCATTTCGAGTTTGTCCTTCACCAAATCACAAATTTTGAACTTGGTAATGTGATTTAAACTCAAATATCTCTAACATCCTTCTTTATTAATTCTAGATTGGAGAGGTCACCTCATATAATAATTTGACATTGAACATAGTCTTAGTTCCATTGCCTGAGTATCCTATTTTTACCAACAACACACAAAAGTCTTCCTTATATAATGAAGATGGAACTTTGCAGGTAACAGATAATAACGCATCTTACACTTTTCCTTTGAAGAATAATAATGAACTAACGACAATTATTGCAGACTCACTATCCGTCACTTATTGACGTGCGCCTGTTCAGGGCATATGATTCATTCGAAACATCTTCAGAGTCTTTTGAATTTATAGAAAGAGAAAAGAACCCTCAAATAGCAAAAACTGCTCTTATGGATAAATGGGAACAAGCTTTAGTCGAAGATGGCTTCAACGCTAAGGAAATAGTCGCTCAACCATCAGGACTAAAGTTAAAGAACTATAGTATGTTCAGCTGATTTGTTAGTCTGGTCATCATTTTCTCAAAATCAATATAAAAATATGCTCAAACTTCTTGCTGCAAACAAAGTAGACATAATGATTCAGACAAGTCGGTACTTATGTAAAGGGTTGTAGCCAAAAACCTTTAATTCCCAGGGATACCCTATCTATAGTGCAAAAAATTATTTGAATTTCATCTTAAATTGTCCGAACAAACTTATGGATGTTATTCTGCTCTATGTCTTAACCAAAAGAGAAGAAAAAACTGTAGAAATCATTGCTAATGAGAAATCTAGTTTTCATAACACACTTAGTTCAATTGTTGCTCCTTTGCTTGAATCTAGACTGCTTTGGATTGTTCCTCTTCTTCTTTATTACGGCTTACAACATGCCTTTGTATGGTAAATTATTCGTATACCTATTACCTACCACTAATGAGTTTACCCATTTTCTAATGTTTTGTGTTATTATCTTTTCTTTGTAGGGCTGAGTTCACAAAACAGGTTGTAGTACCAGCACTTGGAGTATACGGTGTAGGTGGTGCACTGGCTGTTTATGGAGCCACGGATGCAATAGTAAGTTTAATTATTCAAGCTGTTACATGTTTACTTCCTTCAGTTACATGTTTACTTCCTTCAGTTACATGTTTACTTGTTAAAAATTTCATAACTTGTGCAAGTGCGTATCAGTACATTAATATAACTTTAAAAAGAAAAAAGTTGAAGGAACTAGTTGAATCATCAGCTGTAATCCTCAGCTTCAAATATTGTCTGATATGTTTCTTGATGATAAGAAAGCAGTCTGATTTTGATCTATAATTCTCGATAGGGTTGGCTTAATTCTAGATGCTATGATTTTCGTGATGCCCTTGTATATTACAGAACAACAGGCTATCGGTCGGAATTGATCAACAACAGTTGGATTGCTGATTTTCGGTATCATTGCAAGGTTTGTTGAGTTTACTCCTTTTAGAAGTTTATTTGTTTTGAAAAAAATGGTGGATTGCTTTACAAAATGTAGGAGCTATGTGTTTCCATGTATGTTTATAGAACAGCGTGTTGAATCCATCAGGACCACCAGTGCTTGTAGAATTTAGGCTAAAAAGCGCCTCTTTGATTTCTACATCAGTAACAGAGGTTATGATATTACATGCTTCGGTGTTGCTTATTCTAGGAAGGCCGAGAGATGGAATTAAGGAGATGTCAATGGTGTCAGTGTTATCATTCATAGAGTGGTGGAAGAAATCAAGAAAAGCTCTGTTGATATTTGGGGCTTCAGTATGGAGTGTTCCCTGCATATCAGTGATGTCGGTAATCTTTACTTTTGCTTGGTTTATCTTCAATGCGGTGTGGAAAAAGGCAGTATTTCTGTCGCCTTCGAAATGATATTCCGTTCCAAGTTTTTGCTTTACCATTTGCAATTCATCCTCCATTGCTGCTGTTAGCTTAATAGTGAGTTTATATTCTAGACTTGATAGTTGCATGTTATAAGGCTGTGCAAGCATTAATTAATGACTAAGTGTAGAAGAGCTGTTCCCTTATGTCAGAACTAATTTTTGCTCCTTTGCCAAAGGTTGCAGTGGACCAAGGCCTAATTTTTTTTTTGTTGCAATTTTTCATCTTCTCCAGCAGTACGTACATATGGTCGCCGTGAATTATAGTGTTCCATCCCTGCAAAAAAACATGCTCAAAGTCCTTGTGTTTAGTGCAGAAGTTAAAAAATCTAAAAGGAGGAAAAGTTAGCTGTTGATTGGCACCCCATTTGAGGATAATAGGGCTGTAGTCAGAGATCAAGGGGGCAGTGACATGGGATAGTAGAGATGTCCAGGTTGACAAGGCTAGATGGTTTATGAAACAATGGTCAAGGGTGCAATATGTTCTGGGGACGGATAGTTTCTTGCTGTTCCAAGTGTATGTAGAGCCAAATGTAGGAGCAGGGAGAATGGAAGCATTAGATAAGGTTCCTTTAAACTATGCTGATTCTAATTTGTCTAAAGTATCTGCAGTTGCATTTGTTGCCTTGGTTGTCGGTGCAGATATTGTGCCTTTGTCCATTGTCGTAGGATATTAGTTTATAAATATTATCGTTGTTTATGAATTTATGTAAACTTTGTTTATGGATATTGTATTCAACTTAATTTATTGAAATAGTTGATTGTTATGTTTTTATATGATATTTTTTAGTTTGATTTGTATATGTTATGTATATTATCCAGTTGAAATATAATAAAATGCTATTTAGATTAATGATACCTGTGTGTAAATATTGCAATGGGGCAACGCTGTAAAAATAGTACAAACAAACAACAGCGTTTAAACAGTGCTGTCAATTCTATGAAAAGATAATGTACATTGCTCCGACAGCATAATAAAAATGCTGTGAAAAGGGGAGCAACAACTGTGGAACGGGAGTTATACAGCGTTATTAACAATGCTGTTATATCCTATTACAGCGTTTTTAGAACGCTGTTAAAAGTTTATTTTGGTGTGGTTATAAACGCTGTTGAAACATAATACAGCACGTCAGAAACGCTGTAAAAATATTATCGACAGCTCGTAATAAACGCTGTCACAGAGATGTTTCAACAGCGTTTACAGATCGCTGTTGTAAGTTATGTATATACGACAGCATGTCGTTATACAGCGTTTCAAATAACGCCGTTGTATCATATTACAGCGTTTATCAAACGCTGTTAAAAGCCTTTTGTGGTGTAGTGGTCGCACCCTTTCATCGAGCATGCTCCATCGGAAACCATTCTATTACTTGTGTGATTCGATTCGGTGGCGCCACTTTTGATTCGGGAGTATTGTTCGAGGTGGGCGGAAGCTGCTGGCTTGTCGTCACCACCGGTCCGGGAGTGCAAACGGTGTATCCACCCTGGCATTTCTTTGCGTGCCGTGTCATCTCCACTTGTTGCCTTGCCTATATGATGTTAAACCTGACCTATATGATGCCATACCTGAGCCAAAGTATCATCATAGCCAAGCATAAGTGTCCCTTAGGCCAAGCATTGAAGTGGTTGAAGCAAGGTCCTATCTATCTTGTTCATTTTTGCTTTGTATTTCAAAATTGTTTCAAAGTTATTTTGTGTTGAATGTTTATATATTGTCTTATTTGTTTTGTTTTGGTTTGTTGATACAAAATCATATCTTGGCAATCTTTCAACTCAAATCAAAAGTCGTGCAATTGTGCTTGTCGTGCCTTTGGAGTCGTGCTTGTATGTTGTTTTGGTCTCTAGCTTTGAAAAGGTGAGTCTTTCTCACTCTGACATTTATACTTATGAAAAGTGAATTGATGACAAGTGTTTAGTAATATAAAATGTTTATGCAAGTTAATGATGATCATATGATATGCTATGTCATGTTATTACCATGTTATTACTATGTTAAAACTGTAAATTTTCACCTGACATCTGATATATGTCTGTATATTGTGATATTGACCTTGTTTATATTATTTCTATATATGATCACACTTCAAGTTCCCTGTTACAAAAAAATGTTATGGGCTGAAATGATAGGTCTGAATGGTTTTAAATTATTCATTTTGACTTGGGATTGCGGGTTTGAAATGATAAAACCCGGATTTTCTTTGTAAATTAAGGGTTGAAATGATATATTACCCGTATCACTTTACCTAGCGTAGAAAATTTTATACAGGCCCGTAGTTAAAATATGTTTTTATAAAAAATTTAAAATATTTGTAAAATTTAATTATTATAATATTTTGGTTTTAAATTTAATAAATTTTTTTTTGTAAAGTATTATTGATTTTCTGGAAATCTATAAGTTAAATAAATTATGGAAAGGTTAGAAATATGAATGTAAGTTATTTTGGAATTTTGATTCAATTATAATTGGAAATTAAATTGAATATGAAATTATGATAAATTTATGAAAATTTGAATTTAAATGAATTTAAAGTGATTTTATATCATATTAATGATTTTTAATAAAGTTGAAATGTGAAATGAATGAATATTTTAAGTTGAAATTTTGAAATATAACTAAAATTGAAAATTTATGAAATAGACGTAAAAGTGAAGTCTTAGCTAAGCAAATAAAAATAAAACTAAGTTATATTTGAGAATTTGAACTTAAGTGTTAAGTTGAAATTTAATGAAATGGATTTTAAATTTGAACATTGCATTTTAATAAGTGAATTATTATTAAATCTTGACTTTTGAATGGAAATTTAACTTTATAAAATCATGACTTGAGGAAAATTAAATGATGTTTATAAATGTGATAAATGTATGATTTTATAAGTTAAAAATGTTTTCAATAAAAATAAAATTTGTAAGAGAAATTTTATTGAGTATTTGAAGTTAATTGACTGCAAATGCTTTTAATTACAATTTAATGATATTACGGAATTTGTAAATGCTGAAGTTGATGATAATGAACTAAAAGCTAAACTGAATTAAAAGCTACTATAGCAATTTTTGTAAGTGCTATAAATTGTTGAATTTAACTAAGTTTATTCGAAATTTAAGTAAACCCTATTACAACATTTCAAAATTTTGTCTTTTGCTAAATTGAACTGTTTTGAATGTAACTTTCCGTAGCGTTTTCTAAATACTGCGAACTATGAATTTTCACTGTTTTGATAAATTTTAGTGAATAAATGAACTTTGGAAGTTGAAAATTTTGGAAATTTAATAATTTAATTATTAAACATAATAACTTCATTGTAATGAATAAAAATGATTTTGGAATATAAACTGTTTTGAAATATGAATTGAAATGGTATTTTAAATTTAATAAAATGAATAATGATTTGAAATGAATGTGGTTTCGAAAAGATATAACTATTTTGATACATTAAAATGATTGAAATGTGCTTTCGAAAAGATATAACTCTTTTGATACATTAAAATGATTGAAATGTGGTTTCGAAAACATATAACTATTTTGATACATTAAATTGATTGAAATGTGGTTTCGAAAAGATATGATATTTTGATATATTAAAACGCTTTAAACAAAGTTTTGAAAGATATGATATTTTGATGTTAAAATGATTTGAAAGGAAGTTTTGAAAGGATATGATAATCTAATATATTGAAATGGTTAGAAATGACTTGATATTTATTTTGATAAGTATTTGAATTTGAAAGATATGGCATGTTGATATATTGAAATGGTTTTGGAAATGATTTAATCTTTATTTTGATAAAGATTTGGATTGAAAAGGATACTTTATTTTGAAGTATAAATTATTGTTTTAAAGTTATAACTACGGGTTATAATAACGATTGGTTGTTAAAGAGACCGGGATCGGATATTGTCTTATAGCCGGCCAATACCGAAAACCACTTTAACAACTGTGTACACGGTGGAGATTCCAGAATGAAGTAGGATGATGGCGACGTTCTCGAGGTATATTACGTGGACCCAACTCCCGTGAGTTGGCATATATGACTTAAATAGGAGCTATACCGGGCTACACAAAGGGTCGCACCCTTTCATCGAGCATGCTCCATCGGAAACCATTCTATTACTTGTGTGATTCGATTCGGTGGCGCTACTTTTGATTCGGGAGTATTGTTCGAGGTGGGCGGAAGCTGCTGGCTTGCCATCACCACCGGTCCGGGAGTGCAAACTGTGTATCCACCCTGGCATTTCCTTGCGTGCCGTGTCATATCCTTATATCGAGCCCACTACGATTTTGGTTTTAAAGATCCGACCGCGTTAAGTGTGACGCCCCACCTCAATGCCCACGCTAGCCAAGAACACTACGGTGTAGTGCTGTCAACTAGCACGGAGAATAAGGCTGTTGAGGAGCGACCATCCGTGTAATTGCTTTGTGCGAATACCGATATGTTAGATAGTATAAACATGCATTCTATTTCAGGAGGAAATCTGACGTATCGATACAAACTCAAAGATACTACACAGTGGCTATAATAGTTTAGGTCACAATATATAATAATAACACAGATAATATAAATAAATGCGGAACACAGATTTAAACAGAAAAGTCTCATATATATAATAACTGTTGTCAGTTACAATACATTTGACACGGTACATATGATACAACTACAACAGTCGACTCTGGAAGTTACATATACAAGTACATCAACGTATATAATATACATGAATACATATCCTCCTATACAGACACTGACTACTATAAATGATGACTACTCCAAAAGATATGAAAGGACTTCATAGCTCTAGCAGCAACCCAAAGCCGAATATCTACAACCTGTAATAACTCGGGTCTGACCTAAGTATTACAATCAAAAGAAAATAATACCCGGGTCAGTCTAATTCAAACTCAGTTATTAATGAATAGAAGCAACAATAATAAAATATCAAGTAAACGGTTCAAAATATGGAATTGGCAATAGGAAACAAATCCAGCAATTGAAAACATCAATTAAAATGTCAACTCGGTAGGGCTGCAGTACACGCACGCGTGTACTGCCTCGCCACTACAACATATGGAAATACGCAAATGATCCATAAATCAAAAGCAATTAGAATATCAACAAAAGAAATACCGTGTGGCTGCAGTTCACGCTTGCATGCACTGCCTTGCCACTACAGTGATGAGGTACCCAATGAAAATTCACAAACATCGCCGTGAATTTCATAAGGATGAGTGTCGATTAAATTGCAGAGACAAATGCGACGTCAAGCTCAATGAATTTTTAGGCTCAACACAAGGCGATGAGCAAAGTAGCAAGTCATGTACACTAAAACAAAATCAAGAAACATATAAATGCACATGAAAAGGTAATGTGCATATACAATTGCACATAAACAAGTGTAGTTCAATGACTAGACTAGCAAATGTAGTAAACAAGTGATGCAGGCAACAAGTGCACCAGCAAAACAAGTTGAAACAAAGTGTACAAGCATCTCGACCTAAAACAGAAACAAGGGGAACAAGTGCAACACAGTTCAGTACATGCACAAAAGTCAGTGAAATAGACATGTACAACCAAGCACTTGCATATATAAATTGCACAGGTAACCAAACAGTGATCATCACTGTCCCAAAGCCACTCTACTAGAACAGTGGGTAAAATCAGGCTACAACCCAAAACCACAAGCATATTGGAACATGCGGTGGCAACCAAAATGATGATGTATATAAGTGTAGATGCACAGTGCAGCAGCAGGTCGAGCACGATGCAAATACAATAAGGCAACACATAACTCGAACAATCTCACTCAAATAAGTAGATCATAAATGCTCAAAGATAAGGAAATGCAGCAGCGATACAGCTCACAACAGTGGTGAGAAAGGAACAACCACATGAAGGGACCAGGCCACAAAGAAAAAATCAAAATGGTCGAGCAATCCAAAATACAAGATAGCTCGGTGCACAGTATAAATATGAATTACGTTCATATATGCTGTGCAACCACTAAAACAATAAAAGCTGCTGTATGAAGGCAGCAAAGCCAAACTATTAACAATAATGCAATGATCAAGCTACTGACCAGACATACAAGTGCACCTAGGCACTGTTACTACATAAAGTCATCAAAAATGAAGGTGGGGGCACCAAAAACATGGCACCACAACACACATCATAAAAGAACATAGAGAGTCAGTACCCAACAAAGGAAAGTTCAAGTAAAACACATAGGAAAATTGAAATCAACAAGGTTGCATGCATGCATATGTATGAATACACATACATATTACACCAACTGAAATAGCACATAACATAGGTAATTGCCAAAGATAGTTCGAACATAACCATTAAAACTGGGTCGAACCCAAAGTTAAAATGCAGCAGGCACAAATAAAGGCAAGGCAAAAATTGAACAGCAAGAACAAGTCAGAAATCAGGTCAGAGAAACAAACATGTGGAACAACAACAAGTGATGTACACATGAATGCAACAATGAAACTTCTACACCAAAATGCATCAAGCAACCCAGGACAGTCACTTGAGAATATGATCTGTCTCAAAATATAACAAATACAACATGTATGCACGCAGTGACACTATAAAATCACGCTGCAACATGTACGCAATGACGACCAGGTAGCAACAGAGAATCAAGAAAGATTCGAGTACTACAAATTCAAAATCAATGTGTGAACATGTAAATCAAAACCAATGTACAGTTCGAATAAATTGGCATCAGCAAGGAGTTGTTTTATAAACTGCCAATGAACATCAACTAATCTGTTTAGTCAGACCAAGCAACCTAAACAAAGAATTTAAGGTAACAATTAACTGAACAAGCAGTAGCAATTTATACGAATTTTTTCTTAGTAACTGGAATCATATATAGGTATGAACAGAGAGTGCTTGCAACAGTGGTGAAGCAATGCAAACAACAAGCATGTCACAATGAAAGAACGAAGATAGAAATACGAAGTCCACAAAAATGAATATCGACAAAAGAATTCAAGACAGTGGTGGTCACGAAATCGACATCACAGCAAAACATTCAAACAAATCAAAGTGACCAAGTTAGACATCAATGCCGAGAATATCAGGTCACAAAATTAACATCGATAAAATCAAGTCGAAGTCGAAGACCACGAAATCAAAATAAGCAGCGAATTCAAACCAGTTGAATTAGATGTGAGTGTTGAACACTCACCTTTGTTCGAAGCGGCCAAGACTGAAGCAAGGAGGCGAACGACGATGAGAATTGAACGAGCACGCGTCATCTTTCGTCTTCGATTTTTATGCCCTAGCTTCGAAAGGGGGAGAACGAGTGAGGCCGCCATCATTTTCTCACAGAAAATAAAAGTGGATCGGGTTCGAATGAATGAAAATAAGAAAGGGGATGCGTTATATGCTTAGCAAAATTATCACGGCCCAATAAAGAAAATGGACCACTATTTGAGTTTCAAAGCCCACCATTTTAACACTTTATAAAAGAATTTTTAAAAACTTCAATTGGTAATTAGCGGAAATATTAATCGTTTAATATCGATTGTAAATCAACGCGAAATACCGGGTTGTTACAGACTCCCCTCCTTAAAGAAATTGCGTCCTCGCAATCATAACGAATAAATGGACAAAAGGTAACAACTATAAGAGCATGGAAGAGAAAGCTTGAACGTATTTGCTCGATGAATTCTCAAGATTCATGATCAGGGTAGAGAACAAATTTCTCACCCAAAAATAATGATGCCACATTTTTAAGAGCGAAATCGACAGCCACGAGCACTAGATCATGAGTGGCATATCTAGTCTCAATAGGCATTAATGATTTAAAAACACAAGAGACAGCAACTCTCTTATGCAAGAGAATGGCATGCACCCCAATATGATTAGCATTGGTACAAAAGATAAAATCTTGGTTCCCTTCGGGAATCGCAAGAATAGAAGTATCGGAAAAGAGTTGTTTTAAATAATATTCTTTCCCAAAAAGCTAAAACTTTCGAAATTTACAATTTACTGTGTCTGATTGTCTCATCAAAGCGTCTAAGAGATCCCTATCGATAACGTTGATCAAGCGCATCAACCAGAATTCTTAAAGCACTCAATGGGCAATACAATCACAAAATCATCTTTTAATTTCATAAAAGAAATTCACAAATTCTCAACAAAATCTATTTATCAAATAGATATTCAGAAAACACAAAACTGGATAAATGCAATTATCAGCAATACTCAATTATCAATTAGATAATTAGAATAAGGAAATCGCAAATCAGCAATATTTAATTATCGATACGATAATTAGAAAACAGCAAAATCTAATTATCAACAAAGATGATTAGAAAACAAAATTCGCCAATCGTAAAATTGCAAATATCTAATTATCCAAAATGAGAATCATAAATCTCAAATATCTGATTATCGCAAACGATAAACAGAAACACAAATATCCGATTATCAAAAAAAACGATAATTAGAAACAACAAGATTATGAAAAACGATAATCAAATCGAAAAATATTTTATTATCTCAGACGATAATTAAATCGAAAAGTATTTAATTATCTCAAACGATAATTAAATCTCAAATCTCTAGTTATCACAAACGATAATCAAAAATCACAAAATGAGAGTATGAAAACTCAAACGGGAGTATGGAAACTCAAACGGGAGTATGGAAACTCAAATAGGAGTATGGAAACTCAAATGGGAGTATGGAAACTCACCTACATGTGAGCATGAAAACTCACCAACACGTGTAACGCAAAGCGATAATGGGAGCATGGAAACTCACCTACACGTGAGCGTGAAAACTCACCTACACGTGTAACGCAAAGCGAGACGCTATGTAAAAGAACGTCAACAAGAGATAAATCGATATCACAAGAATCTTCTCAAAAATCCAAAGAGGGCGTCATACCCAAAACTCGTACGCATAACAAGTCAATAACACTAGAATTCACCAATGCTCAAAAGCTAGAAAATCATAACAATGAAAGTCATGAAAGTAGGTGAAACATAAATTCCAGAAATCAACACACGAAATCCAGAAAATCATATAAAGGGAAAAAGAAAGAGAAAGAGGCCTATCACATGACGGTCCGAAGACCATGGGGCGCTACCCCAGGTGTGTGAGTCGGAATCACACTGATTGAGGTATAGGCTAACCAAAAAAAGCAAAAAGGTATGTGTGAGCGGAATCACACAAGTGGTGTCTAGCCTAACCTCACAGATAAAAAGGTATGTGTAAATGGAATCACACAGATGAGGTCTAGACTAATCAAAAAGCATAAAGGTATGTGTGAATGGAATCACACAAGTGGTGTCTAGTCTAGCCTCTCAAACAAAAGAGATGTGTGAGTCGAAATCACACTGATTGAAGTCTAGGCTAACCAAAAATCAGAAAGGTATGTGTGAGCGGAATCACACAAGTGGTGTCTAGCCTAACTTCACAAACAACAAGGCATGTGTGAGTGGAATCACACAGATGAGATCTAGACTAACCAAAAAGCAAAAAGGTATGTGTGAATGGAATCACACAAGTGGTGTCTAGTCTAGCCTCTCAAACAAAAGAGATGTGTGAGTCGAAATCACACTGATTGAAGTCTAGGCTAACCAAAAATAGAAAAGTATGTGTGAGCGGAATCACACAATTGGTGTCTAGCCTAACTTCTCAAACAAAGAGACATCGCACAATTGCTAGTCTAAATCATAATAATGATCGTCATGATCATCAAGCAGTGTCAATTACACTAAGTTAGTGAATATAAAAGTTTTGCTTCATGTCCCATAACCACTAGCTTAACTTAAATATTTACGAACAAACTGTAAATCTTCACTAATAAAATTGTCACTAGAGGTTCAATCGAACAAGTCCAAAAATTAACCGACGAAGTAAGCGCAAGCGTTTCATACCACTTGTCTTACTAAGCCGTTTAATTAGATTTCTCATATGAGTGAAATAAAGATTTGTATATACTAATAGATTGGAAAACGGTTTAAGAAAAGAGCTTTGTAGTAAAATAGTTTTGAAATCGTTTGGAGAAAAGGGTTTTGATATTTACTACTAGTATAGAAAACCTTTATATTTTTAAAGTGACAAATCACAAAAATGATTGTAGAAACAATCAATCACAAGAATTCACATACGAA
The DNA here is from genome assembly GCA_030765085.1 of Allium cepa. Classification (NCBI taxonomy): domain Eukaryota; kingdom Viridiplantae; phylum Streptophyta; class Magnoliopsida; order Asparagales; family Amaryllidaceae; genus Allium; species Allium cepa. The sequence continues at coordinate 52,937,559 of CM060943.1, read as the reverse complement.
GACGTGAATATAATCCAAAGTAATCGATACCGAATCCTTCAAAAAGTAGATTCACAAAAATCCCGAAGAAAAAGTCATCAAAGTTGCTAATAAATGATAGCAACGAATCGGGAAAATAATCAAGAATCGATTAAATTTGGAAACCAAATCAATTCACAAAAATTCACATTCGAAGACGTGAATAAAATCCAAAGAATTCGATTCCAAATCCATCAAAGTGGAAATACCCAGAAATAGAAGTTATCAAAGTCGACAAAGGTGATAACAACTAATCGGAAAAGAAGAATCGATTAACGATTGGAAAAACAAAGCAAATCGAGCATAAATGCATAAGTGACATCAACAAAAGTGAAAATCAAGTCAATGTCGAAGTCAACAAATAATGGCCACAGTCGAGTGCAAATCAATATCATCGCCATCAAAAACCGAACTTGAGTTCGTAAAGTAAACGGAGGTAGAAGCCAAAATACTTCCACGAAATCAAAATCAAATGCATATGAATAAGCGTTAGGAATTCATTCCTAACAGTCAAAAATAATCATAAGCAAAGATGAGAGATAAAACATCGACAAGTAGCTGTAACACATGTTCCATCTAGGTTATGTTTTATATTATGTCCATAAACCCCAAGCTTTGATACCAAGCTGTGACGCCCCACCTCAATGCCCACGCTAGCCAAGAACACTACGGTGTAGTGCTGTCAACTAGCATGGAGAATAAGGTTGTTGAGGAGCGACCATCCGTGTAATCGCTTTGTGCGAATACCGATATGTCAGATAGTATAAACATGCATTCTATTTCAGGAGGAAATCTGACGTACCGATACAAACTCAAAAATACTACACAGTGGCTATAATAGTTTAGGACACAATATATAATAATAACACAGATAATATAAATAAATGCGGAACACAGTTTTAAACAGAAAAGTCTCATATATATAATAACTGCTGTCAGTTACAATACATTTGACACAGTACATATGATACAACTACAACAGTCGACTCTGGAAGTTACATATACAAGTACATCAACGTATATAATATACGTGAATACATATCCTCCTATACAGACACTGACTACTATAAATGATGACTACTCCAAAAGATATGAAAGGACTTCATAGCTCTAGCAGCAACCCAAAGCCGAATATCTACAACCGGTAATAACTCGGGTCTGACCCGAGTATTACAATCAAAAGAAAATAATACCCGGGTCAGTCTAATTCAAACTCAGTTATTAATGCATAGAAGCAACAATAATAAAATATCAAGTAAACGATTCAAAATATGGAATTGGCAATAGGAAACAAATCCAGCAATTGAAAACATCAATTAATATGTCAACTCGGGTAGGGCTGCAGTACACGCACGCGTGTACTGCCTCGCCACTACAACATATGGAAATACGCAAATGATCCATAAATCAAAAGCAATTAGAATATCAATAAAAGCAATACCGTGTGGCTGCAGTTCACGCTTGCATGCACTACCTTGCCACTACAGTGATGAGGTACCCAATGAAAATTCACAAACATCGCCATGAATTTCATAAGGACGAGTGTCGATTAAATTGCAGAGACAAATGCGAGGTCAAGCTCAATGAATTTTTAGGCTCAACACAAGGCGATGAGCAAAGTAGCAAGTCATGTACACTAAAACAAAATCAAGAAACATATAAATGCACATGAAAAGGTAATGTGCATATACAATTGCACATAAACAAGTGTAGTTCAATGACTAGACTAGCAAATGTAGTAAACAAGTGATGCAGGCAACAAGTGCACCAGCAAAACAAGTTGAAACAAAGTGTACAAGCATCTCGACCTAAAACAGAAACAAGGGGAACAAGTGCAACACAGTTCAGTACATGCACAAAAGTCAGTGAAATAGACATGTACAACCAAGCACTTGCATATATAAATTGCACAGGTAACCAAACAGTGATCATCACTGTCCCAAAGCCACTCTGCTAGAACAGTGGGTAAAATCAGGCTACAACCCAAAACCACAAGCATATTGGAACATGCGGTGGCAACCAAAATGATGAAGTATTTAAGTGCAGATGCACAGTGCAGCAGCAGGTCGAGCACGATGCAAATACAATAAGGCAACACATAACTCGAACAATCTCACTCAAATAAGTAGATCATAAATGCTCAAAGATAAGGAAATGCAGCAGCGATACAGCTCACAACAGTGGTGAGAAAGGAACAACCACATGAAGGGACCAGGCCACAAAGAAAAAATCAAAATGGTCGAGCAATCCAAAATACAAGATAGCTCGGTGCACAGTATAAATATGAATTACGTTCATATATGCTGTGCAACCACTAAAACAATAAAAGCTGCTGTATGAAGGCAGCAAAGCCAAACTATTAACAATAATGCAATGATCAAGCTACTGACCAGACACACAAGTGCACCTAGGCACTGTTACTACATAAAGTCATCAAAAATGAAGGTGGGGGCACCAAAAACATGGCACCACAACACACATCGTAAAAGAACATAGAGAGTCAGTACCCAACAGAGGCAAGTTCAAGTAAAACACATAGGAAAATTGAAATCAACAAGGTTGCATGCATGCATATGTATGAATACACATACATATTACACCAACTGAAACAGCACATAACATAGGTAATTGCCAAAGATAGTTCGAACAGAACCATTAAAACTGGGTCGAACCCAAAGTTAAAATGCAGCAGGCACAAATAAAGGCAAGGCAAAAATTGAACAGCAAGAACAAGTCAGAAATCAGGTCAGAGAAACAAACATGTGGAACAACAACAAGTGATGTACACATGAATGCAACAATGAAACTTCTACATCAAAATGCATCAAGCATCCCAGGACAGTCACTTGAGAATATGATCTGTCTCAAAATATAACAAATACAACATGTATGCACGCAGTGACACTATAAAATCACGCTGCAATATGTACGCAATGACGATCAGGTAGCAACAGAGAATCAAGAAAGATTCGAGTACTACAAATTCAAAATCAATGTATGAATATGTAAATCAAAACCAATGTACAGTTCGAATAAATTGGCATTAGCAAGGAATTGTTTTATAAACTGCCAATGAACATCAACTAATCTGTTTAGTCAGACCAGGCAACCTAAACAAAGAATTTAAGGTAACAATTAACTGAACAAGCAGTAGCAATTTATACGAATTTTTTCTTAGTAACTGGAATCATATATAGGTATGAACAGAGAGTGCTTGCAACGGTGGTGAAGCAATGCAAACAACAAGCATGTCACAATGAAAGAACGAAGACAGAAAATACGAAGTCCACAAAAATCTATATCAACAAAAGAATTCGAGACAATGGCGGTCACGAAATCGACATCACAGCAAAACATTCAAACAAATCAAAGTGACCAAGTTAGACATCAATGCCGAGAATATCAGGTCACAAAATTAACATCGATAAAATCAAGTCGAAGTCGAAGACCATGAAATCAAAATAAGCAGTGAATTCAAACCAGTCGAATTAGATGTGAGTGTTTAACACTCACCTTTGTTCGAAGCGGCCGAGACTCAAGCAAGGATGCGAATGGCGACGAGAATTGAACGAGCACGCGTCATCTTTCGTCTTCGATTTCTATGCCCTAGCTTCGAAAGGGGGAGAACGAGTGAGGCCGCCATCATTTTCTCACAGAAAATAAAAGTGGATCGGGTTCGAATGAATGAAAATAAGAAAGGGGATGGGTTATATGCTTAGCAAAATTATCACGGCCCAATAAAGAAAATGGAACACTATTTGAGTTTCAAAGCCCACCAATCTTTTTAACACTTTATAAAAGAATTTTTAAAAACTTCAATTGGTAATTAGCGGAAATATTAATCGTTTAATATCGATTGTAAATCAACGCGAAATACCGGGTTGTTACATTAAGGTTCACCATCCCCTTAACGCTATTTTCTATATGATTATACTTTACTGATTAGACACTACCGTATATAGCGTATATTACTACATAGTAAATAGTTTAACGGATCCTTAGAGGATGGGCGGTCCCAAGCATCCTTTAAGTTACTGATGCATTTCGTTATTGTTCACTTGAGTTGATTTACAGTTTATAAGTATTTATGTCCTGACTCGAGTGTTTTGTGTTTTGCTTTACGCCCGAGTCAGATTGATTGAGTTAGCATTCAAGATTCACCATCGAAGTTGGAGCTTTCCTTGAAGATCCAGCCATCTATTTTGTTTCAGTATCCAGTGTTTCAGTGATGTATCTGATTCGTACCTAATGTAACTTGTTACTCTTCTGTTGTATCCCATTTAACCCTGATGTATCTTATATTTTATATAGTAGCTTTATGAACTACTATCTCTTTTTTTTCTTCCGCTGCATTATTAAATACTCTGTGTCTGTGATCTGTGATTATTATTTACTGTATATTCTGAGGTTTGCCAAATTTTTATTTACAACGCGGTATTTTGAACAATTCAATTCCGACATGTGTGTCTACCTATACACTTAAAATGGATGCGAATGGTTGGAAATATCGGGTTGTTACAGTTGGTATCAGAGCTTTGGTAGCTCTAGGCAAAACTCAGCATATGGAGTAAATGTATTTACAGAATCACATTCATTCGAGTTGAATCTCTTTCTTTTGACTTGATTCCTTTGAATTTTGGAACGTTCCCTACAGTTCCAAAATCCATTCGTATCCCTCACTATTCATCTTCTTTTGACTCTGGAGTATTCCATAAATCCGCTTCGAATGATCTTTCTAGTAAGTTGGCGATCACGCCAATTTCAAATTTAATTGAAAAAGGGGGAAAGCTCCTTTGCAGTTAGCATCGATTCACCAGAGATTTATATCTATCCTTGGTTTAGATGCTAATATCTTTTGTTATTCCAAACTCTAACTCTTTAAATCGAATGTAGATTTAACCCAGAAAATCCACATCGATCTTATTCCTTAAGTCACGGTTGACTCGGTTAAGGTTACCAGTGATATATATAAGCTTATCCATCTTCCTATTCTGTTATTTAATCATGTCACCCCTGTTTCCAACTTACTTTTAAAACAGAATTTCCTTTGATTTGAGTTAATCATATTTGAATCTCTATCCTTCTTTGAAATCTATTCATGGATAGTGTATTTGTAAACTAAAATATAAAATTAAAATGTTTTATATATTGTGTTGTTTGAGTTGTTGATGTTGATTTGGGTTTCCGATCGATTCGCCGGATCAACGCTATCGATAAGATTTCCAAAACACTTTGAGAGAACAAACTGACATAATATTATTTTAAAATTTGATAAATGAAATAAAATTTTGATATATATATATATATATATATATATATATATATATATATATATATATATATATTTATGAAACTTAATAAAATGATTCAAATTGAAAATTTGAAATGATAATACTCGATTTATCATTTATTGTTCTATACATGAATTTATAAATAGTTGTTTATAAATTTATTTGGGAATGAATTTAAAACAAGAAATCTGAGAATTTAATTTCCGATGATTTCGAACTTTGGTTTAAAGTTTTAAAAAGGCTATATTATTTAAAGTATTTTGAATAGAATTTGTTTTCAAAGAATTTTAAAAGTTCAAAAATATTAGTGCTCTTCTCTTTGTCGCTGGAAAATAACTTCGGTGATGATCGCGACATCATCGACGTTCATTTTCGAGTTTCAAGTTAAGAGACTGTTCTGTAGTCTTGCTACAGCTTTGTTTTGGGGAATTTAATTGATTTGAATTTCTAAAATATGTCTTGATTTATAATATATATAGATATATGATTGAAATTTGATTTGACATATTATATATATATATATATTATTACATATCTCTAAATGGTTTGAAGAAATCGGAAATTTAATTCTTAAATTTTGTTTTTAACAATAATTTCAATTATAAAAAGAAAATCAAAAATTTGGATATATGATTAAAACTTGAGATAATCAAATTGGAAAGTTTTATTTGTATGACACAATTTCATTCCAATATAACTTACCTTAATTTCAGAAGTTAACAATGTAATTGGGTAATATACAATATAAAAAGATTTTATAAATGAAATTTGAGTGGTTATAATAAATATTATACACTTAAATTTTAATTATAAAATGATTAACAGAGGTAAATATAATAAAGGGTAATTGAATGACTTACAATAAAATGATGTTAAAAGAACTAAGAATAAAAGAAAGTAGTTATATATAAAAAAAGTGTAGATATATTTAACATGAGTGATAAAAATATTGAGAGGAATAAATTTAATTTTGATTAGAAATAAAGAAGAATAAAATTTATTAAGTACATTGTGAGTGTAAATGATTATTTTTCAAACCCATGGTTCTAAAAATTGTTAATTTAAGATGATTGGATAATAAGATAATGAAATTTGAGATAGTTAAGATTTATTTAACTTGTGTAAAGATTTATTCTCTATTTAAGTTGAAATTTCCATGCTTTCAAATTTATTTCCTTATTTTGTTTTTCGAACTATCTTTTGGTTGTCCTTATCATCCTTATCTTGCTATAGACTGGTATAGGCATCTTTCTATAACCTTTCTGTTTAGAAATATTTCTATAATCTTTAATAGACCTTTGGAAATCATTTAGAATCCACCTTTTCGTGCTTGTGTTCTTAAATTTGGAGAACCTTGGAAAGATCACCTCCACCTTGTTAAACTTACCTATAACAACAGTTATGAGGTATAACTTCAATCTTCTTGTCATCTTATCTTAATCCTATTTCACTCTATCTTTTCTGTGCCCTTCCATACCTTATTCCTTTTCGGGGACGAAAAGTTTTGAGTGGGGGAGAGTGTAACAACCTTATATTTTGTAATTATTTTATTGTATATTTTAATTTTTTTAATGTAACTTTTTGATTTAAAAACTTATTTTTACTTATTTGAAATGATTAAATTTATTATTTAAATATAATCTTGATTTTTATATGAGTTATAATTCCAAACTTGTGTAAGTTGAATATTTGCCTGAAATGCTGATTTTGGTCAAAATAGTCAAACTGTGACTTTCAACTTAAAATTTTAAAAGTTTGAAAATTTAAATTTTATCTTTTATTATGAAAGTACGTAAAATTTTAAGAACACTGCTTTTTGTTTCGTTGAAAACGGATTTAAATTGCAAAAGTTATATTGTTTTCAATATTGTGTGTATATTGGGTTATTCAGCACTAGTCTTTATTTTAAATTTTATATAAATGATATGTTTATTTGATATATATTGTCCTAATCTGTATATTTATGTTATATTATGTATATTTTGACTTTTAGATATTTTTAAAATGATAATATAATTTTTCAAAATTTACTGTATTTATTTCCTATTTTTAAAGGCTGTTTCTAATTTTCTGCTATTTTCTTCATATAAATTTTACTAAGTTAATTTTTATTTATTTTGTGAATGCATTTTTATCTTATGTTATTTTATTTGTTATAACTATTTTTACAAGTCCATGAAGATTTTCTAAAGTTCATTTGAATTTATTTCTAATTTTTAAAGCCTAGTCTGCAATTTTAAGCCATTTTCTTAATTTAATTATATATAATTAAAATTTATTTATTTATTTTATGAATTCACTTTGATTTTCTGTGTTTTACTTTATTTTATTCATTTTATATGTATTTAAATTAAAGTAAAATTTTCCAAAGTGTATTGAAGTTATTTCCAATTCTTAAGTCTAGTTTTCATTTTCTGTGCTATTTTTCTTATTTTAATCATATCTAATTAATATTTAATTATTAATATTTTGTTTACCTGTTTTATTTTCGAATTTTAACTGAGATTATAATTATTTTCAGTTATTTAGATGTATATAAATATATATGAGAGATTTGGAAAGGTTTAAAGCTAAGAAACGTAAAGACGTTTTAACGTTTCTTTTTCAGTTTCTTTTATCATCAACACATCAGTTATTTTAGACCCCCCTTACTCTATCTCTAGCCGACTTCCCTTTCTCATTATTCACGAAATTTCTCTTTCTCAAACCCTAAAAAAAGGGGGGGGAAACCATGGCCTCCATCTTGCAAAATTGGGTAAGTTCTTCTTCTTCTTTTCACTATTTTTCAATGTTTTTCACCTTCCTCTTCTCCTAGCTTTGCTCGGCTCTACCACCTTCATCTCCACCGACCACCACCATCACCATACATACCAGCAACCATCACCTATTCCCACCTCCAGATCTGGCCATGCCATCCAATGGAAGCCATCACCCAAAATTTGCACAAAACTCTTCCAAAAATGCCTAGACAAGCCACTATACTCCACCTGCCTCTTCCTATGCACCTTGGCCACCCCTTAGCCACCACCACCAGCCACTCCACCACCTTTAGCCGCTGCTCCAGCTACTGTCCAGACCTGTACAAGCATGGCCAAGCCACCACATGCCCATGGCCGAGCCAAGAATGTCACAAAAACTCAACTTATTTAACCTTGACCCTATGTATGCTTTATGTTGCACCACTACACCTTCATCTCCACTTGTTGCCTTGCCTATATGATGTTAAACCTGACCTATATGATGCCATACCTGAGCCAAAGTATCATCATAGCCAAGCATAAGTGTCCCTTAGGCCAAGCATTGAAGTGGTTGAAGCAAGGTCCAGTCTATCTTGTTCATTTTTGCTTTGTATTTCAAAATTGTTTCAAAGTTATTTTGTGTTGAATGTTTATATATTGTCTTATTTGTTTTGTTTTGGTTTGTTGATACAAAATCATATATTGACAATCTTTCAACTCAAATCAAAAGTCGTGCAATTGAGCTTGTCGTGCCTTTGGAGTCGTGCTTGTATGTTGTTTTGGTCTCTAGCTTTGAAAAGGTGAGTCTTTCTCACTCTGACATTTATACTTATGAAAAGTGAATTGATGACAAGTGTTTAGTAATATAAAATGTTTATGCAAGTTAATGATGATCATATGATATGCTATGTCATGTTATTACCATGTTATTACTATGTTAAAACTGTAAATTTTCACCTGACATCTGATATATGTCTGTATATTGTGATATTGACCTTGTTTATATTATTTCTGTATATGATCACACTGCAAGTTCCCTGTTACAAAAAAATGTTATGGGCTGAAATGATAGGCCTGAATGGTTTTAAATTATTCATTTTGACTTGGGATTGCGGGTTTGAAATGATAAAACCCGGATTTTCTTTGTAAATTATGGGTTGAAATGATATATTACCCGTATCACTTTACCTAGCGTAGAAAATTTTATACAGGCCCATAGTTAAAATATGTTTTTATAAAAAATTTAAAATATTTGTAAAATTTAATTATTATAATATTTTGGTTTTAAATTTAATAAATTTTTTTTTTGTAAAGTATTATTGATTTTCTGGAAATCTATAAGTTAAATAAATTATGGAAAGGTTAGAAATATGAATGTAAGTTATTTTGGAATTTTGATTCAATTATAATTGGAAATTAAATTGAATATGAAATTATGATAAATTTATGACAATTTGAATTTAAATGAATTTAAAGTGATTTTATATCATATTAATGATTTTTAATAAAGTTGAAATGTGAAATGAATGAATATTTTAAGTTGAAATTTTGAAATATAACTAAAATTGAAAATTTATGAAATTGACGTAAAAGTGAACTCTTAGCTAAGCAAATAAAAATAAAACTAAGTTATATTTGAGAATTTGAACTTAAATGTTAAGTTGAAATTTAATGAAATGGATTTTAAATTTGAACATTGCATTTTAATAAGTGAATTATTATTAAATCTTGACTTTTGAATGGAAATTTAACTTTATAAAATCATGACTTGAGGAAAATTAAATGATGTTTATAAATGTGATAAATGTATGATTTTATAAGTTAAAAATGTTTTAAATAAAAATAAAATTGGTAAGAGAAATTTTATTGAGTATTTGAAGTTAATTGACTGCAAATGCTTTTAATTACAATTTAATGATATTACGGAATTTGTAAATGTTGAAGTTGATGATAATGAACTAAAAGCTAAACTGAATTAAAAGCTACTATAGCAATTTTTGTAAGTGCTATAAATTGTTGAATTTAACTAAGTTTATTCGAAATTTAAGTAAACCCTATTACAACATTTCCAAATTTTTTCTTTTGCTAAATTGAACTGTTTTGAATGTAACTTTCCGTAGCGTTTTCTAAATACTGCGAACTATGAATTTTCACTGTTTTGATAAACTTAAGTGAATAAATGAACTTTGGAAGTTGAAAATTTTGGAAATTTAATAATTTAATTATTAAACATAATAAATTCATTGTAATGAATAAAAATGATTTTGGAATATAAACTGTTTTGAAATATGAATTGAAATGGTATTTTAAATTTAATAAAATGAATAATGATTTGAAATGAATGTGGTTTCGAAAAGATATAACTATTTTGATACATTAAAATGATTGAAATGTGGTTTCAAAAAGATATAACTCTTTTGATACATTAAAATGATTGAAATGTGGTTTCGAAAAGATATAACTATTTTGATACATTAAAATGATTGAAATGTGGTTTCGAAAAGATATGATATTTTGATATATTAAAACGATTTAAACAAAGTTTTGAAAGATATGATATTTTGATGTAAAAATGATTTGAAAGGAAGTTTTGAAAGGATATGATAATCTAATATATTGAAATGGTTAGAAATGACTTGATATTTATTTTGGTAAGTAATTGAATTTGAAAGATATGGCATGTTGATATATTGAAATGGTTTTGGAAATGATTTAATCTTTATTTTGATAAAGATTTGGATTGAAAAGGATACTTTATTTTGAAGTATAAATTATTGTTTTAAAGTTATAACTACGGGTTATAATAACGATGGGTTGTAAAAGAGACCGGGATCGGATATTGTCTTATAGTCGGCCAATACCGAAAACCACTTTAACAACTGTGTACGCGGTGGAGATTCCAGAATGAAGTAGGATGGTGGCGACGTTCTCGAGGTATATTACGTGGACCCAACTCCCTTGAGTTGGCATATATGACTTAAACAGGAGCTATACCGGGCTACACAAAGGGTCACACCCTTTCATCGAGCATGCTCCATCGGAAACCATTCTATTACTTGTGTGATTCGATTCGTTGGTGCCACTTTTGATTCGGGAGTATTGTTCGAGGTGGGCGGAAGCTGCTGGCTTGCCGTCACCACCGGTCTGGGAGTGCAAACGGTGTATCCACCCTGGCATTTCTTTGCGTGCCGTGTCATATCCTTATATCGAGCCCACTACGATTTTGGTTTTAAAGATCCGACCGCGTTAAGGTTCACCATCCCCTTAACGCTATTTTCTATATGATTATACTTTACCGATTAGACACTACGTATATAGCGTATATTACTACATAGTAAATAGTTTAACGGATCCTTAGTGGATGGGCGGTCCCAAGCATCCTTTAAGTTACTGATGCATTTCGTTACTGTTCACTTGAGTTGATTTACAGTTTATAAGTATTTATGTCCTGACTCGAGTGTTTTGTGTTTTGCTTTACGCTCGAGTCAGATTTATTGAGTTAGCATTCAAGATTCACCTTCGGAGTTGGAGCTTTCCTTGAAGATCCAGCCATCTATTTTGTTTCAGTATCCAGTGTTTCAGTGATGTATCTGATTCGTACCTAATGTAACTTGTTTCTCTTCTGTTGTATCCTATTTAACCCTGATGTATCTTATATTTTATATAGTAGCTTCATGAACTACTATCTCTTTTTTTCTTCCGCTGCATTATTAAATACTCTGTGTCTGTGATCTGTGATTATTATTTACTGTATATTCTGAGGTTTGCCAAATTTTTATTTACAACGCGGTATTTTGAACAATTCAATTCCGACATGTGTGTCTACCTATACACTTAAAATGGATGCGAATGGTTGAAAATATCGGGTTGTTACATCACTCAGAGAATATACAAGCAGCGGAACATCCAGTACATATAGAAAGAAAATAATATGCAAGCCTCCAGCTCGTCTTCGTCAGCAGCATCGTTGGTCACTAAGAACAACACCTGTCACTTGCTACCTAGTCTGCCCATCCCAACATGGATGAACAGCCCAAGGTAATTAGAGTTGAACATAAAACCTTGAGTCAGACAACAGTCTTAGTGAGGGGTAAATTAACTACCAACATACCAAAAGAGCATAAAGGTAAAAGGAATAGGAACCCAACCAATCCCACTCCACCTCTTTCTACAGTGATAGCCCCCAGACACACTAGGCAGAAGCAAACATAGCAAAGCAGACATCTAAAGTAAAACAATTATCACTTGAGTCAAGGTCGATGTTTTCCAAGTGCAAACCCCCAAGGCCTAAACCAAGATCAGATAAGCACTCGAAAAGCATCGCTCTTGAGACCGAATGATGAAACAACCAAAACATCCAAACATCCATGACTCTGGTTATCACTGTTATCATTGCTTCGATACCACCGTTAATTGAATGACCGGCACATTATTTCAGCCGTCCGTCAAGGGCTAATGGTAACCCCGGTTCTAGACAGAACTCCGCACGTCGTCGTGACCCGTGCCTAGGACTATCGAATCTGCCAAGAGTACTCGACCATCAACTATTAGTCTTTTGGGATTATCGAATCTGCCCAGCGTACTCTTGCTTTGAGCCTGCTAGAACCTTCAACAACGATGAAATCTCAGCCTTCTAGTCATCCTCCTCGTCGACTAATCTCATACTAGCTCAAGCGTCTCTCGAGCCAACCATTATCCTCAAACTCGAACCATTTCACCGAGTTGCCAACATGCTTGGAATGATCCTGTCTGGATTATACCAAGACTATCTCACATCATGCTTTGCTTCATCTCAATCCTAGCAAAGTCCATCTCAACATCATCATCCAAACTATCCATATGAGCTTCACCATCCGCCACATATGCCACAAGCAGCTTTTCTTATTCAAGAGCCCTTCCCTTAGCTTTTGAATCATCTTCGACCAACTTGTCCAAATCAAATCATCAATCAACTAATTTATAACAATCACTCAAATCAATCATTAATCCAAGTAATCAAGCATTCAAACAAGATCTAAAAGCGAATAAACAAAAATGGAAATTTCGTAAATAAAGAGTCCCAATCTGACAAGCATGAATTATAAACAATACCTCTACAACTTGATGAATGAACTTGCATAGGTTAACATGTAGTAAAATGTATATCAAAACTTCATGAACGATGGATCTACATGTAGACTTAAGGAAAATGCATGAAATCACTATCTTTAACACACAAACAAGCCACCGATCCAATATACTCCTTTGGGTCCGTGTGAGAGATAACTACCACTCATCGAATCACCTAAACACCTCAAAAGCAACACACTTCAGATATGGACAGCAAAGGATCTAGCTTGATCCGTCAAAATTCCGCTTCAAACGATGAAATCCCTCTTTGTTGGATGTAGATCTTCAACTTTGGCTCTTGGATCTTCGATTTGATCTTCAATCTTGGATGGAAGGAAGCACAAGATTAAAGTGGAGAAAAGAAGTGAAGAAGTGTAGCAGTCGAGCTCTCAAAATGGCAGCACATCGTCGCTTCAAAATCCGGATCCCAAAAATGAAGATAGAACCGTTTATTTATAGGCAGTTTCCCCTTAACTCGTCCGCATCCTTAAGTCGTCGCCGACCTAACGACTTATGACCTATCAATCCCACGGCCTACCGACTCAAGACATCACACGACTTACGACTTAACGACTTAACGCTTCAACTCGACCTACGACCTAACTGGTATGCGGCATAGAAACATAACATCCTAACGATCTAACCTCATGGCCGACCTAACACTTTATGCGACTTAACGATATACACGACCCAGCGACTTAACTATATATACGACCTAACCAAACTTAGGGTCTCAACGACTTATACCATAACGGCTTAAACTACTAACCTTAAGTCGCTCGAACGACCTATCTTTCTTAGGTCGGTAACTCGTTTAACCGGCCTATCTCCTATACCATTATACCTTAGGTCGTTAACTATTAAGCCGCTAATTACTAGGTCGTTAACCCACTTAACTTCTTAAGCCGTTACTTTCCTTAGGTCGCTACCCTCCTTAAGTCGGTCATTTCCTTAAGTCGCCAACTTCCTATAGGTCGCTGACTCCTATAGGTCAGTCCATCTCCTTAACTCGCTCACATTCTTAGGTCGTTCCAAAACCTTAAGTCGGTCACTCCTATAGGTCGCTAACTTCCCTAACTCGCTTACATGACCTAACTTCCACACGAACTAACTCTGGATGACTCAAACTCAAGTCGACATAAACTCCTGGACGACATAAGCTCTGGTTGACTTAAACAATACTAACGACCTAGTGGCAACTATTTTACGATTTATCGACACGCAAAATACGGGTCGTTACATTCTGTCCCCCTTAGGAATTTCGTCCCCGAAATTCCAAACAAACAAGAGCAACCAAAATTTATTCTGCATGCCTACCATTCATAGCAACCAACAAACCATGCATCCAATTACTAGCCTAGCACGCAGAATTCTAAGACTAGAACAAGTTACAAATTCATGAGATGCCACGACACCTTAGGGCCATACCTCAAAGAGTTCAGGATGAGCTGCTTTCATCCTCTCTTCCTCCTCCCATGTACAGTCGTTAACATCATCACTCCATTGTACCATGAGCAACCTGACTACCTTCCTCCAAAGTTATTTTGTGTCGGTTTCCACAACATGAAGCGGCTTACGAGGTCTCTTAACAACTGGATCAACCTCAAAATCTTCATAGCTATCAGCAGAAACCACTGTATTCGAGTCGTGCACATACTTCCGTAGATATGATACATGAAAAACATTGTGCACACCCGACATCTTTTCTGGTAACTCCAACCTATAAGCGAGCTTTCCAATTCGCTCGATGATCGGGAAGGGTCCAACAAATCTCGGAGTCAATTTTCCTTTCTTCCCGAATCAAATAACATTCTTCAGTGGAAAAATCTTCACAAAAACCATATCACCTTCGTCGAATTCCAAATCCTTACGACGCTTATCCGCATAACTTTTCTGACGGTCATGGGCTGCCTTCATTCGTCGCCGAATGACCTCAATGCAATCCGAAGTCTGTTGAATCATTTCTGGCCCAAGTATCAACTTTTCTCCTGTTTCTAACCAACATGTCGGAGAGTTACATGGTCTTCCATACAATGCCTCATACGGTGCCATACCAATGCTTGACTGGTAACTGTTATTATACGCAAATTCCACCAAATGAAGATGATCTTCCCATGATCCTCCGAAGTCCAAAACATATGCTCTGAGGAGATCTTCCAAAACTCTATTGACTCTCTCGGTCTGACCATCTGTTTGGGGATGATAAGCTGTACTCAAACACAACTCGGTTCCCAAAACTTCCTGGAAGCTCTTCCAAAATCTACTAGTGAACAATGGATCTCGATCGCTCACTATACTTTTCGGAATACCATGGAATCGAACTATCCACTTAACATATAGCTCAGCCAATTTCGATGCTATCCTGGTTGATCAAACAGGAATGAATCTTGCACTCTTGGTCAAACGATCTACGATGACCCAAATCCCTTCATTTCCCGCCCTTGTTCTAGGTAGACCATCGATAAAATCCATCGATATTTATTCCCACTTCCATGTAGGAACTTATAATGGCTGAAGCAATCCACTTGGCTTCTTCTGCTCGGCTTTGACCAACTGGCAGTTCATACACTTGGAAATAAAATTTCCAACATCCTTCTTCATACCTTCCCAGTAATAGGTTCTCTTCATATCCCGATACATCTTATTTCCACCTGGATGAATTGTCAACTTCGAGTGATGGCTTTCTTTAATAACTTCATCTCTCAATCCATCTATATTGGGAACAACCAGTCGTCCTTGCTTTCGAAGCCAACCCTCTCGATCGACTTTGAATTCTTTATCCTTCTCTTGGTTCAACCCAGATTCCAAACCACGGATAATCTTGACAAGCCTATCGTCTCGCTTTTGGCTTTCGCCAATTCTTTCCACAAGAGTAGGTCTTATCAATAAGTTTGCCAACGTCTCAGGTTCCAATTCACATCTGGGCCTAAAGTCAAATCCAGCCAAATACTCGAGATTCTTCCATTCTGAAAACATGGCTCCCAATCCTGCATGTCTTCGACTTAACGCATCTGCCACTGCGTTGCCCTTTCCCGGAGTATAGGCTATACCAAAATTATATGATGGTAAAAACTCTAGCCATCTTTGCTGTCGAAGATTCGAATCCTTTTGGGAGAAAAGATACTTCAACGACTTATGATCTGTAAATAACTCAAATCGAACTCCCAATAGATAATGTCTCTACATCTTCAGAGCAAATATAATCGCCGCCAACTCCAAATCATGAGTTGGATAATTCCTTTCATGCGGCTTCAGTTGTCGACTTGCATACGCAACCACTTTACCCTTCTGCATCAGCACTGCTCCAAGTCCAGTACCACATGCGTCGGTGTAAACCACCATCTCATCGTTTCCACTAGGAATAGTCAAAACAGGAGCACTTGTCAGTTACTCTTTCAGGATTCCGAAAGCTTGCTCATACTTAGCATCCCATCTGAATACTTGATTCTTTTTCGTCAATCCTGTTAACGGTGCAGCTATCTTGGAAAAGTCTTTGATAAACCGACGATAGTATCCTGCTAATCCAAGAAAACTTCTCACATCGGATGCATTCTTAGGTCTAACCCAATCCTGGACAGCTGCCACTTTGGCGGGATCAACTCCTATTCCATTTCCGGAGATAATATGGCCTAAGAACCTCACTTCACTCTTCCATAAGTGACACATCGAAAACTTAGCCCTCAGCTGATGTTTCCGCAAGATTTCCAAAACAATAAGCAAGTGCGTCTTGTGCTCTTCTTCAGTTCTGGAATAAATCAAAATATCATCCATGAACACAAGTACGAACTTGTTCAACTGATCCCTGAACACTCTATTCATAAGATCCACAAAATATGCTGGTGCATTGGTCAATCCAAACGGCATTACCAGCCACTCAAAGAAACCAGATGGTGTCCTAAAAGCAGTCTTAGGCACACTATCCTTAGCCACTCTTAATTGGTGAAATCCCGTTGCCAAATCCTTCTGATAAAACACCTTAGCTTCATTAAGCTGATCAAACAAGTCATCTATTCTTGGCAATGGATACTTGTTCTTCTTAGTCACTTTATTCAGCTCACGATAATCCACACACAACCTCAACGATCCATCCGCTTTGGTTGCAAACACAACCGGTGCACCCCATTCGGACACACTATGCCGAATGAATCCTTTCTGTAAAAGGTCATCAACTTGCACCTTCAACTCTTGCTGTTCCCTAGACGCCATCCGCCTAAGAGGCATCACAACGGGTCTGGCTCCTTCAACTAGATCGATACAAAACTCGATCTCCCTATGCGGCGGTAACCCTTTGACCTCGTCAAAGACATCCTCAAATCCATTTACGATTGGCACCGATGACAGTCTATCCCGTGAAACAACTAGCGAATACATGAAGCTCATGAAGACGCCTTCCTCATGCTTACATCGTATCATAACCTTTCGCCCTTCCACATTCTCGACTGTCACCTCCAACCTTTCACAATCAACCTTTGCCGCATACTTCCTAAGCCAGTCCATACCCAAAATAATTCCAATCCCCTCAAAGTTCAGAACAAAACAATCACAAACGAAAGAGCAATCATGACTCAACACAACCAGACCACGACATATCATATACAAACAGGACGAACCCCCAACTGGATTAGTCACAACCAATGGTCTATCAACAACATCCGGTTCTAAACCCAACCGGCCTACAAGTTCATTACAAACAAAGGAATGCGACGCTCCAGTATCGAATAATGCTCTGACTGGAACACCACAAATGGAAAGACTACCTTGAACCACTACACTCTTTCCCTTCTCTTCCACAGTAGGAGCTTTTGAAGATGATGGAACAACCCCCAAAGCATAAGCTTGCACAACCTGCCTGTCCTTCCGCGGTTCTGGACAATTCTTCGTGACATGCCCCAGCTTGTCACAGTTGTGGCACTTCACTGGCACCCTTGGATACTTGCAATCTCTGGAGAAATGGCCCTTCTGCTGACAATTGTAGCAGGTCACTTCACTCTTCGGTTTCTTCTGGCCATTCTTACCTTTCTGCTGCTGCTGCTTCCTCTTCTTGTTTCCACCTTGCTGTAGTTCAGACTCCTCCTTGGTCACAGCAACAACAGATCCTTCTTTAGGAAACAGATTCTCATGCCTGAGAGATTTCTCCACAAGCTTCTCAAATGGATCGTCCAAATGGTCCACCAACTATCTCCCAAGATAATTGTCCAAGTCTGTCACAAACTTCTCATTCTTCTGATATGAAGATTCAATATACGACCGGGCATACTTGGACAAGGCTTCAAACTCAGAAACATACTCAAGAACTGGTCTTCCACCTTGCTTGAGCTCCACAAACTTCTTGAACAGAACAGATTTCTGAGCTGTAGAAATGAACTTGGCTTCAAATCTGGCTTGGAATTGCACCCAAGTAATTTCTTCCTCCGGAGTATCAATGGTGATAGAGTTCCACCAATCAGAAGCTCTTCCTTGTAGCTGTCTTGATGCAAGCTTCCTCTTGGTTGCATCCTCGATTCCCAAGTCACCAAAGATCCTTCTACAAGCATCTATCCATCTCTGGACTTCAATGGTTGACTCTATTCCCAAGAAAACCTTTCCTCTAAAAGCATTATAGTCTTTGCACAACTTAGCAAAATCCATCTGTTTCGGAGCTTGAACTTGAACTCCAACATCTACTGCTGGCCCTGGAGCTGGCATCCTCCTTATGATCGAAGTCATCATTGCCTCGAACATAGCAGCATAATCAGCAGCCCCCTCAGTAGCACGTCCTTCCCTAGCAGCTGGTCTCCCTCTTCGACTCATTCTTAATATCTATAAAAGAAATGATTAGCACACCTTGAGAAACAACTGCATAAGGAGTTCAAATCCTTCTAAGCTACTATATTATATATAGTAATCATCCTTGAAAATACAATTACGTCTCTCATACGTAGTTACGTCAATAAGCGTTAGCTAAAATCGATTAACCAAAGCTTTGATACCAAATGAGACGACCGCCCATGACCCCCGCACCAAACAAGGGAATAGTGCGCTGAAAGGTGTGCCAGGCAGCCATGGGTGATCGTCAGGGTATGGTGAAACAGCAGAATCTATCGTATTACTCACAGCGCATGGATAAAATACAATAGAGAAATATATATAGTGAAGCTCCACAGAACAGAATCACATCAAATAAACTCTAAAGTAATTTGATACAAGATCTGAATAGCCAATACATCAGGCCTCACTACATATCACTCAGAGAATATACAAGCAGCGGAACATCCAGTACATATAGAAAGAAAATAATATGCAAGCCTCCAGCTCGTCTTCGTCATCAGCATCGTTGGTCGCTAAGAACAACACCTGTCACCTGCTACCTAGTCTTCCCATCACAACATGGATGAACAGCCCAATGTACTAAGAGTTGAACATAAAACCTTGAGTCAGACAATAGTCTTAGTGAGCGGTAAATTAACTAACAACATACCAAAAGAGCATAAAGGTAAATGGAATAGGAACCCAACCAATCCCACTCCACCTCTTTCTACAGTGATAGCCCCCAGACACACTAGGCAGAAGCAAACATAGCAAAGCAGACATCTAAAGTAAAACGATTATCACTCGAGTCAAGGTCGATGTTTTCCAAGTGCAAACCCCCAAGGCCTAAACCAAGATCAAATAAGCACCCGAAAAGCACCGCTCTTGAGACCGAATGATGATACAACCAAAACATCCAAACATCCATGACTCTGGCTATCACTATTATCATTGCTTCGATAACACCGTTAATTGAATGACCGGCACATTATTTCAGCCGTCCATCAAGGGCTAATGGTAACCCCGGTTCTAGACAGAACTCCGCACGTCGTCGTGACCCGTGCCTAGGTCTATCGAATCCGCCTAGAGTACTCGACCATCAACTATTAGTCTTTTGGGACTATCGAATCTACCCAGCGTACTCTTGCTTTGAGCCTGCTAGAACCTTCAACAACGATGAAATCTCAACCTTCTAGTCATCCTCCTCGACGACTATTCTCATACTAGCTCAAGCGTCTCTTGAGCCAACCATTATCCTCAAACTCGAACCATTTCACCGAGTTATCAACATGCTTGGAATGATCCCGTCTGGATTATACCAAGACTATCTCACATCATGCTTTGCTTTATCTCAATCCTAGCAAAGTCCATCTCAACATCATCATCCAAACTATCCATATGAGCTTCATCATCCGCCACATATGCCACAAGCAGCTTTTCCTATTCAAGAGCCCTTCCCTTAGCTTTTGAATCATCTTCGACCAACTTGTCCAAATCAAATCATCAATCAACTAATTTATAACAATCACTCAAATCAATCATTAATCCAAGTAATCAAGCATTCAAACAAGATCTAAAAGCAAATAAACAAAAATGGCAATTTCGTAAATAAAGAGTCCAAATCTAACAAGCATGAATTATAAACAATACCTCTACAACTTGATGAATGAACTTGCATAGGTTAACATGTAGTAAAATGTATATCAAGACTTCATGAACGATGGATCTACATGCAGACTAAAGGAAAATGCATGAAATCACTATCTTTAACACACAAACAAGCCACCGATCCAATATACTCCTTTGGGTCCGTGTGAGAGATAACTACCACTCATCGAATCACCTAAACACCTCAAAAGCAACACACTTCAGATATGGACAGCAAAGGATCTAGCTTGATCCGTCAAAATTCCGCTTCAAACGATGAAATCCCTCTTTGTTGGATGTAGATCTTCAACTTTGGCTCTTGGATCTTCGATTTGATCTTCAATCTTGGATGGAAGGAAGCACAAGATTAAAATGGAGAAAAGAAGTGAAGAAGTGTAGCAGTCGAGCTCTCAAAATGGCAGCACTTCGTCGCTTCAAAATCTGGATCCCAAAAATGAAGATAGAACCGTGTATTTATAGGCAGTTTCCCCTTAACTCGTCCGCATCCTTAAGTCGTCGCCGACCTAACGACTTACGACCTATCAATCCCATGGCCTACCGACTCAAGACATCACACGACTTACGACTTAACGACTTAACGCTTCCACTCGACCTACGACCTAACTGGTATGCGGCATAGCAACATAACATTCTAACGATCTAACCTCATGGCCGACCTAACACTTTATGCGACCTAACGATATACACGACCCAACGACTTAACTATATATACGACCTAACCAAACTTAGGGTCTCAACGACTTATACCATAACGGCTTAAACTACTAACCTTAAGTCGCTCAAACGACCTATCTTACTTAGGTCGGTAACTCGTTTAACCGGCCTACCTCCTATACCATTATACCTTAGGTCGTTAACTATTAAGCCGCTAATTACTAGGTCGTTAACCCGCTTAACTTCTTAAGCCGTTACTTTCCTTAGGTCGCTACCCTCCTTAAGTCGGTCAATTCCTTAAGTCGCCAACTTCCTATAGGTCGCTAACTCCTATAGGTCAGTCCATCTCCTTAACTCGCTCACATTCTTAGGTCGTTCCAAAACCTTAAGTCGGTCACTCCTATAGGTCGCTCCAACCCCTTTGGTCGCTAACTTCCCTAACTCGCTTACACGACCTAACTTCCACACGAGCTAACTCTGAATGACT
The DNA here is from genome assembly GCA_030765085.1 of Allium cepa. Taxonomy (NCBI): domain Eukaryota; kingdom Viridiplantae; phylum Streptophyta; class Magnoliopsida; order Asparagales; family Amaryllidaceae; genus Allium; species Allium cepa. Next base: position 52,915,807 of record CM060943.1, on the reverse strand, counting down.
CAAACTCAAGTCGACATAAACTCCTGGAAGACATAAGCTCTGGTTGACTTAAACAATACTAACGACCTAGTGTGTTAACCCTGCTGAAACTTGGACCGACTCATTTACTCAACTAATACCGACTCATCTATGTAGAGGGAAGGACGACTCATCTATCTAGGTCCGACTCATCTAGGACCGACACATCTGATCCCGACTCATCCACTTAAGGTCCTTACCGACTCATTGGATTTACGACTCAAGGGATTAGCGGTTCGTAAGAAAAGGCCGACTCAGCAAGACCCCGACTCAACAACCTCAGGACTCAGCAAGTCCTTGACTCAACAGGCTAACGACTCAGGGAGGATCAGCGACTCATCTAGTCCCCGACTCAACGAGTTAACGACCTAAAGTCCAAGGCGACTTAAAGGACTCAAGGAGAAATTGTACGACTCAGGGGATCTAACGGGTAAGGAAGGCCAGCAAGGTAAGACATTAACGACTCATGAAAGTTTACGACTTAAAAGGTGATACGACCTAAGGCTTCAGGGATAAGTTCAAAACCATACTGAAATGAGATAACTCGTTGACCAGCTACGGCCGTGATGAGTCGTATACGACTTATGCTAGCATAAGAGGAGTTATGTTCGGTTGACTCGAGAACGACTTATCTCTTTGGACCGAGCCAGTAGTTCGGCCTTGAGTTAACATGAGACGACTCACCATGACTCGCCCACGACTTAAAGTCGTTGAGTCGTAACCCATTGCCATAGTGCCTATGCCAAGGAAGATTGACTCGGACACGACTCAAGACTTGTCATAAAATCCAGCAGAGGAATAAGCATTGGAGGAGTGAAGGGATGATTCTATGAGCCGGCCACGACCTAATTTGACTCGGCCACGAGTCAAGCATGAGCCGGGTACGACTCACGGCTCAAGGCTGGAAACTCCTATAAATACATGGCCACCTCCAACATTCAAAGGACTTTTGGCTCATTCTCTTCAAACGCCGATACTCTGCTGCATTCCTAACCAATCCAACACTTGAAGCTCTCAAGACATAAAGAACGCTACAAACAACTTCAAGAAGAGATCATATACATCCAACATGGATTCGAAGACTCCCATCTCCATCGAAGTTTAAGCTACTTGTTCTAAGTCTTTTGTAATTCAAAGTGTATTGTACTTTGGAAGAATTGTATCAGCTTGTAACGAGATCATCAATAAAAGTACTTAAAGTGGACGTAGGCTATACCCTTAAGCCGAACCACTATAAAATTGTTGTTGTTTACTGCTTTTCTGCTATTATCTGCTTGTAGTCTGTTCCCGAGCTATCGGGTGGTGCTTTCACAACTATAACTCATACACCGAGGTGTTAGCGTTCAAATTTTAGCGTTAACATTTTTGGTGCTTTCACTAAGAACTGAACTCAGGAGAATTATCATCATTGCTTCACAGAGATTTGTAGAGAGAATTTCCTTGAAAACCAGAAGTTTATCTGAAATTATGGCTCCTGGAAGGAAGAGTAGATCTGTCAGATCTGGGAATGTTCAAGAGGGGACCTCCGCTTCCCCTGTACCTAATCAACCCACTCGGCCCGTTGGAGTTACGAAAGCGGAGTTGGATGCTGTGATCCTAGGGCTGAACCAGCAGATAAACGCCCAGAATGCACAATTAGAGGCTCAAAGTGCCCAGAATGCTCTGATTCTGAATAAGTTGAACGATTTACTTGGGGCAAACAATCAACCGGCTGGTAATGAAAGGAACTACGCTGGCAACATTCATGATACCGATGAAAGGAATGCTCCTGAAAGGGCTGCTAGTCCCTTTGAGGAAACACTTCCCGAGGTGGGTGGATCTAGAACTCGGCATGATGAGGAGTATCTTTCTGGAATGGTCCGGCAAATTATGAAAGAAAGTATGCAGAGGGTTGAAGACGAGAAAGAACGGGGTTTCGCCCCAAGCAAAACTCCATTTACTGAGAAAATCTTAAAGGCGGAGTTTCCGAGGAAGTTTGTCCCTCCAACTATTCCAGCTTACAAAGGGACAAGTGATCCGAATGAATTCTTGTATAAATATGATTGGCACATGACAGGTGCCAGAGCCTCTGATGAGATAAAGTGTCGATATTTTCCCGTATACCTTGAAGGTGTGGCTCTACTGTGGTTTACCAAGCTGCCAGTCCGATCTATTGATCAGTTTTCGGACTTGACCCGGAAATTCAAGGAGCAGTTCAGACTATATGCTTCAAAGGCCAAGGACATCATGTCGCTGTCGAGTTTAGAACAGAATCCTGGTGAATCTATCAGATCTTTCTTGAATCGCTTTAATATAGCGCTGACTGAGGTGGACAATGCTGAACCGCGAATGATATTGACTTATCTGATGAGGGCTATTGATAAGTCGAGCGAATTTGGGAAATGGCTAAACATGAAGGAGCCAACCTCCCTCGAAAAGTTCTACAAAAAAGCAGATGAATTCATACGCCTGGAAAGCCGTCCTGTACCGGCAAAGGCAGTGTTGGAGAAAGCTAAAGATAACACTGTCGCTCCACGCAAGAATGAATCGGTGGGGCAAAAAAGGGAGAATAATAACGGGAAGAAACAGGGTAATCTGAAAAAGCCTCGATCCTTCAAGCCATCAGAGTATACTCCATTATCAAATACACCGGAGCATATCTACCTTGCCACTAAAGATTCTGTTGATTTTCCTAAACCTATCCCTCTGAGAACCGGGAAAAAGGCTATACAGAGTGGGAAGTTCTGCCGCTTCCATAATCAACCCGGTCATGAGACCGATGAATGCCGCCAGTTGAAAAATCTGATTGAAGAGTTGCTAAGAGAAAACAAGCTGCAGCAATTTGTGAAAAAGAATAGCAACAATCCTGCATCGTCAAGTCAGGGGCAACAAGCTCCTGCTCATCAGCCTAGGACAGGTGAAAAGGCTGCAGGGCATGAATCTGGAAGGCCCATTATCAATGTCATTACAGGAGGACCTCACCCAGCTGGCAAGAGCTGGGGTGAGATGGAGAGATATACCAGAGCTTTGAAATATGCACCAGCCGAGGAAGATGTCTTTGTTTTAGAAGACACTACGCCCCTGAAACAACAGAAAACTTTCAGTGATGATATTATTTTCAGAGCCAGGGATTCTACAGGTGTCGAAGCTCCTACCCTAGACCCCTTGGTCATCTCAGCTGGTATCGGGCCGGCCATTGTCAGAAGAGTTCTCATTGATTGCGGAGCATCATGTAATATCCTCTTCAAGAAGACATTCGACCAAATGAAAATCCCTATGGTCGATGTGCAAGCCTCATCGCAGAAAATCGCTGGCTTCACTGGGGAGCCAAAGCAACCAATAGGAACCATTGATCTGCTTGTAGAACTTGGAGAAGGAGAAAGGAAAGTAGTCCGCAAGCAAACATTTGTGATTGTCGACGAATTTTCTGCTTATAATGCTTTCCTTGGTCGTCCAACTTTGGCAGCGTTCAAAGCTGTTCTTGCCCCGTGGTGCCTCACTATTAAATTCCCTACAGACAATGGAGTAGGAGTTATAAAAGGGGATCAAAATGCTGCACGGGAGTGTTATCTGACAGAGCTGCGAGAGGCAAGAAAAAGAGAAATGGGAAAGGATGCGGCAACCCCAGTCCGCATCAAAGAACCAGCCTTGTAGCAATTACGGGGCGGACCCTGCACTGGCGAGCACAGCGGGGCACGAAAAGAAATGGATCCCAGAAAAGCCAGTGCAGGGGAGAATAGAGTAGTACCAGTGGAAACGACAGTACCGGTACATGTTGACCCGAAGGACCCGAATAAGGTGTTGAATGTGGGTTCACAGCTTAATGTGTCAATTCAGAATATCTTGATATCTTTCCTAAAAGCAAATCTGGACGTCTTCGCTTGGACTCATGCCGATATGTGTGGAATATCCCCAGAAGTTGCAGTACACGCTCTGAACATTGACCCAAAGTTTACGCCAGTGAAACAGAAAAGAAGAACCCAAGGTCCAGAAAGGTCAGCAGCATTAAAAGAAGAAGTTGATCGACTCATGGAAAATAACTTCATCAAAGAATCTACTTATCCGAATTGGGTGTCGAATCCAGTGCTGGTGAAGCTAATGGAAAATGGAGAGTGTGCATTGATTTTTCGGATTTAAACAAGGCCTGCCCCAAAGATTGTTTCCCATTACCCAGGATCGACCAACTGGTAGATGGAACAGCGGGACATGAGTTGTTGTCTTTCATGGATGCCTACTCCGGATACAACCAGATCATGATGCATGAACCTGATCAGGAGGACACGAGCTTTATCACTGATGTTGGTCTTTATTGCTACAGGGTTATGCCCTTCGGGTTAAAAAACGCAGGGGCAACCTACCAAAGACTTGTCAACGCGATGTTCAAACCACAATTGGGCAAGACTATGGAAGTTTACGTTGATGACATGTTAGTAAAGTCTAAGAAAGCAGTGGATCACATTGAACACTTAGCGGAAATGTTCGCAGTCCTCCGGAAATACAGAATGAAGCTCAACCCTTTAAAATGCTCGTTTGGGGTCGAGTCCGGAAAGTTCTTGGGTTTTATCGTCAGTGCTAGGGGCATTGAGGCTAGTCCAGCCCAAATTACCGCTTTAAAAGAGGTCAAGGCTCCTAGAACAAAGAAGGAATTGCAAAGCCTCAACGGAAAAGTCGCTGCCTTGAGTCGGTTCATTTCCAAGGCTAATGATAAATGCATCCCATTCTTTGACGCTCTGAAGAAAGGAAAGAAGAACTTTGAATGGACTCCCGAATGCCAAAAAGCCTTTGATGAATTGATCCGTCATATGGAAACGCCTCCAATACTTTCTAGGCCCGGCAATGGTGAGGATCTTCTTATATACTTGGCAGTATCATCTCATGCTCTAAGTGCAGCGCTGATACGGGAAGACAAAAGGATTCAATATCCAGTTTACTATATCAGCAAAAGACTCACTGGGGCAGAGCTGAATTACTCCAAGTTGGAAAAACTCGCCTATTGTCTACTGGTTGCATCAAGGAAGTTGAGGCAATATTTCCAAGCTCATCCTATCAAAGTCCTCACCGATCAACCTCTAAAGCAAGTCCTGTTTCGCCCTGAAACTTCGGGTCGCCTTCTAAAGTGGAACATTGAACTCAGTCAATATGACATCACTTATCACCCCCGAAAAGCAATCAACGGACAAGCTTTAGCTGATTTCATTGCAGAATTCACAGAGAAAGGTAATGGTGAGGAAGAAGCAATCAATGATTCCCTAATCCAGTGGAAGTTATATGTTGATGGTGCAAGAAATGACTACTGTTCTGGAGCCGGGGTGGTACTTGAAACTCCTGAAGGTCGGTCATTATGTTATGCACTAAGATTGGAATTTCCTTCAACTAACAATGAAGCAGAATATGAAGCTCTTATCGCAGGTCTGAAAATCGCTAAAGAACTAAACATCCGAGCATTACAGATTTTCAGTGATTCTCAGCTTATTGTATGCCAAGTCAAGAAGGAATTTCAAACGAAAGGGGGAAACCTGCCTGCCTATTTGTCAAAGACTTGGGAACTTCTATGTGAGCTCGATCATTATTCAATAAGCCATATTCCTCGGGAAGAGAATATGAAGGCAGATTCCCTCGCAAAGTATTCAAGTTCTGGTGAAGCTCAATTATTGGGATTAGTCCCCGTAGAAGTCCTGTCAGCACCAAGTACAGACGAGATGGATGTAGATTGGATTATGAATGTATCTCAAGAACAAGAGTCATGGATGACTCCAATACTGGACTACCTACTCAGAGGTTCTCTGCCAGAAAACCCGAGAGAGAGACAGAAGCTATTAAGAAAAGCCTCTCGCTATGTAATTCAGGATGGCCGATTATACAGACGGGGATTCTCAATGCCATTACTTCGGTGTGTATCCAGGGAAGAATCCAAAACAATCTTAGCTGAGGTACATGGAGGAGAATGTGGTGATCATTCGGGTGGCCAAACTTTAGCAAAGAAGGTTCTCAGATACGGATATTTTTGGCCAGAAATTAATAGAGATGCTGCAGATTACTCCCGAAAATGTGACAGATGCCAAAGGTTTGCCAAAATTCCTAGAGCGCCTTCTACTGAACTCACACAGATGGTCAGTCCATGGCCGTTTGCAATCTGGGGAATGGATCTCATTGGGCCGCTACCGACTGCCAAATCAGGGATTAAATATGCTATTGTTGCAGTTGATTATTTTACTAAATGGGCTGAAGCTGAACCATTGGCTACTATCACCTCTAAGAAGATGATAAGTTTTGTGACCAAGAATATCATTTGCAGGTACGGTGTGCCTCAGAAAATAATTACAGACAATGGTACTCAGTTTGAAAGCGAGGAATTCCAGGATTTTTGTAAGCGATTCAAAATCCAGAAAAGCTTTTCAGCAGTAGCCCATCCGCAGGCAAACGGGCAAGTGGAAGCAGTGAACAAGATCATTAAACCAACCATCAAGAAGCAACTTGAAAGAGCAAAAGGTGGTTGGGTCGATAAGCTACCACTTGCACTATGGGCATACAAAACTACTCACAAAACTGCGACTGGGCATAGTCCTTTTTCATTGGCATACGGATCGGAAGCAATGATCCCGGTTGAAACAGAGGTCCCTTCACACAGAAGAATCCATTTCAACCAAGCAGAAAATGAAAAGCTACAGCTTAAAGCGCTAGACCTCCTTGATGAAAAAAGGGATGAAGCTAATCTCAGAATTGCAGCTCATCAACAAAGGATAGCCAGACATTTCAATTCCAAAGTTCGTCAACGCAGCTTTGAAATTGGAGATCTAGTCCTGAAGAGAATTATGACCGCGACAGGTGTGTTTGGGCCAAATTGGGAAGGACCATATGTGATAGGTCAGAAGCTTCTTGACGGCACATTCAAACTCACTATTGTTGAAGGAGATCAAATTCCAAGGGCATGGAACAGCAATCACTTGCGTCCATACTTTACTTGAAAACTTTGTTGAAATATTGTAAAAAGAGTTATGAATGTATGATTCTTATAACTGAAAGCAATTGTAAAACTCATGCAAGTGAATAATGAAAGAATATAAAGTGGATGTAGGCCCGAATTCCTGGCTGAACCACTATAAATCTTGTGTTCCTTATTATTATTACATGTTTGCTTTATTTTCGATATAAAAGTACACAAAATGTATTGCTGAAATGTCGATTTAAATTTTTGCAGACAATGGAAATAAAACTTGCACATAATAAGACCGAGTGATTCTCACCATCATTCAATAAACAAATTTCAAGTCACAAAAGCCCCAAATTCGAATCCTAGATAGGAAATACTTCAATTGAACGGCCTATGATTTCGATAGAACGGGCCCTTGCTAATAAATTGAGATCGTTTAACAAACAAACATCCAATTAGGAAGCTAATGCCCGTTCTCACGAAATTGCCTGACAATGAAGTACACTTCCTTGGATTAAACAAGTTACTTGTAAGAAAAGGGAGTGAGAACTTAAAAAGAAAAAAAAACAGAGGATCGCTGAAAAGGCATAAGCAAGTGGACACGGAAACAACCAAAGCCATCATCGGCAGCACAAGTCCTCTTCGGAGGCACAACTCTTCGGAGGACAAAGACCTCTAATGGGTCATATGCCACAAAAAAGAAAGTTCTCTACTCAACAAAAAAGATTGGAGGAGTCATGACCCTCCAACCATGAGAGAGTAACTTCCAGGCAATGAAAACCCTATCTGAGGCACATTTCACCAGGAGTTGAAGTGTAACAGCCGCTCTTCGGAATTTCACTTCACCAGAGTTGAAATGCAAACAAAATAAAGACCTCTTCGGAGGCACATTTCACCAGGAGTTGAAGTGTAACATCCGCTCTTCGGAATTTCACTTCACCAGAGTTGAGATGCAAACAGAATAAAGACCTCTTCGGAGGCACAATCGAGAAGAAAGACCTCTTCGGGAGCCCACGTTTCACCGAGATTGAAATAAAACTTCCAAGTGTCGAAACGTGAAAAGGTTTTCTTCAAAGGCACAACTCTTTGGAGGTACACGTTTCACCGAGATTGAAATAAAACTTCCAAGTGTTGAAACGTGAAAAATCCCTCCTCAGAGGTACAACTTTCTATGTTAAAAAAAAAAATCCTCGTCAAGAACATACTTTAACTTCCAAAGGAAGAGTAATTTATCTATTCTGGAAAATTAATCTTCTTCATGAAAAAGTTAAAGCACCCTTCGGAGGTCCGCTTTACCACATGGAAGAATTCACTTGGCAAAATATGTACATAAGCAAAAGTGATTTCTTCGAAGGACAAAGCGTAAAAACTTATTCGAAGGGAATTGTACTCTACAAAAAATTTCTTCAAGAATAAAATAATTATTCTTCAGCAGATAAGACTGCAAGTCCCCTCGAAGTATAAAATATCGCAGCAAGCTTATGGTATGGGGGCAACATGGTATAGTTACATACAAAATGGTATAGCTACGTCGGTAAGGTAATACTCAAACAACATACCATAAGCCCGTTGCAATATCATAAGTAAACTTGTGCAGAAATGAATAATAAATGCATTCTCAAATTCAAACAAGAGTCTGTGCAAATAAAAGATCATTTTATTCAAATGTATTGCAGATACAGGTTTCAAAACAAAAAAGCGGGGGCCGGTACCCGCACAATTCTCGACCGGTACAAGCAAAAGACAAGAAGCTAAAATCTTCACTTCTTTTTACCACCTTTGGACCCTTTGCCCGGCCGAATGATCAGCTTTTCAGGTCGGTCAGTGGGCATAAGGGAAGAAGGGGAGGTAGGCGCAGCTGGTCCAACTTCTGGCTCCTCTTCAGTAGCAGTGATTATCTTCCCCCTCCTCTTTGATGTTCCGCGCTTTTTTCTCCTTTTTGAGGAAGACTCACTCCCTGGAGTGACAAGTTTAGATAAAGCTATGTCATCAGAAGGAGTCCGCTCCGGAGATATTTCACCTCCTTCAAGTCTCTCATCTTTCTGCTCTTGCGAAGCGATGGGATCATCTAAACCATGAAGAGCCTCTATTTGCTCCTCTTGTGATCCGGGCTGTGAAACGGAAGGAGGAGTCGCTTGAAGGGACGGAGGAGGGATAACCGGAGGAGGTATTTTTTCTACAGGAGAAAATAGGTTAAAGTCAGTAAAAAGAGGAGATAAAGGCTCGTCAAGATCTAGAAAATAGTCAAGAAGCTCATTAAACCCATGTGAAATAAATGAGCAATCCACTTGAGCGAGATTGACAGTGGCGAAATTTACAGTAGAATTACCTGCAGAAGTTGTCTTTATTACGTCAATTTCATAGTCCGGAGCTTCAGCACTCTCTTGCGATTCATCTGTGGCTTGAGTAATCTTGGCCCCGGTATCAGTTTGAGCAGGGATCGGTACATAAGAGCTGGAACCAATAATGCCAGCATCGACCGAAGTTGAAGGAGGGATAGGAGCAGTCAAATTTGTTTCTTCTTCTTGATGCTCTTCCCCCACTATTTCAACCCGCGATCTGGCAAGTTGCTCCTTCCCTCTGGCAAGGGCTGCGCGAGCCTCAAAGTCTATGTAGTTCACCTCCAACTCCTCTTCAGTGTATCCGGCCCCTTTAAACATATCTAGTGCGGCCTCCCACACTTCGGCCAGGGTAATCTCATACTTGGGGCCCAGGAATGCAAGACTGCCACGCCCTAATATACAATGCAAGTAGAAATCAAATAGTGTCGAGCCAATATCAGCTTTGGTGGCTTCATCGGCCTCTTCAGCTGCAATTCTACCCGCAACAGCCTCATCTCGTTCTCTCTCGACTTTGGATAGCTGGGCTTTCAATTTTTCAATCTCTGCAGCTTGAAGGCCAGTTTGTCCTCGTAACTGAGTAATATCAGTACGGTTGCCCTCTATAATCTGCTCCAACCCATCAGCCTTGGCCTCAGCATCTCTTTGCGCGGCATGAGCATCCCGCACCTGTTGAAGAAGCACACTCTCCCTTTGAGAATAAGAAGTGGAAGAAGTAGCAAGCTCCTGTTTAAGTTTCCCAACTTCCGCCTCAAGTTTCTCATTATAATCGGCAATACTCCTCATTTCTGCATCATGCTGTTTAAGGATCTTTTGCCATTCAGTTTTGTCATTCTCCATGGTAAGCATAGCTTCGAGATTGGCCCTATTCACCCTTTGGAGCTCATCAACGAGTTTCTGCCAAGATGACATCCTCTCAATATCAGTTCTGACTGCATCAAGGTTCCGTAACATAGCACTTTTATCTATGGGAACCAGATCAAGGTCGAAGCGAACTCCTTTTAAACACCAATTAGGAAATCGGCTTTGAAGAGTGGCTGGACCTGGTCCAACTTGGTAAGATGGCCTATTGATGATTGCTTGGATATCAGTAGGGGAAGGGGCAGGATATTGAGAAGAAGTAGGAGCAGTAATCTTCTCTGAAGGCGCAGGCATTGGCTCCTCAATAACTCTGGCCCATTTGCTCGAGTCATCAGTTATGTGACTCTTCCCTCTATCATCATGAGATTTGTGTTTAAGGGAGTCACTCTCTCTGTGGGAGGAATCATGTCGATTATCTGGTCTTCCAAAGCGTTCCTCATAAGCACGTCTTTCCCGAGCCTTCCGGGCAGCCCTTTCTTCATCAGTCTCTTTATGAACAGTAGGATAGGATTGATAGCCATACTGGCTGCGTTTCTCATATCGCTGAAAGTCATTATAGTACGAGCTGCCTCGCCTCATTGAAGAACCTAAAATAAAAAAGAAGAAGAAACAAAACTTGAGAATCTTTCAAATATTTTTTAAAAAAAAGAAGGAAGGCATGTTCGTGGAAAGGTTAAGGAAATTCTAAGTGTGTGTGATGTGCAAACTATGCGCATCAAACTACGAACCACTCTTTAATGTGGGAGTAGTTGTGGGCGTAATAGTTGGCGTCAACTCTTGAGTCGACAAAGGCTGTCGCAAAACAGAAGTAGCCTCGACTACTGAAGAAGAGATCCTGGTAGTGATAGGATCGTCTTTAAAGATCTCTTGTGAAGTAGCAAAGAGGTCGCTCAGTCCTTCAAAAGTGTCATCCCTGCTCTGCTTATCAGGACTGGATTTCTCAGCTTCTTCACCAAATTCTTGTGAATGGTGAGAAGATCCCTGAGGCTCTTCTTCCTCGATAACCAGGGCAAGTTTGTCAGATGGCCCCGCAGCATCAACAGAAGTGGAGCACTTCACTAGCGAAGCCTCAGGAGCAGGTCCTTTTGATATGGATGTGCTAGTAGAAACTGGGGCATCCAACGCTCTAGCGGGGGAGTCTGGGATTTCATGAGGACGTGTAGAACGAGAAGTACGCAAAAGTCCGTACTGATGCAAAAATTCATCTTTCAACAGAAATTGAATATCTCTCTCCTCAACCGGCACGGCCTTAAGCCTCTCAAAAGTCGACTTGTAATTGGGATTCATAGAGGGAGGAGGCAACGCTGAAAATAAAAAGAAGCAGAGTTAACACTTAGCAGGTCAGTCTCACAAAGGCCAGATAACAAACGAAGTAAGAATGGATGATCTTACTCCCTTCCCTCCACACAGCATAAAACCCCGGGGGGCAACGAACGAAGAAGAACAGGGTTAGAAACCCATGAGCAGTGTCAGGAAGGCCAACGATTAATTTGCGGTTTCGGGCGCTTCTCACAACAGTAATAGAAGGATGATCTTTGGTCCGGGTAAAGGAGCATAAGTAACAGATTTCATCAAAGCTCGGAAGTCGATCAAGTGTTCTCCTAAATAGCACACACAACCCCATTAGAATGGCGTAGCCGTTGGGGTGTAGCTGGGATGGAGCAATGGCCAATTGATGAAGAAGTTGTTGGAAAAAGTCATTGAAAGGAGGAATGCCCCCACTTAGGCACATTTGTCGGTTAACTGTCACAAAGCCAGAGGGTGCTATGTCAGCAGTGTTACTTCTCTCAGGAAGAATGGCATCTGATTCAACAATGCCAAACTGAGCACACAACTGGCGAAAAACTTTGTATGATAGTGTGGTAGGGGCTCTTTCGGGAGGATTAACTAGTGGAGCCGGAAGAACAGTTGCCTCTCCAGTCTGAACTGTTGCATCTTCTTCCTGAGAAGTCATTCTACACAAGCAACTGGATATTCAAATATGAAGGTGCACGTTTCCTAAAAGTGTGAAGTGTCGTGCAAAACTAATAAAAATAACAAGTAAATATAACTGGAATTAAACTGGTCGACGATTGATCGACTACGGTAATTTCAGAACTTGTTAATTTAAAGTTCAAGCATAATATTAGTGCAGGCTGGTCAGTTTCAATTGACTATTTCAGTGTTGCTTTAATATTCTACTTGAAATCGATAGCACTTCGTTCACACAATTTATTTAAGTTAATTATCTGTTATTAACTAATCTGTCATTTGATGTGGGCGGTCGATGGCAGTATATTCGTCCCAATTTTCTGTAAATATCATATTAAACAGATTGTTAACCTGCAAGTCAAAGTAATCTGTAAAAGAATGCAGCAGAGTTCAACAGTTTGAAATTCAAGCAGCAGTTCAAAGTTCAAGCAGAGTTTAAGAGTGCAAGTGCTAAGTCGTAAACGACTCAAGTGCTAAGTCGTAGACGACTCAAGTGCTAAGTCGTAGACGACTTAAGTGCTAACTCGCCAACAACTCAAGAGTTTTTCCTACGGGTCAAGACAAATCATCGGTTCTCTGGCTAGCTCGTCCACGACCTAAGGATTGGGGGGCAAGCTAGGATGAGTCGATTTAATTTTGGGTCGTTGGTGTTTTGAGCCGGCAGCGCTCTGAGTCGTGAGTCGTGGCGAAAAGGAAAAACTCTAGTTCTAAGCAGCAAGAAAATCCCCAAGTCCTATCTCGGCTACTGCTCAAGGCTTGAGTCGTAGAGCAGGTCAAATCATAACCCGTTAACCCAATGGCCTATCTCCAAGTCCTATCTCCAAATCCTAACCCATAACCCGTTAACCCAATGGCATCTCCAAAAATAACAACTTTAATCCTATCACGATACAGAGTCGCTTCGAATGGAGAATCGCCGCAAGTCAAATCAGGCAAGCCCAAATTCATCGGCGATCAATCCAACCAAACTCGTAAAGCTCGATGGAACGAACCGGAAGTGGAAAATTAAACGCATGAGTCAATGATGATCGACAATCGGAAGGAAAGCAGGATTGCTTACGTAGTATGATGCCCGAAAAAATTGGAGGTGGTTTGAGTTGAAATCGTCTTGGGGAGCTCGGAGAAGTGTTAATGGCAGATGCGATTTAGGAGATTGGTATGAGAAGAAGAAGATAAAAGTGACGATTCATGCCTTTTATACCAAGGTAGTAGGACATAAGTCGGCACATGCGGGTTAAGATAAGTCGAAGCACGCGACCTACGACTTAGGCGTGTGCTTCGAGGGGCAAATGTTAACCCCGCTAAAACTTGGACCGACTCATTTACTCAACTAATACCGACTCATCTATGTAGAGGGAAGGACGACTCATCTATCTAGGTCCGACTCATCTAGGACCGACACATCTGATCCCGACTCATCCACTTAAGGTCCTTACCGACTCATTGGATTTACGACTCAAGGGATTAGCGGTTCGTAAGAAAAGGCCGACTTAGCAAGACCCCGACTCAACAACCTCACGACTCAGCAAGTCCTTGACTCAACAGGCTAACGACTCAGGGAGGATCAGCGACTCATCTAGTCCCCGACTCAACGAGTTAACGACCTAAAGTCCAAGGCGACTTAAAGGACTCAAGGAGAAATTGTACGACTCAGGGGATCTAACGGGTAAGGAAGGCCAGCAAGGTAAGACATTAACGACTCATGAAAGTTTACGACTTAAAAGGTGATACGACCTAAGGCTTCAGGGACAAGTTCAAAACCATACTGAAATGAGATAACTCGTTGACCAGCTACGGCCGTGATGAGTCGTATACGACTTATGCTAGCATAAGAGGAGTTATGTTCGGTTGACTCGAGAACGACTTATCTCTTTGGACCGAGATAGTAGTTCGGCCTTGAGTTAACATGAGACGACTCACCATGACTCGCCCACGACTTAAAGTCGTTGAGTCGTAACCCATTGCCACAGTGCCTATGCCAAGGAAGATTGACTCGGACACGACTCAAGACTTGTCATAAAATCCAGCAGAGGAATAAGCATTGGAGGAGTGAAGGGATGATTCTATGAGTCGGCCATGACCTAATTTGACTCGGCCACGAGTCAAGCATGAGCCGGGTACGACTCACGACTCAAGGCTGGAAACTCCTATAAATACACGGCCACCTCCAACATTCAAAGGACTTTTGGCTCATTCTCTTCAAACGCCGATACTCTGCTGCATTCCAAACCAATCCAACACTTGAAGCTCTCAAGACATAAAGAACGCTACAAACAACTTCAAGAAGAGATCATATACATCCAACATGGATTCGAAGACTCTCATCTCCATCGAAGTTTAAGCTACTTGTTCTAAGTCTTTTGTAATTCAAAGTGTATTGTACTTTGGAAGAATTGTATCAGCTTGTAACGAGATCATCAATAAAAGTACTTAATGTGGACGTAGGCTATACCCTTAAGCCGAACCACTATAAAATTTTTGTTGTTTACTGCTTTTCTGCTATTATCTGCTTGTAGTCTGTTCCCGAGCTATCGGGTGGTGCTTTCATAACTATAACTCATACACCGAGGTGTTAGCGTTCAAATTTTAGCGTTAACATAGTGGCAACTATTTTACGATTTATCGACACGCAAAATACGGGTCGTTACATTCTCTCCCCCTTAGGAATTTCGTCCCCGAAATTCCAAACAAACAAGAGCAACCAAAATTTATTCTGCATGTCTACCATCTATAGCAACCAAAAAACCATGCATCCAATTACTAGCCTAGCACGCAGAATTCTAAGACTAGAACAAGTTACAAATTCATGAGATGCCACGACACCTTAGGGCCATACCTCGAAGAGTTGAGGATGAGCTGCTTTCATCCTCTCTTCCTCCTCCCATGTACAGTCGTTAACATCATCACTCCATTGTACCTTGAGCAACCTGACTACCTTCCTCCAAAGTTGTTTCGTGTCGGTTTCCACAACACGAAGCGACTTACGAGGTCTCTTAACAACTGGATCAACCTCAAAATCTTCACAACTATCAGCAGAAACCACTGTATTCGAGTCGTGCACATACTTCCGTAGATATGATACATGAAAAACATTGTGCACACCCGACATCTTTTCTGGTAACTCCAACCTATAAGCGAGTTTCCAATTCGCTAGATGATAAGGAAGGGTCCAACAAATCTCGGAGTCAATTTTCCTTTCTTCCCGAATCAAATAACATTCTTCAGTGGAATAATCTTCACAAAAACCATATCACCTACGTCGAATTCCAAATCCTTACGACGCTTATCCGCATAACTTTTCTGACGGTCTTGGGCTGCCTTTATTCATCGCCGAATGACCTCTATGCAATCCGAAGTCTGTTGAATCATTTCTGGCCCAAGTATCAACTATTCTCCTGTTTCTAACCAACAAGTCGGAGAGTTACATGGTCTTCCATACAATGCCTCATACGGTGCCATACCAATGCTTGACTGGTAACTGTTATTATACACAAATTCCACCAAATGAAGATGATCTTCCCATGATCCTCCGAAGTCCAAAACACATGCTCTGAGGAGATCTTCCAAAACTCTATTGACTCTCTCGGTCTGACCATCTGTTTGAGGATGATAAGCTGTACTCAAACAAAACTCGGTTCCCAAAACTTCCTCGAAGCTCTTCCAAAATCTACTAGTGAACAATGGGTCTTGATCGCTCACTATACTTTTCGGAATACCATGGAATCGAACTATCCACTTAACATATAGCTCAGCCAATTTCGATGCTGTCCTGGTTGATCAAACAGGAATGAATCTTGCACTCTTGGTCAAACGATCTACGATGACCCAAATCCCTTCATTTCCCGCCCTTGTTCTAGGTAGACCATCGATAAAATCCATCGAAATTTGTTCCCACTTCCATGTAGGGACTTCTAATGGCTGAAGCAATCGACTTGGCTTCTTCTGCTCGGCTTTGACCAACTGGCAGTTCATACACTTGGAAATAAAATTTCCAACATCCTTCTTCATACCTTCCCAGTAATAGGTTCTCTTCGTATCCCGATACATCTTATTTCCACCTGGATGAATTGTCAACTTCGAGTGAAGGCTTTCCTTAAGAACTTCATCTCTCAATCCATCTATATTGGGAACAACCAGTCGTCCTTGCTTTTGAAGCCAACCCTCTCGATCGACTTTGAATTCTTTATCCTTCTCTGGGTTCAACCCAGATTCCAAATCACGGATAATCTTGACAAGCCTATCGTCTCGCTTTTGGCTTTCGCCAATTCTTTCCATAAGAGTAGGTCTTATCAATAAGTTCGCCAACATCTCAGGTTCCAATTCACATCTGGGCCTAAAGTCAAATCCTGCCAAATACTCGAGATTCTTCCATTCTGAAAACATGGCTCCCAATCCTGCATGTCTTCGACTTAACGCACCTGTCACTGCGTAGCCCTTTCCCGGAGTATAGGCTATACCAAAATTATATGACGGTAAAAACTCTATCCATCTTTGTTGTCGAAGATTCAAATCCTTTTGGGAGAAAAGATACTTCAACGACTTATGATCTGTAAATAACTCAAATCGAACTCCCAATAGAAAATGTCTCCACATCTTCAGAGCAAATACAATCGCCGCCAACTCCAAATCATGAGTTGGATAATTCCTTTCATGCGGCTTCAGTTGTCGACTTGCATACGCAACCAGTTTACCCTTCTGCATCAGTACTGCTCCAAGTCCAGTACCACATGCGTCGGTGTAAACCACCATCTCATCGTTTCCACTTGGAATAGTCAAAACAGGAGCAATTATCAGTCGCTCTTTCAGGATTCCGAAAGCTTGCTCACACTTAGCATCCCATCTAAATACTTGATTCTTTTTCGTCAATCCTGTTAACAGTGCAGCTATCTTGGAAAAGTCTTTGATAAACCGACGATAGTATCCTACTAATCCAAGAAAACTTCTCACATCGGATGCATTCTTAGGTCTAACCCAATCCAGGACAGCTGCTACTTTGGCGGGATCAACTGCTATTCCATTTCCAGAGATAATATGGCCTAAGAACCTTAGCCCTCAGCTGATGTTTCCGCAAGATTTCCAAAACAATACGCAAGTGCGTCTTGTGCTCTTCTTCAGTTCTGGAATAAATCAAAATATCATCCACGAACACAAGTACGAACTTGTTCAACTGATCCCTGAATACTCTATTCATAAGATCCACAAAATATGCTGGTGCATTGGTCAATCCAAACGGCATTACCAGCCACTCAAAGAAACCAGATGGTGTCCTAAAAGCAGTCTTAGGCACACTATCCTTAACCACTCTTAATTGGTGAAATCCCGTTGCCAAATCCATCTGAGAAAACTCCTTAGCTTCATTAAGCTGATCAAACTAGTCATCTATTCTTGGCAATGGATACTTGTTCTTCTTAGTCACTTTATTCAGCTCACGATAATCCACACACAACCTCAACGATCCATCCGCTTTGATTGCAAACACAACCGGTGCACCCCATTCGGACACACTACGCCGAATGAATCCTTTCTGTAAAAGGTCATCAACTTGCACCTTCAACTCTTGCTTCTCCCTAGACGCCATCTGCTTAAGAGGCATCACAACGGGTCTGGCTCCTTCAACTAGATCGATACAAAACTCGATCTCCCTATGCGGCGGTAACCCTTTGACCTCGTCAAAGACATCCTCAAATCCATTTCCGATTGGCACCGATGACAGTCTATCCCGTGGAACAACTAGCGAATACATGAAGTTCATGAAGACGCCTTCCTCATGCTTACATCGTATCATAACCTTTCACCCTTCCACATTCTCGACTGTCACCTCCAACCTTTCACAATCAACCTTTGCCGCATACTTCCTAAGCCAGTCCATACCCAAAATAATTCCAAACCCCTCAAAGTTCAGAGCAAAACAATCACAAACGAAAGAGCAATCATGACTCGACACAACCAGACCACGACATATCATATACAAACAGGACGAACCCCCAACTGGATTAGTCACAACCAATGGTCTATCAACAATATCCGGTTCTAAACCCAACCGGCCTACAAGTTCATTACAAACAAAGGAATGCGACGCTCCAGTATCGAATAACACTCTGACTGGAACACCACAAATGGAAAGAGTACCTTGAACCACTACACTCTTTCCCTTCTCTTCCACAGTAGGAGCTTTTGAAGATGATGGAACAACCCCCAAAGCATAAGCTTGCACAACCTGCCTGTCCTTCCGCGGTTCTGGGCAATTCTTCTTGACATGCCCTAGCTTGTCACAGTTGTGGCACTTCACTGGCACCCATTGATTCTTGCAATCTTTGGAGAAATGGCCCTTCTGCTGACAATTGTAGCAGGTCACTTCACTCTTTGGCTTCTTCTGGCCATCCTTACCTTTCTGCTGCTGCTGCTTCCTCTTCTTGTTTCCACCTTGTTGTGGTTTAGACTCCTCCTTGGTTACAGCAACAACAGATCCTTCTTTAGGAAACAGATTCTCATGCCTGAGAGCTTTCTCCACAAGCTTCTCAAATGGATCATCCAAATGGTCCACCAACTATCTCCCAAGATAATTGTCCAAGCCTGTCACAAACTTCTCATTCTTCTGATATGAAGATTCAATATACGACCGGGCATACTTGGACAAGGCTTCAAACTCAGAAACATACTCAAGAACTGGTCTTCCACCTTGCTTGAGCTCCACAAACTTCTTGAACAGAACAGATTTCTAAGCTGTAGAAATGAAATTGGCTTCAAATCTGGCTTGGAATTGCACCCAAGTAATTTCTTCCTTCGGAGTATCAATGGTGATAGAGTTCCACCAATCAGAAGCTCTTCCTTGTAGCTGTCTTGATGCAAGCTTCCTCTTGGTTGCATCCTCGATTCCCAAGTCATCAAAGATCCTTCTACAAGCATCTATCCATATCTGGACTTCAATGGTTGACTCTATTCCCAAGAAAACCTTTCCTCTAAGAGCAGTATAGTCTTTGCACAACTTAGCAAAATCCATCTATTTCAGAGCTTGAACTTGAACTCCAACATCTACTGCTGGCCCTGGAGCTGGCATCCTCCTTATGATCGAAGTCATCATTGCCTCGAACATAGCAGCATAATCAACAGCCCCCTCAGTAGCACGTCCTTCCCTAGCAGCTGGTCTCGCTCTTCGACTCATTCTTAATATCTATAAAAGAAATGATTAGCACACCTTGAGAAACAACTGCATAAGGAGTTCAAATCCTTCTAAGCTACTATATTATATATATAGTAAACATCCTTGAAAATACAATTACGTCTCTCATACGTAGTTACGTCAGCGAGCGTTGGCTAAAATCGATTAACCAAAGCTTTGATACCAAATGAGACGACCGCCCATGACCCCCGCACCAAACAAGGGAATAGTGTGCTGAAAGGTGTGCCAGGCAGCCATGGGTGATCGTCAGGGTATGGTGAAACAACAGAATCTATCGTATTACTCACAGCGCATGGATAAAATACAATAGAGACATATGTATAGTGAAGCTCCCCAGAACAGAATCTCATTAAATAAACTCCAAAGTAATTTGATACAAGATCTGAATAGCCAATACATCAGGCCTCACTACATATCACTCATAGAATATACAAGCTGCGGAACATCCAGTACATATAAAAAGAAAATAATATGCAAGCCTCCAGCTCGTCTTCGTCATCAACATCGTTGGTCACTAAGAACAACACCTGTCACCTGCTACCTAGTCTGCCTATCCCAACATGGATGAACAACCCAAGGTAATAAGAGTTGAACATAAAACCTTGAGTCAGACAACAGTCTTAGTGAGCGGTAAATTAACTAACAATATACCAAAAGAGCATAAAGGTAAAAGGAATAGGAACCCAACCAATCCCACTCCACCTCTTTCTACAGTGATAGCCCCCAGACACACTAGGCAGAAGCAAACATAGCAAAGCAGACATCTAAAGTAAAACAATTATCACTCGAGTCAAGGTCGATGTTTTCCAAGTGCAAACCCCCAAGGCCTAAACCAAGATCAGATAAGCACCCGAAAAGCACTGCTCTTGAGACCGAATGATGATACAACCAAAACATCCAAACATCCATGACTCTGGCTATCACTGTTATCATTGCTTCGATACCACCGTTAATTGAATGACTGGCACATTATTTCAGCCGTCCGTCAAGGGCTAATGGTAACCCCAGTTCTAGACAGAACTATGCACGTCGTCATGACCCGTGCCTAGGACTATCGAATCTGCCCAGAGTACTCGACCATCAACTATTAGTCTTTTGGGACTATCGAATCTGCCCAGCGTACACTTGCTTTGAGCCTGCTAGAACCTTCAACAATGATGAAATCTCAGCCTTCTAGTCATCCTCCTCGACGACTATTCTCATACTAGCTCAAGCGTCTCTCGAGCCAACCATTATCCTCAAACTCAAACCATTTCACCGAGTTATCAACATGCTTGGAATGATCCCGTCTGGATTATAACAAGACTATCTCACATCATGCTTTGCTTCATCTCAATCCTAGCAAAGTCCATCTCAACATCATCATCCAAACTATCCATATGAGCTTCATCATCCGCCACATATGCCACAAGCAGCTTTTCTTATTCAAGAGCCTTTCCCTTAGCTTTTGAATCATCTTCGACCAACTTGTCCAAATCAAATCATCAATCAACTAATTTATAAAAATCACTCAAATCAATCATTAATCCAAGTAATCGAGCATTCAAACAAGATCTAAAAGGAAATAAACAAAAATAGCAATTTCGTAAATAAAGAGTCCAAATCTAACAAGCATGAATTATAAACAATACCTCTACAACTTGATGAATGAACTTGCATAGGTTAACATGTAGTAAAATGGATATGAAAACTTCATGAACGATGGATCTACATGCAGACTTAAGGAAAATGCATGAAATCACTATCTTTAACACACAAACAAGCCACCGATCCAATATACTCCTTTGGGTCCGTGTGAGAGGTAACCACCACTCACCGAATCACCTAAACACCTCAAAATCAACACACTTAAGATTTGGACAGCAAAGGATCTAGCTTGATCTATCAAAATTCCGCTTCAAACGATGAAATCCCTCTTTGTTAGATGTAGATATTCAACTTTGGCTCTTGGATCTTCGATTTGATCTTCAATCTTGGATGGAAGGAAGCACAAGATTAAAGTGGAGAAAAGAAGTGAAGAAGTGTAGTAGTCGAGCTCTCAAAATGGCAGCACTTCGTCGCTTCAAAATCCGGATCCAAAAAATGAAGATAGAACCGTGTATTTATAGGCAGTTTCCCCTTAACTCGTCCGCATCCTTAAGTCGTCGCCGACCTAACGACTTACGACCTATCAATCCCACAGCCTACCGACTCAAGACATCATACGACTTATGACTTATCGACTTAACGCTTCCACTCGACCTACGACCTAATTGGTATGCGGCATAGCAACATATCATCCTAACGATCTAACCTCATGGCCGACCTAACACATTATGCGACCTAACGATATACACGACCTAACGACTTAACTATATATACGACCTAACCAAACTTAGGGTCTCAACGACTTATACCATAACGGCTTAAACTACTAACCTTAAGTCGCTCGAACGACCTATCTTTCTTAGGTCGGTAACTCGTTTAACCGGCCAATCTCCTATACCATTATACCTTAGGTCGTTAACTATTAAGCCGCTAATTACTAGGTCGTTAACCCGCTTAACTTCTTAAGCCGTTACTTTCCTTAGGTCGCTACCCTCCTTAAGTCGGTCAATTCCTTAAGTCGCCAACTTCCTATAGGTGGCTAACTCCTATAGGTCGGTCCATCTCCTTAACTTGCTCACCTTCTTAGGTCGTTCCAAAACCTTAAGTCGGTCACTCCTATAGGTCGCTCCAACCCCTTAGGTCGCTAACTTCCCTAACTCGCTTACACGACCTAACTTCCAGACGAGCTAACTCTAGATGACTCAAACTCAAGTCGACATAAACTCCTGGACGACATAAGCTCTAGTTGACTTAAACAATACTAACGACCTAGTGGCAACTATTTTACGATTTATTGACACGCAAAATACGGGTCGTTACAGTGAGGCTAGGGTTTCGGCTACGCGTCTCGAAACGTGGGAAATTGCTGAGGTCACGATCGATTGGATCGGCTTCTTCGTCGAGGTCTGGGTTGCTCATCCAATAGTAAGGTATTTTCAAAATTTATTTTGCTAAAATTATAAATGTTTATGTATGCGCAAAGAAAAAATTTTGACAGAAAAAAAAGTTGTTTACTGTATGATTTTCAAATTGAACTCGAAGACATTAATTTTCAAATTTATCTTCATTGTTTACTGTATGAACAGAATAGAAATTTCTTTTTATAAAAGTAAAAAAAATAACAAAGTCTGTTTCAATGTTTTTTTTTACAGTGCGTTTTTATATATAAAAAAAAGTGATTAATAGTTTGATTTTTATTTGGAATTTAAAATAGTGGAGAATTTTAAATTTATATGAACTTTTGTTTTAATATAAGTATATGCAGTTTCAAGTGAGAAAAAAATAATAAAAATATTTATTTACTTGCTAATTTGAATGATTTTTGATACTAGAATATTTTCAAAGGGAAATTCGATTTAACTAAATAAATTGGTAGGAGAAAATTTATTTGGCAGAATAATTTGGCTAATTTAATTTATCTGAAAGGAAATTTTTTTTTTAGGATTAAATTAAATTAAAAGTGATAATTAATTTAACATATTGAAAAGAAATCGAATATTTGATTTGTATTTAATATTAACAAATTGTATAAATTGTTTATACAAGGTCTAAAATGATGAAATCAAGCCGGAATTGTAAATGGATTGCGAAACAAAAGCTAAGGTGAGAACTCCTCACTCAATCGAACAGTTTTGATTTAAATTTTAAATTATTAGATTTAAAATTGCTTGAATGTATGTTGAATGATGATTGCAGTTATTGATTGTTGTTTGGTTGTGATATTAGATATAGTAGGATATATCTATATATAGCAATATATATATATATATATATATTAGCATATGTATATATTGGAGTTGATTTCCCGCATTGTATAGTGGATGAGACCCTATTGCGCCGCATAATAGCGGATAATATTTTATAAATCCCATATACCACGATATTCCGTCTTGAAACGGAATTGGTATTGTGCTAACATCTGTGGATGCAGGGAAACAAGTTAGAGGGATCCAACTAGATTCCTCACCAGTATTTATTTATTTCAGATATTGTGATATTTGATTGATTATCATATTGATATATGATGTTTGGATGCGTTGATATGTTATTTGGTGTTGTTGCATCATCGGATCCATTTTTGGAGTTTTAAAAATGTTAAAGTAATGATTTTGATTTTAAAAAGGATTTTAAAGTGATTTTTGAAAATATATGTTTTATTAAATTTTTGAATTGATTAAGTTTAAATAATTAAAACGTTATAAATTTTAAAGTTATAAAAATTATATTTTGTGAAATATAACCAAAAGGTAATTTTTAAAATAAATAGATTTATAAAATAGTTTAAATTGGGATTTTTAAATTATTATAAACGGTTTATATAAAAATATTTCTAAAATTGACATTTATATATTAAAAATATTGGAATTATAAAATGAGTTTATTAAGTGTTAAAAATGAAGTATAAATTGGATTTCATAGGTGAACGAAAATTATAGATTTATAAATTGTGAAGATTATAAAATGAATAGATATTGTAAAATAAAAGATTTATAAGTAATTAACTTATAAACTGGATTTTGGCTTTTAAATAGGATATTAATAGAAATTTTTAATAAAGGAGATTTTATAAGTTGAAGTTGTTATAAAATATAAACGAAATCTTATAAGTAACAAGATTTAAAATCTGTGAAGTTTTAAAAAGAACGACTTTGTAAATAAATGATATTATAAGTATTTAACTTATAATATAGACTTTTGGTATAGAATTGAGTTATATAAATTGAATTGGATTGATAAAGGGGATTTATTAATCGAAGTTATAAATAGAAATGGAATTTATAGACATTGTTTATAAATTCGAAATCAATGGAATTTGATAAATCGAATATAGAAGTTTATTAAAGGAGTTATATTCACGATTTTGAGCAGTGAATATATTATTAAATAAAATGGATATGATTTGGGGAAGGGATGTTTTAAATAGGATTTAAAACGATTTAAAGATATTTTAAAATGTACTAAACATTGAAAACATAGATTTCAACATTCATTGTTGAAATAGACGTTTTCGAGAAATAAGGAAATGGTGGACTATAACACTGTTGTTATAGTAAATGATTTCTGAAAGGAAATATTTTATATAGTATTGGGATTTATATATCTATTTTAATTTTGAATCCCTATACTAGTGATTTTGGGTTGTCGTGACGATGTTTTACGCAACATTCGTTTTGACCCAAATAAATGTAATTAAGAGAATGTTTTCTTTAAAGAATGAAAGATATACTTAACTATGGTTTAAGTATATTGAATATTTTCAAATTGTTGAAAATAAATAGATTTGTGAATTACTTATTATTAAATAAGTATGGAAAATGCTTTTCCAATATGAAATGGAACGTTTTTGAGAATTTATCTTTTTGAAGATAAACTGGAATTGTTTATTTGAAATCTATTGAAAACCGTAGATCAGTAGATATTTTGAAATATAAATTCACTATTGAATTTATAAATGAAAAAGGAAATTGGTTTCAAAATAAATGTTGATTTATTTTGGAAGTTTAGAAATTATATATCTTGTAAAGATATTTTTGGGGAAAATAAATAATTTGAAAAATTATTTGGAATCTGATGATGTTGCGCATCTTTATTGATAGTTAAATTACCGACTATCAATATTTACCTTTAAAAAAGGTATTTGTTGTGATTGCTTGAATTGAATGCCACACTTATTTTTTAATAAGCGCTCACTATTCGGGTTAGCCGGGAAAGGACCTTGGGGTCGTATAACCCATTCTGAATATGTGATACGTCGTTATGAATTGCATTTGATGACCGATGTTGAAGACCGGATATTTATGAAAAAGGAAGGATTACCGTCGAATGTTTCTACATCGGTTGATCCCCGCTATAGAAGTTTATTACCCTTTGTGATGGGAAGTCTGGTCGTGATTAGTGAATATCCGGATTGCAAGGGCTTCTTTGGAAGTGCCTTCGGTTCCGTTCGATCCCGGAACGGACTTGTATGGATGTGTGTCTGACATTACAATTTGAGATGTAAAGCTGGTTTCGATCAAATATATTTCCGTTGGTGGCGAAGAATTTATCCTCTTAGCTTAACACCCTTAGAGGTTATGTAGTTGATGGTTATTAGTGATACATTCCCAAATTGGTAATGTGGCATACGAAGTGCTGTTGAGTATTAGATGAACAAAGCACGACTTTTGTTTAAAAGCATGGCTTTGTGGACGAGACTTCGTCGGACCTCACAGCCCAGAAATGGTCAAAACAGGAATAATGTAGCAAGGTTGTAGGGAGTAGCGCCCCTTAGTGTATGTTCATTCCTTCTGGATAGAGGTGGTATCATGGTATGGAGCCCAGATACTTAACCTATGTTGTTGCTACAAATTTATTACTTTGTGGTTGTTGGTTATCAAGGATCCTTGGGATAGATCGGTTACGATCGGGGGATGGCATACGCATGTCCATAGTTATCTATATTTGCAGAGGTAACCCGACCTTCTGTTGGCAGAGATCCGGTTAGGTTCTGGGGACGTCATTCCAGAGGCGTTCCATGTGGCAATGGAAAGTTCCTCGGCCTGACCATTTGTTGGAAATCTAAAGAAACAATACGAGCCTTGTACGGTTTTAGTTGTAGAACCTGCCATTTACTTATGGTGGTCACCACTGTTTAGATGGTAGCTATAGTAGGCATACGATAATGGTCGTATGTTGGCTAAGATTTATATTCTACTTTCGAAATTGTTTTCTACACTATGCACTAATAATAATATCAAAAATGTTTTGGTTTTGCGTAGTAAGCATCTTTAACTATCATAAGGAGAAATCTCCTCCGATTCTGCGTTTGCATTGTGTGTGTGTGCGGGAGGCCTTATGATAGTCTCATTTTCTAAAAAGCATTGCGAATTTACTTAAAAAATATTTCTTTGTTTTGTTTTTAAAGAATAAACTGTTTTAAGTTCTCACACCAGTCCCATGACTGACCTGGAGTTTATTGTTTCCCTTCCTAAACTCTGGGTGCCCACCAATTTCCACACGGGCAGTCTAGAGTTAGGTTATCAGGTCATTCTGGATTCGGGTGTTGCTACTGAAATCTAGAGGCGAGCTAGATGGCGAAGCTTATCACTTATATATGTAGTATTCTATTCCGCTGTTTGTTTGTTGTGAACTGTGATAATGAATGTAATGCGATGTGATGTAATGTAATAACTGATACAATTCTTTTGTTTTAATGATTATTCATTTATCTATTATATGTTGTTCCGCTACGATTGTGAGATTCTGATATTGTTCTGTTGTTTCTTTCTGTTCTGTTCCGTCTTTTTCTCTCTTATTCTACCTCTTTCTTCTTCTTTAACCATAAAGTTTCGGAAGTTTGTTCCTCTTTGGCTGGATTGTTGTGGAATGTTGCCAGCTCAAAGGAGTACGGATTTTCGGGTCTTTACAATTTTTGACTTGGTCATCTCTGCACTGTTGAATTTCGTTCATCCCTGTAGCATTGATTTACACGGCATTGATTTCTTTGGCACTTTCTTTCTTTTGCACTTGAACCTTAGTGTTCTTCATACTATGCGTACATGCTTCATTAGATCCGTTCTCTATAAGCTTGAGTTTGCATATTATTGTGGTTCATGTTTGCATCACTGGTCTTTGAGGTTTGTGTAGCTTGCACTGAGCATTTATGTTGTCCAGACATTGTTGAGTTCTTGGATTTCACCATACCATTGTTGCATCCATTTGTTTGACCCTTGCATATGCTTTCTTTAGTATTATGATCTTGAGATGATTGCAAATTCCTGATGCACTTGGTAATTCATTGGTTTGTTTGCATATTTGTGCATATTGTATATTCTCTGTATACATACTTGAGTCTTGTCCATCCAATTCATTGAGATTGTAGCTTGCTGTACATATGAACTTGGTGCATTGCTCTGTTGTTGTCTAGACATTTGCATCATTTCAGTGCTTCATTACTTGAGTCATTTGAGGCATTGCATACATAAACTTTGATGCTGTTTGTTGAACACAGATGTTTATGGCCACTGGTTCATTGTTTCATTTGGTTACTGGGTATCTTGTGGTATTGTTCATAATTGTGTATTGACTGCAGCTCCATGACTTCGACTGTTTGCATTAATTTTGGTTTCTTTCTTCATTTGATTGTTGCAGTCCTATATATGATGTTTGTCGCTGTTGCAGTCTTTTGTGATTTCAAACATGTGAGTTGTATTTGTGAACATCATTGGGTCTTGTTGTATTTGCATTGTACCATGCTGTGTCGAACTTGTACAACTCTGGTCTATTGCTCCAATTGTCACTGATGCATCCTTTATTGTTATTTTCTTGGTGCATTGTGCTCTGGTTTTTCTGTTTGCATGCTTGCTTTTGTTGGCTGCACACACGAGTTGGCGAGGCAGTGCACATGTGTATAAATGTACACGTGTGTATTGCAGCCACTCATGATTACCTGTCCCTGATAGGAATACAAGTGTATATATCTATGTGCACGACTTTGTGGCATGTACAGTGATACACTGTGCATGTCACACTGTTCGTGTGTGATGAATTCAAATGTGAATGATGACGAACAACCCAAATAACTGAGGCACCAATAAAAACAAATTTATATTTTTGCAAATTAAAATTTGTTTATTTTTAGATTACTGCTGTAGTTTCTAATTATACAGGTACACAGGAGACATGACAAGAACTGGAGCTGGACAATGCAGATAGATGCAGATGTGCAGACAGAGTGAAAAACTAAGTGTTGTGCGTTGTAGTGAGAAAAAAATATGAATATGAAATGTATGAACTGGTGTATGTATATAGAGAGGGCTGAAAACTTTGTACTGTATAAGTGTTGAAATAAAATATTATATTGAATGAAAATACTGATTGAATTATATAAATTCTGTGCAATAGTATTATTATTCAATATGAATATTTATTTCTATATGTATAGTACAATCTGCAAACACATATATAAATTGATATATATATATTTGTTATCATCAAACAAAAATTCACATCAAAAAAAAGTTATCCAAACAAAATTTATGTGTTAGAACAGTTAGTTCATTTATTACCTGATGTTCATGTATGTTTACATAATGAAGCTTTACAATATTTAAACAGTTTTGGTTGCAGGAAAAGGTTTTGCAAAGATATGTTTTAAAAGGATGTTAGTGAGGGGAAACCCGTTCCATTAAGCGGCATGGTCTCAATTAAGATTATAAATCGAAATGTATAGTATTATTCATATCAGGCTTTATGTTTGACTAGAAGTTTATGTTTTCCCTTTAAACACTCGGGTGCTCAAAATTGATTTGAGTAGAATGAGGGGTTGAGGTCTTGTCAGGTTTTAGTAGGATGACGAAAAACACTACCGGAGGCATACAGAAGGCAAACGGATAGCTATTTAGGAGTTGATGTTTTATGCTTTATTTCCGTTGTATTTGTATTAAGTCTATTATGACTATATGACTCTGATCATCCAATGGGGTATCTTCATATACCACTCTTGGCGTATTTTGTAATAAATATTTTTTATCTACGCCTGGGAATGTATTTAGGATTATGTAAGTTGAATATGGAACATCTGTTTTGAATTAATGAAGAAAATTTTGTTTTGAAATCTATATTTTATTTCATATTCAAATGCTTCTAAAATTGTGGATACCACTAACACAGCCGTATTTAGTCGCTGGAAGCTAATACTATATATGACTGCAGCACCTGTAGCACTTAGGTTTGGAACTCTAGATAAGGGATGTTGCAGCTCGGTATCAGAGCATGGTTTATGAAATATTTTAACTAAAAATGATTTTTTGAAAACATAATCCTTATTAATCAGAGCTAAGATCGGGGTATGGGATAATGCTATAGTAATGTACTTGTATTTGCTATATATAAGTATACACTATATTTCTAGACTCCTGTCTTAGTTAGGCTCTTCATCTGTATCTCCCTAGGCTTGAATACAGATATGGAAGGAGGAAGAGGCAGAGTTAATCTTGGAGTAGATAGCACCACCACTAATGGAAATGCCCGACCAAATGCTAGAAGAGGTTTAGGTCAGGCTCAAGCTGAAAATGTTGGTGCTGTGGTTCCCCAAGTGGATATGGGAGCCATGTATCAGTTCTTCATTAAACATGATGTAAGCTGGAATTGCAGTAGGCATTGTCGGAGGGAATGCTGCTTGAGGAGGAATTCAGAAAGTTCCGATAGTCAACCATTATGCTAATCTGAGCAGAGACTACACCAGGCTTGGAGGGAAGCCATTCATTGGAACCGAAGATGCGATTGAGGTAGAAAACTGGCTCTTGCACTGTGAGAGAATTTTTGTTGACTTAAGGTTGAATGATGAGCAAAAGAGGAGATTAGCTTAAATACAGCTACAAGGAGCTGCTCTGTTTTAGTGGAATACAGTTGTAGCTAGTGTTGATGAGGAAACCATAACTTGGGTGGAATTTAAGTGAAGGTTTCAAGAAAGGTTTATGTCAGTGATGGCGCAGTCAACATTGGTTAGGAAGTTTGCTGAACTAGAACAAGGAGAAATGTCTGTTCTAGAGTATGCTAGAAGATTTGAAGAGTTAGCTCGGTATAGATATGCCTTGGTTGACACGGTAATCAAGAGGACTGAGAAATTTTTAAAAGGCTTGAAGTCGAAAATGATAAGCACAACCTTGCCACACTTAAGAGATCCAAGTGATGTAGTGGTAGAGATGTCGCTGAGGCAAGAAGAGACGTTAGCCTGTTTAACGAAGAAAATGAAGGAATTTCAGGTGGGAAAAGCCAGAAAAGAATGTTTTTCCATAAGAAGAATGCACAGAAGGGAGGAGCATAGAGGAAGGGAAAAGTTGAAGTGGTTTATTATAAGTGTGATAAGAAGGGACACTATGCTAATGACTGTCGGACCAGAAAAGGAAAATGGAAAGAAACAGTTGAAAAGAAGGATATCCGATGCTTTAATTATGATCAGATCGGTCATTATAAGAACGATGTAAAGAACCGAAAATCCGTACTCCTTTGAACTGGCAACATTCCACAACAATCCAGCCAAAGGGGAACAAACTTCCGAAACTTTATGGTTGGAGAAGAAGAAAGAGGTAGAAGCAGAGAGAAAAAGAGAGAAGAAGAAACAGAAACAAACAACAGAACATGAAACAATATCAGAATCTCACAATCGCAGCGGAACAACATATAATAGATAAATGAATATTCATTAAAACAAAGAACTATACAGTTTATACATTACATCACATTACATTCATTATCAGAGTGTACAACAAACAAACAGCGGAAAAGAAATACTATATACAATAGATACCATAAATAATAGACTACGCCATCCAGCTCGCCTCCGGATATCTGTAGCAACACCTGAATCCAGAATGACCTGATAACCTAACTCTAGACTGCCCGTGTAGAAATTGGTGGGCACCCAGAGTTTAGGAAGGGAACAATAAACTCCAGGTCAGTCATGTGACTGGTGTGAGAACTAAAAACAGTTATTTATCTTTAAAACAAAGAATAGGATAATTTTTAAATAAATTCGCAATGCTTTTTAGAAAATGAGACTACCATAAGGCCTCCCGCACACACACACAATGCAAACGCAGAATCGGAGGAGATTTCTCCTTATGATAGTTAAAAATGCTTGATACGCATTAAAAAGAAGCAATTGATATTATTACTAGTGCATAGTGTAGAAAACAATTTCGAAAGTAAAGATATAAATCTTAGCCAGCATAGGCATTCCGCACTTATGCCTACTATAGCTACTATGTTCAATAGCAGGTTACCGCCATATTCCATAGCAGGTAATACAACTAAAACCGTACAAGGCTCGTATTGTTTCTTTGGATTTCCAACAAATGGTCAGGCCAAGGAACTTCCCATTGCCACATGGAAACGCCTCTGGAATGACGTCCCGAGAACCTAACCGGATCTCTGCCAACACAAGGCCGGGTTACCCCTTACTGGGTAACTACTGACACGAATATGTCATCCCCCGATCGTAACCGATCTATATCCGAGGATCCCCGATTTCCAACAACCACAAAGCAATGTATTTGCAGTTACCACATAGGTTAAGTATCTGGGCTCCATACCATGATACCACCTCTATCCAGAAGGAATGACATACACTAAAGAGGTGCTACCCCCTAATAACCTTGCTGCATCCTTCCTGTTTTGACCATTTCCGGGGTGTGAGGCTCGATGAAGTCTCGTCCACAAAGCCACGCTTTACAAAAGCAGTGCTTTGGGTCAACAAATGATCAAAGCAATAATCATCAAGATAGACGATCAACCAATTGATCCTATCACAAACGATCACTCAACGATCATTTCACAGCACACTTAGTATATCACACTACCAAATTGGGAGTATATCGCTAATTACCTTCAACTATATAACCTCTGAGCTCGTACGTCTCAGAGAAGGGTGTTAAGCTAAAAGAATAAATTCTCCGCCACCAACAGAAATATATTTGAAAGAAATCAGCTTTATATCTCAACTTGTAATGTCAGACATACAATCCATACAAGTCTGTTCCGGGATCGAACAGAACCGAAGGCACTTCCAAAGAAGCCCTTGCAATCCGGATATTCATTAATCACGTCCGGATATCCCGTCACTAAGGGTGATAAACCTCTATATCGGGGATCAGCCGATGCAGAGTAACTCGACGGTAATCCATCCGTTTTCACAAATATCCGGTCTTCAACACCGGTCTTCAATTGCAATTCATAACGACGTATCACATATTCGGAGTGGGTTATACGACCCCATGGTCCTTTCCCGGTTAATCCGAATAGTGAGCGCTTATTTTAAAAATAAGTGTGGCATCCAATTCAAGCAATCACAACAAATACCTATCCAAGGGTAAATATTGATAGTCGGTTATTTAACTATCAATAAAGATGTGCAACATCACCAGATTCCAAATAATTTTCCAAATTATTTAATTTCCCAAAAATATCATTACTAGATATAAAATTTCCATACTTCAAAAATAAACCAATGTTTATTTTGAAAACCAATTTCCCTTTACATTTATAAATTCTATAGTGAATTTATATATCATATTTTCTATTGATTTACAGTTTCAATAGATTTTAATTATTAAATTCCAATTTATCTTCAAAAAGATAAATTCTTAAAAATATTCCATTTCATATTGGAAAAGTAATTCCATACTTATTCTAATAATAAGTATTTCACAAATCTTATTTATTTTCAACAATTTGAAAATATTCAATATACTTAAACTATAGTTAAGTATATATTTCATTCTTTTAAGGAAACCATTCTTTTATTCATATTTAATTGGGTCAAAACGAATGTTGCGTAAAACATTGTTACGACAACCCAAAATTACTAGTATAGGGATTTGAAATTAAAATAGATATATAAATCCCAATACTAAATAAAAATATTTCCTTTCGGAAATCATTTACTATAACAACAGTGTTATAGTCCACCATTTCCTTCTTTTTCTTGAAACATCTATTTCAACAATGAATGTTGAAATCTACGTATTCATTTTCTTCTATTTCTCGAAAAACGTCTATTTCAACAATAAATGTTGAAATCTATGTTTTCGATACTTAATGCATTTTAAAACATCTTTAAATCGTTTTAATCTCCATTTAAAACATTCTTTTCCAAAATATCCATTTTTATTAATAATATATATATTCACTGTCCAAAACGTGAATATAACTTCTTTAATAACTTTCAATATTAAATTTCTCAAATTCAATTGATTCCGAATTTATAAACAATGTTTATAAATTCTATTCCTATTTATAAACTTCAATTTACCAATTTCTTTGATTAAATCCAATTCAATTTCTATAACCCAATTATAAACAAAAATCTATATTATAAGTTGAATACTTATAATATTATTTATTTACCAAATCATTCTTTAAAAACTTCACAAATAATAAATCTTAATGCTTTTAAGATTCTTTTATATTTCCCTATTTCCAACTTATCACATTCAATTCAATTTCGGATTTATAAAACAGCGTTTATAAATCCCATTTATAATTTATAACTTCTATTTATAAAAACCAATTTATTTACAAATTCCCTTTATATTTCACTTTAATACCAAATTCCGATTCATAAGATAATTTCTTATAAATCTTTTATTTTATAAAATCTATTCATTTTCTAATCTCACAATTTATAAATCTATAAATTTCCATTTACTTATAACAACCATTTATACTTCCTTTATAACTCTTATGAAAAAACTCGTTTTATAATTCCAATGAATTTAAATTTATAAGTATCAATTCTATAAATTTGCTAACTGTTTCAAAATTCACATTTCGCTTTCATTTCACAAAAATCTTAAATTCTATAACTTTAAAAATTGAAATTTTAAATTTATTTAAAATGAATCAATTCAAAATTTAAATAAAAACATATACTTGGAAAATCGATTTAAAAATCCTTTTAAAATCAAAAATCGTTATTTTTAACTTTAAAAACGAATCCGATGATGCCACAGCATCAATTGGTCAATCACTACACAAATATCATATATCGATATGATATTCACAATCATCAAAAATATTTATAAACAAATAAATATTTGTGAGGGGTCCAGTTGGATCCCTCCAACCTGTTTTCCTGCATCCAAAGAGTTAGCACAATACCCATTCCACTTCGAGGTGGAATATCGCGGTATATGGGATTTTATAAAATATATCCGCTTACTAACGGCGCAATAGGGTCTCATCCGCTATACGAGGCGGGAAATCATCAACTGCAATATATACATATGCCAATATATATATATTGCTATATATAGATATATCCTAAAATATCTAATATCACAATCAAGCAATCAACCAGTCAATCAACAAATTTTAAATATAACTATTTAAAATTTAAAATAAACCCTTTTGAGTGAGAAGTTCTCACCTTGCTTTTAATTTGCCATCCATTTCCGTCTCGACTTGATTTCTCGATTTTTAACCTAGTATGAACAATTTTATATAATTCATTAATATTCAAACTGATTGAATAATAGATTTCTATTTTCTTTTATAATTTATTATTTAACTAAAATTTCTTTTAAACAATTAAACTTCCTCTTTAAATAAATTAAACTAATCAGTGATTTTAAAATGCATATATCTATTTCCTTTCGAAGCTATATACTTATAAGAATAAACTTATTTAACTAAGATTTTATTTTGACCCAATTCCTTTTTAAATAAATTTATTTAACTAACTTTTTTAATCTCCAACTAACTTCCTTTAATCATAAATAGTTTTAAATCATCTAAAACTTGTTTTAAACCCTTTAAAATAAACTTCCTTAGCAACTAGAAATTTAAAATATTTATAACCTATTATTAATATTTTTGTTTCAAAAATTATTTTATACCTACTGTTTAATCTTTTGATAATTCAATTTTCTTAAACTACAAACTAAATTAAAGTTCATACTTAATCTCGTATTTCTTTCTACTGTAAATACTTTTATTTACTTTATATACTTCAAAAATCATTATACAGCTAGCACTTTATTTTCAACTAGTAATTCCATTATTACTGCATTTTTTTCTTTTTCTATTTACTGATTGATTTTTTTTTTCTCTTTTTTCCTCAGTTTGTATATATATATATATTTATATAACTATGTATTTACTTTTAAATTAACAGAGATTTTTAATCAATACTGCATATAAATTTAAATTAATTAAAGAAAAATATTTCTTACCTTACTGTAAAATCAAGAACCCAGGCTTTGTTCGAGCTCGCGCACAAGCTCCCTGGCGCCGCCAACGTTGCCGCCGCCCCATCTAAATCGGCCACCGCCATTGCCCATGAGCTCGCCGCCGATCCCTATCGTCGCCAGATCCAACGAAACCCCCCCAAATCGCAACCCCTGCCTCCACTGCCTTCGAATTGTCGCACCCTTCGAATCGCGCCACTAGTTGCAGCGACCACAGCCCTACACGCGCGAGTTCCACATCGAAACCCTACACAATCGCCTCCCCCCCAGAGTCGCTGCAAGCTTCGCGACAGCGTCGCCTCTGAGCACGCACTCGCGCCACCCTTTATCCCCCAACCTCGATCCCACGCGACTCGCGATTCATAGCCGCACGCGCCCACGATCGATTTAGGGCTTCGGCCGTGTTTTTTTTTTTCTTTTTTTTTTTCTGATAAAATTGCGGCCATGGATTTTGAATGGAAGAGTTTTGATTTTTGAATGAGTAAAGGGCTTCGGCTGATTGATTATAAACTGAGGAATCAATGAGAAAGGAATTGTTTAAACAAGCACGGCCATGAATCTTTCTTTTTTTTTTTCTCGCGTGAGATCTGTAAAGAGATGGGGAGACAAGAGTACAAGCTTGCACGATTCTTTGCGTGATGCTCTGCATGTTTTAAGGGAAGCTGTCGTTGACAAGAGTTTCAAATTTAAATTTAAATTTGATTTTGAACTCGATTTAATTTCAACGCGTTTGCTTATCATATGCTCACACAACAACTCGGAAAAATACGAAATTTGAAATCCGGCAAAAATTCAACGTTACGGACCCAATGGAACTGGTTTCGTCAAATTCTGAGACTCTATGAAAAACGACTATTCTTAAATTCAAATTGAACAATATAAATTCAAAACTGAACAAACTACTTTTAAATTCGATTCTGAAGCTTCTATTATCTTCAGTATTATCAATATAAATTCTATAAGCCTTTGAAATATTTTTAATCAGCTTAGAATTGAAGATTCAAATCTTTATTCACTTTCAATCGATTAAATTTTTAATTTAATCGCCAAATTCATCCTGATAATTTGAAATTCAATCCAAATCATCATACAAATATTTAAAATTAATTAAATATTTCATTTTTAAATTATTCAAATTTCTGGGTCGTTACAACCTTCCCCCCTTAAAAGAATTTCGTCCCGAAATTGCAAGTTAAGGAGAATGATCCAAAACCATTTATTGTTTTTCACAATTCAAAAAGTTTTATCAACTTACTAACCTAAATCTTTTTATTAAAGATCCATTATCAATTCAATTAGCTTTCCAACTTCACTTACAAGTTTCAAACAACATTGTTCACTTCAAAATTCAAATTTAAATTTAAATTCAAATTTCAAACTTTCAAAATTTCTCAAAATTTTTCTAACACCCTAAATTTTCGAAAAATTTCGCCAGCGTTTCCTTTGCGCGGCTCGATCGGTACGACTACAAAATGGCACCACGGCCCCTCAGAATCAAAAAGAAAAAGAAAAAGCCAAGCGGCTAGAGGAGAAAGTCATCAAATCCCATACTAAAATTGAAATACGTACCTTTTTGTCGAGCAATTCAATTTTTTATCTTTGAAATCAAAATCTCAATTTCTTTATAACACCTGTATAACCTGCTTAATAATGATATTCAATTCCAACATTCAACCATTCTGCCAATTCTATTGCAAATTTTTCAACATATCATCTTATACATCTTTAGCTTTACCATTGAAGTTACATATCCAATTCATTCGTTTCAATTCAATTTTATTCAATTTCATTTGAATTCAATTCATAATTTCAACTCTATTCTGAATATTGAATTATGTTAACTATCATTCATTCACAACTACACTATTTAAATTAGTTCCAATTACTAATTCATTACAAATTCCAATTCACACAATTCAAATTTACCTTTCTTTCATAATCATTGAATTTAGTTCGTTCCAGCCTTATTCATTTGGTCAATATTCAATTAGCTTCACTTACAAATTTTTAGTTTAATACTTCACCAATCAAATTCAATTCCAGCTTTATTTGCTTACCAATTCAAGTTCCAATCTATTTATTTCACAAAATTTTCATTTCAATTAGAATCTCATTCCAATCAAATTTCGAATATTTTATAAGTTATCAACTTATTTGCATTTCGATTTATAAATTTCACTTATACATTCAATATTACTAATTACATTCTATTAATGAATTTTAATTATCTTCTTGGAATTCCATTTTCATTTATAAATTCAGTAACAATTTATATTCACAAATTCTATTTATATATATGGATTTAACCTTGGAGTTATGATTTAAATTCTTATTCAATTTCAATGATAATTTTAATATTATTACTTCCTAGCAACCATGCATCCATATACTATAATATTTAATAGAAAATCACTTCTTTTATATACAAAAATAGTTTTGGGTAAAATTATTTCATTTACCCTATTTTAAAACAATATTGTGTCGAATTGTTCTATTCAAGTGTTTAGAAACCCCTTCGATTCAGTTGTCCAGACTGTGCCGACGAAGGTTCATATGCCACTCAATAAACCAATCATCACAATATAAAACAATTTTATATTCACTAACAAATACGCGCTCATATCTATTATTACACTCAAACTCATTCTAGAGTACTACTAACTCTATCTCTAATGAGTAATACCCAACAGAGCCATGGTTGTCGCTTAACCATATGCTCTGATACCAGATGTAAAGAACCTCATTTCCGTCAGCAGCAACCGGTAGGCTTTGCAACCATCCCAGCACCACCGTGGCTTACACTGGTACCCCAGCCCTTGCTTTTACGGCCAGCCTCTCGACTGTCATGGCTTACGCCTAACCAACCCCGTAAAGAGGACGTGTAGGGGTAAGAGTCTCCCGTTCGCCACCTAACGCGAAGCGAGAACCCCCCATCACGTTTCACCTAGATAAGCAAGTCTGGTCCGGGATCGAACAGAACCGAAGGCACTTCCAAAGAAGCCCTTGCAATCCGGATATTCATTAATCACGTCCGGATATCCCGTCACTAAGGGTGATAAACCTCTATATCGGGGATCAGCCGATGCAGAGTAACTCGACGGTAATCCATCCGTTTTCACAAATATCCGGTCTTCAACACCGGTCTTCAATTGCAATTCATAACGACGTATCACATATTCGGAGTGGGTTATACGACCCCATGGTCCTTTCCCGGTTAATCCGAATAGTGAGCGCTTATTTTAAAAATAAGTGTGGCATCCAATTCAAGCAATCACAACAAATACCTATCCAAGGGTAAATATTGATAGTCGGTTATTTAACTATCAATAAAGATGTGCAACATCACCAGATTCCAAATAATTTTCCAAATTATTTAATTTCCCAAAAATATCATTACTAGATATAAAATTTCCATACTTCAAAAATAAACCAATGTTTATTTTGAAAACCAATTTCCCTTTACATTTATAAATTCTATAGTGAATTTATATATCATATTTTCTATTGATTTACAGTTTCAATAGATTTTAATTATTAAATTCCAATTTATCTTCAAAAAGATAAATTCTTAAAAATATTCCATTTCATATTGGAAAAGTAATTCCATACTTATTCTAATAATAAGTATTTCACAAATCTTATTTATTTTCAACAATTTGAAAATATTCAATATACTTAAACTATAGTTAAGTATATATTTCATTCTTTTAAGGAAACCATTCTTTTATTCATATTTAATTGGGTCAAAACGAATGTTGCGTAAAACATTGTTACGACAACCCAAAATTACTAGTATAGGGATTTGAAATTAAAATAGATATATAAATCCCAATACTAAATAAAAATATTTCCTTTCGGAAATCATTTACTATAACAACAGTGTTATAGTCCACCATTTCCTTCTATTTCTTGAAACATCTATTTCAACAATGAATGTTGAAATCTACGTATTCATTTTCTTCTATTTCTCGAAAAACGTCTATTTCAACAATAAATGTTGAAATCTATGTTTTCGATACTTAATGCATTTTAAAACATCTTTAAATCGTTTTAATCTCCATTTAAAACATTCTTTTCCAAAATATCCATTTTTATTAATAATATATATATTCACTGTCCAAAACGTGAATATAACTTCTTTAATAACTTTCAATATTAAATTTCTCAAATTCAATTGATTCCGAATTTATAAACAATGTTTATAAATTCTATTCCTATTTATAAACTTCAATTTACCAATTTCTTTGATTAAATCCAATTCAATTTCTATAACCCAATTATAAACAAAAATCTATATTATAAGTTGAATACTTATAATATTATTTATTTACCAAATCATTCTTTAAAAACTTCACAAATAATAAATCTTAATGCTTTTAAGATTCTTTTATATTTCCCTATTTCCAACTTATCACATTCAATTCAATTTCGGATTTATAAAACAGCGTTTATAAATCCCATTTATAATTTATAACTTCTATTTATAAAAACCAATTTATTTACAAATTCCCTTTATATTTCACTTTAATACCAAATTCCGATTCATAAGATAATTTCTTATAAATCTTTTATTTTATAAAATCTATTCATTTTCTAATCTCACAATTTATAAATCTATAAATTTCCATTTACTTATAACAACCATTTATACTTCCTTTATAACTCTTATGAAAAAACTCGTTTTATAATTCCAATGAATTTAAATTTATAAGTATCAATTCTATAAATTTGCTAACTGTTTCAAAATTCACATTTCGCTTTCATTTCACAAAAATCTTAAATTCTATAACTTTAAAAATTGAAATTTTAAATTTATTTAAAATGAATCAATTCAAAATTTAAATAAAAACATATACTTGGAAAATCGATTTAAAAATCCTTTTAAAATCAAAAATCGTTATTTTTAACTTTAAAAACGAATCCGATGATGCCACAGCATCAATTGGTCAATCACTACACAAATATCATATATCGATATGATATTCACAATCATCAAAAATATTTATAAACAAATAAATATTTGTGAGGGGTCCAGTTGGATCCCTCCAACCTGTTTTCCTGCATCCAAAGAGTTAGCACAATACCCATTCCACTTCGAGGTGGAATATCGCGGTATATGGGATTTTATAAAATATATCCGCTTACTAACGGCGCAATAGGGTCTCATCCGCTATACGAGGCGGGAAATCATCAACTGCAATATATACATATGCCAATATATATATATTGCTATATATAGATATATCCTAAAATATCTAATATCACAATCAAGCAATCAACCAGTCAATCAACAAATTTTAAATATAACTATTTAAAATTTAAAATAAACCCTTTTGAGTGAGAAGTTCTCACCTTGCTTTTAATTTGCCATCCATTTCCGTCTCGACTTGATTTCTCGATTTTTAACCTAGTGTGAACAATTTTATATAATTCATTAATATTCAAACTGATTGAATAATAGATTTCTATTTTCTTTTATAATTTATTATTTAACTAAAATTTCTTTTAAACAATTAAACTTCCTCTTTAAATAAATTAAACTAATCAGTGATTTTAAAATGCATATATCTATTTCCTTTCGAAGCTATATACTTATAAGAATAAACTTATTTAACTAAGATTTTATTTTGACCCAATTCCTTTTTAAATAAATTTATTTAACTAACTTTTTTAATCTCCAACTAACTTCCTTTAATCATAAATAGTTTTAAATCATCTAAAACTTGTTTTAAACCCTTTAAAATAAACTTCCTTAGCAACTAGAAATTTAAAATACTTATAACCTATTATTAATATTTTTGTTTCAAAAATTATTTTATACCTACTGTTTAATCTTTTGATAATTCAATTTTCTTAAACTACAAACTAAATTAAAGTTCATACTTAATCTCGTATTTCTTTCTACTGTAAATACTTTTATTTACTTTATATACTTCAAAAATCATTATACAGCTAGCACTTTATTTTCAACTAGTAATTCCATTATTACTGCATTTTTTTCTTTTTCTGTTTACTGATTGATTTTTTTTTTTCTCTTTTTTCCTCAGTTTGTATATATATATATATTTATATAACTATGTATTTACTTTTAAATTAACAGAGATTTTTAATCAATACTGCATATAAATTTAAATTAATTAAAGAAAAATATTTCTTACCTTACTGTAAAATCAAGAACCCATGCTTTGTTCGAGCTCGCGCACAAGCTCCCTGGCGCCGCCAACGTTGCCGCCGCCCCATCTAAATCGGCCACCGCCATTGCCCATGAGCTCGCCGCCGATCCCTATCGTCGCCAGATCCAACGAAACCCCCCCAAATCGCAACCCCTGCCTCCACTGCCTTCGAATTGTCGCACCCTTCGAATCGCGCCACTAGTTGCAGCGACCACAGCCCTACACGTGCGAGTTCCACATCGAAACCCTACACAATCGCCTCCCCCCCAGAGTCGCTGCAAGCTTCGCGACAGCGTCGCCTCTGAGCACGCACTCGCGCCACCCTTTATCCCCCAACCTCGATCCCACGCGACTCGCGATTCATAGCCGCACGCGCCCACGATCGATTTAGGGCTTCGGCCGTGTTTTTTTTTTTCTTTTTTTTTTCTGATAAAATTGCGGCCATGGATTTTGAATGGAAGACTTTTGATTTTTGAATGAGTAAAGGGCTTCGGCTGATTGATTATAAACTGAGGAATCAATGAGAAAGGAATTGTTTAAACAAGCACGGCCATGAATCTTTCTTTTTTTTTTTCTCGCGTGAGATCTGTAAAGAGATGGGGAGACAAGAGTACAAGCTTGCACGATTCTTTGCGTGATGCTCTGCATGTTTTAAGGGAAGCTGTCGTTGACAAGAGTTTCAAATTTAAATTTAAATTTGATTTTGAACTCGATTTAATTTCAACGCGTTTGCTTATCATATGCTCACACAACAACTCGGAAAAATACGAAATTTGAAATCCGGCAAAAATTCAACGTTACGGACCCAATGGAACTGGTTTCGTCAAATTCTGAGACTGTATGAAAAACGACTATTCTTAAATTCAAATTGAACAATATAAATTCAAAACTGAACAAACTACTTTTAAATTCGATTCTGAAGCTTCTATTATCTTCAGTATTATCAATATAAATTCTATAAGCCTTTGAAATATTTTTAATCAGCTTAGAATTGAAGATTCAAATCTTTATTCACTTTCAATCGATTAAATTTTTAATTTAATCGCCAAATTCATCCTGATAATTTGAAATTCAATCCAAATCATCATACAAATATTTAAAATTAATTAAATATTTCATTTTTAAATTATTCAAATTTCTGGGTCGTTACAAACCAATGCAAAGAACCTGCTAGAAAAGGAAAGGGACAGATGTATGCATTATAGCCTGCAATTCCAAGGCCAGTTGTGCAAGAAAAAAGGAAGTTTTTTCTAGGAGGCTCGCTACAGGTTCATGGTATGTCTATTAGCGCTCTGTTTGATACTGGTGCGTCACATTTCTTTATTTCTCGATGTTTGGTAGATAAACTCAACCTAGAACCCCCATATTTAGTTACTTCTGTAATGTTTGCAAATCCGATGGGAGGGTACGCGACATTTAGGATGAGGTGTGACCATTTAGAGTTTGATACTAGGTCGTACTTTTGATTGATGTTAACTTGAATTTGATTTGTGGGGTTTGGGCTTATCCTTGGGATGGATTGGTTAAGTAAATATGATGCTAGGATATTTTGTTATGATAGGAAAATATCACTTAGTCACCCCGATTGTAGTTATCAGATAGTTTATACCATAAAAAACCCTAGTTGTGAGGTGAATGCTTTATTGGGTACCAAGGAGTTGGAGGATGAGTTGAATCGAGTCTTTATGGTTAGAGAATTCGCTGATGTATTTGAGCCGGTAACTGGATTGCCACCGAACGAACAATTGAGTTTCGAATAAATTTTGTGTCAGGAGCAGAACCGGTGAGTAGGCCACCAAGCAGAATGACACCTACAGAGATGAGAGAGTTGAAAGTGCAGTTGGTGGATTTGGAAGGCAAGTGCTTTATCAGACCAAGTAGTTCGCCTTAGGGTGCAGAGGTGGTTTTGCTAAGAACCCGGACGGATCATTCAGGCTATGTATCGATTATTGTAACTTGAATGAGAAGACGATAAAGAACCAATGTCTATTTTAGAGAATTAACAATTTGTTCGATCAGTTAAATGGAGCCAAGGTATTCTCTCAGCTGGATTTAACGATGTGATTTCATTAGCTTAGAGTGGCAGAGGATAGCATTCCTTTGATGGCGTTTAGGACAAAGTATGGATTGTGTGAATGGTTAGTCATGTCGTTCGGACTAACTAATGCACCGACATTCTTTGTGGATTTAATGAACCCAATTTTCCGAGAGCACTTGGATAGGTTTGTTTTGGTCTTCATAGACGACATTCTGATATACTCTAAGGATGAGAAGGAGCATAAAGTTCATCTTAGAGTTGTTCTTGAGACATTGAGAGAGCATCAGTTGAAGGCTAAGTTTTCGAAGTGTCATTTTTGGAAGAAGGAAGTAAAGTACCTTAGTCATGTAGTCTCAGAGAAAGGGTTATCTATAGATCCGACTAAGATTGAGTCAGTGAATAATTGGAAGAGATCGGAGACAGTGACCGAGATAAAGGGCTTTCTTGGATTGGCTGGATATTACTGAAGGTTTATAAAGGATTTTTTGCGGATAGCTGCATAGATGACTAGCTCACGCGGAAAGATGTGAAGTTTGAATAGTCTGATAAGTGTGAGGATACATTCCAGAGCTTGAAACACTTATTGACCCGTGCAACGGTGTTGGTGGTTACAGAGGGGAATCCGGATTGGGTTGTTTATATGGACGAGTGTGGAACAGAGTTGGGAGCTGTGTTGATGCAAAGAGGTAAAGTGATTGCTTACGCTTCTGGACAGTTCAGATTACATGAAGTTACGTATCCAACGCATGATTTGGAGTTAGGTTCCATTATATTTGCTTTGAAGGTGTGAGGCATTATTTTTTGGAAGAGCGATTTGAGCTTTATACGGATCTTAAGTGGTTGAAGTACTTGTTCTATCAGAAGGAGTTGAACATGAGACAATAGAGTTGGTTGGATTCTACTGCTACTTATGACTTTGGAATTGAGTACAC
The DNA here is from genome assembly GCA_030765085.1 of Allium cepa. Lineage (NCBI taxonomy): Eukaryota > Viridiplantae > Streptophyta > Magnoliopsida > Asparagales > Amaryllidaceae > Allium > Allium cepa. The sequence continues at coordinate 52,871,570 of CM060943.1, read as the reverse complement.
ACCCGAAAACAACAAGGTAGCAGATGCACTTGGTAGGAAACATCAAAATGCAGTATTAGCTATGATTGTCGAGTGGAAAGATTGGGAAGCATTATCAGCTTGTAGAGTGCAGTTTAGATCTGAGTTAAGTTTTAGTGCAGTAAGTGCTGAATTGTATTATTTAGAAGTTCGACCGGTAATGATTTAGAAGGTAGCTTGTAAACAGAAGGAGGATCCAATTTTGGCTGAACAGATCAGAAGTTTAAGGAAGGAGCAGAGAGCGATGACTTAAGGGATTTCAGTCTTGACCGTAAAGGGTGGTTGAGAAAGAAAGGAAGGTTGTGTGTTTTGAATGTAGGAGACATGAGAAAGGAATTTTTGTATGAATATCATCGTTCAAAGTTCACTATCCATCTAGGAGGAACGAAAATGTATCAAGATATGAAAAGAAGTTGCATTTGGGAAGGTATGAAATGGAACATTAGTTTATGTGTCAAGCAATGCTTGAATTTCCAGTAGGCAAAGGCCGAACACCAAAAGTCAAATGGACTGCTTCAACCATTGGAAGTTCCTATATGGAAGTGGGATTCTATCTCTAAGGATTTTATCGAAGGGTTGCGAAAGTTTAGCAGAGGAAATGAAAAGCATGCAGGTTATAGTAGATAGACTGACTAAGAGTGCCCATTTCATTCCAGTAAAGTCAACTTGGATGGCATCTATTTTGGTGAAGTTATTTATGATGAATGTGGTTATACTGCACGGGATTCCGAGTAGTATCATCAGTGATAGGTTTACTAGTGAGTTCTAGAAGAGTCTTCAGGAAGACTTAGGAGCCAAGCTCAATATAGGTAATGCTTTCCATCCATAAACAGATGGGCAAACGGAAAGAGTTAACAAAGTCTTGGAGGATTTGTTAAGAAATTGTGTATTGGATTTCAAGGGATCATGGGATGACCATCTTCATTTAGTCGAGTTCTCGTATAATAATAGTTACCAGACTAGTATTGGGATGGCACTGTTTGAAGCTTTGTATGGAATACCATGCAAGTCTCCAGTATGTTGATTAGAAACCGGGGATAGATTAGTTCATGGTCCAGATTTAGTGAAAGAAACCATAGAGAAGATTGAGTTGATTTAAGCTAGGACGAAAGAAGCTCAGTCTAGGAAGAAAAGTTATGTCGATAGGAAAAGGAAATACTTGGAATTTGCAGTTGGAGACTATATGTTTATTAAGGTTTCACCGCTGAAGGGTGTGATTAGATTTGGGAAATCAAGAAATTTAGCACCTAGGTTCTTTAGTCCTTTTCCTATTGTTGAGAGGATAGGGAAACTCACTTATAGAGTAGAGTTATTGAATAGTTTGGCTGGAGTCCATGATGTTTTGCATGTTCATCTTAGGAAACGTGTTAGAGACCTGGAGACTACTATATCACCTATAGTGTTAGAGGATTTAGTAGTAGAACCAAATTTGACTATAATTAGAAAGCCGATTCGGATTGTGGCAAGAGAGGAGAAGTTGAGAAATAAGACAGTCAGATTAGTAAAGGTCCAGGAGTGACGATGATAGAGACTATACTTGGGAGACTGAGAACATGATTAGGGATGTTTACCCTGAATTGTTTGATGGTATGTTTTACCTTTGATTGTTTTGCTGTGTTCCTTATCATAATTTCGAGGATGAAATTATTTAAGGTGGAAATTTTATAACACCTCATATTTTTATAACACCATTTAAGAAATTTAATTAGCAAAATTAAATTAAATAATGTGAAGATTAATGGTTGAAATTGGATTAAACTAAAGGTAGTCGTGTCATGTTAATGTGCAAATTAAAATGAGATAATATAAACTAATGCATTAGGAAATGAGTAAAGGCAATATAGGAAATAGGAGAGGCTTATATTCTAAACCCTTAGGAAACAAAACTCGCATTCATTTCATTTTATGAAACTAAAATATACCAAAGTCTGCCACCATTTTTATTCTCAAGGAAGATAAAGCTAGGATTTAAGAGAAAGAAGATAATCAACTAATCCAACATCAAATCTCACATCTTTTAATCATAAAGCTAAGGTGAATAATTACTACATCACATTTTCTTATGGTTTTTGGTTTTAATATAGATCTAAAATGTTTTTGCAAATATATGCCATGTTTTGGATGATTAAAATTTTATATATGCATGTTGATGGATTACATATGTTCATTATTTTTTATGAAACGTTTGACATGAAAACCCTATTTAGTGACATCCAAATGCCTTGAAAATTTAACTATAGACCAGAAATGATATTATAGAGATGATTTTCAATTTTCATAATTTTTCGAATTAATATGGATTTTATATTAATTTTCTAGTAAAGAAAATGATTTATTGGGTAATAAATTGTTTACGGCTAAAATTAATAATTATTTGGGTTTGAAATTTTTATATGTCAGAAAACATATTAAAATAGGTTTTCAGGAATTTTTTCAGATTTTTCCTAAGTGTTTTGATGGATATACAAAATTATTTAAGATATGGAACTTAAATGTTTTATATATTTAATTAAGGAGAAGGGGCACTTTGTAAACTAAAATCATTATTTATTTTTGAAATTATTGGCAGCACTTTTCTAAAAAGTATTCTATTAACCAATAAGAATTTGATAAACAAAGGCAAGTTAGCTGAAAAGTTATCTCTTTTAGGCTAAAAACAAGAAAATCATACTTTAAGCATGTTTCAGCCGTTTTAGGCATCAAACCTTCCGACCCAGACCTCTCGACAAAGTCGAAAGGTTATACCTTTCGACAAGGTTAAACCAATGCATATGGTATCAAAATACATGGTGTGTAATGAATTGGACAAGGATGTAGGGTACTTAGTCGAATGGTTGGTTGCCAAAGAGGTTGGAGTATGTTTGTTTTATAAACCAAAAAACGTATTTGCTTTGCTTTCGAACAAGAGCTTTCGACTTGGTTGCTTTCGGACAGGTCAAATGATTAAAATAAAGGTTTTAAACCTTTCGACAAAGTCAAAGGTTACTGCCTCTTTACCATTGTTTTGTTTTAAACCTTCCGACAAAGTCGAAAGGTTTACTTGCTTTAAAACTAGCCACTTCTCCCATGTTTCGAAAGATATCAAAGCTTTCGACAAAATGATTTATCCTAGTTTTTAAACCCAAGCTTTCGAAGGAGTTGTTTTAAAGGAAGAGGCATATTGTTTTAAAAGATATGTTTTGAAAGCTTTCAAAGTGGAGCTTTCGACAAAGTTGAAAGATTGCTTCAAATGAAGTCATGAGGTTTTAATAGAATATTTTCCATTTATTTTTAATTGAACCCGGTAAATCTTTGAAAATTTTATGTTTTAAAAGGTTTAATGCTTTCAAAAGGTTTATTTTCTGAATGATTTCAAAGGAGTCGAAAGGTAGCTTCCGATGGAGTCGAAAGGTAGCTTTCAAAGGGGCTGAAAGGTTCCATTTTTTGATTAGTTTCGTAAGGTTTAAGATGGAAGGCTTTCCAATATTTTTCTAAGGCAATGTTTTAGTGTTTTAAAGAAGGATGTTAAAATTTTATTGTTTCGAAAGGGAGGATTTCAATGGTTTCGAAAGGTTGAAGTATGGTTTAGAAAGGTTTGAAATAAGTTTTTGAAAGGTAAGGTTTTGACCTCTTGGTCTAAGTAATTAAAGGTTTTTACCTGGGTTCGAAAGAGACGCTTTCATAGGTTTAAAAAGGGAAACTTTCAAATGGTTAAATGTTTTCGTCAACTTATGTTTAAGTAAGGAATATATATATATATATATACATATATATATATGTATGTATGTATATATATATATATAGCATGGCAGTGTGATTTCGAGTAAAGCACAAAGATTATATAATTTCCTTGTAATAGTTTGATTTAAAGGTTTTAAATCAGTTTGAAAATGTTTTCAAAGAAAATTAAGGGAGGGGATCCTTAAGTGAAAATGACTCAAATATTAGAACATCGAACGTGACTAGTATAAGGTTGCGCCGTATGCATTAGCTAATAGCCCCAGCTAATTGTTGTCCATGATTCCAGTGTGTAGGGCTTTGTCATAGGTAGACTAAAATTATGATTACACATTGAAAGAAATATATGTTTGTATATAGATAGGTTATTTGTGAGCCTGAAAAACCATTAGGATCAGGAAGACCTAGGAGATGATTAAGTTAAAGACAGACCGTCTAGAAGTGAAGTATTTAACTGATAGTTAAGGACAGACTGTCCAAAAGTGAAGTATTTAACAGATAGCTAAGGACAGACTGTCCAGAAGAGGAGTATTTGACAGATGTTAGATTAATTTTGTTTATACTGTCTAGTAGACCCGAGTCAGCCAAAGGTTAAAAGTTCCAAACAAAACTTATGTGTTAGAACAAGTAGTTTATTTATTACCAGGTATTCATGTATGTTTACATAATGATGCTTTACAGCATTTAACCAGATTTGGTTTCAAGAAATTTTTTTGCAAAGATATGTTTTAAAAGGATGTTAGTGAGGGAAAACCCGTTTCGCTAAGTGTTATGGTCTCAGTTAACATTATTAGCGGGGATGTATAGTATTATTCATACCAAGCTTTATGCCTGACTCGAAGTTTATGTTTTCCCCTTAAACTCTCGGGTGCCCGAAATTGATTTGAGTAGGCTAAGGGATTAGGTCTTTTAGGGTTTTAGTAAGATGATGAATAAGGCTACCGGAGGCCTGTAGGAGGCGAACGGATATCTATTTAGGAGTTGTTGTTTTACGCTTTATTTCCGCTGTGTTCGTATTTAGCCCATTATGACTATATGACTCTGATCATCCAAAGGGGTATCTTCATATACCACTCGTGGCGTATTTTGTAATAAATATATTTTATCTATGCTTGGGAACGTATTTGGGTTTGTGTAAGTTAAATATGGAACACTTGTTTTAAATGTAATGAAGAAAATGTTGTTTTGCAATCTGTATTTTGTTTCATATTCAAATGCTTCTGATATTATGGATACCATTAACATAGCCGTGTTTAGTCACTGAAAGCTAATGCTGTAGACGACTACAACATCTGTAGTGCTTAGTTTTGGGCATCTAGATATAGGATGTTACAATTTATTATCATCCTAGGGATATTACATGAGGCTGATATTATTGATATAGGTATATAGACACTCCTTAGTACTTTGATGTATAGTACACCCATGATGACTATGGTAGAATAGCATATATCTTATGTTTTGTGCTGACTCTTTAGATGTAGGGCCATGTCAGGTACGATTCTCCATACCCTTTGTCCCGTATACTATATCGACTTTCGTAGTATTTTGATATTGTTTATCGCTCACACCAGACAGTTGTCTCACTCGAGATTTTATGCTTTTCTTTTTATTATCTTGGGTACTCTTAAATGAGTAGACTATATAGCAAGTATAAAAATCACATGGAGTTAGGCGGATGGACTAGCAAGAGGCTACGTATTTTCATATATATTTTTTTGGTCTTATTATTGCGTATTCCGCTGTGTGACACCATGGAACTTTGATATTGTTTGTTGTTATTAATGACAGTTTATCGGTTGAGTTTATTTATCGGTTTTCTAAACTCTGTTACAGTTTTACATAACTTTATGAGTCTGTGTAATCAGATTTATGGTTTATGTAGTTACCACTTCTTACTTGTTTATATATGTAATGATTATTATATTTTATTCGATGCGTTGTGAGATATACAATAACTTCTGTGATTATATGATGTTTTCTTTCTCTTCTCCTTTATTTTTATTCTCATCTGTTCCTTTTCTTTACTTCTTTTCATTTATTAGACCATCATGCTACATCGACTGAATGCTCCAGCAGTGCATTATTTGGTTAAACGAGGATCAAAGGTGTAGGACAATCATCTCATTTGGTATCAGAGCTTAGGTTATGTGATTAACCTAAGTTGATACCATGATCTAGTAGAGATAGGGTAGAAGTTGTCGCCTTAGACTGGATCGAGAGTATACCTATATACGAGAGAGTGTGTATGTGTTATATATTTTGGTTTTCAGAATTATATAGTAGTCTATATAATGTATAAGTTATATTGCACATAAGAGTACCATTGATGCAGTTTTTCTTATGAGAGACTGATCGCTCTTATAATGTATTAAGAGTGATCTAGTATATTAAAAATGTTGTTATTGACTCCACCTCCGGAGTCAAGAAGTAGGGAAGATCGGGGGCCACTAACCCCAATTTAAAGAATGTGTTCGTTGGAATGGTACGAAACATTATTCTGGAATGATTTTAGTGCTCAAGTGCAACGCCTGGAGTCGACTTTGCCGAGCTGTATAAAGACTACATGAGTCTAGAAGGCAGACCATCCCTTAGTACGTAGTCAACTATTATGGTTATCACGACCCGGTTTTTCGGCCTCCAAAAGTTGACATCAATAAGTACATTGTATTAAATGCCGAACAATCGAATGCCGAAAATACCAGACAGTAAGGGAAAAAGAAGAAAGAGGTAGAAGAAGAAATAGAAACAACATCAGAATCTCACAAACGCAGCGGAACAAATATAATATAAAATAACAACATTTATACAAATAAAAGCTGTAGCTGTCAATATACATACAATATATCAATGTACAATGAATCTGGACAGTTGTAACAACTTGTCCCTGAATACTATCTGTACAGTCTCTAATACACAGCGGAAAATAATCAATACGTCTCTGCCATCCAGCTCGTCTCCTGAGCTCCAGAACGTCCTAACCTGAGAATCTGTAATACTCGGTCTAACTCGAGTATTACAATTAAAGTAGCACCGCAGTCATGGTGGAAACCAGCGTTAGTGAACCCATTTCAATTGAAATACTAATAGTTGTAAAAATGACTTTGAAAATCAAGGTAAATCGTCCAAAATTACGAGTTCTTACCTTGCTATTACCAACACTTATTGCAAAATCCATTATTTAAATTAATATTTAAGTGCAGTTACTTATTCAAAATTGTCGGTCTCACTTAATTTATTTAATTCCAGCCTATTTGATTCTACAAATCAAACCCGTAAAGATTGAAGTAGTTATTAAATCGAAGTGGTTCCTGATATCGCTGATATCCGATCCCGGTCTCTTCGAATCCAACGCCATCTTTTAAGCCAAGTTGTTTTTAACAAAAACACTTCAATTTCAGAATGTCAACTTTCACATAGAAATCCCATCACAATATCCATTCAATCCAATGTCTCACCTTTTATTATTTAACTGTTTATTTCAAGTTATTCCAATTTAAACTATTCATGGACTAGATTAATTAGTCACACCAATCATTAATTTACTTTTAAACAGAATTTATTAATTATTTTCTAATCACATTTAATTATTATTAAACTAATTACAAACCACTTTGTTTTATGCTAATTAAATATATGGAATTAACTAATAATTAACAAGTATAAATAACTTAAGACCTTTAATAAATTAAAGGTTTAGATCATTTTATTTTATCGTTAACCGTTATCTAATTACAACTACTTATTTACTTTAATAAACCTTAGTAATTAATAAATAATTAAATAATCCTAAAGTTTTAAGTTAACTTAAGGTTTTTAAATTACTTAATTTAAATAATCATGACTAAATACTTTGAAACCATTTTCTTTTCATTTCCCTTTTCCCTTTTTCTTTCTTTCCAAAAATCCAATACTTTTTTACTATTGATATCTCAAAATCTCTAAAATATATTCAGTCAATCCATAGCATTCAGTAGCTTCAATTATCTATATAATATATCACAGATTATCACAATCACAGACTACGAAAATAAATTTCAATATTTTCGAGGAATCCAGTTGGATCCCTCCAACCTATTTTTTTCCTACATCCACAGATGTTAGCACAATTTAAAAATACCAATCTCACTTCGAGGTGGGAATCGCAATATAAAGGGTCATCCGCTATTATGCGGGGCACATCGGGGCTCATCTGCTATATAATGCGGGAATATCAATCACTCCAATATATATATATACACAATACTATATATAATATCACGTCCATACTGATAATAAATTGTCAATTCAACCAATCAATCCAATAATTTAATTTCACTAATTAAATTAATCAGTGATCCAATTCGAGTGAGATTTACTCACTTTTGACCTTTGTATTGCAATCTAACCCAAACTAGCTTGCCTCTCCACTATTTTGACCTCGTATAAACATTATACGGTTTTATTAATACTTGAAATCATTGAACAGTCAATTGCCATTTTATTAATTTAATTTAAATTAATAATTTGGTTTTAAACTAATAATTTAATATTTAATTAATTCCCCTTTATAAAACTTTTAGTAACTAAAAATAATTAAATAGGTTAATCACCATAATTCGTTATTATAAAATAAACTAGTAATTAAAAAAGTGTGTATATGTATATTTATTTCCTTTTCATTTTAAAACTACATATAGCAAAAATGACCTATATACATTTTGAAAATCAAATCTTCTGATAAATTCATATATTTCCCAAAACTTTATCTATATATAATATTCTTTCTGTTTCTGTAAATATATAAAATCTGCATATATATATATAACTTCACTTTACTGAAATAAATTTTCTTTTCTTCTGTATACACACACACACACATATATTTATTTAAATTGAAAAATAAAATAAATTATACCTCACTGATTCCTCCATTTGACAACCCTAACTATCACAATTGGATGTGCCGCCAACGAACACCAGAGGTGCGAGCTGCATCGGAGATGCCCCATCGGTCGCTTGAGACTTTGAGCGCGGCCCCTCCGTTAGTAGCAAGCTTCCATCATCGATTTCCTCCCTTCTGTGCCTACATGCCAAACTCCATCGCGATCTCGCTGCCGAAAATTCTGACATCGCCATCCATCGAGATTCACTCGAATCGAACTCGTGAACACAAATTCATGTGCATGCCACCCCTCCTTCTCTGCCGACATCCCTCATGCTTCCTCCAGATTGAACGTGCGACCTAGCCTCAGGTGCCACCATCCTCCATTGCCTCGCGTACACGTCAATCTGATGCCGACATCTCGATCGAGTTCAATCTTGCTTCCAGACTTGAATCGAAATAAGTTCCCGATTTCACCCAAGTACCCATTGCTCGAATCGATTTTGAGAAATCGATTGAGGGAAAGAATGAGATTTGATGATTTTATTATTATTATTTTTTACTGTCGAACGAATTTCTCCTTCTTTTATTTGTCTCTGGGCGAATTTGATTTTGATTTTGTTTAAACTGAAATGAAGAGGAGAGGATTAAAAGGAGGGGAACGATTTTTATTTGGCCATTTTATTTTCAAGCAACTGCTTTATGCAATATTTAGGGAAAGCTCGGCTGTATAAAAAGAAGAAGGGGAAATGTGCTTTGAAAGGTTGTGTGTTGAGTAGGAAGAAGGAGACAAGATTGGTCGGCTAGGCTTGTATAGGTATAGGATAGGGTGGCTGAGAAAAAGAGTGGTGGCTGATGGGGAAAAATTTCAGCTGAAGGGGAAAGAATATAGGCTGATAGTGAAAGAAAGCAGGCTGGTGAAGGAATCTCAACTGGATTGGGGTGTGTGTGTATATTAAATACAAATTGTATCGATTTACGCAACTTAAAGTCGCGTACTCCTATCGAGGCGTGTCGCCGAGCATTTATAATGTTATACCCCTATTCCGAATGCAATAGAAAAGGTTTTGAGTCCTAATTCGATCGTATGGAGAAGATAGTTTTTGGACCCAGTTATTATATTGAACTTTCGATATAAATTTCAGCACGTTTACCAACCGTACGATCACACGATAACTCCAAACACTACGAAAATCGAAATCCGATAATAATACGTTACTATGGATCCAATGGAACTACTTTCATTGAAATCCAAGACTGTGCCTTGGAAAGCTATTTTTAAACGTCAATTTAAACGAAATATTTTCAAACTAAAAAAACCACTTTTAAATTCAATTATAGAAGTTCTATCACCTTCAATATTATTAATATAAATTTTGCAACCCTTCAAATTATTTTTAACTAGCTTAAAACTCCCGATTTAACATTTTACCCAATTTCAGTAATTTAATTCAATAATTTAATTATCCCGTAATTATGATATTTGAAATTCAAGTTAAAAATTAGCTTTTCAATATTTAAGTCAATTAAATATTCCAATTTCAAATGTCCAAATTTTTGGGTCATCACATTCCTCCCCCCTTAAAAGATTTTCATCCCCGAAATTGCCAGGTAAGAAGAATGGTCCCCACCCGTTAACTATTTTCCTAAAACCAAACAGTTTTTAACAACTCCTTAAAACAATCTTTTTATTAAAGACACACTATCACCCTTACTAACTTTCTAAACTCATCCTTAGACTCCAAACAATATTATTTGACCAATAATTTCAAATTATAGTTAAACCAAATTTTAAACTTATCAAAAAATTTCTCAAAATTTTTTCTAACTCCTTAGATTTTCAAAAAGTTTCGTCAGCGTCTCCTTTGCGCGGCTAGCTCAAAACTACTACAAAATGCCTCTACGGGCCCCAAATTTTCAGAAGAAAAACAAAAGCCAAGTAGCTAGATCAGAAAACCATCAAATTTCATATGACAATTTTAAACACATACCTTTTCGTTGGGCAATCCAAATTTATCTTCTAAAACCAAAACCAATTTTCCTTTGCTTTTAATTACCTCTACCTACTTAGCAATAATATCCAATTACATATTTCGAAATCATTTTATTCACTTCTTCACGGAATTTTCAATATTTGCTTTACTTAAACCCGTATGATGCACATATATCATCCGTACGCAATATCAAATCTGATCGCTCACTCAATCACACAATTTCACATCCGAACTAATATCGTTCACCCGACTCTCTAGTGCGGACTCGGACCTGTTTTCTTGATCAGAAACCGTCATCCTACTTGCATAGCCATATACTATGATAGGGAATTTTAGGATCAATTAAAAATCCATATTCAGGGTTCGCGTCGAAAATCGAGTGAAAAATCCCAACTCGGATCGATATAAATATCTCAAAATTCTGTGCCGAATCTGGATCAAGTCACTGTGTGGATAAAATAATATACGTACATCCTACGTATTAATTTCCAATCGATTATTATTTATATCAATTCTTTTTTTTCCAGGTTTATTCTGATTTCTATTCACTTATTCACAATTTCCCTTTTTAACACTTTTATTAAACCTTTATTCAAATATTAACTTAGCATATTTCTAAACTCCAAATTTACTTAAGAATTTCACCATCCATTTCTTAAGTCCAGTATATATATTTTATATACTTCTTATATTTATTTTTCACTTTACCACTTAAGCTTTTATACCTATTTTCATTTTTTCTTAAATTTCCAATTCTATTTGAATTCAATTTACCTTTCATTTTTATTCATCGCCAAAATTATCTTTATAGAAATACTTTTTATAACTCGTTATCTCAACAAGTCCATCCTTGTTCTCATAGAAATTCAGTCAAACGTTGATCATGTGCAGGACTGAAAATCTGTAAGTACTTAGTAAACCCGTTTTCAACACCCAGTGAAAATACTTGGAAAAAAACTTTTATGAGAATGCTCTGGAAATCATCACCCCCTCCATGGATATCAATTAGCCCGATGATTACGTCGTAATCTCGGCAAAATCCATAGAAAACTGTAGGCATCTGCACCCCTCGATTTCACCACGGAACCGCCACAGATCGCAGCTATGCCCAAGGTTACATTGCCATCACGGAAAAAACCCTGTAACTATAGGCATCAGCGCCTTGAATTTCGCTGCCAAATGAAACTTCACAGCATAGATCGTAGACTACATCAGTCGAGTCCCAATGTAGCCTGTAGGCACTCATTCCCACACGACTTTCGCTATGGACCATATAGATCACAATCAACCGATGTTATGTCATTCTCCCAGCAAAATCAAACTTAGACTTTAGGCATTCGCTGCCCCTCGACTAACGCTATGGAAATGCAGTAGATCGCAGTTACACCAGAGTTACACTGCCGTCACAGCATACCCAATGTCTTTGTAGGCATCGGCGCCATTGACTTTCGCTACTCCAATCACAATCCACAAAAACTACAGTTTAGTCCGGACGTCCTCTGGGATTAAAATTTAGAACCTCCCCTTAGGGTTTAAGGCAGAACCACCCAGTGGATCTCCTACTATAAGTTTCAACTCTAAATGGGAGCGCCATTTTCCCCACAGCATTCTCAAAACATTTTATACTATACACATATAGTATCGTTCAAATCATACTCTTTATATGTATCACATATAAACTTCAAAATCAATATCCCAAAATCCATAATTCTCAAACTTGGCATTCCAAATTCCCAAAATTGATTTTTCCCAAAATCCAAAAGCCTTTCAAAACCAATGAGTTCCAAAACCCTTTTCAGTCTCATTCCCTTAAAATGATTATTATATATATAAGTTTATTATTTCAACTTTAATAATTTCTGGATCTCTTCATGCTTATATAGATTCCACTTTATTTTTTTCAAATATATTCAAAGATCTTTTCCTCTGGTTATAGATTCGACAAGGGGATTTTATCACATATAACAAATATATATTTAACTTTATTTATGCCAAATCAGCATTCAAGTTCGATTTCCCATTATAAAGTTATTTGCCACACTACACTACACCACAAAAGGCTTTTAACAGTGTTTGATAAACGCTGTAATATGATACAATAGGGTTATTTCAAACGCTGTATAACGACATGCTGTCGTATATACATAACTTACAACAGCATTTCTATAAACGCTGTTGAAACATCTCTGTGACAGCGTTTATTACGAGCTGTCAATAATGTTTTTACAGCGTTTTAAGACGTGCTGTATTATGTTTCAACAGCGTTTATAATTTAGTGGTCGAAGATGTTCAAATTCTACTTTAACTGTTTACAACAGCACGTATTAAACGCTGTTGTTTCGTCATTGACAGCATTAATAAAACGCTGTCTTCTATTTATATTAAAAAAATAAACAATATATTTTCTATTAACAAAAAAGAGCATCCACAATTTCATTTCAGAAATAAATTTTCTATTTATTCATTTTCTTTTTTACAACTTTCTTTTTCCTTTACAATTTTACATTTACATTGATAAAAAAAATTGGTTGCATTTATCTCCACTGCTACATCCCCCCGCTTCCTTCAACCAAGACTGCCTTCACCAATTCACTGTGCATACCTCTGTTGCTACTGCCAGTTTCCACCCATACTTCTGCCCACTGCCTCTCCCTTGCAATTGTTCCATCCAGCACTGCACCTATATGCTGTGCAACTACACATCCATTCTTCATCTCATACAACATCGACTGAACAACACCCCTTCCTCCCAATAACTCCTTGAAGTGACATTACAAACAATTCAACAAACTTTTCACAGACCTGGTTACTACCTGCTCTCCTGCATTTTCAAATACCACTGATACAACCATCCAAACCCCCAAACAATCACTTCATCTCTTCTCCCCAAACTACACACACACACTTCCATACCCATCTCACATTCCCGAGCACTATTTCAGCCAACCCACTATCATCCTCCTCACCTCATTGTAACAGCCCACCTTTCTGTCATCATAAAAATATCGCAACTTAACAGATACACATATAATAAAAGCAATTACAAAACATATACAACAGTACTAACCTCTGGATCATCAAGGAGCCTTAGAGGTCCGCTATCTGGGTTGAGAAGATCTTTCACTAATTCATTGTAAATTTCAATCGCGGAGAATTTTAGAGAAAAATCTCTCTCTGGATGCTGAAAAATATAAGGAATTATACTCAATATAACATCTTCAGGCAAAATTAACTGTTTTAATGAAGAGTCGAATATTTCAGTACATGCCTCATGGATATATTCGTATATTTCTGACATGCTATATTGCGTTACTCCAGTCATAGTGTATGTCTTCCCACTGCTTGTTTGTCCATACGCAAATATACTAGCTGGAAAATAAAAAAGAAGGTTGTTTACTGTAAGTCAAGAAACAGTGGAGATACACCAAATGATATATAGTTCAAAGCAGTGTTAACAGTTACATACAGTTGACGCCGCTAACAACTGAAAGAGCGACTTCCTTGACACCCTCTTCATATACTTGTTTTGTGCTATTATCACGTCCAAATACTCTATCTGTAACATCATTATAATGTGAAAATTGTTTTAATAGGTTCTCATGAAACATTCATATTTCTTGAAGGAAAATCGAAAACTAAGACTTTATATCCACATACCAACATGATTTTATATCAGAATACAAAATTCACATGAAAAAGCTCACCAAATGTGTAGGCACTTGGATATATCGATCGTTCGGGAAGGCTATCCCTGAAAATTAAAGTGTTATTGTTGATGCATTCCCAATCTGAAGCATCATTCTTCTCTATTTCTTTTTCATTTAAAGGTCTGATTCTAACTGAAACGAAAATCCTCTCTTTTGCACCACCACCATCATTACCCACCACATCATCTCCGGCGACTGAACCCATTGTATCAAACAAACTCTCTTCTCCTACACAGTGTATCAAAACCCAGATTGTCTAAGCATCTAAAAATAAAACGATATCAGAACTGCCCCTGAATAACCTAGTACTTTAAATGTGGTGGTCTGTTAGGCAACAAACATTCATATATAAAGAGTTGAAATTATGATATGATTTTTTTCTTCCACATAGAAGCATACGAAGAATATAAGGCAAATCAACAAGATTGAATATTTAATCATGATTAATTAGAGACCCCACATTTCAATTTTGCCCATTTGTACACAACAACATTCACATGGGTGAAGACCATTAAGCTAACTTTTAGAGACAAAAGCAATTAATAAATCAAAAGAAAGTAAATTGTACCTATGGATTCAACGCCGGAGATATGAATACAATAGAAAGCTCTTCTCTTGCTTAGAGATGAAGAAGAAGACTAAATTATATGCATTAAAATAAATGAAACAGATAAAGAGCAAAAGATGCCATAAAAGAAAAAGGTGGAATAAAAGAGAAATATTTACGAAGGAAAACCTAAAAACAAATCAGATCGACCGCTTCCTTATATTTGAAATTGCCACATTCAGATAGTTTTACACTTCTACTACATTTTGGGCATAAGCAGTCATCATTGGAGCTCTATGCAATGAAAATGACACATTTCATCAACTGTGTAAAATTTATGAAATGATAATAGATTTTGACAAAATGAGCGGTTCAGCACTTCTACACTTCAATTACATCTGGCCACTGCAATATCATCTGTCACTCAGCAACAACTCTACCACCCACTTCCATCATCACCACCCCCTATACCCTCTGATCACCAATACAAATACCATACTTCATGTTCCTCACTCATCAACAGCCACATTTATACTCCCTCCACCACCACGGTTCCATCCTTCAACATCTCCTCTGCTAACACTTCAAACAACAGAGCTTCACCACCCTCTTCCACCAGACTGCCATACCCTTCAGTATCTCATTTCGACAGCTTCCCCTACATCAAAACTGCACACAGTCATCACCAGCCTACATACTGTTGCATCACCAAACAACTACAGCTGGACCCAGAAACAAACAAACTCTAAAACTATACCACTACTACAAGAAAGTCAGTGGAAAATTGCATAATATAGTGTGGGTACTAGTTTTGGTTATACAAAATTTAAATGAAGATAACTAGAAACACTTAAATGAAGATAACTAGAAACAACAGTCAAAGAGATTCATCTTGTGAAGTACCAAAATGCTAACATAGAATTGAAATCTTGAATTTTAATGATAATATTTATTTTTATTGTGATTATATTGTAATTGATTATTTATAGTGTGAAAATTTATATAAAAAAATGATTGATAAACAGAAGATAAAATCATTGAAGTTATGCATACCTGGAGCCTAGGCCTGAGGGGTTCAACTGAAGCTACAGTTATCTGGCTTAAATTTGTACCTTGCTGCTAATATACACAATTTATTATTTTCAGTTAGTTCATAAACACATGTTTGTGTGAACCAGTATTACAACAATGGTGTTTCTTAATGTATTATGCAAAGGATATCCATCGCTATAACTCCAATTCAAAGTTAAAATTTAGAGGATCTAGTATGCAATAACATAATACTCTGTGTTATATATTTTTAAATTTCGTGACTGAATGTATTGTGTACTAACAAACCTTGCCGAGACCCCAATCTGCAGAGTCTAAGTATGCATGCTCATTGTCCTGATCATTATATGAACATACACCAGTTGAATGCAATGTGACAAAATTATTTGTTAATTTTTATGTAAACATAATTAACAAAAGGAAACTTGCCTTTGAGATCAAAGGTTTCTTTTTTGGTACAAGCCCACCATATTTTTTTGCCATAGATGCCTGCATTAATTTAGTAAATTACTCAAAATCTTCCAGCATATAAAACAAATCATGCTGTGATGAATCCTCCAAATAATCAAATTGTTGCACAGTAGTATTAGTAAGTCAAGAGAATCAATATTTTTACTATGACCAAATATATATTCATAAAAATAGTCATATATCATCTTTTTATTCTATCTTATTCATAAGTAAATTAAGTAATATAATAAAATGCCAAAGATTATAGAGGTTTCCTTTCTAAGACTTTTTGTAAACCATATTGTAAACAAGGATATATTATGAAGTTTAAGATAAAATAGTCCTGAAAGAATATTAGGCATGGAACCAAATATACAAATATTTATATGAGAAACTTAGAATGCACAATTTGTTTATTAGAGTTTGTTTCAGGAGACAAACTTACAATGCCAGCTTATAGAAAATAGTGCAAACTTTAACATGATGTTGGCAGTTAGCAGTTCTTTAAGATAGTGCAAACTTATTGTTTAGGGAGATGTTTAAATTGATAATATTCACTATTAACCAACAAATTGATAATATTCAATGTGCTGCTTTTTCCACTACTGTATTTGCAAGCCAAAGTATGCTTGAATTAAATCAAAAAAGAGAGGTTTGTTAGACTCACATGTGAAGTTGATTTTTGTGAGAAATCGATTTCTCTGGTTTTTGACAGAAACTTATTAACCATCTCTGCAGCTGATATGAATGGTGCTTGTTCCTGTTGAAAATAAAATTTGAACACAGCAACAATAATAATAATGTAATACTTTTTATCTAACAATGTATTACACAAACCTTGCAAGCAGTCAAGTCTCTACGACAACCTCCAAGAGAAGTAGTAGATACTTCTGAATCTGGTTTTGACTTGTGAGGCAACGTTCTTATCTTAACATTAAGGATCTGGTAAATCAATTTTTGTTGCAAAAGTCTGAAGTTATCATACAGTAACTTTTATAAAGGAAAAACCCTAAAATTTTAGAATGATAGATTCTAACTTTCACCAATGAAACCCTACCTGTCTAGAGTCTCCGCATTCTAACTTCTGCTTCTTTACAGCTTGATTCTCTTGAAGAATATTCCTTACAGCACTCTTTTTCGCTGCAATACTACCTGGACACCTAACATAAACAGTTGAATCAATTTCATTCTTATCTAAGAAAAAGGGGGGAAAACACCAATATCAAAGGGGTTTAAATTGCATACTTAATAGTACTCTTCAGTTGGGAGCTTCTTGTAGATTGAGCATAAGGTGTCTTTGATGCACATGTTGATTTAATTGCACCAGAAGCTTTTTTACCTGCTAAATCCACATAGCCATTGGTCTTAGGTGTACAACTAGCAGAAGCTGAAGTATGTGCTTTCGATGTGCATGATTTACCTGCAGTTGTCGATTTCTTTTCTTGGCTGGTGATTGAAAACTATGTCATATAAAATGCATAAATAATCATATAATATTACCTCCTCTTGTTGTGATTTGGAACAAAGCATGCATCCATATACCACCTTCACAGCATACTAGGTACATATCAATATTAAGATGCGAATAAACATAAAAGATATTTATACAATAAATTTGTAGCTAAAAAGTAAGTCGAAAAACTCTATTGGTTTTGTAGTAGCTAAAAAGTAAGTCGAAAAACAAAGGTTGACAATTGCAGCAACTCTTGAATAATAAGTGATTGATCTCGATTGAACACATAAAAGGTCAGGTACAAGTTATTTGAATGTTTGTGATAATCCCCCTACTGATGTTCAGATTCTCAAAGTGCAGGAGTTTACTTGCAGCTCATTCGAACTATAAGTTAAGAAACGCTAACTTGGCTTTTAAGACATGCAAAGTTCAGCAATATCCATTCACTGTTAACCAAATGATCTCACCATTGGATTAGGAACAGTATGCTTCAGAAATAATCAGGTATATAACGTAAAGGAAATTAGTTGCTGAAAATAACTAAATAATATTATTAGTTACCTTTGCGTGATGAGAATTTAGGTTACCTTGTGCCATCACAGCATGAACCGGAGTCCCACACGTAGGGTGAAGCAACACATCCAGCCCAGTAAAGGAGCTTAACCAAAGTCCAGAATCGTCAGATTACCTATGATATTGATAAGGCAAGAGCTAAATAGCATAAAATTTAGGAATCTTCCCAATTTTTATGCCATTCAACTATGCCTCATCAATATCATTTAGACCTTATACGATAGTGACAACATCTATATCATCCTGTTGACTGCTCTGGCTGAACCCAAACTGTATAAATTACACATGTATAAATGTCACGCTCATTAAACTGAAAAGAATTTTCAAGATGACCATAATGACCAAGATTTAGAAATAAACTAAAACAGATTGCCACATCTTCAATAGTAGACATATTGCCATCCAGTTGTTGCTACAACCGCCTCAAAGCCACTATTTTCTTAGTCATGGGTGGTTGCAAAACTTGGAACTATGAACCTTCAAGCAATTTAACCATAAATAAACACTTGCTTCTCCCGTTCATTATTACTACCAAAAAGGAACCCAAAAAAAAGTATAAGTGCAAGATTAAATTTTCTACTCTTTATCTGATTAATCAAATAAACAGATCTTTTTCGAAATAGTTTGCTATCAAGTCTTAATGTTCATAGAATTTTCTCTTTATCTTTTAATGACCTCAACAATTTGAAATGACTAGTTGTGCTCTATTTGTGTTTGTGCATTAATGAGGAGAAGTTGAGTTCGCATGAACAAACTCATACAGAAGGAGTTGTGTTAGCATTTGTTGTCATTAGTGTATTGTTTATACGTGCATTTACATATGCTAATGAACCCGTAAACACAATTAATGTACCAATTAGTTCAAAAATTTGCATAGACAAAAAAATTCATGATGTATATTTGCATATTCATTATAACCATTCATTTCCACCTATGCTACATCTATCAACACCTCAATGCTATACAGGTATTTGAAAATTAAAATTACAACCAAGAAAATAAGGAAATAAATTACCCAAAATAATATTCTTCGGTAAAACAATAATTTACCACTGAATTATGATTCAATAATTGAATTATGTACTGGTGGCCTTGTCTCCACATGAAGAGGTACCAAAGGCTTCAGTTTAAACTTTGGAAAACAATGCCCTAAGTGTACTGCTATGTTGAAGGGGTGAATCGTTACGCATTTTCCAACTTATAAAATTAACATTGCATTCAACCTCCTAGAGCAAAATAGAAAGCTAGCATATGTCAATATGTCTTAACTATATTCAAGGAAATATCAGTGCCGTTGATACTCGAATTTTGTGTATAATGTGATAAACTATGCATGTAGACAAAACACAAATACCCCAAAAAACATAAGCTTTGAATGCTAAATGAATGCTAAAAGTGGAAATATATCAAAGTATTGCCACAAAAACAAAGCAAAAGAAATATTGAACTACGCATAAAGTTATAAATTTTAGCATTGAACAGAGAGTGCTTAAAGTCATAGTGCAAACCAACTCTGCAAACTTATTCCAACTTAATTCCAAAAAGCTTGAATATCAATGATTGTTAGGCAAACACTAAACTTAATATTAAGTTGAATATCATAAGAACGAAGGGATACAAAATAAACTATAGTTCAAAAATGGTGGAACAAAAAATTAGCTAGTGTACATTTTCACTTCATTTAATTAAGCGCAATGGAAAAAGCATGTGAATTAACCAGATAAAAAAATGATAATTAAGGAAACGCAAAATGATGCCTAGAATCAACATAGTCTCGATACATCATTACAAAAAAATTGGACTATCGGAATGTGTTTAACTATAGAGAAACTGCAAAATATCCTTGTTTGGATTAAACTAGCAACTTAAAGTTGGAGCACTGGGATGTTGAAGCCTTGGGTGGAATTGCTCGCGTTATAGGTGTGATGGACTGACTATGTCACTACAACAAGAAAATGCAAAAATTATGCTCTAGGGTTGGTCAATATCAATATCACTGCATCATATCCAAACTCAGATATTGTTAAGACAAGCAACGGAGAGTAATGTGCCTACAAGTTGATTATGAGTTTAAGCCTTATATATGTGTTACTTGCCAATAGTTTGGACATTAAACTAGCTATAAAATGGGCAAAGGAAAATGCAACAAAGTTTGTCAATAGGAGTACACAGAAGGGATGGCAACCATAATCAACTACTACTTTAGCCCAGACCACTATAGCGGAGACTGATATACATAAGAATGCCCACAACTTTTCAAGACAATCAGAAATAACTAATACTACATTTCAAAGCAAAGGAGAGGATGTTGACATGGTAAAGAATGCACATAATTGAACAACCCAAAAAGAAGACGTTTTACTACAATTAACTCTACCATGAAAGGAAAACAACATTATGAAGTATATACTACAACTAGTAACAGGTTTGAGGTGCTTAGCTCAATTTTAGAGGAAATCATTCCTGACCCAGCAGATAATACAGAACGGGGAGAATTGTGCCCTGCACAGGAAGATTTCTTTCAAGATCTTGAATTCATTGAAAATATTGAACAGAATATTCAAGAAGAGGGTGAAGAGAAGATTCAAGATACTCGGTTTGCATCATATGTGTCCTTTATGTATACAATACACACAAAAATGAACCATGGTCTCAAGTTTTTGTTATAAAATGCTTAATTAAACTATTACAAAACAATACACACAAAAATGATTCAATAAAATTGTCTCTATCTCAGATATTACACACTGAGTTAAGACATGCTTTTGTTCCAAACTATTCGATTTAATTTTTTGTATGATATTCTCTAAGGTCCGACGTAAACTTCAATTGCATGTTATATGGCAACCAGAACAAGAAATATTTCAAAATGTATACTCTTTGAAAAAAACATTTCCCATCAACATAATCAAAATCCAATCATTCTAACCAATTCACACAGAGAAAAAAATTAATAATGTAAGCCAGTTCATTAGAAGCAGATTAGGAAACTCATCATTACCAAAAACTAATGATATTCATCCAGGAATAATTCTTTTCATACCACACTAATACAAACATCAACATTCATTATTCCTTAACTCAGAAGAAAAAATAGTATCAAACATTCAAATGAAATTAGACTCAAGCGTATTAGTTAAATAACACAGGCTATAATCAAAACGTGCAAAATCAATAACCAAACCGGTGAGCAGTGAATCTTTTAAGCCAACAGCAGTTTCAATAATAATATTTTTAGAATTTTTCATTTTTGTAAATTTTAAGTTCTGACCTACTGCAAAGCTTATATAAGTATAAAATTAAGAGGAACCTGGCTTCTTTCAATAATCAGCATAAAACTTAACAAAAATGTATATGAGAAGCAGTTTAACTTACCGTACCTGAGTGAGATCAAAATCTGAATCAAAACCTAAAAATCCATGTCAAGATCAAAATATGAATCGAAGTATATTAAAACCTAAAACTGAAGACTTCTGAATCGAAGTATATTAAAACCTAAAAATCTGAATCGAAGTATATCAAAATATGAATCGAAGTATATTAAAACCTAAAAATCTGAATCAAAACCTACTGCAAAATCTGAAGACTTCTGGAATTAACCTTCTAACAAAAACTAAATTAGTATACGATCAATGGATACAAACATCAAAGAAAACAAGACGAATTAGAACTGAATCAGTCAACGTACCTGAACGAGAGAATTAGGGCACTATGAAATTGAAAAATAAAGGAAATAGAGAACGACGAAAATTGAATGGAAGGGAATTAGGGCAGGATGAAATTGAGAAACGAGGGAAATTGACGCAGCGGATAATTCGAAATAAACTTCAATCTGTGAATGTAGCAATCGGTGAGTTGAAAATACTGCAAGGCCCAAATCCGTTGATCAAAAGATACCGGATTCTAGCTATCTTCGTCTCGTTGATCGCGCACGATACCGAGAAACAAAGATCTACGATTCTTCGCACGTTGATCTAGCGCACTAGATTCCGTGAATCGGCTTCTGCAATCGTTGAATCGAGCGCACTCGATTATCCGAAAGAGGAGATAGGAGATTACACTCAACTACCAATTTGGTATGAAAGCACAAAGCTAACAAAAGAGAATTTTTATTCAATATTCAACTAACTTTAAAAATTACAACACACGCCTATTTATAGTGTTTTTTACAACTGCCTCCATAAGTCGTTACCGACTCAACATCCCTTAGGTCGGCGCCGACTCAACACACATGACTCAACAAAGAAAACAACAAAATACGACACAACTCACGACTTACGACTTATAGTAGGTCGTTGCCGATCTATCATTCACTCACAGCCGCTTCCTCCGACTCAACTACAACCGATCCAAACAGCACATGCCAACGACTCACTAGGTCGCTAGCCGACTCAACATCATGCGACTTAACAAGCCTGCCAATACAACTCCTCCGACTCAAGAAACATGACGACTCACGACTCATACAAGACCGACTCATATAGTATATACATGACTCATCTCAACACGACCGACTCAAGCGCATGCCGACTCAAGTCCTTGCCGCCTTAACTCCCTCCGACTCAAGGCCTTCGCTAGCTGGGTTTTCCCTTGCTTCGTTATAAGTCGTGGACGACTTATACGTTGAGTCGTAGACGACTCAAGCTCCTTTAATACTGAATGACTCATAGTTAGACCCGGCAACTTGTTCCCCATTGCTTTAATAAGTCGCAAACGACTTATGGCTAGACCGATGACTCGTGGACGACTCATCCAGCAGGAACTCCTCCAAGCTTCGTTAAATCGGCACCGACTCATGCTCCCACTATCCCGTGACCGACTCATCAAGCATGCACGTCTTAAGCTCGTGTACGACTTACGACTTAAATCCGAAGCTCCTTGACTCGTGCACGACTTAATATGGTCTAACTTCTGAATTCCCATATGCCTTGCTGCATCATCCTCCTCTGGTTGAGAAAAATTCGTCCTCGAATTTGCAAATTCTTTCTCATCAAAATGTTCATCCCCATAATATGGAATTAAATGTTTGACGTTAAAAACATCAGAAGTATAAACATCATCTGGTAACTTTAATCGATAAGCATTCTCATTGATTTTCTTCAAAACTTCAACTGGACCAATTTTTCTGGCTTTTAACTTGTTGTAAGCACCTACTGGAAAACGATCCTTTGTCAAAATAGCATAAACCAAATCACCTTCTTTAAATTCAACATTTCGATGTTTCAAATCTGCAGACTTCTTATACTTCTCATTTGATTTCTCCAATCGTTCCTGAACGATTTTATGACATTCATTCAGCTCTTCAACAAAATCCGCAGCTCGTTTAACTGTTCTCTTCGACTGTGGTACAACTGCTAAATCCAACGTTCCCCTGGGTAAATTTGAATATACGATCTGAAATGGGCTGAATCCCGTGCTACGATTTACTGCATGATTATGAGAAAATTCTGCCTGGCATAGCTTCATGTCCCAACTTTTCAAATTATCCTGTACAAGACAACGCAACAAATTTCCCAATGACCTGTTAACAACTTCTGTCTGCCCATCAGTTTGCGGATGATAGGCACTACTAAATTTCAGTTTCGTTCCCACCATCTTCCACAAACTCAACCAAAAGTGACTCAGAAAACGAGTATCTCGATCAGAAACAATAGATTCTGGTAATCCATGAAGTCGATAAATCTCCTTGAAAAATAACTGCGCCACTCGAACTGCATCCGCTGTCTTCTTGCTAGCAACAAAATGTGCCATCTTTGAAAACCTGTCCACCACAACAAATATCGAATCATTTCCCCTTTGAGTTCTCGGTAAACCCAAAACAAAATCCATGCTAATATCAACCCATGGCTTAGATGGTACTGGTAATGGCATATACAACCCTGCATTCGTTGCTGTCCCCTTTGAAACTTGGCAAATATGACATCGCTCCACGAACCTTTCAACCTCTTTTCTCATCGATGGCCAAAAGTAAGATTGTGAAATCAACTGCAAAGTACGATCACGGCCCACATGCCCTTCTTCATGTAATTCTTTCACAATCTTCATCCTCAAACTACAGTCCGGTATACATAAACGATTCCCTTTAAACAGAAAACCATCAACCAACATAAATTCATCGGTACTCCCATCCTTCACTTTCTCAACATATTTCACAAAGTAAGGATCTTCTTCAATCATCTCTGGCAGTAATTCAAACCCTGTCACTTCAATCTTTATTGTCGTTAGTAAATGACTCCTCCTACTCAAAGCATCAGCTACTCGATTCGTCACCCCTGATTTGTGCTTAACGACAAAAGTAAACTGCTGTAAATAAGAAATCCATGATGCATGTCTCGCGGAGATCTTATCCTGCCCCTGTAAATGTTTCAAAGCTTCGTGATCAGTGTACAGAACAAATTCCTTCTGAAATAAGTAATGTCTCCAATGCTTAACAGCCTGAACAACAGCATAAAACTCAACATCATATGTACTGTATCTCATCTTTGCCCCTGACAGCTTTTCACTAAAATAAGCAACTGGCTTCCCATTCTGACTCAGAACTCCT
Organism: Allium cepa; assembly: GCA_030765085.1. NCBI lineage: Eukaryota > Viridiplantae > Streptophyta > Magnoliopsida > Asparagales > Amaryllidaceae > Allium > Allium cepa. The sequence continues at coordinate 52,846,653 of CM060943.1, read as the reverse complement.
CCAATACCAACCTTCGAAGCATCAGTATGCAATTCAAACAACAACTGAAAATTCGGTAAAATAAGAATTGGTGCAGACGTCAACAATTCCTTGATCTTCTCAAAGGCAACCCCCGCTTCCTCTGACCACACGAACTGTTTACCCTTCATGCAATCAGTCACTGGAGCCATCACGCTACTGAAGTGTGGAATGAATCTTCGGTAGAATGACGCTAGCCCATGAAAACTTCGCACTTCTGTAATTGTCTTTGGCTGTGGCCAATTTCTGACTGCTTCTACTTTACTCTGGTCAACTTGAATACCTTTCCCTGAAACAACATAACCCAGGAATAAAACAGTAGGTGTCATAAACACACATTTCTTTGTAGCAGCATAAAATTGTTCCTCACGAAGAATAAGTAACACTTCCCTCAAATGTAAAACATGCTCCTCTGTACTCCTGCTGTATATCAAAATATCATCGAAATAAACCACGACGAACTTCCCAATGAATGGTCGAAAGATTTGATTCATCACCCGCATGAATGTACTAGGTGCATTAGACAAACCAAATGGCATAACCAACCATTCGTACAACCCCTCTCTTGTCTTGAAAGCTGTCTTCCATTCATCTCCAGGTCTGATTCGAATTTGATGGTAACCACTCTTCAAATCAATCTTCGAGAATATAGTTGCCCCACTCAACTGATCCTACAAATCATCCAACCTTGGCATAGGAAATCTGTAACGAACAGTGATCTTATTCAAAGCTCTACTATCAGTGCACATTCTCCAAGTTCCGTCCTTCTTTGGTACTAACAATGCAGGCACAGCACATGGACTCAAACTTTCCTGAATACGACCCTGCTCAAGTAACTCTTCCACTTGCCTTCGTAACTCCTCATGTTCCTTCGGACTCATTCTGTAATGTGGTCGGTGTGGTAACACTGCTCCCGGAACAAGATCAATCTGATGTTGAATGTCTCTAAGTGGCGGTAACTCCTTCGGTAACTCCTCTGGAAAAACATCTTCAAAATCTTTCAAAACAGGTTTTACTTCTTCTGGAATCTCTACTTTTTCGCTGCTCTCTCTCCCAATCAACAAAAACACTTCCGGTTCTTCCTCCACTTCTTTAACAAACTCCTTCAAAGTCAACAGAGTTTTCAATTCTTCAATCTCTTCTAGCTTACTATCCTTCTGTTGCTGTTTCTTAGGAACCAAAGTGATTTTAGTACCCTCGAACATGAAACTGTAACTGTTGGCACGACCGTCATGCTGAACTGCTCTATCAAACTGCCATGGTCTGCCCAACAATAAGTGACAAACATCCATATCTACGACATCACACCAAATTTCATCCTTGTACTTCTTCCCAATCGAAAAATTCACACAAGCTCTCCGACACACTTTCACTTCACCTCCCTTCCTTAACCATGCTAGCTTGTATGGTTTAGGATGCTTCTCAGTCTTCAAGTTCAATTTCCTCACAGCCTCTGTCGAAATAATATTATCACAACTTCCCGCATCAATAACGAACTTGCAGACTTTCCCCAGAATAGTACATGTCGATTGAAAAATATTACTTCTCAGCCAACTACAATCCTCCTCTTGCTTTGGTGTCAAACAACTTCTCCTCATCATAAGATTACATCCTTCATCACCCGACACTTCTTCTTCCTCCTCAACATAAGGTACATTTGAAAACTCTGCCTCCTCACCATCATCCTCCTCAACTTCTGCAACCATGGTTCTCTTCTTCGGCTTCGGACATTCGTTACTCTTATGACCCAACTCCTGACAATTATAGCATTTGAAAACACTACTAGCCTTCGCCTTCTCAGCCTCCTTCACCACTGGTTTCGTAACAGGTTTAGGAACACTGGAACTTCCACCGACACCCTTCACTGGATTGTTAGAGTTAGTAAACACACCACCTCCACGCCTTCCTTGTTTCTCCCAAGCTAACGCTTTCTGATGTGCCTCCGCAACTGATCTAGGATCGAACATATTAACCATATCCTGGATCTGCATTCTCAATCCCCCAATGAATCTAGCAGTCAGCTATTCTTCTGTCTCCATAATATCGTTTCTGGCAATGAGTTGGTAGAATTCATCAGCATAATCACTAACAGATTTAGTCCCCTGCCTCAGATTCTGCAACCTTTGGTACATAAGTGATTGATAGTTGTAAGGTAAGAAAGTAGATCTCATCAACTTCTTCATCTTCTCCCAAGATTCTATCTTTGACTTCCCCATCCGTTCTCGAGTAAGTTTAGTTTGCTGCCACCATGCCAATGCTCTCCCTCTCAGCCTTGTAGCAACTAACTTCACCCTTCGATTCTCCGGCACCTCCTTGAAATCAAAGATTTCCTCCACATTAGACAACCAATCAAGAAACTCCTCAGCAACCATCCCTCCTTTAAATTCTGGAATCTCCATCTTCATTCCCGATTCCCATCGACGATCATCCTCAACATCCCGATAAGAATTCCGAACTTGGTCTCGATCTCGATAATGAATACTTGCTTTATCACCCTCTTCAACAAAGTCAAAAGTACGCCTACATTGATCTCGACCAATATCATCCCTTCTCTCATGCATGCTTCTTTGACTATGTCTCTCCTCATCTCTATATGCTTCATGGTCAAATTCACGTTGACTCCTTCTTTCTTCATGTGCATAGTCATGATGATCTCTTCGTGATGAAATTGATGTTTCTCTTCTATCTCTACAAGAATGTGGCGATACCCTCCTCGCTTCCGTAACCGATGGCGAAACTCGGTTTCCTCCATGGTTCGAGTTTGGTGATCTCCTCCTTTGATTCAAATCATTCATCAATCTCTCCAATTTTCCAATGCCTTCATCAAATTTTTCATTAATACGTTGTTCCATAAGCTCGGCTTCTTCTCTACGATACAAAGCTTCAATGTTTTGATGGCGATTAGCTCTCCTTGGTGGCATGGTTGAAATCTTCACAAAACTTCAACAATTCAAGTACAAAACTTCAAAACTTCACACAATACAACAATCAACAAGTCACGGCTATGCTTGTCTCGGCTCACACTAACTCGGCAACGAGTTAACGATTTAAGTAAGTCGGCTCCAACTTGTCTCGGCTTGGCACAAAGTATACACGGCCTCACCCTTCAAACCTTGGCGCACAAAATACCAAGTCAAAATTCCAAACAAAGTCCAACACCTCGATCCAAAATGAAATGGATCAAACACTTCAAACTTGATGCAACTTCAATATGAACACAATGAACAACTCCAAACTTCAAAAACTTGGCTCCAAGAATCAACTTAGCTATGATTGGCTAAGTATGGCTCTGATACCAATAATGACGCAGCGGATAATTCGAAATAAACTTCAATCTGTGAATGTAGCAATCGGTGAGTTGAAAATACTGCAAGGCCCAAATCCGTTGATCAAAAGATACCGGATTCTAGCTATCTTCGTCTCGTTGATCGCGCACGATACCGAGAAACAAAGATCTACGATTCTTCGCACGTTGATCTAGCGCACTAGATTCCGTGAATCGGCTTCTGCAATCGTTGAATCGAGCGCACTCGATTATCCGAAAGAGGAGATAGGAGATTACACTCAACTACCAATTTGGTATGAAAGCACAAAGCTAACAAAAGAGAATTTTTATTCAATATTCAACTAACTTTAAAAATTACAACACACGCCTATTTATAGTGTTTTTTACAACTGCCTCCATAAGTCGTTACCGACTCAACATCCCTTAGGTCGGCGCCGACTCAACACACATGACTCAACAAAGAAAACAACAAAATACGACACAACTCACGACTTACGACTTATAGTAGGTCGTTGCCGATCTATCATTCACTCACAGCCGCTTCCTCCGACTCAACTACAACCGATCCAAATAGCACATGCCAACGACTCACTAGGTCGCTAGCCGACTCAACATCATGCGACTTAACAAGCCTGCCAATACAACTCCTCCGACTCAAGAAACATGACGACTCACGACTCATACAAGACCGACTCATATAGTATATACATGACTCATCTCAACACGACCGACTCAAGCGCATGCCGACTCAAGTCCTTGCCGCCTTAACTCCCTCCGACTCAAGGCCTTCGCTAGCTGGGTTTTCCCTTGCTTCGTTATAAGTCGTGGACGACTTATACGTTGAGTCGTAGACGACTCAAGCTCCTTTAATACTGAACGACTCATAGTTAGACCCGGCAACTTGTTCCCCATTGCTTTAATAAGTCGCAAACGACTTATGGCTAGACCGATGACTCGTGGACGACTCATCCAGCAGGAACTCCTCCAAGCTTCGTTAAATCGGCACCGACTCATGCTCCCACTATCCCGTGACCGACTCATCAAGCATGCACGTCTTAAGCTCGTGTACGACTTACGACTTAAATCCGAAGCTCCTTGACTCGTGCACGACTTAATATGGTCTAACTTCTGAATTCCCATATGCCTTGCTGCATCAGAAATGAAAAGAAGAGGGAATAAGAAGAGGGAAAGCGATTTTTCACGAAGTGTAATAAAGAGAGAGGCAGTGAGAAATGTTTTGAACTAAAAGTTATGTCAGCGTTTTGAACTCAAATTGACAACGTTGTAGGCATCTAAGTTTCTTCTCAAAATTACTTTTGACCGCAATCGGAAATCAAACGCTGAGAAATGATGTTGTCAGAAGTCAGTTTATGAGAATGCTCTGGAAATCATCACCCCCTCCATGGATATCAATTAGCCCGATGATTACGTCGTAATCTCGGCAAAATCCATAGAAAACTGTAGGCATCTGCACCCCTCGATTTCACCACGGAACCGCCACAGATCGCTGCTATGCCCAAGGTTACGTTGCCATCACGGAAAAAACCCTGTAACTATAGGCATTAGCGACCTCGAATTTCGCTGCCAAATGAAACTTCATAGCATAGATCGTAGACTACATCAGTCGAGTCCCAATGTAGCCTGTAGGCACTCATTCCGACACGACTTTCGCTATGGACCATATAGATCACAATCTACCGATGTTATGTCATTCTCCCAGCAAAATAAAACTTAGACTTTAGGCATTCGCTGCCCCTCGACTAACGCTATGGAAATGCAGTAAATCGCAGTTACACCAGAGTTACACTGCCGTCACAGCATACCCAATGTCTTTGTAGGCATCGGCGCCATTGACTTTCACTACTCCAATCACAATCCACAAAAACTACAGTTTAGTCCGGACGTCCTCTGGGATTAAAATTTAGAACCTCCCCTTAGGGTTTAAGGCAGAACCACCCAGTGGATCTCCTACTATAAGTTTCAACCCTAAATGGGAGCGCCATTTTCCCCACAGCATTCTCAAAACATTTTATACTATACACATATAGTATCTTTCAAATCATACTCTTTATATGTATCACATATAAACTTCAAAATCAATATCCCAAAATCCATAATTCTCAAACTTGGCATTCCAAATTCCCAAAATTGATTTTTCCCAAAATCCAAAAGCCTTTCAAAACCAATGAGTTCCAAAACCCTTTTCAGTCTCATTCCCTTAAAATGATTATTATATATATAAGTTTATTATTTCAACTTTAATAATTTCTGGATCTCTTCATGCTTATATAGATTCCACTTTATTTTTTTCAAATATATTCAAAGATCTTTTCCTATGGTTATAGATTCGACAAGGGGATTTTATCATATATAACAAATATATATTTAACTTTATTTATGCCAAATCAGCATTCAAGTTCAATTTTCCATTATAAAGTTATTTGCCACACTACTTACTCTTTATAAAGTGAGTTTTCAATTATAGCGCCATCCAACTTTCATTTTTTTATCATCATAGTTTTCTCAAAATATACCCTTTTACTTCAAAATTATTTTTACTTCAATACCCGATTTCGCTTTCACTTCACAATTTTTTTCAATTTCCATTTGGGTTACCACTTTAATCCTTATCTCGATTGGTATTAAGTATAAACAGTTTCCACCCTGACCAGTTTAAATTTTAGAAAATGACATAAATAGTTTTAAAATATGGAATGGTTAAATAGTTGTTATAAGATAGTTTGAGTTTTTAAAAGAATGGTTTGTATAGTAAATAGCTTGGGAAAAATAGATCTAAGATAGTTATATTAAAATAATTTGTTTGAAAATAGTTTCAGAGCCAAACCGGTTCAATCTCCCAATCTGCATCTCAATTTAATTTTTCATTTTAAATCTCCATTTCCATTTAAATTGATTCAATTCTAATTCAATTTGAATTAACTTCGATTTCCATTTTAATTCCAATCAACTCCCATTTGAATTTAAACTTATTCAACTTCGATTACAATTCAAATTAATTCATTTCAATTCCCCCTTTGAATTAATTCCTATTCCACCTTCAAATTTCAAACCATCTCGATTTATCTAGATTCGAGTTTGGTTTTCAAGTACCAATTGAATCCCTCAAATCAAATTAACCTTTAACATTTAATTTAACAACCCAAGTCCTTAATAATTTAATTTTGAGTCCGAATTTAAAAATTCATTTTAAATTACTCTTACTTAAACTTATTTCAAGGTTCAAGTGAAAGTTCAATCAAATAAATTTTCGAAATTCAATTATTTCCCAATTACACTTTCAAAATTCTAAACATAATTCCTTATCCAATTCCAGTTGACAAGTTCATTATTATTATTATTTTTCAAGGACTTAAATTTTAAAACTTCCCACTTAAGATCAATTTTTAATTCCATTTTTAATTCCATTTTAATTTTATAAGTCACACTTATAAAGTCAGCTTATAGCATTTCACTTTTTTCTATTAATGTTTTTCAAAAATAAACATCCCTTTAGAAAGGCCCAATAACCAATATCATAATTAGAACCCATATATATTTTATAATAATTTTCTAGAAAAATATAATTCAGGGTAATTTAATTTCAAACACTTTGAAAATTCTCTTGAATTTCCAGGATTTAAATTCAGGTTTGAATCCATTTTTACTTAGCTTATTTGCAAAGTTAATCTTTACCCAAATTTCTATTTGGTTACATGTACTTTACCACTTAAATCTTATGGTCTTACTTAATTTTAATAAGAACAACCAATTACTTTAATATATATAAAATAATTAGAAAAACTACTTCTTTATATATCAAAATTTAAGCTTATATAAAAATCATTTTTAAAACCATTTTTAAATTATTATATAAGAAAATAACAGGTATGCTCTCATATAATACACTCAACTCCTTCTAGGGTACTACTGACCCTATTTCTAATGAGTAATCCCTATCAGAGCTAAGGTTCCCACTTAATATTTCAGCTCTGATACCAAAAATGTCACGACTCGGTTTTTCGGCCTTCGAAAGTTGACATCAATACGTCTGTTGTATTACATGCGAACAATCGAATGCCCAAAATACCAGACCATAAGGGAAAAAGAAGAAAGAGGTAGAAGAAGAAATAGAAACAACATCAGAATCTCACAAACGCAGCGGAATAAATATAATATAAAATAACAACATTTATACAAAGAAAAGCTGTAGCTGTCAATATACATACAATATATCAAAGCACGACGAATCTGGACAGTAGTAACAACTTGTCCCTGAATACTATCTATATAGTCTCTAATACACAGTGGAAAATAATTAATACGTCGCTGCCATCCAGCTCATCTCCTGAGCTCCAGAACGTCCTAACCTGAGAATCTGTAATACTCGGTCTGACACGAGCATTACAATTAAAATAACACCCGAGTCAGGCTGGAAACCAGCGTGAGTAAACCCATTTAAATTGAAATACTAGAGTTGTAAAGACGTCTTTGAAAATCTAGGTAACTTGTCTAACATTACAAGTTCTTACCTTGCCACTACCAACACTTGTTGCTAAATCCATTATTTAAATTAATATTTAAGTGCAGTTACTTATTCAAAATTGTCGGTCTCACTTAATTTATTTAATTCCAGCCTATTTGATTCTACAAATCAAACCCGTAAAGATTGAAGTAGTTATTAAATCGAAGTGGTTTTGAATATCGCTGATATCCGATCCCAGTCTCTTCTAATCCAACGCCATCTTTTAAGCCAAGTTGTTTTTAACAAAACACTTCAATATCAAAATGTCAACCTTCGCATAAAAATCCTATCAAAATATCTGACACAGCGGATATTCGAAAAACAAATGGAAATGGTGAAAGTAGCAATCAGTGGATTGAAAATACTGCAAGGCCCAAATTCGTTGATCCGAAGATACCGAATTCTAGCTATCTATGACACGTTGATCGCGCACGATACCGTGAAAAGAGATCTACGATTCTTCGACGTTGATCTTACGCACAAGATATCGTGAATCGGCTTCAACAAACGAAGATTCGAGCGCACTCGAATAACGTAGGTGGAGATAGGAGATCACACTCACTACCAATTAGAATGAAAGCACAATGCTAACAAAAGAGGAAATTTTATTCAACATTAACCAAGTTACAAATGACCAACACAACCGCTATTTATAGCGTTTTACAAACCATACGACTCAATACTTCACCGACCTAACTTCAGCCACGACCTACGACCTAACTAAGGTCGGTAACGACCTAGCCACAACTCGGACTGCACGACTTAAGAAAAAGACGACACACGCGACCTATATGTGTGAACGACTTATCGTATTTACATACAAATGACTTACAGCACACGGCCGACCTACCCAGGTTCGACCTAGAATCAGAACGACCTAACATTACATCCACCAGCTTACAGCATATGACTCAATCTAGGTCGTTCACGACCTTACAATCACAGTCACACGACTTAAAACGGAACACAACGACTTAACACTGAGACGACTTAAAATACCCAACGACTCAAGAGACTAGCTCTGCACCCCTTCACGCGACCTAACTAGGTCGTAGGTCGTTACAACGACCTATCACTTGGCAGCGATCTGAACGTCCTTCATTGGAACGACCTAACTCCGAACGACTTATCCAGTTGACTCGTTCTTCACTAAGCCGCGAAAGCCCACTAGGTCGTAGCCGACCTAAGTCCGAAGCTTTGTTAATTCGTGTAGTTATAGGTCGTAGATGACCTAAATATGCCGAGCGACTTAAGGTTTGATTAAGTCGTTGCTCCTTCCCATGTGACCTGTTAGGTCGTTCCTCCTCCTCACGTGACCCGTTTTATCGGGGCCGACCTTCATTAACTCGTGAACGACCTAAGCCTTGTGCTTCCATAGGACGTGCTGCATCATCCTCCCCTGGTTGAAAGAAATTCGACCTTGAATTTTCACCATCTTCTTCCACAACAAGTTTAGCTCCATGGTACGGAATCAAATATTTGACGTTGAAAACATCAGAAGTATGCACATCTTCTGGTAACTTCAATTGATACGCATTCTCATTGATTTTCTTTAGAATTTCAACTGGACCAATTTTCCGTGCCTTCAACTTATTGTACGTTCCCACAGGAAAACGTTCTTTTGTCAACACTGCGTAAACCAAATCACCTTCGTTAAATTCAACACTTCATCGTTTCAAATCTGCAGTTCGCTTATACTTCTCATTTGCCTTCACCAATCGTTCCTGAACGACTTTATGACATTCAGTTAATTCATTAACAAAATCAACAGCCCGTTTAACCGTCCCCTTCGGTTGTGGTACTATCGCCAAATCCAACGGTCTCCTTGGCAAACTTGAATATACAATCTGAAATGGACTGTAAACCGTACTACGATTCACTGCATGATTATGCGCAAACTCGGCTTGGCATAACTTTATGTCCCAACTCTTCAGATTGTACTTCACAAGACATCGCAACAAATTTCTCAACGATCTGTTAACAACTTCGGTATGTCCATTTGTCTGCGGATGGTACGCGCTACTGAAATTCAGCTTCGTTCCGACCATCTTCCACAAACTAAGCCAAAAGTGACTCAGGAAACAAGTATCTCTATCCGACACAATAGATTCTGGTAACCCATGAAGTCGATAGATTTCCTTAAAATACAACTGAGCGACATGAACATCATCCGCCGTCTTCTTACAGGCAATAAAATGTGCCATTTTCGAAAATCGGTCAACCACCACATAAATGGAATCATTCCCTCTTTGAGTTCGAGGTAACCCCAAAACAAAGTCCATACTCACATCAATCCAAGGTTTAGTTGGTACAGATAACGACATATATAATCCTGCATTGGTCGCTGTTCCCTTCGAAACCTGATAGATATGACATCTCTCCACAAACCTTTCAACCTCTTTCCTCATTGACGGCCAAAAATAAGATTGCGTAATTAACTGTAATGTACGATCATGGCCCACATGTCCTTCCTCGTGCAACTCCTTGATAATCTTCGTTCTCAAACTACCTTCCGGTATACATAATCGATTCCCTTTAAATAGAAATCCATTCACCAACACAAATTCATCAGCACTCCCCTCCTTGACTTTCTCAACAAATTTCTTAAAGTTAGGATCTTCTTCAATCAGTTCTGGCAACAATTCAAACCCTGTCACCTCAACCTTCATTGTAGTCAACAGGTGATTCCTTCCGCTCAATGCATCTGCTACACGATTCGTAATTCCCGATTTATGTTTCACAACAAACGTAAATTGCTGCAGATAAGCAATCCACGATGCATGTCTCGCTGAAATCTTGACCTGCCCTTGCATATGCTTCAACGCCTCATGATCAGTATAAAGAACAAATTCTTTCAGAGATAGATAGTGTCTCCAGTGTTTAACGGCTTGTACAACAACATAAAATTCCATACCATATGTACTATATCTCATCTTTGCTCCTGACAGCTTCTCACTAAAATATGCAATAGGACGCCCCTTCTAACTCAACACCCCTCCAATCCCAACCATAAAAGCATCAGTGTGTAACTCAAATAACAACTGAAAGTCTGGTAAAACAAGAATTGGTGCTGTCGTCAAAAGTTCTTTAATTTTCTCAAAAGAAAACACAGCTTCCTCTGTCCATGAAAATTGTTTCCCCTTCATACAATCAGTAACTGGAGCCATCACGCTACTGAAGTGTGGAATGAATCTTCGGTAGAATGACGCTAACCCATGAAAACTTCTCACTTCTGTAATTGTCCTCGGCTGTGGCCAACTTCTGATTGCTTCAACTTTACTCTGATCTACCTGGATTCCTTCTCCTGATACAACATATCCCAAGAATAAAATACTGTGCGTCATGAACACGCATTTCTTCGTTGCAGCATAAAATTGTCCTTGTCGCAGTACCATCAACACTTTTTTCAATTGATGCAAGTGTCCCTCCGTACTCCCACTGTAAATCAGAATATCATCGAAATACACTTCCACGAATTTCCCAATGAACGGTCTAAAAATTTGATTCATCACCCGCATGAATGTACTTGGTGCATTCGAAAGACCAAACGGCATGACCAGCCATTCATACAACCCCTCTCGTGTCTTGAATGCTGTTTTCCATTCATCTCCTGGCCTGATTCGAATTTGATGATATCCGCTCTTCAAATCAATCATTAAAAAGATAGTAGCTCCGCTCAACTGATCTAACAAATCATCCAATCTGGGCATTGGGAATCTGTACCTCACAGTGATCTTATTCAGCGCCCGACTATCAATACACATTCTCCATGTTCCATCCTTCTTCGGCACCAACAAGGCTAGAACCGCACAAGGACTTAAACTTTCCTGTACACGCCCTTGTTCTAGTAATTCTTCCACTTGCCTCCGCAACTCCTCATGTTCCTTCGGACTCATCCGGTAATGTGGTCTATGTGGTAACACAGCTCCTGGAACAAGATCTATCTGATGTTGAATATCCCTCAACGGTGGTAACTCCGTTGGTAACTCTTCAGGAAATACATCGTCAAACTCTTCCAATACTGGCTTCACTTCTTCAGGAATCTCAACCACTTCATTACACTCTCGCCCAATCAACATAAAGACTTCAGGTTCATCTTTAACTTCCTTAATAAACTCCTTCAACGATAGCAAAGTTTTCAGCTCTTCAATCTCCTCCAACTTGCTCTCCTTCTGTTGCTGCTTCTTAGGAACCAAAGTGATTTTAGTACCTTCAAACATGAAACTGTAGCTATTAGCACGACCATCGTGTTGTACTGCTCTATCAAACTGCCATGGTCTGCCCAACAACATATGACACACATCCATGTCCACAACATCACACCAAACTTCATCTTTGTATTTCTTTTCAATTGAAAAATTAACATAAGCTCTTCGTTCAACTTTCACTTCACCTCCTTTTCGCAACAAAGCTAAATTGTATGGTTTCGAGTGCTTCTCAGTTTTTAATGCCAACTTCTTCACAGCCTCTGTAGATATAATATTATCGCAACTCCCAGCATCAATAACAAACTTGCAAACCTTTCCCAGAATAGTGCATGTTGACTGAAAAATATTGCTCCTCAACCAACTAGAATCGTCCTCTCGCTTCGGTGTCAAACAAGATCTTCTCATCATCAGATTACAACCCTCATCTCCGGACAATAAGTCTTCCTCCTCAACCAGCAATGAGTTAGAACATTCTGCATCTTCATCCCCATCTTCAACCTCAGCTATCATAGTTCTCTTCTTTGGCTTCAGACATTCGTTGCTCTTGTGACCCAACTCCTGACAATTAAAACATATAATACCACTACTAATCTTCGCCTTTTCAGCCTCCTTCACTACTGGTTTACTAATGGGTTTAGAAACATTAGAACTCCCACTAACACCATTCACTTGATTGTTGGAACTTGTAAACACACCACCTCCTCATCTACCTTGCTTTTCCCCAGCTAACGCTTTCTGATGTGCCTCTGCCACAGATCTTGGATCAAACATATTAACCATATCCTGGATCTGCATTCGCAACCCTCCAATAAACCTAGCAGTCAGCTGCTCTTCCGTTTCCATAATATCATTTCTAGCAATGAGTTGGTAAAATTCATCCGCATAATCATTGAATGTCTTCGTCCCCTGCCTTAGATTCTGTAATCTCTGGTACATAAGTGATTGATACTTGTAAGGTAAAAATGTAGCTCTCATTATCTTCTTCATCTTATCCCACGCAACAACCTTTGACTTCCCCATTCTTTCCCTTGTAAGTTTAGTTTGCTGCCACCACACCAAAACTCTTCCCCTCAACCTAGTAGCAACCAACTTCACTCGACGATTCTCCGGAACCTCCTTGAATTCAAAGATCTCTTCAACATTTGATAACCAGTCTAAGAATTCTTCAGCAACCATTCCACCTTTAAATTCAGGAATCTCCATCTTCATTCCCGATTCCCAACGTCGATCATCATCAACATCTCGATAAACATTCCGTACTTGGTCTCGATCTCGATAATGAATACTACATCGATCACCATCTTCATCTAAATCAAATGCACTTCGATTCTGATCTCGACCTTCAACATTTCTACGATCACGCATATCTCTTTGACTATGTCTTTCTTCATTATGGTATGGCTCATCTCTAAACTCATGACGTTCTCGTCTCAATGAAACAGATGATTCTCTTCTTTCTCTATAAGATTGCGGTGACACCCTTCTTGCTTCCGTAACCGATGGAGAAACTCGGTTTCCTCCATGGTTCAAGTCTAGTGACCTTCTCCTTTGATCTTCATTCATATCAATCATCAGCCTCTCTAACTTTCCAATACCTTCATCAAATTTCTCATTTATACGTTGTTCCATTTGCTCAACTTCTTCTCTTCTATACAACGCTTCAACATTTTGATGTCGGTTAGATCTTCTTGGCGGCATGATTCAATCTTCACAAGTCAAACACAAACACTTTCCACACTTTGATCCAAAATGCCACGGATCGAATACTTCAAACTTGTTGCAACTTCACGATGAACACCAAACTTCAACTCCTTAGCTCCAAGACTCGGCTTAGCTATGATTGGCTAAGTATAGCTTTGATACCAAACTGACGCAGCGAATATTCGGAAATCAAACGGAAATGGTGAAAGTAGCAATCGGTGGATTGAAAATACTACAAGGCCCAAATTCGTTGATCCGAAGATACCGAATTCTAGCTATCTCTGACACGTTGATCACGCACGATACCGTGAAAAGAGATCTACGATTCTTCGACGTTGCTCTTGCGCACAAGATATCGTGAATCGGCTTCAACAAACGAAGATTCGAGCGCACTCGAATAACGTAGGTGGAGATAGGAGATCACACTCACTACCAATTAGAATGAAAGCACAACGCTAACAAAAGAGGAAATTTTATTCAACATTAACCAAGTTACAAATGACCAACACAACCGCTATTTATAGCGTTTTACAACCCACATGACTCAATACTTCACCGACCTAACTTCAGCCGCGACCTACGACCTAACTAAGGTCGGTAACGACCTAGCCACAACTCGGACTGCACGACTTAAGAAAAAGACAACACATGCGACCTATATGTGTGAACGACTTATCGTATTTACATGCAAATGACTTACAGCACACGACCAACCTACCCAGGTTCGACCTAGAATCAGAACGACCTAACATTACATCCACTAGCTTACAACATACGACTCAATCTAGGTCGTTCACGACCTTACAATCACAGTCACACGACTTAAAACAGAACACAACGACTTAACACTGAAATGACTTAAAATCCCCAACGACTCAAGAGACTAGCCTCTGCACCCCTTCATGCGACCTAACTAGGTCGTTGGTCGTTACAACGACCTATCACTTGGCAGCGATCTGAACGTCCTTTATTAGAATGACCTAACTCCGAACGACTTATCCAGTTGACTCGTTCTTCACTAAGCCGCGAAAGCCCACTAGGTCGTAGCCGACCTAAGTCCGAAGCTTTGTTAATTCGTGTAGTTATAGGTCGTAGACGACCTAAATATGCCGAGCGACTTAAGGTTTGATTAAGTCGTTGCTCCTTCCCATGTGACCTGTTAGGTCGTTCCTCCTCCTCACGTGACCCGTTAGGTCGGGGCCGACCTTCATTAACTCGTGAACGACCTAAGCCTTGTGCTTCCATAGGACATGCTGCATCAATATCTATTCAAATCCAATGTCTCATCTTTTATTATTTAACAATTTATTTTAGGTTATTTCGATTTAAACTATTCATAGACTAGATTAACTAGTCATACCAATCATTAATTTATTTTTAAACAGAATTTATTAATTATTTACAAATCAAATTTAATTATTATTAAACTAATTAGAAACCACTTTGTTTTATGCTAATTATATATCTAGAATTAACTAGTAATTAACAAGTATAATTAACTTAAGACCTTTAATAAATTAAAGGTTTAGATCATTTAATTCTATCATTACCTGATAACTAATTACAACTATTTATTTACTTTAATAAACCTTAGTAATTAATCAATAATTAACATGTATATATATTTACCTTAGCCATTACTAATCCTACAGCTTTAAGTTAACTTAAGGTTTTTAAATTACCTAATTTAAATAATCATGACTAATTACTTTGAAACCATTTTTTTAATTTCCCTTTTTCCCCCTTTTCTTTCTTTCCAAAAATCCAATACATTTTTACTTTTGATATCTCAAAATCTCCAAAATATATTCAGTCAATCCATAGCATTCAATAGCTTCAATTATCGATATATTCTATCATTGATTATCACAATCACAGACTGTGAAGATAAATTTCAATATTTTCGAGAAATCCAGTTGGATCCCTCCAATATTTTTTTTCCGGCATCCATAGATGTTAGCACAATTTAAAAATACCAATCCCAATTTGAGGTGGAATATCGCGGTATAAAGGGTCATCCGCTATTATGCGGAGCGCAAAGGGTCTCATCCGCTATATAATGCGGGAATATAATCACTCCAATATATATATATATATATATATATATATATATATATATATATATATGTATACACACACACACACACACACACTGCTATATATAATATCACATCCAGACTGATAATAAATTGTCAATTCAAGCAATCAATCCAATAATTTAATTTTCACTAATTAAATTAATCAGTGATCCAATTTGAGTGAGATTTACTCACCTTTGACCTTTGTTTTGCAATCCAACCCAATCCGGCTTGCCACTCCACTATTTTGACCTTGTATGAACATTATAGGGTTTTATTAATACTTGAAACCATTGAACGGTCAATTTCCATTTTATTAATTTAATTTAAACTAATAATTTGGTTTTAAACTAATAATTTAATTTTTAACTAATTCCCCTATAAAATCTTTTAGTAACTCAAAATAATTAAATAGGTTAATCACCATAATACGTTATTATAAAATAAACTAGTAATTTAAAATGTGTATATATGTATATTTATTTCCTTTTCATTTTTAAACTACATATACCAAAAATAACTTATATACATTTTAAAAATCAAATCTTCCTATAAATTCCTATATTTTCCCAAAACTTTATCTATATATAATAACCTTTCTATTTTCCATAAATATATAAAATTTGCACACAGATATATATATATATATATATATATATATAACTTGACTTTACTGCAATAAATTTTCTTTTCTTCTGTATATATATATAATTATTTATTTAAATTGAAAAATAAAATAAATATACCTCATAGATTCCTCCGCTTGACAACCCTAACTATCACAATTGGCTGCACCGCCGACGAACACCAGAGGTGCGAGCTGCATCGGAGATGCCCCATCGGTCGCATGAGACTTTGAGCACGGTCCCTCCATTAATCGAAAGCTTCCATCATCGATCTTCTCCCTCTTGTGCCTACATACCAAACTCCATCGCGATCTCGCTGCCGAAAAGTCTAACATAGCCATTCATCGAGATTCACTCGAATCGAACTCGCGAACACAAATTCATGTGCATGCCACCCCTCCATCTCTGCTGACATCCCCTATGCCTCCTCCAGATCAAACGCGCGACCTAGCCTCAGGTGCCGCCATCCCTCCATTGTCTCGCGTACACGTCAAGCTGATGCCGACATCTCGATCGAGTTCGATCTTGCTTCCAGACTTGAATCGAAATAAGTTTCTAATTTCACCCAAGTATCCATTGCTCGAAACAATTTTGAGAAATCGATTTAAGGAAAGAATGGGATTTGATGATTTTATTTTTTTACCGTCGAACAAATTCCCCCTTCTTTTATTTTTATCTGAGCGAATTTGATTTTGATTTTGTTTAAACTGAAATGAAGAGGAGAGGATTAAAAGGAGAATAATGATTTTTATTCAGCCACTTTATTTTCCAGCAACTGCTTTCTGCGGTACCGAAATTTGGGGTAAGCTCGGCTATATAAAAAGAAGAAGGGGAAGCGTGCTCTGAAAGGTTGCATGTTGAGTAGGAAGAAGGAGACAGGATTGGTCGGCTAGGCTTGTATAGGTATAGGATAGGGTGGCTGAGATGAAGAGTGGTGGCTGATGGGAAAGAATTTCAGCTGAAGGGGAAAGAATATGGGCTGATGGTGAAAGAAAGCAAGCTGGTGAAGGAATCCCAGCTGGATTAGGGTGTGTTTGTGTGTGTGTGTGTGTATATTAAGTAAATACAAATTGTTTCGATTTACGCAACTTAAAATCGTGAACCCCTATCGAGGCATGCCGCCAGATGTTTATAATGTTATACCCCTATTTCGAATGCAATGAAAAAGGTTTCGAGTCCTAATTTGATCGTATAGAGAAGACAGCTTTTTGGACCCAGCTATTATATTAATCTTTCGATAAAAATTTCAGTGAGTTTACTTACCGTACGATCACACGATAACTCCAAATACTGCGAAAATCTAAATTCGATAATAATACGTTATTACAGATTCAATGGAACTGTTTTCATAAAAATCCGAGACTGTGCCTCGAAAGACTATTTGTAAACGTCAATTTAAACAATATATTTCAAACTGAACAAACCACTTTTAAATTCAATTTTAAAATTTCTATCACCTTCAATATTATTAATATAAATTTTACAACCCTTTAAATTATTTTTAACTAGCTTAAAACTCCCGATTTAACATTTTACCCAATTTTCAATAATTTAATTATCCCGTAATTAGCGATATTTGAAATTCAAGTTAAAAATTAACTTTTCAATATTTAAATCAATTAAATATTCCAAGTTCAAATGTCCAAATTTTCAGGTCATCAGAATGTAACAAGACCAGATAGATGTTTGCAAAAGGATCTTCGATGACTTGGAGTTAGATGATGCAATGAGGTAGAAGTTGACCTCCAAATGACTCTAGAAGCAAACAATGAACTCTTATAGCTTCGATGTAACAACCCAATATTTTGGAAATTTATTTTTATTTGTTTTAAATTATTTTTATAGTGAAGTAGAAATTTTTCCAAAATTTATGGTAATTTATTGAAATTTTCAGGTTCTGTTTCCTATTTTTTAGCTATTTCTTCAATTCTTTTGATATTTCCTATGAATTTAATTATTTATTTCACTTTGAAAATGTTTTAAAAATCATTTTATTTCAAATTTTGTCTTATAATATTTTTAAATGAAGTAAATAATTTTACAAAGCATTTGGAAATTTTCTTGAAATTTTTATGTCCTGTTTGCTATTTTTAAACAATTTCTTTATTCCTTTTTCTATTTTTTCTCCAATTTAATTATTTATTTTATTTTGGAAATGATAAATAAATTATTTTATTTCAAATTTTCGCTTCATAATATTTTTAAAATGAAGTGGGTATTTTTCCAAGACTAGTAGTGATTTATTTGTAATTTCTGGACACTGTTTTGTAATTTGAAGTAATTTCTTTCATTCTTTTTATATTTTCTTTAAAATTAATTAGTTAATTTCTTATATTTTTACTTAGTTTTGGTTTTTAAAGTATATTTCTGAGTTATTTTGTTTATATAAAATCAAAGAGAAAAAGAAATACCAAAGGTTTTAAAAAACTGCAAAACATAAGTCCTTTCACCTTCAAAACTTTTCAAATGCCATAACCTTCACTTTAATTCATTTTGCTGTCCACTTCTTCAGTTTTGGCCGTGTATTATTTTACTTTTCATGTGAAAAACAACTTAGCGCTTCTCATTCTCACGGCTTCTTCAAACTTCCTTGGTAATGGCCTCCTCTTTTTGCACTTTTTTTCCATTTTTTTTTCCATACTTTTGCCTTGTTTCTCTCTTCTATTTGCATGGCCTCATCACCATAGCCACGGCTACCATCCCATACCACTCCTCCTTGGCATCATCACCACCCACCACTTCAGGTTAGACCATGGCCGAACCCTCCTTGAAGCCAAACTTCACCGAAAATGCAAACAATGTCCAAAACAATGCATAGTCGAGCACCTAGTTGATCACCACTCCATTTTCCATCACATTAGGCCGCCGCCGCCACCTCTGTCCAGACCTTCCCTCAACACTCCAGCCACTGACCAGACCCACACCCCACTGGCCGAGCCCAGACCCTCCATGGCCGAGCCCAAAGTTGAATAAAAATCAACCTTATGTTGCTTGAACCCCTTCACCTTCCCAAGTGTAACTTCCTCCACATGTTCTAGCCTTTATGCCATGCGTTCCTATTATCAAACCTGAGCCAAAGTCATGTCAAACCTGACCTAAATAAACCCATAGGCCGTGCAAAGCATTATAGAAAACAAGGCAAAAGATTTGACATTCAAATCACTTTTCATTTTAAAGTTATTTCAAATTGAATGTTGTATTGAATTGTAATTTTATTTTGTTTTATTTTGGGTTGTAACACAAGTTCTAAGCTTGGATCTCTTCCCACTTGAGCCTATTGTTGTGTCATCGTGCCTTCTGGAATCTGTTGTGTCATTCGTATTGCAATCTCCAGCCATAAAGGCGAGTAAAACTCACACGACGTTTATACTTATGCAGTTGTGAAACAACAACAACTGAATGTGTAGAAAAATATATGATGTTATAACTGCCTGTGATTATTTATATATGATGCTAAACCTGTTAAATTTCATGACATATCATCTGTTATTATATATATGCTATTACTATTCATTTATATCTGTTAATCACACTGCAAGTTCCCTGTAGAATAGAATCACTATGGGTTGAAATGATACATACCCGAACGGACTTTAGAATAGGAAAAAAATCGTTATGGGCTAAAATGATAGGCCTGAACGGTTTTTATTTATTTATTTTAACTTGGGATTGCGGGTTTGAAATGATAGAACTCGGATTTTTCTTTTGTAAACTACGGATTGAAATGATATATATATATCTGTATCACTTGACCTAGGTTAGAAAACTATATACAGGCCTGTGGTTATTTTATAAAGTGTTTTTGGATATTTTTAAGTATTTTAAAAATATAATTTTATGAAATTTGATTTAAATAGATTTTGAAATGTTTTAAAATAAAGAAATTTTGATTTTTCTATAAGTTGAAAATGTTGAATAATTAAATGATTAAATAAATTTTTTGAAATATAACTTAAATTTGGAAATTTAGACTTTGGCTTTTAAAAATGACATTTAAGTTATAAATAAAATTTTAAGTGGTTTAAAATATAAATTTTCTGATAATTTGATTTAAATTTGAATTTAAGTGATTTGTTAAAGTATTATTGATTTTTCTACGAATTTAAGTGGTTAAATAAATGAATGCTTAAAAGTGAAATTTTAAGTTATAACTTGACTTGGAAATGTGAAATTTGAGTTTTAATTAAAGATTTAAATTAATTAAATAAATTGGAAATTTAGTTAAATTTGTGGAATGGTAATTTAAATCGGAAGTGTTAAATTTATTTATTGAAAAGTGAAGAAAGGAAATTATACACTTGAACTAATAAGTGTAATTATTGAAATTTGGATTTTATTTATAAGAAATTGGTTTTATAAAAATCAATATGTTTAATGATATGTTAATAAACATTTTTAATGTTAAATTATGATTTTTAAATTGTTTGAAGAGTTTAAAATGAAGTTATTTATTTGCTGGAAATACATTAAAATCTGGAATTCACTTTTAATAGCATTCAGAAATGCTATGGTTTCTGAATTGAACTAAAACTGAGTAAAAAGAGCTATTATAGCATTTCTGTAATGCTGTAGTGGCTGTAGTTGAACTTATAGGCTAAAATTGAACTGAGGCCTATTACAGCAGTTCTTTAATTGCTGTAGTAGTCTGCTGTCTTTGCTGAAACAAATAAAAACTCTACATTTGAACCTGAGCTATTACAACATTTCTGTAAAATGCTGTCTTTGCTGTTTTGAACTAAAATTTAACAAAAACTGAGTTTTAACAGAAGTTTTAAATGCTGTCTTTGCTGAATTAAAATGTTTTCAAGTATAACTTATAATAGCTTTTTCTATATGCTGTGAAATGCTGAAATTTTAATAATTATGGTTTTTGACTTAGTAAACGAACTCAGAACGGTTCGAAACTTTGAAAATTGAATACTTGAATTGAAAGGATAATAATTACACTTTTAAAGGGTTTAATGAACTTTTGGAAAGATATGATACTTTGATATATTAAAATGATTTGAAAGTGTGGTTTGAAAGATATGATATTTTTGATATATTGAAATGAGTTGAAATAAAGTTTCGAGAAGATATGATATTTTGATATATTAAATTGGTTTGTGAATGATTTGATCTTTATTTTGATAAAGATTTGAACTGGAACTGATATTTTATTTGAAGTAAAATATTATTTTAAATTTATAACAACGGGTTATAATAACGATTGGTTGGCAAAGAGACCGGGATCAGATATATGGCATACTCTCTGTCGATACCGAAAACCACTTTGACATCTGTGTACGCGGTGGAGATTCCAGAACGAAGTAGGTTGGTTGGCGAACGCTACTGGAATGAAGTAAGAGAACGGTGATGGATGGCCTAATTATGACTAAAATAGGAGCTATACCGGGCTACACAAAAGGTCGCACCCTTTTATCGAGCATACTTGTAACAACCCGCATAATTGTCGATTTTATATTTAAATACTTTATCGTTAGTCGGATTTTGATCCGAAAAGCTACTTTTTGCAAACGGTCAAATTAGGACTCGAAACCACTTCCATTGAGTTCAAAACGCCGTTTACAACTTTTTAAGTATAAACATCGATAGGTTTGGAGATAGTAAAATTTCACTTACTTTTCCCGCTTTGGACTTTGGGTTAGTTTAGCCTATTAAGCCCAAGTTCCAACCTCCTTCTCCTCACTCTTCATAAATTCCTAACTAACTCTTGTTTTAGCATTGATGGTGGAGGGAAAGAGAAATTAAAAATCCAAAAGATAGGTCTTCATTTCAAAATCCAACATCAACTCCAAATTCAAGTAGAAGATATTGGATTCAAGCTTTGGATTGCTTCTCCTTACTTTCAAGCTTCATCTTCATAATTTTGGTGCAAAGGTGAGATTTTTATCTCACACTCTTGCTTATAACTATCTTGGACTGTTGGGAATGGTTCCCTATCACTTTAACATGCACATTTGCATTTGGTTTGGATTGGATTGGCGAAAAACTTCACTTTTTAGCGTTTTTGGTGAATTTCCAGCCTTAGGTCATTCTGGATCCTTAGGTCGCTCGGGTTCGTGGCGCGCGCGTGGAAAAGTCGCCTGGACTTAAGTCGTAGGCCGTTTTCGACCTATAATCTCTAGGCAAACGTTAAGTCGCTCGTCCTGGTTTATCTCGTAGGTCGTCTCCGACCTAGGCCTCTGTTAAGTCGTAGGTCGCGTGGTTTTTAGGTCGCGTGACCTTTAAACCGATAGGTCGTTTGACCTATAACTCGTTGGGTTGACCCCCTTTAGGTCGTGAACCTTGTTAAGTCGTTCACCCTCCATTTCGTAAGTCGTAAGTCGTTACCGACCTTAAATCTCCTCTGCTAGTTAGGTCGTGTGCTTTTAGGTCGCTCGACTCTGTTAAGTCGTAGGTCGTTGGACCTTAAGTCGTTCGCCTTCCTTAAGTCGCTCGACTCTGTTAAGTCGTAGGTCGTTGGACCTTATGTCGTTCGCCTTCCTTAAGTCGCTTGACTCTGTTAAGTCGTAGGTCGTTGGACCTTAAGTCGTTCGCCTTCCTTAAGTCGCTCGACCCTCCACACTAGGTCGCTCGGCTTGCTTGAGTCGTAGGTCGTTGGACCTTAAGTCGCTCGCCTCCCTTAACTCCAGTTAGGTCGCTCGGCCATTGTGTTAGGTCGCGTGAACCCTTAGGTCGTTAGACCTCATTTTGCTTTAGGTCGTAGGCCGCGAACCCCCCTTCGTAGGGGATCTTATCTGAAAAACATTCAACATAACTTGCTGAGCTTATTTCCTTGGATTTTTATCACATCTTTGAATATGATCTTTGTGATTGATTGTTTCTACGATCGCTTATGTGATTTGTCACTTTAAAATATGAAGGTTTCAATACTAGTAGTAAATATCAAAACTCTTTCAACAAAATGATTTCAACTCTATTTTCAATAACAAAGCTCTTTTCTTAAACCGTTTTCCAATCTACTAGTATATACAAACCTTTACCTCACTCGGATGAGAAATCTAATTAAACGGCTTAGTAAAACAAGTGGTATGAAACGCTTGCGTTCACTTCGTCGGTTAATTCTTGGACTTGTTCGATTGAACATCTTGTGACAATTTTATTAGTGAAGATTTACAGTTTGTTCGTAAATATTTGAGTTAAGCAAGTGGTTATGGGACATGAAGCTAAACTTCTATATTTACTAGCTTAGTGTAATTGACACTTCTCGTTGATCATGACGATCATCTTTATGATTTAGACTAGCAATTGTGCGATGTCTCTTTGTTTGCAAGGTTAGACTAGACCTCATTAGTGTGATTCCGACTCACACATATCTCTTTACCCGCGAGGTTAGTCTAGACACCACTTGTGTGATTCCACTCACACATACCTTTTTGTTTGAGAGGTTGGACTAGACACCACTTGTGTGATTCCATTCACACATACCTTTTTTGCTTTTTGGTTAGTCTAGACCTCATCTGTGTGATTCCGACTCACACATATGGGGTAGCTCCCCATGGTCTTCGGACCGTCATGTGATAGGCCTCTTTCCCTTTTTCTGTGATTTCTAGATTTCTTGTGTTGATTTCTGGAATTTATGTCATCGACTTGTTATGAGTACAAGTTTAGGGTATGATGCCCTCTTTGGATCTTTGAGAAGATTCTTGTGATATTGATTTATCTTTTATTGATTGATCTTCTGTTGATCATCATTTGCATACTTATAGTAGTATGTCTGTATGGATATTTTATATTTATGCCATATCTTTTATTTTATATCATGTCATCTGATATTTATAGCTAGACTGATCCGTTTATTATTTTCTTAAATAATACTCGGGTCAGACCGAGATATTACAGGTGCTTCTGCTTGACCTCCTCCCTGGATTAGCTACTCTGACTTTTGGCTAACTATTTAGTTTAGCAGTTTTTGTTGTATACACTTGAGATATGGACTCATAGTTGTATTCTTTTGTATAGCACGTGTTGCTATTCTTTTGTATTATTGTGGATCTTTTTGACCACTACTCTGATGTACACTTTCATGTGTTAGTTATATATTCATATCTTCTTCCTCCTTTGTGATATGGATGCCTGTGACTGATTTGTGTTATGCCTATTTCTATGTTTGTTTTCGAAGATTGTTTATAGCCACCGTGTGATAAGCAATTACATGGATGGTCGCTCCTCAACAGCCTTATTCTCCGTGCTAGTTGACAGCACCACTTCGTAGTGTTCTTGGCTAGTGTGGGTATAGAGGTGGGGCGTCACAATACTTCTTCGGAAACCATTCTATTACTTTTGTGATTCGATTCGGTTGTGCCACTTTGATTCGGGGTATGTCTCGAGGTGGGCGGAAGCTGCTGGCTTGCCGTCACCACCGGTCCGGGAGTGCAAATGGTGTATCCACCCTGGCATTGCCTCGCGTGCCTTGTCATATGTTCCTTATATCGAGCCCACTACGATTTTGGTTTAAAGATCCGACCGCGTTAAGGTTCACCATCCCCTTAACGCTATATTTCTATATGATTATACTTTACTGATTAGGCACTACTGTATATAGCGTATATTACTATACAATAGATAGTTTAATGGATCCTTAAAGGATGATGATCCCAACATCCTTTAAGTTATTTATACCTTTACTACAGTTCACTTGAGTTGATTTACATTGTATAAGTATGTATATCCTGACTCGAGTGTTTGTATTTTTATTTACGCTCGGGTCAGCATGAGTTATTCATAGATTTGGATTACACTTCTGGAGATTGGAATCGCCGGAGATTATCTGCTTATCTAGTCTTATTTATTCCAGTTCTGTTGTTCTATCCAGCTTGTACTTGGTTGTCATCTTGAGACTTCTGTTGTACTTTATTTTCTTCTGTTGTATTTTATTTAACTGTGATATATTATATAGTAGCTTCATAACTACTATCTCTTTTACTTCCGCTGCATTATTAAATACTCTGTGTCTGTGATCTGTGATTATTATTTACTGTATATTCTGAGATTTGCCAAATTTTTATTTACAACGCGGTATTTTGAGCAATTCAATTCCGGCATGAGTGTCTACCTATACACTTATAATGGATGTGAATGGTTGAAATATCGGGTCGTTACATTCGATTCCCGAGGATCATTTTACTTGGCATTAGTTCATAGTTCGCATCGGAGAGAAATTTATCTCGACTTGTTAGAAGTCAATGTCGTTTAGGAAGTTCGCTGACTTGAAGTAAGGCGATATGCCTGTGTTAGAGTATGTGATCAAATTCGATATGCTATCAAAGTACGCTCTATCTTTCATTAATACTCCACTCAAAAAGAATGAAAAGTTTACAATTGGGTTGAGAGGTTATCTTAGAAAGTGATTGATTGGTCATATTGACGAGAGATTCGAGAAGTTGATCGAGAAGGCTTAACGACGCAAAGCCATATATCCAGTGTAAAGGGATTGTCTCGAATTAAATAAGTAGGAACATGGTTTTAAATCTCCTGTATCTCGCCCGAGATCTCGCTCGAGATCTCGTTATCACACTTAAACGAGACGAGACATCAAATCTCCTCCATATCTCCCTCGACACTCATCTCGTCCGAGATATTCAAATCTCACCCGATATATGGATCCAAATATCAATCTGAGATCTCACCCGAAGTTATATATTTTTCTTATTTTCCATAATAATTTTTATTTTCATATTGATTCAAAAGAAACTACTCAATCCAATTATATTTTACCAACTTCTTGAACATATTCTTTACTTTTTATCTTAATGAGTCATAGCGAAAGGTTTCACTTCTTTATTACGTTCAAATAAAAGGATATTATTCAAATATTACAAAATCAATTAAGCTAATCAAGTTACTACTCTTCTAAAAATATATTTTTTTCCATGTAAATCAAGCATGATACCATTTTTATTTTTACTAAGAAAGTTATAATCGTTAAATAAATTTTTGACACATCAATTTTAAACACATAAGTACATCCGAGATATTCCCGAGATGCATTATAAGACCCGAGATGTCAATCCGAGATGTACACCCGATACGTACTCATCTCGTCTGAGATCTCTCCCGATACGAGATAACTTGTGTAAAAATTCCGAGACGAAACGTGACCGAAATCCGATATTTAAAACCTTGAGTAGGAATAAACCATGAAGAAAGATGTACTGGATGCCATTCTGATTTTGTTAAGTGCTCCATCAACGAAGGAGAAGGGAAAGAGCATTACTATCCAAGGTATGACTTCCATTTATGTTATTACATACGTGTTTTAAATGATATTAGTGTTTCATATTCCTTCATATCTAGTGAATCGTAGATAGATTAGGATTTAGCCAAAATTGTTTATCGACCTTTAAATTATGATGAATCTTGTTAGGGGCTCAACAAGCCTATGCATGGTTTGTCAAGACTTAGCGTTATCGTGTCATGGATGTTTGTTGCTTGTTGTTGATTTGTTTTAGGTTAAATATGGTTTAGTATTATAGTATAGGAATGGACCAGCTAAAGAGGTGCAAAATAGTGGTTGTTTATGAGAGCCATTGATAATAATAGGGATTGACGATGAGCAGAAGGTAGTGTTAGGCTACCCACCAAATGATAAGAAGTGATGATCTACTTCTATATTCGCTCGATATCCGACATGACGAGTTATCATATGTGCCTGACGCAAGAGTATCCAGGCATATTTGATAAGGTGACCATATTACCACCGTATAGGGAGGTAGAATTATATATCGGTATGGTCAAAGGTGCTAGACCAATAATTATGTATTTGAGGCATATGATGCCCAAAGAGCAGGAGAACCTAAAGGTGTGAGTGGATGACCTATTGAGGCGAGGGTCCATTCATGGGAACATTTTTGAGTAGGATGCACCTATAGTGTTTGCCACTAAGGCAGAGGGCTCTTTGTGGTTATATATTGATTACCATGAGTCGGATGAAATGATGAACAAGTATCCACTTCAGCCTATTGACGGCCAGTTTGATCAGCTCTATGACATGAATGTGTTCTCTCAGTTGGACCTTGCGATGGGGTTTCGTCAACAGAGACCATCTAGGGAGAATATGTAGATCATGGTGTTTCATATGCTAACTTGATTTTTGATTGGATGGTAACGCCATTTGGGCTAACCAATGCGTCAACAAGCTTTGTTGATCTCATGAACCGTCTTTCGAGGGATCACTTATACAAGTTTGTGCTTGTACTCGTTGATGATACATTCGTCTACTAATGAACGAAAGAGGAGCACAATACATGACTGATGATTGTATTGGAGGTGTTCAGAAAACACCAATTGATGTAGAAGTATTTGAAGTATCACTTCTGGAGGAAGGAATTGAGATTCTTGTGTCACGTTGTTTCAGAGCAGGACATTTCATGAAAACAATTTTCGTAACTTGATGCGACCAATAAGTGTTATATTGCATGCTCACTCTATTTTCTCCATTACTATAATAACGTATGAAGTACGAAGCTCCATTCAACTACTTAACGTTGGTTATTTATTTTGTTTATTATAAGCAGTTTATAATTGATAATTTTTTGATCAAACATCTTAAATTCAAAGAAACAAACCTCGTAGAAAAATATTTTCTACGTGAAATTGTATTTCATAATAGAAATTATACTCCAATGTTAAGTATCTATTATTATTTCAAAATTCTCATTTTCGAATTTCTTAATGAAGCAAAAGTGACCATTCACTCTCCATCCCAATTTTACCTTATGTTACTTCCATACTTATACATTTGATTTCCTTTCTAAATGGTCAACTCATTCAAAGGAAATCCTTACTACAATATCATAATGAACTCTTTACAAAAGTGCACTCGATCATCCTTAACATTTAAGGACATTAAATATGTTACACTTTAATCAAACCGACATTTCAACTATTGAGCTCTTAGATCTATCTTGTAGCCTTTGGTCTAGTGTAACATTTAACACAATAGAATCATTATTATAATCAATCATATTGAATACATAATTTCACACTATAATTTACTTTCTTATTTCATGAACTAATCTGATCAAGGTTTTGTACGTTACGAATTCTAACCATTCACTCTATGAGATTTATATATGATCGTACATGGATCAAATATCCATATCATTGTACTGCTTTTTGAGTTCGAAACTCATTGAAGACAATACACAGTCTTGAGCAAGCAAACTCGTAAGTGACCAATTTACAAACTTATATAATGGTTGTATAATTAGGAGCTTGCATGGGTCAATGTGCAAAAATTTATTGTAGGTGTATTTCATATTTCTATTTATCAATATTAATTTAGCTCGTTTGTATATTGTTGGCCTATAAAATGGACCAACATCCGGGTTTGAGTTTGAAAGCACCAGCCCTGTCCTAACAGATCAATACCATAGATCACAGATATAAAGAAATAACACTAAAAGAAAGTAGACAGTGAATTATTATAGTGGTTCGGCTGTTAATGAAGCCTACGTCCACTTTATAGTTTGATTATAGATTGATTATTGTTACAGGAGTTGTTTGATTATAAGGCTTTAATTATTTCCTAGCTAGATTGAATCTCCAGAGTAGGAATCCACTTGAGAATCATAGTATATTCCTTTGGAGATTGCTGTGAGGGGGGTAGAAAGTGAAGAATAATTCCAGCAGATCTTTATCAACTAGTCTAAAGAAGCCTCGGTTTATGTTGGATGAAGAATGGTATTTATATGGATCGGAGAGCTTCTGGGACAGGCCATGTCTTTGTCAGCTCGTAGGTAGGTAGTAAACAACCTAGGGTGAGTTTGGCTCGCAAAACAAGCTAAAGCCATGGGTCGCCAGCGATCCATGGTCTATGGGTCGCCAGCGACTCATGGAATTGGCTCATTTTGCGAGCCAATGTCTTGGCCTCTTTGTAGTGCTCCATAGTTATCCTGTTTGAAGGCATAAGGAGAGGCATAGGTCACTGATGATCCAACCACTTAAAAAAATTTGGAGTTGGGAATTTGAAATATTTCCATATCCTTTTATTATAGTTGTTATGTTTTGATGACAATTCACTAGCTGTTTACGTTCAACTGCTGATTAGACTAAAAGAATGTTGATCTCTCGGCTTCGCTGATCCCAGCCGTCGCCTTAATTGTATAGCTTGGCCCTTGTCGATCCCTTGTCTTAGATTTACTAGTTAGGTCCCGAACCATCCTGTTTACACAAGGTTGTTATGTTTTCGATTGGTATCTGTTGGGTTAAAAACTCGGATAACATTTGCCTTCCAGAATACGTCTTTGTTGTAAACAAGGCATGCTCTAGAAGTTATCGCTTTCAATATCCACCTTTGATTTCCAAGTGATTACATTAGAGCTCTACGAATACGTTAGACCAACGTCATTGGTCATCTTTCTTTGGTTTTGACTGCTTCTGATTACCACAACGTATCACATTTCTACCCGTAGTTTCTCGGCATGCCTTGGAATGATGAAATGTTGTAAGAGATCAAGTTTGAGAAGAATAGGTGAAGTTTCCTCTTTCTCTCTTCTTTTCATCTTTATTTATGGTATATTTTTCTTATTTTCTTCTCTTTTTTTTTACATTGGTGGGTCGTTAGCGATCCATATGGGGATGGGTCGCTAGCGACCTAACCGCAGAGGGGAAATTTTTATCGTTATATAAGTTAAGTCGGGTCGCCCACGACCCTAATGGTTTGGGTCGCTAGCGTCCCAATGACTTTGCAAAAAATCATTCTTTTGCTTGCCTATTGATACATGAACTGACCCAGTTTCCTTCATTCAAACCGAGTAATCCTTGCCCCTTCAAGCATCAATCCTTTGTGCGATTCAGTTCCAAGTGATCCAAGGCCTTACGAGATCCAATCCATCATTTCACTTGCACTCATTCACTGTTGATTTGATTCAGGCTCTTGCCTAGTTTATATAATTCTAGCTAACCTATTACCTTGCTCGAATTCAAGCCCTAGGTCATTGCTAACATGTTTCCAACCTAACCCAGATCGCCACCTTCTTGAGTCGCCACATATCAATTCAAAGTTCGTTAAATTCGATCCTCGATTCTTCCTATGCCTTAGAAATTAGTTTAAGTTTGGTTCACCTAGTTGGTTTACTAATTATTGCTTTGGTGTAATGACTTGACGACTAGTGTTCGTTCGTGACATTGATCGCGAGAAGTTTGAGTTGATTGCAATCTAATGGAGGAAGATAGTAAATCGAGTCTTGAGTTACCTCCTAGAACGACATTCGGGATTTGGCCCAAGGCTTGACGCATTTTGCTATCTTTATCCATTAGATCAGAATTGACTTATCTCTAGTTTCGTCGATGCTACTTTCACGACGTATTACCAGTCGACCTTTATTTTTGCAGAGAATTCGGGTGTATTCTGCTTACTCGTTATACGATCGACGTCCCACCAGTGAGAAGAGTTTTCCGTGTCACTTCGGACAACGGATCTTTTATCAATCATTGATCGATAACTGGTAAGTGTATAAGGAGTAGAAATAAAAGCAGAAAATGAAGTAACACGGTCGTTCTTTTCTTCTTCCACTGCGAGCGAACTATCTACATGGGATACGGTGTTTGCAGTGTTTTGAATCAAGTTTGTTCGGTATAGATAGCACACTGCACTTGCCCCAGTTCGCACTTGAAATTCGACGTGCCGATCACAAGTTGATGTTTCTTTGGAATTCAAGTGTGGTAAGGGAAACTTATGAAAATAGGATAGATTTACCTAAATGTTTTCGGACGTGAGTTCTGTTATATAGAATGAAGCAGCCATCCATGCATCGTAACTCAAGTGGATGAAGACTGACGCTCTCCAAAGTTGAATCATCATCTACCTTGCAAGCTTAGTAAAGTCAATTGTCCCGGTTAGGCCAATCATGGAACGTACGCCTCCTAACATTTGAGTCCTGCTTAATCCACCTGAAAGAGCTTCGTCAATGGATTCCGCTAAGGTTCTTCATAATATATGTATGCAACATCCCGAAGACGATGTGCGACTGTCGATGAAAAACGAATTCGCTCTTATGACCCTCCGGGTACACTACTTGCCATCGATACATGTGTCTGAATGGAGCTATGCCTCCCTTTAATGATTTTCTACGTAAGACTCTCTCGAATTTGGGTATTACCCCATTCAAGCTTCATCCAAAAGGCTATGCCATCCTCACTTGCATGCATATCCTTTTCATGCGAATGTTCAACAGCGCTCCAAGTTTTGATGAGATGCTGTATTTTCTGGCGTTCAAGAGGAGAGATGACTTTCTCTCTTTGATTATAATCAAGGCCTAGAGAAACTAAAAAATCATGTTGCGCTTGTAAAGTAACCTATCACAGTCAAAGATGTGGTACTTTTTTGTTAGATGCCCAATGGTATTCAACCGCTGGTGGACAACAGAGGGTAAACTTATCTTTTCCATTTGTCGAGCTCAGATACGTTGTAATGGAGTTTCTAACTAATTACACATCTTTTGCAGTTATCCCAAGACCGAACAAAGATGTAACTCTTGATGAAGTTCGCCAAACTTTAAAGGATATCGACGCCGAGGACTGGTGCGTTAAAGTTCTACCGACCGATGAGAACTTGCACCGATGCAGACAGTTGTCTCTAGGTAGGTCCATCATTCAGGTTCAAGCTCCCTCTCCCGGTCGAGCCAGATTTCGCAAAGATCCACTTCTTTTTTCTATGGTTCCAAAGAAGGTCGGAAGGTAGGTAGCCTGTTCAGAGGTTCACTCGATGAGGCCCATGAGAAGGAGGAAGCCACTGCGACTGCTCTAAGCGATTCATCTAGAATGCCCCTAATCCCGGAGGAAGTGGAAGATGAATTCATGCATAGAGATGCAAAGCCATGCAGGAATCAGAAAAAGAAGGAGAGTATGAGAGCAGTAGCGACAAGTCTACTGCTAGTGATTATTTCTCATCAGAATTTGATGGTGACGATTAAGTGTCTTGCTACAAGACTCCAGGAATGAGTTCCATTCTCTTGAGTCCACCTCTTCTCGTTGCAAGTGGTAAAGGCAAAGCCTCTGAATCTAGAAGGCATCAAGATTCTCCGAGTAGGGATTTTAGAGCGGAGTTCGGAGACTTCACCGACGTTTGTGTTGACCTCGACATGCTCATGAAAGGAGATTTCAAATTTGACATGACGCCTTCTTGTTTGGGGTATGTCGCACTAGCCGTTAGCCCAGTTCTGGCCACCATAACCAAAGTCAGTCAGATCCCATCTGTGATAGTCGTTCGTTTCGGTTCGTGACGACGTCTTAGGCCCATATTGGAAACACACAACACGTTGCACTAGGATTACACTTATCTCCATCCCTTCATATACTTGCTTAGTTTATGTTATGCTTTTGAAACCTTTAATGTATGCCTTATCCCAAGTACAATGAGAGAACGAGGCTTCTATGACAACTTCGAAGACTACATTGATTCTCAGTGGTGCCCTAAGCACTCCTCCGACTGCCATCAAGTCCAAGAGATGGAAGAAGAATACAGGCGAGGAAAGAACTTGAAGCTGAAACACATCGCCAAGAAAAGAGAGATCAAGTTGGTTCACATAAAGGCGGATATGAGAAAAGAAGATCTCTTGAGGACAGAGATGAACTGTCAAAGAAGTCAAAGTTTGATCGTCGCCCCCATCCTTCAGAGCTTGCTACAAAACACTCTTCCGTGGGATGAGAAGCTCCGGTCACTTCTGCTCTGATTCTGCCCCCAACTCATATTTCATCTCTTCCATCGTTACTGCTGCTCTTGGTGCCTCTCAAACCCATCAGAAGCTTGCCTATGTCCTTCTTTCGGGTCCCCTTAACTTGAGGCAGCGCTTCCGGGTTGTTTCTTAAAGGCGGGTCAAGTTTGACCTGGATCTCCACCCTATTTTCATGGATTCCTTCATGTCGCATCTCCAAGCTATCGAGAGAGACCTAGAATAGGCAGAGTAATGGGAGTAGCTCTGCAAATAGTTGTCTAACACAAATAGAAATAATGATCAGGAGATTCTTTCCTTCAAATCTAAGAAAGATGACTTTGATAAGGCGTTGGTCCATCGCGATGCCAAAATTAAACAGTTGGAGGTAGAGAAGGAGGCGTTGCTTCATGAAAATAGGAGAACCGTCGGTGTGATAGAGGAGGTGAAAGAAGCGCATGAAAAGGTTGAGATCGTCTAGAGGGACGAGATTAAAAAGAATCAAGCTGAGGAGGCTAAGATAAAAGAAGAAGTGGTCGCTCGCAATGCCATCATTGAAGCTCAAAGGAAAACCATCACCGACCATAATTTAATTTTTGAAGGGCACAACAAAATTAGCGCAGACCAAGTTGAGACCATTGCCAAGCTAAAGGCTTAGGTCGCACAGCTTAGTGCCAACAAGACTGCCACTGAAGTTGAGAAGGGTGCGGTGACAGCGAACTACTTGGACCTTTAACATGCCTTTGACGGGAAAATGGAGAAGCTAGATGCAATGATTCTGAACTTTTAGGTTAACTTCTTGTTGCATCAGGGAAGTCTCAGCTATCTCGGCCCGAAGTATCCAAGCAATCTTGCTCTTGTTTGGGAAGAAATCTTATCCCGCTTTGCTGAAAGCGGCGACGTTTATTCAGATCAAGATTTGCGAGACGCTTATCTCAATGATGAATCCAAGAAAACGCTACTTGAGGGCCAGGAGATCCTCCGAGTTGAACGAGAGAGGGAGGCCAATGATGCTACCTTGATGACCGCTACCGACGTGCTTACCAACCCTTCCATCTCCACCATGGGCGAACCATCGGAGCAACTCCATGACCAGCAAACTAGTTCAGGACTCGATATTATTCCTCGTGTGGTGGAGCTCTCAAAAGAAGGCGACGGTGGTGAGTTCGAAGTCATTATTCTTGACCGCTCCTCTGGTGCAGGTAACATCCTTGCTTCTCCTGGGTTCGGGAGCCTTCAACTTACGCCACAAGAGAATGAGGGGTTTAGTGCTTTCATTTTTTGTCTTATAGGTCGATCAACTTTTCCTGTCGACGCGCCAAATACGTCGGCGCCTATGCCTACTGCCATCTTCACATCTTCTACGGTTGTATTTGTTCTTGCTCCGGTTGCCACATCTGTGTCTAGTTCACTATTTGGACCAGAAGCCGAGAAAATAGCCGAGCGCCATGGCCTGGTTGACCCTTCAGCTTCTCTGGAAGGTGATATGACTATGGCTGAAGCCAAGGAGCAAGAAACGCAAATGAAGTAGCCACAAAAGACTCATCACGATCTGGTTTCCATTAAGAGGGAAAAGGTCGAAGCGGGTAGAGCCTCCAAAAGCTCCAGCAAATCACGAAGGCGAAAGACGAAAGGAGAGGTTTCTAAAAAGGCTTCGGAGGAAGATGAGGAGATTGCCACCAAGTGTTTGTTGACATCACAGGTAGTGACACCACTCCCGAGAAAAAGCAGAAGTTACCTGCCAAGGGCGGAAAGGGAAGTGGTGGAAAGAAGCATTGAACGGCTGGTGCGAGGATGGACTTAATTTTGGCGAGTAGCTCCTGGGAGACTGACTTGTTATTGTTTATTTTTGAGTCATTCTGTTTAAGTGTAGAGTCTGCACTTTTTGACCTTACTATAGAGTCTGTATTTTCTTTTTGTTGGCCATTGTTGTGTTGGTGTGGCTCTACATTTTTACCTTGTGTATAGATAATTATAAGCAATGCAATGATATTTTGACTGTACTTTTATCTATGTGTTCACATATGACTTTTATCTATTTGTTCACATATGCACTATGTACTTGTGCTTGTTTCATTTCATAATTTTCTAGTTCTATGGTTGTCGTCAAAGCCCTTCATTCAAAGTAGCAGAACTTAGAGATTATCAAAACTTTGGAAGTTAATAGAACTTTAGAAGTTAGCAGACATAGAGAATGTCTGTTTAGAAATTCATAAAGTTTCTAAAAGCTCTAAAATTTTAGAAATTCATAAAGTTTCTAATAGCTCTAGAACTTTGAAATTTTTGTTTAGAATTTTGAAATAATTATAAAACTGATATAAAATTTTGAGACAAAACTTGAGAACTTGTTGTTGTTTGGAGTAACCGAACTTGTGAACTTATTGTTTTCACACGTTTCTGTCTCCATACAAATGCATGCTCCCAGTTCACAAGGCTATTTACTTCAAACAATTCTCAAGCAGTCGATAACTTATTGTTTAGAAAATTTTTATTGAAAATTTGGCTAAGTCAAAACTTTTACTTTTGGAAGTTTTTCAACTTTTTATACTTTGAAGTTTTGCTATCCGGTGTTATCTATCTCCGGGCAACCTGAGGAGTTAGGATTTTGATGCATGGCTTATGAGATCTGTAGCTTTTTTTTCCTCAGTATTGCTTATCTTTGGGCAACACAAGGAGTTACAGTTTTGGTGCACGGCTTATGCGATGCATGGATTTTTCTTTTTCTTGGTGTTTCCTATCTTTAAGCAATGCGAGGAATTTTAGTTTTGGGGCGCGGCTTATGAGATGCATGGCGTTTTCTTTTCCCTGGTGTTTCCTATCTTCGGGCAACATGAGGAGTTATAGTTTTGGTATGCGACTTATGAGATTCACGGCTTTTGCTTTTCCTTGGTGTTGCCTATCTTCGAGCAACACGAGCAATTATAGTTTTGGTGCGTGGCTTGTGAGATGCGCTGCTTTTGCTTTTCCTTGCTGTTTCCTATCTTCGGCAATAAGTTTTGGTGCACAGCTTTTTTGGCTCCTTAGCATTTCCTATCTCCGGGTAATGCAAGGAGTTTAGATTTGGGTGCACGGTTTACGAGATGCGTTACTTTTGAGGCTCCTCATTGTTGCCTATCTCCGGGCAGCGCAAGGAGTTCAGATTTGGGTGCATGGCTTACGGCTTTTGAGGCTCCTTGGTGTTGTCTATCTCCGAGCAGTGCAAGGAGTTTAAATATGGGTGTGCGGATTACGAGATGCGTGGCTTTTGAGGCTACTTGATGTTGCCTATCTTCGGGCAGCACAAGGAGTTTAGATTTGGGTGCGTGGCTTACAAGATGCGCGGGTTTTGAGGCTTCTTTTCATTGCCTATCCTCGGGCAGCGCAAGAAGTTTAGATTTGGGTGTGTGGCTTATGAGGTGCATGGCTTTTGAGGCTTCTTGGCATTGCATGTCTTCGGGCAGCGCAAGGGGTTTAGATTTGGGTGCATGGCTTAAGAGATGCATGGCTTTTGAGGCTCCACGGCGCTGCCTATCTCCGGGAAACGCAAGGAGTTAGTTTTTTAGCGCTCCTCGGCATTGCCTATCTTCAGGCAACCCGAGGAGTCAATTTTTGAGACGCCCCACCCCTGTACCCATGCTAGAAAAGAACATTACGGTGTAATGCTGTCGACTAGCACGAAGAATAAGGCTGTGGAGGAGCAACCATCCATGTAATTTCTTTGTGCGAGCACCGATATGTCAGATAGAATAGCATGCATTTCATTTAAGGAGGAAATCCGACATACCGGTACAAACTCAAAGCTATCACACAGTGGCTATATAGAATCTTCGGAAACAAATATAGAAATAAACATAACACAAATCAGTCACAGACATCCATATCACAAAGGCGGAAAAAGATATGAATATATATATAACACATGAAAGTGTATATCAGAGTTGTGGTCTAAAAGATCCACAATAACACAAAAGAATAGCAACATGTGCTATACCAAAAAATACATCTATGAGTCTATATCTCAAGTATATACAACAAAAAACTACTAATCCAAGTAGTTAGCCAAAAGTCGGAGTAGTAAATCCCTGGGGAAGAAGTCAAGCAGAAGCACCTGTAACATCCCGGTCTGACCCGAGTATTATTTATAAGAAAATAATAAACGGATCAGTCTAGCTATAAATATCAGGTAATATGATGTAGAATAAGAGATATGGCATAAACATATAATATCCATAATGGCATACTACTATAAGTATGTAATTGATAATCAACAAAAGATTAATCAACATCACAAGAATCTTCTCAAAGATCCAAAAAGGGAATCATACCCAAAATTTGTAGTCATAACAAGTCAATGACACACGAATTCACCAATGCACAAAAATTGATAATTCACATCAATGAAAATCACTGAAATTAGTGAAGCACAAATTCCAGAAATCAATACAAGAAATCCAGAAATCACAAGAAGGGGGAGGCCTATCACAAAACGGGAGTATGAAAACTCAGCAACACGTGTAACACAAAACGAGACGCTATCTCATGGTAACTAACCATTAATTTTTGAGCCGAAGCTCTACAAGAATGGCCTGAAGACTGTGGGGCGCTACCCCTCATATGTGAGTTGAAACATCACACAAACGGGGTTTAGTCTCCCTCGTAGACAAAGAGACATCGCACAATTGCTAGTCTAAATCACAAAAATGATCGTCAATGATCATCAAGAAGTGTCAATTACACTAAGCTAGTAAATATATGAGTTTAGCTTCATGTCCCATAACCACTTGCTTAACTTAAATATTTACGAACAAACTGTAGATTTTCACTAGAAAATTGTCACAAGAGGTTCAATCGAACAAGTCCAAGAGTTAACCGACGAAGCAAACGCAAGCGTTTCATACCACTTGTTTTGCTAAGTCGTTTAATTAGATTTCTCATCCGAGTGAGGTAAGGTTTGTATATACTAGTAGATTGGAAAACGGTTTAAGAAAATAACTTTGTTATTGAAAATAGAGTTGAAATCATTTTGATGAAAGAGTTTTGATATTTACTACCAGTATTGAAACCTTTATATTTTAAAGTGACAAATCACAAAAACTTCACATTCGAAGACGTGAATGAAATCCAAGGAAATCAGCACAAAATACATCAAAGTAGATATAGGTGGTGCGGCCAAACAAGCCTAGCGACCTAACATACAATAGGTCGAACGACCTAAGGGTAGAAAGGTGAGAGACCTAACTATATAGCACATGCCAAGCGACCTAACCTTTTATCTAGGCTGAGCAACCTAGTGAATGGGTCATGCGACCTAATAGGAACGTAGTCAAACGACCTAAAAGATATAAGGTCTAACGACCTAGAGATAATAAGGCCCAACGACCTAAAAGAATTTAGGTCCAACGACCTAAGGAAAATAGGTCCAACGACCTAAAGGGATTGAGGCCATGCGACCTAATGGTGGTAGAAGGGTTTGGCGACCTAGGGGGAAAACGACCCAACAACTAAATGCCGAGCGACCTAACACGGTAATAAGGTCGAGCGACCTACGACCTAATGAATTAAAGGCCTAACGACCTAGTGAAACACGCGACCTAAAATGGTAAAGGGTCGAGCGAGTTAACAGGTTAACGACTTAAGGGGTCATACGACCTAACCATATAAGGCCGAGCGATTTTACAACGGGAGCGACCTACCAAGTCTCGCGACCTAACAATGACAGGGCCAAGCGACCTAACAAGTCTAACATGCGAGCGACCTATCGTCCCAACGGTGTAGCGACTTAAGGGTCGAACGACATAATGAATCAAGCAAGGCCGAACGAATTAATTCCCAACGACCTTGGGTCAAATGACCTAAGGGTCCAACGACCTAAGCACTAAAACAAGGCCGAGTGACTCAAGTGGTGAAACGACCTAGTGGAAGAACAGGTCAATGCCGAACGACCTAAGGCCTAAAGTGGAGCGACCTAGGGCCAAGCGACCTACGGCCTACGACCTAACGACTCAAGGGCCGAGCGACCTAACACTGCAGAACAATTTAAGGCTAGAACGAGCTATTTGAAGGTGAGACTTTTCCTGGGCGAACGACCTAAAGGTCCAGAACGACCTAACTGTAGTTTTTCCCCTCAAACACCAAAAATTGGAGATTTTCACCAATCCAATCCAAACCAAGTGCAAATGTACATGCTAAAGTGATAGGAATTAATTTCCCAACCATCCAAGATAGTTATAGACAAGAATGTGAGATAAAAATCTCACCTTTGCACCAAAACTTAATGAAAATGAAGCTTGAAGCAAAGCAAGAATCAATCCACTTCAGTCTCAACACAAGAAGCTTGTATCCAATGTCTTCTCTCTAGATTTGGAGTTGGATGTTGGATTTGCAAGAGAATTTGAGCTTGGAATTTTAATTTTCCATTCCACTCACCATTTTTGATAAAGCTTGAATGTTTTTAGAATTATGAAGAGAAGGGGTTGGAGTTAGGGTCTAATAAGCTAAGTCCAAACCAAAGTCTCAAGTGAAAAAGGTAGCAAAATTCCACTAACTCTAAACATATCAATGTTTATACTTAAAAAGTTGTAAACGGCATTTCGAACTCAATGGAAGTGGTCTCGAGTCCTAATTTGACCGTTTGCAAAAAGTAGCTTTTCGGACTAAAATTCGATTAGCAATAAAACATTTAAATAAAATATTTAAATATAAAATCGTTAAATATGCGGGTTGTTATAGACTCCCCACCTTAAAGAAATTGCATCCTCGCAATATATATATATATATATATATATATATATATATATATATATATATATATATAAGATGGAAATAATAGTAACAACCATAAAAGCATATTAGCACAAAAGAAATTTGAAATAAGAAGTTCACCTCAAAGAGCATTAGAAAGTTAGTCCGGATGTGTACGCTCAATGAATTCTCTAGATTCCCAAGAGCAATCCTTAGGATTTGAGGACCATTGAACCTTCACAAGCGGAACATCTTTATTTCGAAGTCGTTTGCACTCCGAAGAAATAATTTGAATAGGATGCTGATCATATGTTAAATTCGGCGAAACTTCAGTTTCTTCCTCAACACCAGGCTCAAGAATAGAAGCAGAATCCCGAAGGCATTTTCGTAATTGAGAAACATGAAACACGTCATGAATAGAAGAAAACTGAGCTGGTAAAGCAAGACGATAAGCCATGGAACCAATACGTTTAGTGATAGGAAATGGTCCGATATATCGCGGCGCTAACTTTCCCGATCGACTGAAACGTACAACACCCTTCATAGGGGAAACACGAATAAATACAAGATCTCCAACAGAAATTCTAATTTCCTTCTCTGGTTATCAGCATAGGATATTTGTCTACTCTGGGCTTCTTTCATCCTATGACGAATAAGTTCAATCTTTTCTGTGGAATCACGAATAAAATCTGGACCTAAAACCAGCTTCTCACCGGCCTCATGCCAACAAGAAGGAGATCGGCATGGCCTTCCATAGAGTGCCTCAAAAGGTGCCATACCAATACTAGATTGGAAGCTATTATTATAGGAAAATTCAACAAGAGAAATACGATCTTCCCAACTTCCACTGAAATCAAGCACACAAGTATGAAGAAGATCTTCAAGAGTTTGATTCACACACTCGGTTTGTCCATCGGACTGAGGGTGATAAGCGGTGCTAAAATTAAGCTTCGTTCCTAAAGCTTTTTGAAGACTCTTCCAAAATCCACTAGTAAACAATGGATCATGATCACTAACAATAGAAGTAGGAACTCCATGCAATTTAACAATTTCCTTGATAAATAGTTTGGCCAAAAGAGGAATGGTTCGGTTAGACCGAACGAGAATAAAATGTGCAGATTTAGTAAGTTTATCAACTATAACCCATAAGCTATCATGACCCGATTGAGAACAGGGAAGGCCATCAATAAAATCCATGGAAATTTGGTCCCACTTCCAAATTGGAATTTCTAAAGGTTGCAATAACCACCGAGCCTTTGATGTTCGGCCTTGACAAGTTGGCAAGTCATGCAACACTTAACAAAGTTAGCAATATCAAATTTCATTCCCTCCCAATAATAAAGTCACTTCATATTCGCGTACATTTTACTACTACCGGGATGAATGGTAAATTTAGAACGATGGGAATCTTCTAAAATATCTTTACGAAGATCACTAATATTTGGCACGATAAGTCTACCAAATT
The DNA here is from genome assembly GCA_030765085.1 of Allium cepa. Taxonomy (NCBI): domain Eukaryota; kingdom Viridiplantae; phylum Streptophyta; class Magnoliopsida; order Asparagales; family Amaryllidaceae; genus Allium; species Allium cepa. The sequence goes on along the minus strand of CM060943.1, from coordinate 52,805,371 downwards.
TTTGAATGCCGCCACGAGAATCAATATCAAAGTCTTTCAAACCTTCAATATTAATTTTATCCTTAATATTTTGGCCAAGAAGAGCCAATTCGGGATCCAGCCTTTGAGTTTCAAGAATGCGGTCTAAAAGAGAAGGATGAGCCTCAAGGCTACATAAAACCAGAGATGAACATAAATCGGAAATACGATCTCGAATTTCACAAGTGGATAAAACCTCGAAATCATTCCATTCGGATATCATCATGGAAACAACCGCTTGTTGCTTGCGACTAAGTGGCAAAAGGATTTCCCTTCCGGGGAGTATAAAGAATATCAAGGTCATAAGGTGCAAGAAATTCGAGCCAACGCTGTTGACGCAAGTTAAGTTCCTCTTGAGAAAATAAATACTTCAAAGACTTATGATCAGTATAGAGAATAAATTTTTCTCCCAAAAGATAATGACGCCAAATACGAAGGGCGAAAACAATAGCTGCGAGCTCTAAATCATGAGTGGCATATCTAGTCTCGGCTGGCTTTAATTGCCTAGAAGCATAAGCAATAACACGTTCTTTTTGCATAAGAACGGCACCCAAACCAATGCGACTAGCATCGTTATAAATGACAAAATCTTGATTCCCCTCTGCAATCACAGGAACAGGAGCATCGGAAAGGAGTTCTTTTAATTTTTGAAAAGAAGTTTCACATTTGTCCGACCAAACGTATTTAACACCTTTCTTAGTTAAGCTAGTAAGAGGCACAGCAATCTTAGAAAAGTTTTTGATAAAACGACGATAACAACCCACCAAGCCAAGGAAGCTACGGATTTCCGTTACACTCTCTGGTCTCTTCCAATCTTGAATCGCTTCAACCTATGAAGGATCCATGGAAATTCCGGATTCGGAAATAATATGACCGAAAAACTTCACACTAGATTTCCAAAAGTGGCATTTAGAAAATTTTGCTTTTAATTGATTACTCCTAAGAGTTTCCAATACAATCCGAAGATGCTTTTCATGGTCCTCCTCGGTTTTTGAATACACAAGAATATCATCAATAAAGATGAGAACAAATCGATCAAGGAAATATTTGAAAACTCGATTCATAAGGTCAACGAAATAAGCCGGAGCATTCGTTAAACCAAATGGCATCACAAGCCATTCATAAGATCCATACCGAGTATGGAACGATGTCAAAGGAATGTTATCCTCTGCAATACGAAGCTGGTGAAAACCGGTAGCCAAGTCCAATTGTGAAAAGACATTAGCACCACTAAGCTGATCGAATAGATCATCAATCCGAGGTAAAGGATATATATTTTTAATTGTAAGATCATTAAGCTTGCGGTAGTCAACGCAAAGCCTAAGTGTACCATCGGATTTCTTCACGAAAATAGCCAAAGCTCCCCAAGGCGAGGAACTAGAGCGAATAAATTGCTTCGTCTCCAATTTGGATAATTGTTTGCGCATCTCCTCATTCTCCTTATTGACCATGCGATAAGAAGGATGAGTAATAGGTTGAGCTCCTGGGATACGATTAATTTTGAACTCAATTGCTCGCCTAGGTGGTAATCCTAAAACGGGCTCAAATATGTCGGAAAATTCACGAACGACGTGAATAAGAGAAATGACATCCTCCTCATCATCATTATCATCATCTCGAGGATTTAAAGAATATAAGGATGCAGCCAAAGAGGAATCCGAATCTTTAAGAATAATAGAAATCTGCTTTACAGATTGCGGATCTCGGAGATAAATAGTCCGCTCAGGACATAAGATATGAGCTTCATAACGGTTAAGCCAATCCATACCCAAAATCATTCCAAAGCCTAAGTAACGCATAACATGCAAATCGACTAGGAAAGAAAAATCACATAAAATAATCTCCATGTCTCTACAAAGCAAACTAAGGGTTGCGGATCCACCAACCGGATTCGCAATTTTCAAAGAAGTCATTAAAGCAACAACACTTAAAGAAAAAGTGTCTACAAGTTCCTTTGATATAAAGGAATGGGATGCACCTGTATCAAAGAGAACTCTAATAGGTTGATCACGAAATAAAATAATACCATCAAGAATGGAATGAGAAATACCTTGGCTATAAGATGTGTTGCCAGGGGCTTGAGCCACATTTAACTTCCCCGCCTTCTCGCCCTGAAGTCTGGGGCATAAATGTATATAATGATCTGGGCTCTTACAATAGTGACAAGAACGCGGCTTCGAACACTTGTTCGCAAAATGGTCCTTAGAACCACAGTTATAGCATTGCCTGCTACTAGGAGAAGAAGCCTTTACTGCAGGAGTTGCTTGCTTACCCTTTTTGTTGGGTTAAGGACCTTTGAATTTTTTTGGCCTCTTCTTGTTGTTGAAGTTTGGTTTGGAAGCCACCACTTCAACATCACTTTCCCAATCTGCCTCTTCAAGACGAAGAGCGATACAATAAGTTGGTCGAAAGGAACTTCTAATTTTAGAAGTAATGGCTTCTTGATATTTTTGTTTAAGACATAGACGAACCTCCGATTCTTCTTCAATGGGATGTTGATGTACTCAATCCCATATTTGGAAAGCGATTCGAAGGACGCAACATAATCAGTCACAGAGGACTCACTTTGAACAAGGTCTATAAAACATCGAGCCAATGTCACTTTCTTTGCTTCTGGTACAAATTTCAATTTGAAGCGTTCCCTGAATTGCACCTAGGTGAGATCCGCTTCATCAGTCTCAGAAATAAGAAGTTCGTACCAGTCCAATGCTCTTTCATGGAGCATACTAGAAGCAACCTGAACATGGTGGAGATCAATAAGATTCATGAAAGAAAAGATTCGATCGCATGTTCTTAACCAAGCCTGGACCTCAATAATGGTTTCGGTTCCTTTGAATGGCTTCCCACCCAAGTTGGTATAATCGCTGCACAGGCGTGCAAATCCCAACTTTGGGTGAGTAGGTTCCGGATTAGCTCCAGCTGCTTGAGCATTCGTTACTAAATCAAGAAGCTGTTGAGCAGTCATAAAAACTCCATCTTGTGGAGCTGCACTAGGTTGACCGGCACTAGGACGGCCAGGTCTAACCATTTCTCTTCCTTAAGAAAGAAAGAAGAGAAAGAAGAAAAAGTTTATTCACAAATGAATATCAAGCAATCTTGATAGATAAAACAAGGAATCATAAAAGAAAATAGGATGAATCAATACGAAGACTCGAATTAATCTTAAGACATGACTCCTATGTTGGACTTTGGACGATGATCCTTGCTAAGTTATTCTACATTGTTTCGAAATTTGGCTCCGATACCAAGCTATGACGCCCCACCTCTATACCCACGCTAGACAAGAACATTACGGTGCAATGCTGTCGACTAGCACGGAGAATAAGGCTATGGAGGAGCGACCATCCATGTAATTTCTTTGTGCGAGCACCGATATGTCAGATAAAATAGCATGCATTTCATTTAAGGAGGAAATCCAACATATCGGTACAAACTCAAAGCTATCACACAGTGGTTATATAGAATCTTTGGAGACAAATATAGAAATAAACATAACACAAATCAGTCATAGACATCCATATCAAAAAGGCGGAAAAAGATATGAATATATATATAACACATGAAAGTGTATATCAGAGTTGTGGTCTAAAAGATCCACAATAACAAAAAAGAATAGCAACACATGCTATACAAAAAATACATCTATGAGTCTATATCTCAAGTGTATACAACAAAAAACTACTAATCTAAGTAGGTAGCCAAAAGTAAGAGTAGTAAATCCCTAGGGAAGAAGTCAAGCAGAAGCACCTGTAACATCTCGGTCTGACCCGAGTATTATTTACAAGAAAATAATAAACGGATCAGTCTAGCTATAAATATCAGGTAATATGATGTAGAATAAGTGGTATGGCATAAACATATAATATCCATAATGGCATACTACTATAAGTATGTAATTGATAATCAACAAAAGATTAATCAATATCACAAGAATCTTCTCAAAGATCCAAAAAGGGAATCATACCCAAAACTTGTATTCATAACAAGTCAATGACATACGAATTCACCAAAGCATAAAAATTGATAATTCACATCAATGAAAATCACTAAAATTGGTGAAGCACAAATTCCAGAAATCAACACAAGAAATCCAGAAATCACAAGAAGGGGGTGGCCTATCACAAAACGGGAGTATGAAAACTCACCAACACGTGTAACAAAAAACGAGACGCTATCTCATGGCAGCTTACCATTAATTTTTGAGCCGAAGCTCCACAAGAATGGCCCGAAGACCGTGGGGCGTTACGGCACATATGTGAGTCTAAACATCACACAAACGGGGTTTAGTCTCCCTCGTAGACAAAGAGACATCGCACAATTGCTAGTCTAAATCACAAAAATGATCGTCAATGATCATCAAGAAGTGTCAATTACACTAAACTAGTAAATATATGAGTTTAGCTTCATGTCCCATAACCACTTGCTTAACTTAAATATTTACGAACAAACTGTAGATTTTCACTAGAAAATTGTCACAAGAGGCTCAATCGAACAAGTCCAAGCATTAACCGACGAAGCAAACGCAAGCGTTTCATACCACTTGTTTTGCTAAGTCGTTTAATTAGATTTCTCATCCGAGTGAGGTAACGGTTTGTATATACTAGTAGATTGGAAAACGGTTTTAAGAAAAGAACATTGTTATTTAAAATAGAGTTGAAATCATTTTGATGAAAGAGTTTTGATATTTACTACTAGTATTGAAACCTTTATATTTTAAAGTGACAAATCACAAAAAATTCACATTCGAAGACGTGAATGAAATCCAAGGAAATTAGCTCAGGTCTAACGACCTAGAGATAATAAGGTCTAACGACCTAAAAGAATTTAGGTCCAACGACCTAAGGAAAATAGGTCCAACGACCTAAAGGGGTTGAGGCCATGCGACTTAATGGTGGTAGAAGGGTCTGGCGATCTAGGGGGAAAACGACCAAACAACTAAATGCCGAGCGACCTAACAAGGTAATAAGGTCGAGCGACCTATGACCTAACGAATTAAAGGCCTAACGACCTAGTGAAACATGCGACCTAAAATGGTAAAGGGTCGAGTGAGTTAACGGGTTAACGACTTAAGGGGTCATATGACCTAACCATATAAGGTCAAGCGAGTAAACAACGGGAGCGACCTAGAAAATCTCGCGACCTAACAATGATAGGGCCAAGCGACCTTACAAGTCTAACACGCGAGCGACCTATCATCCCAACGGTGTAGCGACTTAAGGGTCGAATGACCTAATGAATCAAGCAAGGCCAAATGAATTAATTCCCAACGACCTTGGGTCAATGACCCAAGGGTCCGATGACCTAAGCACTAAAACAACGCTGAGCAACTCAAGTGGTGGAACGACCTAGTGGAAGAACAGGTCAATGCCGAACGACCTAAGGCCTATAGTGGAGTGACCTAGGGCCAAGCGACCTACGACCTAACGACTCAAGGGCCGAGCGACCTAACAGTACAGAAAGATTTAAGGCCAGAACGAGCTATTTGATGGTGAGACTTTTCCCGGGCGAATGACCTAAAGGTCCAGAACGACCTAACTGCAGTTTTTTGCCTAAAACACCAAAAAATGGAGTTTTTCACCAATCCAATCTAAACCAAATGCAAATGTACATGCTAAAGTGATAGGAATTCATTCCCAACCATTCAAGATAGTTATAGACAAGAATGTGAGATAAAAATCTCACCTTTGCACAAAAACTCAATGAAAATGAAGCTTGAAGCAAAATCCACTTCAATCTCAAAACAAGAAGCTTGAATCCAATGTCTTCTCTCTAGATTTGGAGTTGGATGTTGGATTTGCAAGAGAATTTGCGCTTGGAATTTTAATTTCCCATTCCACTCACCATTTTTGATAAAGCTTGAATGTTTTTAGAATTATGAAGAGAAGGGGTAGGAGTTAGGGTCTAATAAGCTAAGTCCAAACCAAAGTCTCAAGTGAAAAAGGTAGCGAAATTCCACTAACTCCAAACATATCAATGTTTAAACTTAAAAAGTTATAAATGGCATTTCGAACTCAATGGAAGTGGTCTCGAGTCCTAATTTGACCGTTTGCAAAAATTAGCTTTTCGGACTAAAATCCGATTAACGATAAAAATTTTGAACAAAATTTTTAAATATAAAATTGTTAAATATGCGGGTTGTTACAGTTTTGGACCTCCCAGCATTGCCGGAGCAATACAAATTTTTTGAGAGGCAAGTACCGAGTTCCGCCGATCCAACGGTTTGGGCTGATTTACTTCCATCAACCCGACGGGTATTTATTATGGACACAGTTTTGTCGGTGTGGAAAAGCAGATCGAATTTTATTTAAGGAAAGCATGGAAAATTCTTTGCCTATTTAAAATGCCGCCGGCATTTTCGGGAGGGATTATTTGCTGAAAAATAGAAAATACATAGAACATTTTTTTACGAAAAAGCGGCAGAGCGATTCACTATTTTGGGCTTTGGGAATTGCGACCTCGTCAACGGCTGTCAGCAAGAAAGTCCCGTCCCTAAGCATTTGATTAATGACATATGCTCCTTCCTGGTTTGGTTCGAAGACCTCCGGAACAGGGTAGACTTACTTGAGTACAAGGTTTCCAACTTCGAAGGTTTGACTATGAATTTTGGAGTTGAAGTATCGTGTGATCCTTTTTTGGTGGGTAGTAGTTCTCAGCTCTGCTTCTCCTCTTTTTTCATCAACCATGTCCAGCAATTCGAGCACGAGCTACTCGTTTTTCCTTTGATTAAATTTTGCCTTGGGTGTGAGGGGACTTCTAATTCAACAGGAATCATTTCCTCGGAACCATATGCTAAAGTGAACGGGGTATGGCCAGTTGCTGCTTTGTAAGTCGCCCTGTACGCCTATAGTGCGAGTGGAAGTTTGTCAACCCAATTCCCTTTTTCTTTTGTTAGTCACTTTTTGATGGTGGATTTGATGATCTTGTTTATTGCTTCCACTTGCCTGTTTGCTTGCGGTTAGCCACTATGGAAAATCTTTTTTCTATTCGGAAGTTCCTACAAAAGTCTTTGAACTCGGCACTTTTGAATTGTGTTCCATTTTCGATGATGAATTTGTTGCGACACACCAAACCTACAAATGATGTTTTTAGTAACAAAGTTAATAATTTTCTTTGTGGTTATGGTGGCCAGCGGTTCCGCTTCGGCCCATTTTGTGAAATAATTTACGCAACTATAGCATATTTGGCTCCTCCTTTAACCATTGGGAGGACACCAATCAGATCGATCCCCCATATAACAAACGGCCATGGGCTAACCATCTATGTCAGTTCTATTAAAAGAGTTTCTCTTAATTTTTCGAACCTTTGACAGCGATCGCAACTCCTGGCATTATCTGCTATGTCATGATTTATTGTCGACCAGAAATATCCATATCGAAGGACTTTCTTTTCCAAGGTCTGCCCTCCAGTGCGGTCTCCGCAATCGCCTTCATGTACCTCCTTTAGAATTCGTCGTGCTTCGTCATCGTTCATACACCTTAGAAGAGGGGTTGAGAATCCCTTTCGATATAGTATTCCATCCTGTATCATGAACTATGGCGCCTTCTAGAGAAGCTTCTTCAATTGATATCGGTCAATTGGTAGGTTTTCTGTAAGTAGATAGTCCTTTATCGGTGTCATCCATGTATCTAGTTCGACGATAGTCTTGAAAATCCAGCCTACATTCATTTCTCCCGTGCTTGAGTTTGTTAGAATTTCAATAATTGGGCACCTCCGAAACTTTCCAGCTTGGCCGAATAATCTACCTTGGTGTTTTGTTCTCATAGGATGTGATTTATGGTATAGTGCTCAATATCGCTTAGCAGTTCTTGTACTTTGGACAGGTATGGTGCGAGATTTTCTCCATGCGCTTGGTACTCCCCTCTCACTTGATAGTCGACCAGTTGGGAGTCGCTGTATATGGGAATAGATTTTACCACAAGTTCCTTTCACAACCTTTAGTCTGGCGAACAGTGCTTCATACTTTGCTTCATTATTTGTTGCGGGGAATTCCAAGCACAAGGCATAGCTTATCACTCGTCCCTTAAGGGTTTCGGGCAGAACGCCTGCTCTCGAATAGAAGTTGTATGATGCGCCGTCGATGAAGAGCTTCCATTGCGCATCTGTTTCTGACTGAACCATCTCCTCCTCATCTCTTATGATAAATTCAGCAGTGAAGGCGGCCAATGCTTGCCCATTGATTGCTTTCCGTGGGTGGTAGGTGATATCATATTGGCTCAACTCTATATTCCACTTAAGTAGTCGTCTAGAAGTTTCGGGCCGGTATAGAACTTGCTACATAGGCTGGTCAATCAATACTTTAATTGGATTAGCCTAGAAGTATGGGTATAATTTCCGGGACGCGATCAACCGGCAAAATTCTAGCTTCTTTAGTTTTGGGTAATTCTTCTCGGCTCTAGTGAGTTGTTTGCTAATGTAATACATGGGTCGCCAGATTCTTGCTTCTTCTCGCACGAGAGCGGTGCTTAGTGCATATGGGGAAACTGCTAAATAAACATATTAATCTTCTCCATCGATTGGTTTTGATAAGACCGAGGGAGTTTCCATGCGTCGTATCAATTCCTCGAAAGCTATTTGACAGGCTTTACTCCATTCAAAGTTTTTTTCCTTCTTTAGTGCATTGAAGAACGGTATACTCTTCTCTTTAGCTTTGGAGATGAATCGACTTAATGCTGCAACTTTTCCATTCGAGCTTTAAAGTTCCTTCTTATTTCTATGGGCTTGGACATCTTGCAATGTTGTTATTTGCTCTGGGTTCGCTTCAATGCCCCGGGCACTTACTATGAAACCAAAGAATATCCCATAGGCTACTCCAAAGTGGCACTTGAGTGGGTTAAGTTTCATTCCGTACTTTCAGAATATTTCGAACATTTGTGTGAGGTTGTCAAGAAGGTCAGCACCTACTCGGAATTTGACTAACATATCGTTGAAGTAAACTTCTATAGTCTTCCTAATCTGGCGTTTAAACGTAGTATTCGCTAGCCTCTGGTATGTTGCCTCTGCATTTCTCAAACCTAACGTCATTACTCTGTAGCATTACAGTCTCAAATTAGTGATGAAGTTGGTGTTCTCTTGGTCCGGTTCATGAGTTAGGATCTGGTTGTAGCCCGAGTATGCATCTATAAATGACAACATTTCATGTCCCGCTGTTCCATCCATCAGTTGATCAATTCTAGGGAGTGGGAATCTATCCTTTAGACAGGTTTTGTTGAGATTCGAGAAATCAATACATGTTCTCCATTTTCCATTAGACTTCTTGACTAGGACTAGATTCGATACCCATTCGGGGTAAGTTGCATCTCAGATGAAGCCATTGGCCATCAGTTTATTTATTTCTTCCTTCAATACTTTGGACTGTTCGGGCCCAAGCCATGCCTTTTTTGCTTTACTGGTGTAAACTTGGAGTCGATATTGAGCGCATGGCAGGCAACTTCAAGTGACACCTTGCACATATCGGAGTGTGTCCAAACAAACACGTCTAAATTGGCACAGAGAAATTTGGTTAGTTTTGATTGCATCTTGTTTCCAAGGTGCGACCTGATCTTTAGGACCTGTGTTGAGTCATCCACATAGATTGGGACAGACATCGTCAATTCTGCCGATGCTGCCTAATTCTTCCCTGAGCTCTTCTTCCTAGGGTCCAAAGCCTTGTCGAATTAGCAATGATCCCCAAGCCATGGGTGGCCCTATAGTTGCTATTTAGAGGGTTCATGGATGTGGAGTGTTTTCCCTGCATCCTTTCCTTTTTCCCTTTCTTCCTAATTCACGGAATTACGTGATGTAGCATTATCGGGTGACGCTTTGATATCCTTTTGCAATTTGGACTCCATGCTCGGTAAGGAACTTCATCGTATGGCACCATTGGGCCAACTCTATCTTGAAATCGCTAACAATGGCCATCCTAAGAATGCATTTTATGCTGTCATTTCATCCACGATCACAAAAGTCTTAATAAAGGTGATCCTTCACTCACCCTCTCCAAGCTCTACGGGTAGGTCGATTGTTCCCACCAGTTGTTTGGGTTCTCCGTAAAACCCCTGAATCTTCATTTGGCATGCGGATACGCTTTTCAGGCTGATCTTCATTTGATCGAAAGTACGTTTAAAAAATATATTAGCTGAACTGCCACTTTCAACCAGCACTCGTCGAACTACGGCGGGCCCGATTCCTACTGTCACCACCATAGGGTCAAGAGTCGGAGTTTCAATCCCATTGGTGTCCCAATTGCGGAACACTATGTCATCGCTCAAAACCTTTTGCAGCTTGATTGGAATATCATCATTTATTGCTAAACATGACTCCCTTAGGGCATGTTTTAAAAAATTCTCATATTACTCCATCTATCTTCAACTTTTTTGCGTAGGATGTAGTCCCCAAGATACCCTTCCAATTATAAGCCTATGGTCGGTTCGTTTTGACCCTTCTTCACTAGTTCCAGCTTGATTTCTTTGCTCTCTAGGAGGTCGAGGGACCATAGGTTGATTGGTTTTTATGTCTTTTTCACATATTGTTGAAGTTTGTTGTCTCGGATTAATCCTTCAATAAGGTCCTTAAAGTAGCGGCAATTGTTTGTATTGTGCCTGTGCATCTCATGAAAGCGGTAGAACTTCCCTGAGCGCTTTTGCTGTTCCGTTACCTCTTGTTGTTACCCGTCATAGTGGTTGCTTTCCATTTCTTCTATACAGGTCGAAAATAGAGGATTTTTCTATTTCTATAGCAGTTGCTGGTTCAGGCATAGCCCTTCAAGCGGGGTTTGATTGTAGAGTTAGTAGAGCATTGAGCTTATCCATTAGAGCCTTTTGACTATTTTCCATTCTCTGCTTGATCTCTTCAGCCACCTTATTCAGCTCATCCATGTTGACAAGTTCCTACTGACTGGAGGATGCTGGTGCCTGATTTCCTAAGTTAGCACTGTTTACTTCAGCTTGTTGGAGACTAACACCTTTTCCAACTACTGCTGCCCTTATGGATCTCCCAGAGGCGGTTCTTCCTCTTCTAGGAGCCATTGATTCTAAAGAGCTAGTTTTTCAAGCAAAGATTGGGGGTCTAACTTTTGGGCTTGTGGGATCTAAAGTAGATAGCTATATCCGGACCCAGAGTTGGGTTCTCAGTGAAAGCACCAAAATGTTGACCAAAAAATGGACCAACACCCTGATATGAGTTTGAAAGCACCAGCCCTATCCTGACAGAGCAATAACAAAGATCACAGATATAAAGAAATAATAGTAAAAGAAAGTAAATAGAGAATTTTTATAGTGGTGCGGCTGTTAATGAAGCCAATGTCCACTTTATAGTTTGATTATAGATTGATTATTGTTACAAGAGTTGTTTGATTACAAGGCTTTGATTATTTCCTAGCTGGATTGAATCTCCAGAGTAGGAATCCACTGGAGAATCACAGTGTATTCCTTTAGAGATTGTTGTGAAGGGGAGAGAGAGTGAAGATTAATTCCAGCAGAGCTTTAGCAACCAGTTCAGAGAAGCCCCAATTTTTGTAGGCGGGATGGTATTTATATGGATCAGAGAGCTTCGTGGCCAGGCCATGTCCTTGTTAGCTCGTATGTAGGTAGTAAATGACCTAGGGAGAGTTTGGCTTGCAAAACGAGCTAAAGCCATGGGTCGCTAGCGACCCATAGACTAGGCTCGTTATGCGAGCCAATGTCTTGGCCTTTTTGTAGTGCTCCTTAGTTATGCTGTTTGAAGGCTTAAGGAGAGGCATGGGTCACTGATGATCCAACCACATAGGATTTTTCTAGAGGCTGGAATTGGAGATGCTTCCATAGCCTTTTATTTTAGTTGTTATGTTTTGATAGCAATTCACTAGCTATTTACACTCAGTTGCTGATTAGACTAAAAGAATGTCAATCTCTCGGCTTCTTTGATCCCAGCCGTTGTCTTAGTTGTGTAGCTTAGCCCTTATCAATCCCTTGTCTTAGCTTTTCTGGTTAGGTCCCAAACCATTCTATCTACATAAGGTTGTTATGTTTTCTATTGGTTTCTGCTGGGTTAAAAACATGGATAACATATATATTAATTGTTAAACATTTTATCAATTATATTAATTACAATAATTTATCAATATAGGTTACTATAACGTTATATAGCAGATATTCTTACAATATTAGAATAGTTAAATATTACCATTTCATTTTTCTGATAAGACTCCCATTAGTATTTTATGTTCAAATCCTAAGACGAAACATAGAAGTCTTTTGACTTTACTAGTGGGTGTTAAGCCTCATATGTCTTGAGATTCTGACCTTGAGTTTGCTTAACAAATGATAGCCCCACAAACGAGAGATAACTCCTTATCAGTTATATCATATACAACTCCTAACCCATGCTTCTTTGTCCTAATCTCATTTAACCTTGAGCTTTCCCAAATAATCAAAAGAAATCATTCACTCAACCTACCATTTCATGATAGTCTAAGTATAATATATGTACCTTAAGTTTGCTCAACAAATACATATGGTTATCTTACCTCATCTAGTAAGTATATTAATGATACTACACATAACATCTCTAGCTTGAGTTTTCTTAACAACCAGAGAGTATGCAGTAATTTATTAATATATAAATGGTATAGGACCACACTTGTATTAAAGATTCATAAACTTAAATATATTTAACTGAGTGATATCAACTTATGGAATAATGTATTTCTTGTGAAATATCCACGTGATTCAAGTATCGGACAAATCAAAATTCATGGTATACCTACTTTTTGATGTATATTTATTCCTTAAGTCTATTTAGAGTTTCGTTAATGTTCCATCTTTAGTTTTACATTTATATTATATTATTTTTATTATTATACTTTTATACTTTATTTAACTTATATAATACTTTATATATAACACTATATTAATTAAAGCTTATTTAATTAATTTAAATAACTAACACTTTAATTAATCATTATATTATTAAAATATAACATATTATATTGAATATATATATTATAACCTTTATAATAATACACATATATCTTATACAGGTAAATAGGCAAAAGGAAGAAGTTGCAAAAAAATTTAGTCTCAGGGACAACAAGTTTGCTTTTTAGCCTGAAGGACACTTTTTAATGTAAACTGAAAGGAATGTATCAGAATGGTGTATTCGAAAGGAATGGATCGGCATAAGGATTAGGGCATGACTTGTGGAGGATGGATCAGCATGGCGTGGTTTGAGCGATATGGTTCAGCATGGAATGGCCTTTGTGATATGGATCGGCATAGCATGGCACGTGGAATATGGATCGACATTACCTTGACCAAATTAAGATTCGAACTAAAATACTACAAGAACAAGAGCTCCACACATCCAAATGCCTTGATATTTGAAGCACCATCAGGTTGGACCATAAGGGAACTACCATAGGGATTGCTAGCCCAAACTCGACACACGGTGGGAACGGTATCGATCCTCATCAATTGAGAATTAGGCCTAGCCCTCCCTATAGTGGGCCTGTATGGTAGAGGAGGTCCTGTTGCCGAAGTTTTAGACAGATTGGAGGCCATCTTCATTTATAATTACAGGCTCAAGGGCCATTTTAGAGGCTCTTACATTATGAGTTAAATTCCATCATTATTGTAACTAACCTCCATCATTCTCTTCCAATCTCTTGTTATTTCTTGTTGTTTGTAATTGTAATCAAGTGAATTAAGAATCAATAAAGAGAATATTTAAAGTAGACAAAGGCAATCAGTGTCGAACCACTACAAATCTTATTGCTTTGCTTTGTGTCTTTCTTAATACTCAGTATTTTTCCTCTGTTTTCATTAAATTTCTTCATTTATTTCACTACTTAAATTTGTTCTTGGGTGTTTGTAGCCAATTTAGTTGCAAACAACAAGTTCATAGTATACCCATGAAAACGATGTTTAGAAAAAGTTATTGGCATGGGCCAATAGGTTCATAGTAAACCCATGAAAACTATGATTAGAAAGAGTTATTGGCAAGGGCCGATAGGTTTGTAGTGAACCCATAAAAACTATATCCGAATTAAGTTATTGACAGAAGAATAGGCTCATAGTCTACCCATGAAAAACTAGGATAAGAGGGATGTTGTTGGAGTTACTAATAGGTTTGAGGAGAACCATGAAATAATTAAGTTATTTGCAAGACCCAATAGGTTCTTGGTGATCCCATGAAAACTATGAAACCATATAGGGAGTTCATAAACATTAAACAACCCATGAAAACTATTAGGTTAATGATGACCCTAGAACTATAACTAAGATAGATAGTCAGAATAAATGGGGATGAGAAATTCAGAATTGATTTACTTGTTTGCATATCATCATATTATTTCGAACTGCTCTGTTTTAACCATTGTGGATGCGGGAGCACAATATATGGTATTATAAAGTTTTAGTATACAAGTGAGGGGAAAACCGTTCCGCTATGCGGCGTGGTCTCACTAGATACCAACATGGTTTGAGATGGTAAATTATTATTCATACCAGGCTTTATGTCTGACATGAAGTTTATGTTTTCCCTTTAAACTCTCGGGTGCTCAATTGGTTTTTGAGTTGTTTAAGAGTTGCGGTTTTATAGATACCTCTTTAGTCGAATAAGCTTCCAAAGGCATGTAGGAGGCATAATAGTTATTTAGAGTCCTTCTATTTTGAGTGGCTTGTGGATTCCAATCAACACGAGTAGCGAATGTTACCGATAGGGATTTATAAACACTTGAACAAGGCCATCCAATACAGTATTGTTTTAAAATGGGTAAATAAAATGATTTTACGGTAGGAATATATTTTCTATATATAAAAGAGTGATTTTCACAATTGATATAATTATATTGATATGCTTGTTGTTAGGAGATGATAATATTTAATTATTATCATATAGGATTGTAGATTAATCTGCAATCTTTCTTTTTAAATCATAAGGTGGATAGATAAAATTTGTGGGAACATTGAAACGAACACCTTGTAAATTAAGTTTCACAATTTGATTATAAAGCATTCGTTGATAATGTTGGGTCAAAATTGGGTTTTAATGTAAGGATTTGTTGAAAAGAAATATTTCAGAAGATTTTATAAAAATATTAATTTTATAAATCATTATTATAAATTCGGTTTTGAAAATAAGATGTTTTTTGAAGAATATAAAATCTCGGTGTTTTAAGAAAGGGTTTCATATGGTTTTAGAGAAAAAGGTAATAACAGTATTATTTGGAAGTTTCAAAATATAAATGTTTTGAAAAGAAATGGTAAAGAAAATTTTTCCTTCGAAAATTCAAGAAATGAGTCTCAACCTATTTTGCGATGATATTTCTAATCTTCTAAGTGACAATCAGATGTTTGCTCAGGTGGATGTTGTAGGGTACTTAGTAAATTATTCTCTTTGCAATTGTCCGATCGAAACGAGTTCGAATTCGAATGAATCCAAAATATTTTGTCAAAAAATATTTAGCTAGAAATATAAATATGAAGTATTATTTAAAAAATAGATTTGAAAAGAAAAGGTATTTTATAATTAACTAGTTTGTGCGCCTTGAAAGTGACTAAAAATGGATGGGAGACGTGTTCAGATGTTAAACACTTCACCTGAGTATTACCCTTTGTAGTAAAGGGATAGATGATACTATTTGGTAGTACCCAGTTTCTTGATATTATTTTGAGGTTGCTTGGGCTATAGGTATATTTCTATGAATTAAAAATATGGTATCATTTCAAAAGTTTTTTTGAAGTAAAAACCGGGTATTTGGCTCCTAATTTTTCAAAACATAAGGTATTTTGATTAAAGAGTAGATTAATAAATGAAACTAAAATTAAATTAAATTAACAAGATGGTTTAGTAAACCTGATTTTGTTAAACAGTGTCTTTCGGGTTTTAGCACCTAGGAGGTTAAAAATTATTTGATGTTATTGGGTCGGCTAGTAACCATTTTTACCTTAAGAGGTGTATAACGAAAAGTGAATTCTAGGATCGAGTTTGGATATTAGCATCCTACTCTTTTTAGCTGCTTACCATACCAAATGGGTAAAGAGGTTGAATTGCTGGACTTAGTTTTGAGACCCAAATTTTTTATGGGCTTACATCTGAATAGTTAAAAGTAAATAGAACTAAAAATCAGATGTTTTCTATATACATTTAGGATTTAAGAGAGTGTTATGAAAGTAATAAGGTAAAATGATATTATGAAAAGTTTTTAGAAATAATTTGTGTCATTTTAAAATGTTGGACCTAAATTGAAATTTTGTAAAATGTCCTCACAAATATTTTTGGAAGGGTAAAAAGATAATTTGGGAAATAAGAACTTTTAGTTGAGTACATAGGCTATATGTAGATCATTTTCCCTTTCTCACATAATTCTCGATCCAATATTCGAGTACATGACTTTAGGTGTCCCACTTTATTTCGAATAAGGATTTAACATTCAATTTTAGACGTCGAACACTTGGTCAGTGTTAACTCTGCCTCGGCCAAAAGTTACGACCCAGAGGAGTTGCCGACCTAAGGCTATGCCGATCTAACAGATCCAATAGGTTGCCGACCTAAGGTTTCAATAGGTTGCCGACCTAATGCCTTAAAGGCTATGCCGACCTAAGGCTATGCCGACCTAAGGCTATGCCGACCTAACTGGTTAAGAAGCGTACCGATCCAATGCCTTATCACGGGTGCCGACTTAGTGCCTCGGAAGAGACTGGCCTAACGACTTAAGAGATAACAAAGGATCCGACTTAACATGGTTGCCGACATAACTGCCTAATGGGGTTGCCGACCTAGCTTCTTAACACGTTGCTCATTAAATCGGCAACGACCTATTTAAGGATGTGCTTCCCATTTAAGTCGGAGACAATGCATTAAAGAGGGGGAGACGACCTACAGCCTAGCTTGACTCGGCATCGACCTACGACCCAGCTTATCTCGGCGACAACTCAATTCAGACAAGCTTGCTTCCATTAAGTCGTGGGCATGGCTCGTTAGATCGGCGATGGGATAAGTTAAGTCGGCCACGACTTATACTAAGTCGGTCGCGACTTAGAACTTGGCAAAAATTCCAGACCAGAACTCTCTATAAATAGGCGACCACCTCCAACATTCAAGGGACTTTTTGGGCTCATTCTTGAAGCGCCGATACTCTGCCATTTTCTCAACTCAAGCAACACTTCAAGCACTCCAAACATCAAAGACATTACACCAAACTTCAAGAGATAGAATCTACTTCATTCATCATGGATTTGAAGGATAATTCTCCATTAAAGTTTGTACTAACAGTCTAGAGTGGTTTGTAATTGAAGAAAGTTGTATAAGTTGTACTCGTATCAGCAATAAAGAAATCTAAGTGGACGTAGGCTCAATTTTAGGCCGAACCACTATAAAACTTGTGTTTTTACTGCTTTTCTGCAATTTCCTTACTTGTATCTTATTCCCGTGCTAACGGGTGGTGCTTTCACAACTACACTTCACATCGGGGTGTTAGCGTTCAAATTTCAGCGTTAACATTTTTGGTGCTTTCACTGAGAACTGAACTCAAGAATACTTTCACCATTGCTTCGCGAAAGTTTGTTGAAAGAATCTCTCTAAAGACTAGAAGTTTATCCGAGATAATGGCTACTAGAAGACAGCTTAGATCTGATAGATCCGGTGATGCTCATGAAAATACTACCACTTCTCTTGCTCCAAATGAAGCAGCTTAGAGTGTTGGAATTACACGAGCAGAATTGGACGCCGTAGTTTTGGGATTGAATCAGCAATTGAATGCTCAGAATGCGCAGTTGGAAGCCCAGAATGCCCAGAATGCCTTGATTATGGATAGGTTAAACGCCCTACTTGAGGCAAATCACCAACGACAGGATAATGAAACAATCTACGCTGAAGATGCCCGAGACCCCCAAGAGAAAGGTATTCCTCAAAAAGCAGACAATACCACTGCAAGGGGACCTTCCCAAGCTGAAGGTTCAAGGCCGCAACCAACTTTTCGCGAATATTTGCCCAGGCAAACTTCCGAAAGAACAGGGGACGCAGACGTCTGCCCGGCAAGACCTTTGAACGATGAGGAGTACTTATCAGGGATGGTTCGCTCGATTATGAAAGAAAGCATGCAAAGGCAAGAGGATGAAAATGATTGGGGATTTGCCCCAAGTAAGACACCTTTCACCGAAAAAATCTTAAAGGCAGAGTTTCCCAAGAAATTTGCACCTCCTACCATCCCAGCTTATCGAGGAACAAGTGACCCTAATCAGTTCCTGTACAAGTACGATTGGCATATGACCGGGGCAAGAGCAACAGATGAGATCAAGTGCCGTTATTTTCCGGTATACTTGGAGGGAGTGGCCCTACTTTGGTTCACAAAGCTGCCAGTTAGATCCGTGGATCAATTCTCTGACTTAACACGAAAGTTCAAGGATCAGTTCAGGCTATATGCTACAAAAGCCAAGGATATAATGTCACTCTCTAGTCTAGAACAAAACCCCGGAGAATCTACCAGATCATTCTTAAATCGTTTCAATATAGCCCTAGCTGAAGTCGAGAGCGCAGAGCCAAGGATGGTTTTGACTTATCTAATGCGGGCTATCGATAAATCAAGTGAATTTGGTAAATGGCTAAAAATGAAGGAGCCAAACTCACTTGAGAAATTCTATAAGAAGGCTGATGAATTTATGCGTTTGGAAAACTTTCCTGCGACATCAAGAGCAATCGAGGCCGAAATCTTGAAGGTCGGTGTTACTTCTGATAAAAGAGAATCTAGAGGACAGAAGAGAAAGAACGATGGTGGAAAAGAGAAGAGAGACTTGAAGAAAGCTCGCCGCTTTAAACCTTCAGACTTTACTCTCTTAACTGATACCCTGGAGAACATCTTTCTCGCAACCAAGGATGCTTTTGATTATCCTAAGCCACCTGAGTTGAAGGTTGGGAAAAATGCTATGCATAATGGAAGGTTCTGTCAGTTCCACAACCAACCTGGTCATGACACCAATGAATGTCGTCATTTAAGGAACTTGATTGAAGAACTATTGAGACAGAATAAACTTCAGCAATATGTCAAAAGAGACAGGAATGACCCATCCTCATCCACTCAGGGGAGGCCCTCACCCGGCAGGCAGGAATCATGATGGGTTGGAAGGATACGCTCATGCTCTAAGAAAAGCCCCGAAGGGAGAGAATGTTCCTGTTCTCACACCGGAGATTCGATCCCGAGAAGCTTGGGACAGCAATGATTCGCATCCATGTTTTACTTTAAGGCTTTGTTACAAATTTGTAAAAGAATGATGGATTTATCATTCTCATATTAAAAGTCATTGTAAAAACATTGCAAATGAAATATAGGAACTATGAATCTTGTGTTTTCTATTACTATAAAAGACCTGTTTAATTTCGATATGCCAAATATCTTGAATATATTGCTAAAATGTCGATTTAATATTGCAGGCAATCAAAGCAAAGCTTACCTAGTCAGCACATCGCAAAGCAAAGCGATTCCTATAAGTCATTGAGCAAATAAATGTAAAGCCAGAAAAGTTTCCAAATTGAATTCCTGCGTTAGAAATGTTCCTCAAAAACAGTTGATACAACCAAAAGGGCACTTTCCCAACGCGAAGGATTCAGGCCCTCATTAACCGATAAAGATCGTTTGAGCAAACAGACATCTAGTCGGGTAATTTGGGTCTGCCCTATGGATTCACTTAACAATGAGGAGCATTTCTCTGGAAAAGAGACAAATAACTTCCAAAGAAAAGAACATGGCTGTGGAAATGATAACGAGGAATCGCTAAGGAGCAGATGGTGAAGAGGCATGGGCAAGCAGACAGAAAACACACAAGCCCTCTCCGGAGGCACAAGTCCTCCAATGAGGCACACTTCCCAAGTTTGAAGTGCAAACTAAAGTCCTCCAATGAGGCACACTTCCCAAGTTTGAAGTGCAAACTAAAGTCCTCCAATGAGGCACGCTTCCCATGTTTGAAGCTTAAACTTAAGTCCTCCAATGAGGCACGCTTCCCATGTTTGAAGCTTAAACTAAAGCCCTACTCAAAGGCACAACCCTTCAGAGGATAAAGACCTCTTCGGAGGCACATTTCACCAGGAGTCGGAGTAGTTACTCTTCGGAGTTTCACTTCACCAAAGTTGAAATGCAAACAAAATAAAGACCTCTTCGGAGGCATATTTCACCAGGAGTTGAAGTGTAACAGCCGCTCTTCGGAATTTCACTTCACCAGAGTTGAAAGATGAACAAAACAAAGACCTCTTCGGAGGCACAATCAAGAAGAAAGACCTCTTCGGAAGCCCACGTCTCGCCGAGATTGAAATAAAACTTCCAAGTGTTGAAACGTGAAAAGGCTTTCTAAGGCAAAACTCTTTGGAGGTACACGTTTCACCGAGATTGAAATAAAACTTCCGAGTGTTGAAACGTAAAAAATCCCTCCTCAGAGGTACAACTTTCTATAAAAAAAAAAATCCTCATCAGGGGCACACTTTAACTTCCGAAGAAAAGAGGGAGTTAAAGTACCCTTCAGAGGTCCGCTTTGCCGCATAAAAGAATTCACTTGGTAAAAAATGTATTTAAGCAAAAGAAAGGAGTGATTTCTTTAAAGGGCAAAGCGCAGAAACTTATACGAAGGGGGTTGTACTCTACAAAAATTTTCTTTAAAGAGTAAAATAATTATTCTTTAGCGAATAAGAATGCAAGTCCCCTCGAAGTATAGAATATTGCAGCAAACTTATGGAATGGGGGCAATATAGTATAATTACACACAGTATGGTATAGCCAAACCGGCAAAAGGTAACGCTCAAGTAACATGCCATAAGCTCGCTGCAAAATCATATAAATAAACTCATGCCAAAATGAATAATAAATGTATTCTCAAATTCAAACAAAAGTTTGTACAAACAAAGAATCATTTTATTCAACTAAAGTGCAGGTACAGGTTTCAAAATAAAGAAAGGCGGGGGCCGGTACCCGCACAATTCTCGGCCAATATGTACGAAAGACAAAAAGCTAAAGTCTTCACTTCTTTTTACTGCCTTTAGACCCTTTGCCCGGTCGAATGATCAGCTTTTCAGGGCGGTCGGTGGGCATAAGGGAAGTAGGAGAGGTAGGCGCAACCGGTCCAACTTCCGGCTCCTCTTCAGTGGTGGTGATTATCTTCCCCTTCCTCTTGGACGTTACGCGTTTTTTCTTCCTCTTTGAGGAAGACTCACTTCCTGGAGTGACAAGTTTAGAGAGAGCTATGTCGTCAGAAGGAGTCCTCTCCGGAGATATGTCAGCTCCCTCAAGTCCCTCATCTTTCTGCTCTTGCGAAGCAATGGGATCATCCAAGCCATGGAGAGCTTCTATTTGCTCCTCCTGTGATCCAGGCTGCGAAGCGGAAGGAGGAGCCACCTGAGGAGATGAAGGAGGGATAACCAGAGGAGTAAAAGTTTGGGCAGTGCTTGGTACTTTCTCTACAGAAGAAAAGAGGTTAAAGTCAGTAAAGAGAGGAGACAAAGGCTCATCAGAGGTGAGAAAATAGTCAAAGAGATCATTAAACTCATGCGAAACGAGTAAGCAGCCCGCTTGAGCAGAATTGACAGTAGCGAGATTAACAGTGAAGTTTCCTGGTGAAGCTGATTTCCTGATATCAACTTCATAAGCTTGCGCGTCAGCGCTCTCATCACCCTCGTCTCCACCATGTACGCTTGTAATCTCAGTGGTGGCTTTGGTGGGAGATGCAAAATGGGAACTGGAACCAATGATGTTGACTTCAGACGAAGAAGGTGGCTGGATTAGAATAGTTGAAGTGGTTTTACCCAGCTGGTCTCCTTCCATCGCTTCAGTTCTTAATTTGGCAAGTTGTTCCTTTCCCTTGGCAAGGGCAGCGCGAGCGTCTTCATCAAAGTAATGCCTTTCCAAGGCTGATTCGTCATAACCAGCTCCTTCAGCACCAAGCATATCGAGGGCGGCCTCCCACACTTCAGCTAAAGTGATTTCATACTTGGGACCAAGAAAAGCGAGGCTTCCACGCCCCAAGACGCTATGCAAGTAGAAGTCGAATAATGTTGAGCCGAAGCTGTTCTTTGTCGCCTCATGAGACTCTTCAGCTGCGATTCTGCCGGCGACAGCCTCATCACGCTCCTTCTCAGTTTTGGAAAGCTGAAGCTTAAGCATTTGTATCTCCGCTTCCTGGGAGTTGTTTTTCTTTTGAAGCTCAGCAATATCAGAAGCATAGCCCTCGTTGATTCTTTTCTGCACTTCAAGCCTGTCCTCAGCATCCCTTTGGCTGGCATGAGCATCTCTTACTTGTCTGAGAAGCACTTCTTCCTTTTGAGAATATGAAGTAGATGAAGCAGCAAGCTCATCTTTCAACTTTTCAACCTTTGCTTCGAGCTCCTCGTTATAGGAAGTAATGCTCCTCATTTCGGTATCATGCTGCTCAAGGACCTTTTGCCATTCAGCCTTATCGTTCTCCATGGTGAGCATGGCCTCTAGGTTGGCGCGGTTAACTCTTTGAAGCTCATCAACAAGCTTCTGCCAGTTTGACATCCTCTCGATGTCAAGTTTAACGGTATCGAGATTTCGCAGCATGGCGGGCTTGTCGATAGGAACTAGGTCAAGGTTGAACCTCACACCCTTCAAGCACCACTGTGGGAAACGACTTTGTAAAGTGGTTGGGCCCGGTCCCACTTGAAATTTGGGCCTGCTTAGTATCATTTGGATGTCCGTCTTCCCGAGAGCAGGAGAGTCGGAAGGAATGTCAAGAGAGGCAGGGGCAGTAGCTTTCTCAGGAGTAGTAGGAGTACGTTTCTCACCATGGCGGGCTCGTTTGCCCGAATCTTCGACTACATGACCTTTTCCTCGGTCATCGTGAGATTTCCTTTTATGAGAGTCGTCACCTCTCTGCAAAGAATCGTGGTGCTCATCCCTATCCCTTCTGCCATAACGTTCTTCTTCACCCCTCCTTTCATGGGCCTTTCGGGCAGCCCTCTCTTCGTCAGACTCTCTATAGGAAGCAAAGTAGCGCCCATAATTATATTGACCACGCCCCCCGTAGCGTTGGAAATCCTGATAATATGATCCGCCACGTGTCATTGAAGGCTCTGAAATAAGAAAAGACAAGCTTTAGAAATCTTTAAAGTATAAGAAGATAAGTGCATAAATGTGCTGAAGAATCCTTAGTTGTGTGTGAAGTGCAAACTATTCGCATTAAACTAACGAACCACTCCTCGATTGGGGGGAAGCAATAAGTTTTGCTGTCGATGACAGTTCTTGGGATAAAGGAGTTGGAGTCAGTTGGAGGGCAGATGTCGCTTCAATAATCGGGGGTGTAGTTTTGGCACAGGTAGGGTCGTCTTTAAAGAGCTCTTGGGAAGTGACAATTATGTCACTTAAATCCCCAAAGACATCATCACCATCATGTCTGATCAAACTCCCTTCATCAATTCCTCCACCAGCATTCTTCCCGGTTTGGGAAAGGGGCTCCTCTTCTTCTTCAGTTATAGGGGCAGGCGCGGGCTTTTCGGATGGCCCCGTGTCGTCTCGTGGAGTAGAGCACTTCACTAATGAAGTCCCCGTAGAAGTTTCTCCCTGCACGCGCTCTTTAGTGGAGACCGGGGCATCAAGAGTTTTCGTCGGAGAGTCGGGGACTTCCGTTGGAACTTCACAAGAGTGTGTAGAACGAGAAGCATGTAGAAGCCCGTATTGGTGTAAAAATTCGTCGCTTAGCAAAAACTTTATGCTCCTCTCTTCCACTGGCACGGCATTCAATCTCTCAAAAATTTGCTTATGAATTGGATCTCTAGAAGGAAGAGGAAGTGCTGAAAAGAGCAAAGAATGAAATTAGCAACTAAAAGTTCGGATCTCGGAAAAAGTTTCAAGGCAGAGTAAATAGAAATACTGGTCTTACTTCCTACTCTCCAGGTGGCATAAAACCCTGGGGGGCAGCGAGCGAAGAAAAACTGGTTCAAAAATCCATGAACACTTTCAGTGAGATCGGAAATAAGCTTGCGATTTCTGGCACTCCTCACAATAATAAGGGAAGGATGATCTTTACTCTTTGCAAACGAGCACAGATAACGAATCTCTTCAAAACTCGGTAGGCGATCAAGAGTTCTTCTAAACAAAACACACAACCCCATCAGAATGGCATAGCCATTAGGATGAAGTTGGAATGGAGAGATTGTCAACCGAAGAAGGAGAGTTCGAAAGAAGTCATTAAAGGGAGGAATCACCCCACTTAAGCACATATGGCGGTTAACTGCAACGAAACCATGGGGAGGATTGTTGGCAGTATCACTTGGCCCAGGGAATAAGACATCACTTTCAGCAAAGCCAAATTGAGTACGCAACTGAATAAACGTTCTCGAAGATAGAATAGTCGAAGTTCTTTCCGGAGGATTCTCTATAGGAACAGCTATCGGGAAAGTTTCTTCTTCTTGACTTGCCACTTCTTCACCTCGATGGGAAGTCATTCTACACAAGCAACTGGATATTCAAATATGAAGGTGCACGTTTCCTAAAGTGTGTGAAGTGTTGTGTAAAATCAATTAAGCAGTAAACAAATATAACTGGATTAAAAACTAGCAAGCATTTGTTAGTTATAAAATTCAGGGACTATTGTTTTAAGCCTAAATATGCAAATAAGATGTTGATGCAGATAAATCAGTTCAAATCATTGATACTTTGCATTAATGTTTTACTATAATTGATTGATTCACAAACATTTCATGTAATATAATTAAGTTGCCTGTCTTGTTTTGACTAATCTGTCATCTGACGTGGGCAGTCAATGGCAGTATTTTCGCCTTGGTTTTCTTTGCTTGTTATTTTCAGCAGGTTAGCAGCTTATAAGTTAATGCAATCTGTGAGATAATACATTGAGATTCAAGCAAATTTTAAGTTGGGGCAGTTCAAAATGTTCAAAATAAAGGCAATTTAGTTCGGTAGTCCGGGTCAAAATACTTAAAGAAGGCCTATGCTCCTAAATGTCAATACGTCCAGAGCCTAAGTATTAACTCGGCTACGGTTCAAAAGTCTCATGCGAGATAAGACTAAGTCGGTAACGGGTCAAAATCTAGGTGGTTCAGCTTGGCGACTTATTTCCCTAGGTCGCAAGGGGAGAAATAAAAAGGCACGTTCCAGATCAAGAGGCCGAAATTTCCCAAGTTTTAACTCGGCCACGGTCCAAGCCTTGTTCAGATCGGCGAGTTTCTTTCAAATATTATCTCAGCCACGACTTAAGGCCACTTCAAGGTCAGGTCGGTCAAAAGTGAGGCCACCCAAATTCACTGAGCCGCTTCCGAGTCAAACATCTCTTTCGGTTTCAACCCGTTAACCCGATAGTCATTCTATCAACAGCAGCCTTCATTCAAGCTATCGGATCACCCAATAAAACAGCTCCAAATCGCATAAATCCATTGCTCTGCCTTCAGAGATCATTGAACTTGAGTGATAAACCATCTTCATCATCTCAACGATCATCTGAGGCCAAAATCAAGTAACCTAAACTTCATCGACTACAGGTATAGTGGGATTCATGATGGAACGTTGCGCAAAGAGACGATTCGTATTCAAATGACAGAATTCATGAACCGACAGCAATCTATGATCGAGAAAGGGACGGATTCACTTACGCAATGGATAGTAGTGATTATCGGTGATCGATTGGAATAAGGTCGCCTGTAAGAGCTTGAGAAAATTTTAATGGCGAAATCGAGCAAAGGAGTAAGTGATGAAAGGAAAGAAGAGGATGGACGTTTTATACCTTACAGTGGGGAGAACTGTTGGATCGCGTACGGTCTAAATACTGACCGACTTGATGGAGGACGAGTTAAAGAATATCGAAGCACACGACCTAACCAATAGGCGTGTACTTCGAGGGGCAAATGTTAACTCTGCCTCGGCCAAAAGTTACGACCCAGAGGAGTTGCCGACCTAAGGCTATGCCGATCTAACAGATCCAATAGGTTGCCGACCTAAGGTTTCAATAGGTTGCCGACCTAATGCCTTAAAGGCTATGCCGACCTAAGGCTATGCCGACCTAACTGGTTAAGAAGCGTACCGATCCAATGCCTTATCACGGGTGCCGACTTAGTGCCTCGGAAGAGACTGGCCTAACGACTTAAGAGATAACAAAGGATCCGACTTAACATGGTTGCCGACCTAACTGCCTAATGGGGTTGCCGACCTAGCTTCTTAACACGTTGCTCATTAAATCGGCAACGACCTATTTAAGGATGTGCTTCCCATTTAAGTCGGAGACAATGCATTAAAGAGGGGGAGACGACCTACAGCCTAGCTTGACTCGGCATCGACCTACGACCCAGCTTATCTCGGCGACAACTCAATTCAGACAAGCTTGCTTCCATTAAGTCGTGGGCATGGCTCGTTAGATCGGCGATGGGATAAGTTAAGTCGGCCACGACTTATACTAAGTCGGTCGCGACTTAGAACTTGGCAAAAATTCCAGACCAGAACTCTCTATAAATAGGCGACCACCTCCAACATTCAAGGGACTTTTTGGGCTCATTCTTGAAGCGCCGATACTCTGCCATTTTCTCAACTCAAGCAACACTTCAAGCACTCCAAACATCAAAGACATTACACCAAACTTCAAGAGATAGAATCTACTTCATTCATCATGGATTTGAAGGATAATTCTCCATTAAAGTTTGTACTAACAGTCTAGAGTGGTTTGTAATTGAAGAAAGTTGTATAAGTTGTACTCGTATCAGCAATAAAGAAATCTAAGTGGACGTAGGCTCAATTTTAGGCCGAACCACTATAAAACTTGTGTTTTTACTGCTTTTCTGCAATTTCGTTACTTGTATCTTATTCCCGTGCTAACGGGTGGTGCTTTCACAACTACACTTCACATCGGGGTGTTAGCGTTCAAATTTCAGCGTTAACAGACAGGGTTCTTAATATGGAACCAAAAGTTTTCTATCATATCATAAGACAATGTAAGAAGAACGAAAGTTTCTAATTAAGAAGCCTGATTAGAGTTTGCACTAGGGAGTTAAATGAGCGAAACTAGTTCGGAAGTAAAGCTATATATTTGAGTAAGTGATCAAATTAAATTTCATACATGGATGATCTATGTACATCATCCAAACTGATTAGTAGTGCTAAACGTTTCTGGACAAGCATGGTAAGGTGGCATAAAGTTAGTACTTAAGGTATTTTGGTAATTTATTAATTACATACTATATAAAACCTTTTCATAATTTCTCTTTTTTCATTTCCCGTTCATTTTCTTCATTTCAAAACTTAGTGTCCACATTTCCATGGCTTCCATTTGATTTTCAAAGGTCAAAAATCATATTTATTTCCACTTTTTAAAAACATTATTCAAAAACCTCCTCCTTTCTTTTAACACTCTTCCTTGCCAACACTAGACCTATATCCACTCATCAACCTCATGGCCAAGCAAACATTCCCCGGGCTGACCCATTAACCTTCATTTTTGTCTGAAAAATCAAGTTCTGGTTCAAGCTAAGCAAATAGCTATGTTCATTTTCAAATTTTAGTGAAGTTCGGGTAGAGTTAGTAAGGGTTTGGTTAGAATTTAGGTGAGAAAGCTAGCTCTTTATTTAAATTTGCATAAACCCGGGTACTTTTGAAAAAATTATTTTAAGAAAGAATTTGCGAAAGAAATAATTAAAAAGAAATATTTTGAAAAAAAATTGATGAAGTTTTATTATTTCAGAACATTGGAAAAGAATTTTTTGAAATGGTTTTTCAAATGTTTTGTTATGACTAAATTTGGGCAATTGAGGGTTTACCAATTTACCAAACTTGCTAGGCATATTTCTTTACTCTAATTGTTGTTTTAGGAGGAAACAGAATATCATTAGATGCCTCATGTTGTTCTGATTTTAGAGCTATACAATGTTTCGGTAGGGAGAGCCATCTCCTTGTCATTATTGATTTTTTTCTTGATATATTTATCTTTGAAGACATTTTGAAAATAATTCGAATATAAAACACATGCATTTATTTCTAAAATTTCTTTTAATATTGAATGCATAACATTTATTATGGAATATTCTTTGTATTTTGTTGCATATGCCAGTTATGTTGCTTTTGGTTTCATGTAGATTTATTCCATATTAGTTTTTGCATAAAGAGTTACATTTGAACAGTGTTAGATATTTTTAGGCTAGTTGGTTTCCTGGGTTAGGTTTGTGCTAAATTTTCGAGGACGAATATCTTTTAAGGGAAGAGAGTGTAACGACCCAAAATTTCACAATTTTGATCTGCGAATATTTAATTAATTTTAAATATTCAAATAATAGATTTCACAATTAAAATAAAAATATTTTCAATATTAAATAATGATGGTGAAATAGTTTTCCAAATTTGTTTACAAAATGTTTAGTTTGAAGAAAAATTGAAAATGTGATCGGAATTCGTTTTTCGAATTTTTGACTTTACATTGGCTAAAAGTTGTCGCTATAAATGCAGTCCGTGAAAATGAACTCCTTTTGAATTTAAATAGTGCTTTCACTTAAGTATCTTTTGAAAAAGTTTTCAAACTTATTTTAAGTATGGATAAAAATTATTATTTTTACTTAATGAACTAATTATTTATTACTTAATTATTAATTAAGGTAATTAGTACCTGAGTATTAATCAAAAATCAATTATAATTAATTAATTAAAGATTTATTTTTAATTAATAATTTATTTGAGGGTTAATTATTATTAATTAATAATTAAGAAATGGCCTAAATATTTATTTAATTATTAATTATGTAAAGATTTGATTAAGACTTAATTAAGATTTAAGTATCATTTAAGACAGTTTAATTATTAATTTATATCTAATCAAACTAATTAATTTTTAATTACCTTTAATAAAGGTCTGAATTATTGTTTAATTATTAATTAAGGACTAATCATTTATTTAGTTATTAATTAAGAGAATAATTATCTATTTAATTATTATTTAAAGGTTAATTATTATTTAATCATTTTTTTATAAGTTAGTTATTATTTAATGAATAATTAAAAGTTTAATTGTTTATAAGTGATTTTAATGTTATTTAATTACTAAATGAAAGATTTTAACTTTTAAATCACTTTAATTCCGAAGGTTGATTTTATTAAGCAACTGTCTTTTAAAGGAGTATTTTAAATCCAAGAGATTTCTTTTTCGCTTATCTTTAAATAACCTCAAATGAATAGGGAACCCAATTGCACATTATTTAAATTATAGAGAACCCATGTGACTATTTTTTTTCCATAATCAATATTTTGCTGGGAACATTTGCAGAGAGGCCCTAAGGGGTTTCTTGCCAATTATTATTTATTTATTTCCTTATATTTTCATGCTGATGTTTAGTTGAAAATAATTGTGAAATTCTATTTGAAATGTTGAAGTGTCATTATAGTGTTTTTTTGCTATATCCTCACTTATTATTTCCTTAACCTCTTTGTGTGTATTGAACTTGGGCTTGTATTTTCACAAAATAAATGTTTGAAGTTTATTAATCATTTTAATCAATATTTGAATCAAATAAATCATTTTAATTAATGATGTTTAAATTAATTAATCATTTTAATTAATGATATTTGACTTTAATTGATCAATTTAATTGATGATATTTGGACTTAATTAATCAATTTAATTAATGATATTTTAAAGTAAATTAATCATTTCAATCAATGGGTTTAAATATTAATTAATCATTTTAGTAAATAATATTTTAAAGTTAATCAACTGATTTAGTAAATTTGATTTAAGGTTAATTAACTAACTTAATAAAGGTAGTTTAAAGTTAATTTATTAATGCAACAAAGATATTTAAGTAAGTTAATTAATTTATTATCTTATGGGATAATAAATGTTGCAGAAATTTATAAAAAATAGTTTATTAATAGGAAGATCTTTTAAAAAGAATTGTTTCAAAATAAAGCTAAGTGTAAATTGTTATGGATTTATAATATCAATTCCTTGACATTTGTTTTAACCTTGGTTTTAATACACTTAGAAAATGTAATTTTTCCTTTCAAAAAGAATAGTTTAAAGATTTTTTTAAAGTGCCTTTAAAAGTATTGTGATGTGAAAATCAAGCACATGTTTGAACGGCCATCTTATCATTTCCTAAAGTTCATTTATCGATTATCGACTCTTATTCCGCTTTCTTTTTTGTGTTTCATTTATTCAAGATGATGTATTGCTCATTTGAGCTTTATTATCCTTTGACTAAACCCAAAGAGCGAGTGGGGGCCAAGTTATGTGGGGTTGCTCCTATTAGGGTATTTTCACATCCACTCCAGGTTGGATTAGATTTTGTGCAATGAGATATGAAATACTCGGATACTCGATAACATCTGGCAGTGTCCGGTTTAGAGGTTTTTAAGAGCCTTTGGAGTTTGCAATTATATTTCTAGAGGCATACTTTTGGTAAGGGGGACACACCCCTTACTCATTGTTGGAAAAAAAACTTCTCTTTCCTTTTTTGTTAATTCAAATCTTTGAATTGTTTCCTTGATTGTATTGATAAGTGCCTTGCGCTCTTTTTTATGTGTAGTTATTTGTATCCATTCTTTCAAGTTTGGAATTTAATATTATTTATGCACATTCATTAAGTATGGGATTTGTTCTTACTAGCACCCACCGTTTTTATTTGAATAGTTTCTATTGTTTAGTTTCATTCTTTCTTGATTAGATTGTTGTTCTAATTTATTTCCAATTTCTTCATCTATGAATGTTGTTCTAGTGAGGTAAAAACCTGTTTTGCGTCAGTGGTGTGATAACATGAAATCTTTATATGTTCATCACATTTCTTGAGTTTTCTTACGCTAGTTTTCAAGTTGGCTTTGCTGGTATGGAGCTCTTAGAGAAGAGTTGAATGTTCGCCATTCATGGTTATTATTTTACATTGTATTATATATATAGTAAGGTCAGAATTTTATAACTGCCCAGCTAATAAGTGTTATTTTTAACTCTGATATACTCTATATTTCGGAGTGACAGTTTATATTGTCTTTGTTATGTTATATGTTGTCGATCTGTGAGATTCGGTTTCCCTAGTCCTTGTTCTTTTCTTTTTATATTACCCTAATAATCTTCCTTTTCCGACGATTGGATGCTCGATATTGGAATACATGTATGTATTTGGTGTCAGCTTTTGATGATCGAAAAGGCAGGTCATTACATAGTGGTTGCTATGGTAATAAAGTCTCTGAATTTTTGTTGTGTACTTAATACTTAAATAACCGACAATCAAATATTGACTAGCTTTGACTTAGGAAGTAAATGCTTCACGTGTTCATACAGTTTGAGTTCCTTCGGGAGAACTCATTCTGGTCAAACATCTCTAGCTTTAAGGGATACATAGATATCCCCTCGAGACATTAGTATAGTCTGCTTATTTCCAAAAGAATCGAGAATGAGTCAACCAAATATTATCGGTTGTTGGTTCATAGAGACCCGTATATAATATCCGAAAACCACTTCAAACCAATCTTTGCATTCGAGTGGATGATATCTTGAAGATGTTTAAAGATGGAGTTCTTTGAAGTGCAAGGGAAACCTACTACTAATCATAAGGGTGATTCCAAATTGAATGTAGTAGAGGTAGTGCCTTCGGTTTCGTTCAAACCTAAAACGAACTTGTATGGATGAATGTTCACATAACATTTCTGTTAAGAGGGTAGTGTTAGCATTCCAAGATAGTCTGCTAAGAGAGAAGGTAAATTGTTGCCTCAAGCCTCACACCCTGGTAATGCTAAAACAGAGTAGATGTGGCATGGCTATATGGGTTGCCCCCATTAGGGTACGATGATCCCTTATCTAGAGTCCATATATATGCATGCTTTGTGGCCCATTATTGTTGTTAATCAACCATGTGGTGATCATATTAGGCATTATCCAGTCAAAAGTACACCGGTTTTGTGTTGGTAAAGGTCAAAAGTGTTGAATATGCTAGTACATGATTTTTGTTTGATGATAATAAACATATATATATATATATATATATATTCATTTAAATGTATTTGTTAATGTACTATCTTATTTTTCACGTAATTAAATAAATATTTGCTGAATAAAATAAATAATACAGAATTTAAATTCAAATGGATATTTTATTCAAACAAATATTTATTACAATTGTAAATAGTACAAATTTGAGCTCTCGCTATATATATATATATATATATATATATATATATATATATATATATATATATAGACAATCTTAATTACAATGCAAATTTGACTACATCACAATTGCACCTCACTACATATCACTCATTCGCTCGTATTTACCTTCAACTCTATTCCAGCTTGAATCCAGCATCTGAGTTATCTGCAAAATACACAGTGACATGGTAAAATTGAAAAGGAAATATTTTTACACTATAACATAAAATGTGCTTTGAAAATATTATTTGCCTCAATTATTTGGGTTGTTCTTCATCATTTAATTTTTAATTCATCGTACACAAACAACTCATGACATGCATAGTGTATCACTGTACATGCCACAAGGCCGTGCACGACGATATACACTTGATAAAACTGCAGGGACAGGTGAGCACAAGGTCAAAACCAATCAAAAGGTGGGTTCAACTCAAGTGAAATACAAAAAAGTCACGATATTAGCACAAGGTCAAACCAGAGCTATAAGTTGGATTCAACACAAGTGCGGACCAAATTCAAGTGCCAACAGACCACCACTGATCACATATAAGTCAAAGAAACAAGCTAGTACTTCATTTTGCTTACAAGTTCAAGACATAGAGTGAAAAGTGGGGAATGCAAATGCGGCATACAAAGTGGAGCCATAATGAAACTGCACTAGACCAGAATATGAACAAGAGTGAAAATTGCACTGTAACTCGAAGCAACCACTTGATAGAAACCAAATCTTCACAAGTACACATACATACATACCCTTTTATACAAATATATATATATATAGACAGTGTCAAAAAGACCACATAAATATATACATATATGCACATATATGTATACACGTATATGAGTCTAAATGAAGGGGTCACACTGCACCAGAAATGTCAACAATGGACACAAACTATATTTGAACATGAAAGCAGTTTCAAGATTAAATCATGGTCGAAAATTTTTCCAGGTAGCAGTTTCAAATAAAGATGATGTTAATTTGCAATTTTTACAAAAATCAGGTAGCGGTCCTCAAACAAGTCTAGCAACAACATGAAGATATCATGAACCAGCTCAAATACAACAAAATGCACATGTCAACAGTCAATGGTGAAATAATTCAAACTGCCTCAAAGCAATAATAGTTACAATATGAACTTATGTGGAAAGGAAAATCAACCATAAGTGCACAATAATCAATATACAGAGAATCAAGCTTCAAAAGGTACCAGACTCGAGCTAGCATATCGGGCAAATGGATGTACTCGATGCAACCCTGAAGCTACAGACTTCAAGTGCAAAGCTACAACCAGACCATGCCAACATACAATATCAAAATTGCATCAGAAACAAGCAACTCACCACAGTTATGCAACCTGAACCAGATTACAACACCAAAACAAGAAAAAGCCTGTACTTAAATACATATGCAACAACAAGTACAACCGGGCTACATAATGAATACGAGCACATGACTCAAAACGTCATCATTGAAGACGAGAGAAACAAGTGCAACCTCAACATGAAGACAGCAGCTTCTATGAGAAAATGGACTCAAATATCATATGCACTGACTCAATTCAAGTGCAAACTGACTCGAAGGAACAAGCCCATGAAACACTACAGCAAAATGCAGTGATGTGCACATTGAACCAAACAACTATACATAATGTGAAGATATCAAGTGAAGGCCACACCAGCTCGAACGTACATAAGCAACAATACAAAGCAACTATCAAGTGCAGACTCAAGTTAACAAAGTCAAGGCCGAAAACGACCAGAGTCCATAAAGAAACAACTAATAGTACACGTACCAAAGAATAAAAGAGACACTACAGTAATAAAGTCAAAGCACATCAGGAATTTCAAATTGAGCAAGTCGGTGCCGAAGCAAATATTATCATAGTATCAACGTGTCGAAGGCATAGAGATAACAAAATTCATATATTCACGATGCCAAAAATTCAGGGAATCAATGTCAATAAAATCACGTCGTGGTAGCCAAGGAACCTAAACATGTCAGAATCGAGCAGTGATAATCAAGCAACGAAAAATACGAATTGAACTAGTCTAAAGAAATCACGAGCATTCAAGCATAATCAAATGACCGAACTAAAAAATCATCAAACAAATTCAAAAATTTATTCGAACGTAAATTTAGGGAATCAATCCTTATTTAAAACCCAATCATCACTAGCATAAAAAATCAATCGAGTTCAGGCAAGCTAACCAATAAAGAAAAAAAGAATAAATCACATACCATTTTAGTCAAACTCGATCAAATTGGAGAAGCCGTGTGCAAAGTGAAGAATCAATCGTTTAAGCAATCACGAGAATATCCACTCGATCGATCAACAAAGTCGGTTTCTTCAATTTATCAAAAGCCCTAATTTTCGAGCAAAGGAGAAGAGGAACGAACGAGTAAAGAAACAAGACAGTCATTATCATAAACGCAAAGGAACGGGCTGAATCATATAAAAAGAAAAAAGGGAAATTTTTGTTTGGGCCGGTTTTCTAGTGGCCTTTAATTTAATTTAGGGTTTATTGTTTTAAATTGTTTTTAAATTTGTATTTTTCTTTTAAACAGTTGTAAAGTCTAGTCGTGTGATTAGGGGACGAACTATGGTGGTGTAGTTCGAGAATTCGCAACTCAATGGCCAAGTTGTGGTAGGGTTTTGAGCGTAGAGTTTGGTTAGTCGATAGCGGCTGTCGTGAGTTTACATGTGTAAGCGTTTGACTACTTAATTTCTAGTAGAAACCTTGGGGGCAACACGCAGTTAGGGTTTTTCTGAAGCTGGGTAAATCTGTGTTGTTCTTTTTATTATTCTGCTATTATCTGTGCTGCTATTATTCTACGATTTCTATGTTGCAATTATTTTATATACTTTTGCATTAAATTTTAATAATTCATAGTATCACCTTATTCACCCCCATCTAGGGTGAAATCGATCCTACAAGTGGTATTAGAGCTAGGAACAGAAGTCAATTTTTGTTTTTGAAAAAAAATTGATTTTTCAAAAACCAATTTTTGTTTTAAAAAATTTGAGTTTTTAAAATGGCTTCTTTTAATAATGCTTTTGCTGAGGATTAGTCCATAGTTAGACCACCAATGTTCAATGGTAAATGTGCTTGCTGGAAAAACAGAATGGAAATTTTTCAGAAAACCATTAATGCTTGGAACATAGTTGAGACAGGTTATAGAGCACCAACTATAGTGGTAGATAATCAGGAAATAGATAAACCGATGGATCAATGGACCAATCTAGAAAATAAACTACAGAATGCTAACGCTAAAGCTATGGATTCTATTATCTGTTCATTTGATCAAATTAAATTTAATCGTATCTCACATTCTCTAACTACGCAGGAAATCTGGCACACACTAGAAGTGACTGTAACAACCAGGTATTTTCAACCATTCGGATCCATTATAAGTGTATAGGTAGACACTCATGCCGGAATTGAATTGCTCAAAATACCGCGTTGTAAATAAAAATTTGACAAATCTTAGAATATACAGTAAATAAAATCACAGATCACAGACATAGAGTATTTAATAATGCAGCGGAAGTAAAAGAAATAGTAGTTCATGAAGCTACTATATAAATATATCAGAGTTAAATAAAATACATCAGAAGAAAATAAAGTACAATAGAAGTCTCAAGATGACAACCAAGTACAAACTGAATAGAATAACAGAACTGGAATAGATAAGACTAGATGAGCAGATAAACTAGCGATTCCAATCTCCAGAAGTGGAATCCAAATCTGTAAATAACTCAGGCTGACCCGAGCGTAAATAAAAATACAAACACTCGAGACAGGACATACATACTTATACAATGTAAACCAAATCAAGTGAACTGTAGTAAAGGTACAAGTAACTTAAAGGATGCTTGGGACCGCCCATCCTCTAAGGATCCGTTAAACTATTTATTATATAGTAATATACGATATATGCAATAGTGTCTAATCAGTAAAGTATAATCGTATGGAAAATAGCGTTAAGGGGATGGTGAACCTTAACGCAGTCGGATCTTTAAAACCAAAATCGTAGTGGGCTCGATATAAGGATATGATACGGCACGCGAGGCAATGCCAGGGTGGATACACCGTTTGCACTCCCGGACCAGTGGTGACGGCAAGCCAGCAGCTTTCGCCCACCTCGAACAATACTCTCGAATCAAAGTGGCGCCATCGAATCGAATCACAAAAATAATAGAATGGTTTCCGATGGAGCATGCTCGATGAAAGGGTGTGACCCTTTATGTAGCCCGGTATATCTCCTGTTTTAGTCATATATGCCAACTCACGGGAGTTGGGTCCACGTAATATACCTCGAGAACGTCGCCACCATCCTACTTCATTCTGGAATCTCCACCGCGTACACAGTTGTTAAAGTGGTTTTCGGTATTGGCCGGCTATAAGACAATATCCGATCTCGGTCTCTTTAGCAACCAATCGTTATTATAACCCATGGATATTTATGTCAAAATAATTTATACTTTCAAAACCAAACTAGCATATCCATTTCAAAATCATATAATTTCTTTCAAAATAGTATATACCTTCAGAACCAAAATATCATACTCATTTCAAAACCATATCACAATAGTATCATTTCCATTTCAAAGATAATTCAATAATATATCATTTAAATAAAACCCAAATTTTCAAATCACTGAATATTTCCTTCAATTTATTAAACTTGAAATATTCCTTTAAATTATCATAGCATTTTTGGAATGTGATACTTTCCACTTTACCATTTTATATAATCAAAGTATTTATATACTTACAAATTTAACATGGTCATTTTATCATAGCCTTATAGTTAAATAAAATTTGTTACTGTAATATCCAATTTAAAGCTGAAATTCTTATGTTAAGTTAAAAGTGCCTTAATAACTTACATTATTATTTCAATAAAGAAACTTTATTATTTTAATCATTTAAAATATGTCATTTACATTAATTAAAAGTTGCATATAAAATGTACATTATCAACTTACATTTTATTATTACAGTAAGGAACATTTATCATTTTAATCAATTTAAAATACACCATTTCATTAATTAAAACTTACATGTCAAATGTACGTTTTAACTTACATTTATTACAATAAAGAGAATTTATCATTTTAATCAATATTACACTAATTAAAACTTACATTATCAAATGTACGTTTTAATTTACATTTCTATTACAGTAAAGAGCACTTATCATTTAATCAATACTACACTAATTAAAACTTACATTATCAAATGTACGTTTTAATTTACTTTCTATTATAGTAAAGAGCACTTATCTTTTAATCAATATTACACTAATTAAAAGTTACATTATTAAATGTACGTTTTAATTTACATTTCTATTGTTGTAAAGAGAATTTATCATTTAATCAATATTACATTAATTAAAACATTACATGTTTCTTGCATTAATTAAAAACTCTACACGTTTCTTTCATTAATTAGGACTTTACACATTTCTTTCATAAATTAAAACTTTACATGTTTCTTGCATTAATTAAAAACTTTACACATTTCTTCCATTAATTAGGACTTTACACATTTCTTTCATAAATTAAAAATTTACATGTTTCTTGCGTTAATTAAAAACTTTACACGTTTCTTTCATTAATTAGGACTTTACACATTTCTTTCATAAATTAAATCTTTACACGTTTCTTTCATTAATTAAAGACTTATACTTTTCTTTCATTATTAAGTTGTTTATTATATCCCAAATCTTTAAATTACAAATTTCAAACCAAATAAAGATTTTTTTTCATTACAATTAAAAACCAAAATCAACTTATAAAATTTTAACTTATAGAAAACCAATATCTCTTTATATTCTAAATCTTTAAATCAAATTTTTATTTAAATTTCCATATATTTATAAATTCAAAATACTTAATAATTTTAGAAAACTATTATAAAATTTTATCCATGGGACTGTATAAAATTTTCTAACCTAGTCAAGTGATATGTTAACCCCGTTTAGTCAACGAGTTAAGGCCTGGGCCGATTCACGACTTTAGGTCCTTAACGGTTCAGGAGAGATATACGACTTAAGAAGGATTGCGACTTAACTGACACACGACTCATCAAGGTCATCGACTCAATGACCCAAAATGATTACCGACCTAACGACTTAATTAGTTACCGACTCAACAACTTACGGAGTTGTGCGAGTCAAGGAATTGTGCGACTTATGACCTACTTTAGGTCGTCAGCGACTCAAGCAAGAAAACAAGAAACCACATCCAGTTAACTCTTGCGCGTCTTAGGACTTGTTATTTGAAATAGATTAGCTTGTCAGTTGAGCCACGACTCACGACTCAGCATGACTCGTCTACGACCTAAAGCCACTGAGTCGTAGTCCGCTGCCACAATGCTTATGTCAAAGGGAATTGACTCGTGGGCGACTTAGGACTTGTAATTCTGAAGAGCGAACCATTGAGAAACCAAGGGCTTGATCAGATAAGTCGGCCATGACCTCTTAACTCGTGGACGAGTTAGTACTTGTACTATATCCAGAAGACCGAAGGCGCTCTGACACCAAGCTTGGACTCAACCAGTTGAGTCGCCCACGACCCAACTTAACTCGGCCACGAGTCACCATTAGTCGAACACGACTTACGATCCAAGGGGGAGATTTTCCTATAAATACCAACCTACCTCAAGCATGAAAGGGACTTTTGATCATTTTTTCTTCGAGACATTGAGACTCTACTATCTTCAAGACAATCTACACTCCATCACTTCAGGCACACACAAGACACTTAGATCAACTTCACACAGAGATTCGACGCATTCAATCATGAATTCGAAGAACTTTGTTACATCGAAGTTTTCTCTAGCTACTTGTCTTTTGAATTGAGTTAAATTGTACTTGAGAGAAGTTGTAACGAGTTGTAATCAAATCAGTAATAAGCAAAGATTGAAGTGGACGTAGGCTTGATTATAAGCTGAACCACTATAAACTCTGTGTTCTTTTGTTGCATTTTCTATTACTTACTGCTTTTTCCGATTCCCGTATTCACGGGTGGTGCTTTCACATTGTCACTACACACACCAAGGTGTTAGCGTCAGATTTTCACGTTAACATTTTTGGTGCTTTCACTGAGAAAGTCGATCTTAAGACATTTCCATCATTGCTTCACCAAACTTTGAGGAAAGAATCTCCATTAAGACCAGAAGTCTAACAGAAATTATGGCTCCTGGAAGGAAACGTAGATCTGCTAGACCCGACGATGTTCAAGAGAACACCGCTACTTCTCCTCCTCTGAGTCAGACAACTCCAACTGTGGGAGTTACGCGAGCAGAATTGGACGCCGTAGTTTTGGGATTGAATCAACAGTTAAATGCTCAGAATGCACAGTTGGGGGCTCAGAATGCTCAGAACACCTTGATCTTGAATAAGCTAAATGATTTGCTCGAGGCTAATCGTCAGCCAGCAAATAGAGAAGGGAACTATGCTGATAGAGCTCAAGATGTTGGAGGAAATACTTCTCAAAGGGCGGCAAGCCCTGTTGAAAGGCCACTTCCTCAGGATGGAGGATCGGGACCTCAACCGACCCTTCGTGAACGACTATCAAGGAAAAACTCTGAAAGGGTGGCTGATGTTTGCCCCGCAGGGCAATTGGATGATGAGGAGTATTTTTCAGGTATGGTCCGTCAAATCATGAAGGAAAGTATGCGGAAAGATGAAGATGAGAAAGAGTAGGGTTTTGCTCCAAGCAAAACACCATTCACCAGAAGGATTCTGAAAGCTGAATTCCCGAGAAAGTTTGTTCCGCCCACTATTCCAGCTTATAAAGGAACAAGTGATCCTAATGAATTTCTGTATAAGTACGACTAGCATATGACTGGCGCTAGGGCATCCGATGAGATTAAGTGCCGATATTTCCCGGTGTATCTGGAAGGGGTAGCTCTATTATGGTTTACCAAGCTGGCAGTTGGGTCCATTGATCAGTTCTCCGACTTGTGACGACCGCCCATGACTCCCGCACCAAAACAAGAAAATAGTGCGCTGAAATGCGTGCCAGGCAGCCATGGACAATGGTCAGGGTAAAATAAAACAGAAACTCTATCGCATAACTCACAGCGCATGGATAAAATACAATAGAGAAATATAATATAGTGAAGCTCCATAGAACAGAACATCATCATATAAGCATCATAGTGGTTTGATACAATCATCCAATCAAATCATACATCAAAGCCTCACTACATAGCACTCAGAATATATACAAACAGCGGAACACCCAGTACATATAATAAGAAAACTAATATGCAAAGCCTCCTGCTCGTCTTCGTCATCATCATCGTAGATCTCCAAGAACAGCACCTGTCACCTGCTACCTAGTCTGCCCATCCCAACATGGATGAACATCCCAAGGTAATAAGAGGAGACATAAAACCTTGAGTCAGACAAAGTCTTAGTGAGCAGTAAATAAACTATCAAACATATCAAAAGAGCATAAGGGATAAAAGGAATAGGAACCAAACCATCCCACTCCACCTCTTTCTACAGTGATAGCCTCAGACACACACTAAGGAGAAGCAAGCATAACATAGCAGGTAATTAAAGTAGAGCAATAATCACTCGAGTCAAGGACGATGTTTTCCAAATACAAACCCCCAAGGCCTAAACCAAGATCAGATAAGCACCCAGAAAACACCGCTCTTGAGACCGAATGATAATACAACCAAACATCCATGACTCTGGCTATCACTGTTATCATTGCCTTGATATCACCGTTAGTTGAATGACCACCTGTCAAGGGCTAATGGTAACCCCGGTTTTAGACATAACTCCGCACGTCATCGTGACCCGTGCCTAAGCCGAACGCATCAGCCCAGAGTACTAGCACGTCATCGTGACCCGTGCTTGGAACATCATCGTGACCCGTTCCAACGTACCCTTGCTTTGAGTATGCTAGAACCTTCAACAACGATGAGATCTTAGCCTCCTAGCCATCCTCCTTCACGACTATTTCCATACTAGCTCGAGCGCCTCTCAAGCTAACCATTATCCACACCAACCCGGACCGCATCACCGAGTTATAACTTCGCACGTCGTCATGACCCGTGCTTGGAACGTCATCGTGACCCGTCCCATCTCAACATATGTCTTGCCTTATCATATCATAGCAAAGTCTCTCATCTTGGAACGACATCATGACCCATCCCATTTCAACATATACCTTGCCTCATCACACCGTAGCAAAGTCCCATCTCAATATCATGCTTTGCCTTCTCACATCACGGCAAGATCCCACATCCTCGAATCCGTCCATACGAGCTTCCACTTCCGCTTCATATGCTACAGGCAGCTTTCACCATTCAAGAGCCTTTCCACTTAGCTTTTGAATCATCTTCAACCATCTTGTTCCAAATTAACTACAAGCTAACTTGAAACAATCAAATCAATCATGCATTCAAACAATCAATCATTCAAACAAGATCTAATAAGCAATATCAACTATAATGGCAATTTCGTAAATAAATGAGCATAAGTCTAACATACATGAAATCATGGTTTTAAGCATAGATCTATCAAATATAAAACATGGGTTTTGTCTCTAATACTTGTTAAATGAACTTGCATAGGTAAACATCTTCAAAAATAATAGATCTACACTTGGATCTAAGAAAAATGCACAAAATCACTATCTACAACACTCCAACAAACCACCAATCCAATATACTCCTTTGGATCCGCGTGAGAGATAACTACCACTCACCAAATCACCCAAACACTTCAGATCTGGACAGCGAAGAACAAGGCTCGATCCGGCAATATCTCGCTTCAATCGATGAAATCTAGCTCCAACGGATGAAGATCTTCAACTTTGGCTCTTGGATCTTCAATCTCGATCTTCGATCTTGGATGGATGTTAGCACTTGATTGAAATGGAGAAAAGAAGGTGAAGAAATGTTGTAGTCGAGTTCCCAAAATGGCAGCACTTCGTCGCTTCAAAAACCGGTGCCAAAAAGTGAGCCAAACCCCTCTATTTATAGGCTGAATTACCCTTAGGTCGTCGCCCCTTAGGTCGGTCACGACCTATCTATGAGTCGTCCACGACTCATCAGATCCCTACGACCCACGACCTAAAACACTGCCGATC
Organism: Allium cepa; assembly: GCA_030765085.1. Classification (NCBI taxonomy): domain Eukaryota; kingdom Viridiplantae; phylum Streptophyta; class Magnoliopsida; order Asparagales; family Amaryllidaceae; genus Allium; species Allium cepa. The sequence goes on along the minus strand of CM060943.1, from coordinate 52,763,151 downwards.
TAACCCTTAAGCGACCTAACAACCCAGGGTCACACGAGACACGACTCATCGACCTAACGCCTTAACATACCCCACGGCTTAGCCTAGTGCCGACCTAATATCTCCGACCTAACTTAGGTCGTTTACGACCTAACGTCCCAACGATGCCGACCTAACTCCTATCCAATGCTAACTCTAAGTCGCGAATGACTCAAGTCCTGCCGACTCAACACACAACCTAGGTCATGCACACGACCTAAAACACACACGACTCATCACTGATACGACCTAAATGGTACGCGACTTAACGCTACACAAGGTCACACGACCTAGCAGATCCAACGGCCCTAAAACACCCGCGACCTAACTCACTGCCGACCCAAACGACTTAGCCTTATGGCCGACCTAAGCCCTAGCCGACTCAACAGTGCCATACGACCTATCATAACCATAAGTCGTTCACGACTTATCTCCCACACGACCTAACCCCTTAGGTCGTTCCACAGGCCTAAACCACTATCCTATGAGTCGTTAACCACTGAATCGGCCCAAACCTTAACTCGGCAACCTTTTAGGTCGTTAGCTCCTAAGTCAAACACCCCTATGACCCATTCACTCCTTGAGTCGGTCATGTTATGAGTCGGCTACTCCCATGACTCGGCCATACCTTAAGTCGGCAACTGCTATGACGTTCTAACCCTTAAGTCGTTACTCCTATGGGTCGGTCATTCCTATAGGTCGCTCTACCGACCTATCTACCTTAGGTCGCTCTCCCGACCTATCTACCTTAGGTCGCTCTACACCAAACTCGGTCATCTCTTAACTCGTGCACGACCTATCACTTGCACCACACGACTTAAGCTAGAGACAACATAAACAACACTAACGACCTGTAAATTCCACGACTTATCGACACGTAAAATACGGGTCGTTACATTCTCTCCCCCTTAGGAATTTCGCCCACGAAATTCCAAGCAATCAACAGCAATCAAAATTATTCCGCATGCCTATCATCCATAGCAATCAACAAACCATGCATCCAATTCTAGCCTAGCATGCAGAATTCTAAGACTTAGAACAAGCTACAAATTCATGAGATGTCACGACACTTTAGGGTCATACCTCGAAGAGTTCGGGATGAGCTGCCTTCATCCTCTCTTCCTCCTCCCACGTACAGTCGTTAACATCATCACTCCATTGTACCTTGAGCAACGTAATCGTCTTCCTCCTAAGCTGTTTCATATCGGTTTCAACAATACGAAGCGGCTTACGAGGTCTTCTAACCACTGGATCAACCTCTAAATCTTCACAGCTATCAGCAGAAACCACAGTACTTGGGTCAAGCACACACTTCCATAGATACGATACATGAAAAACATTGTGCACACCCGCCATCTTTTCCGGTAACTCCAATCTATACGCGAGCTTTCCAATTCGCTCGATAATCGGGAATGGTCCAACAAATCTCGGAGTCAATTTTCCTTTCTTCCCGAATCTAATAACACTCTTCAACGGAGAAATCTTCACAAAAACCATATCATCCACGTCGAACTCCAAATCCTTACGACGATTATCAGCATAACTCTTCTGACGATCTTGGGCTGCCTTCATTCGTTGCCGAATGATCTCTGTACAATCCGAAGTCTGTCGAATCATTTCTGGCCCAAGTATCAGCTTTTCTCCAGTTTCCAACCAACATGTCGGAGAGTTACACGGTCTTCCATATAATGCCTCATATGGTGCCATACCAATGCTCGACTGATAACTGTTATTATAAGCAAATTCCACCAAATGAAGGTGATCTTCCCATGATCCCCCGAAGTCCAAAACACATGCTCTAAGAAGATCTTCCAAAACTCGGTTGACTCTCTCAGTCTGACCATCTGTTTGAGGGTGATAAGCTGTACTTAAACACAACTCGGTTCCCAAAACTTCCTGGAAGCTCTTCCAAAATCCACTAGTGAACAATGGGTCTCGATCGCTCACTATACTCTTCGGAACACCATGGAATCGAACTATCCACCTAACATAAAGCTCAGCCAACTTCGATGCAGTCCTAGTTGATCGAACAGGAATGAACCTTGCACTCTTGGTCAAACGATCTACTATGACCCAAATCCCTTCATTCCCTGCCTTAGTTCTAGGTAGACCATCGATAAAATCCATCGACACTTGTTCCCACTTCCATGTAGGAACCTCTAATGGCTGAAGTAATCCACTGGGCTTCTTCTGCTCAGCTTTTACCAACTGGCAGTTCATACACTTGGAAATAAAACTTCCAACATCCTTCTTCATACCTTCCCAGTAGTAAGCTCTCTTCATATCCCGATACATCTTATTTCCACCTGGATGAATTGTCAACTTCGAGCGATGACTTTCCCTCAGAACTTCATCTCTCAATCCGTCTACATCGGGAACAACCAATCGTCCTTGCCTCCGAAGCCAACCCTCTCGATCGACCTCGAATCCTTTATCCTTCTCTGGGTCCAATTCAGATTCCAAATCACGGATAATCTTGACAAGATTATCGTCTCGCCTTTGGCTCTCACCAATTCTTTCTACAAGAGTAGGTCTTATCGATAAGTTTGCCAACATCTCAGGTTCCAATTCACATCTAGGCCTGAAATCAAATCTAGCCAAATACTCAAGACTCTTCCATTCTGAAAACATGGCTCCCAAACCTGCATGTCTTCGACTTAACGCATCTGCCACTGCGTTACCTTTTCCCGGAGTATAGGCTATACCAAAATCATAAGATGCTAGAAACTCTAGCCACCGTTGCTGTCGAAGTTTCAAATCCTTTTGGGAGAACAGATACTTCAACGACTTATGATCCGTAAACAGCTCGAATCGAACTCCCAATAGATAACGTCTCCATATCTTCAGAGCAAAAACAATCGCCGCTAACTCCAAATCATGAGTCGGATAATTCCTTTCATGCGGCTTCAGTTGTCGACTAGCATACACAACAACTTTATCCTTCTGCATTAGCACTGCTCCAAGTCCAGTACCACATGCATCGGTGTAAACCACCATCTCATCATTCCCACTTGGAATAATCAAAACAGGAGCACTCGTCAGTCGCTCTTTCAGGATTACGAAAGCTTGCTCACACTTATCATCCCATCTGAACACTTGGTTCTTCTTCGTCAATCCTGTCAACGGTGCAGCTATCTTGGAAAAGTCTTTGATAAACCGTCGATAATATCCTGCTAATCCAAGAAAACTTCTCACATCAGAGGCATTCTTAGGTCTAACCCAATCCTGGATTGCTGCCACCTTAGCGGGGTCAACCGCTATTCCATTTCCAGAGATAACATGGCCTAAGAACCTCACTTCACTCTTCCAGAAGTGACACTTCGAAAACTTAGCCTTCAGCTGATGTTTCCGCAAGATTTCCAAAACAATCCACAAGTGCGTCTTGTGCTCTTCCTCAGTTCTGGAATAAACCAAAATATCATCCACGAACACAAGCACGAACTTATTCAACTGATCTCTGAATACCCTATTCATAAGATCCACAAAATATGCTGGTGCGTTAGTCAATCCAAACGGTATTACCAGCCACTCATAAAACCCGGATGGTGTCCTGAAAGCAGTCTTCGGCACACTATCCTTCGCCACTCTCAACTGGTGAAATCCCGTTCCCAAATCCATCTGAGAAAACACCTTAGCCTCGTGGAGCTGATCAAACAAGTCATCTATTCTCGGCAATGGATACTTGTTCTTCTTAGTCACCTTATTCAGCTCACGATAATCCACACACAACCTCAACGATCCATCCGCTTTGGTTGCGAACACAACTGGTGCACCCCATTCGGACACACTCCTCCGAATGAATCCTTTCCGTAAAAGGTCATCAACTTGCACCTTCAGCTCTTGCTGCTCCCTCGGTGCCATCCGCCTAAGAGGCATCACAACAGGTCTGGCTCCATCAACTAGATCGATACGAAACTCGATCTCCCTATGCGGCGGTAACCCTTTGACTTCGTCAAAGACATCCTCAAATCCATTCACAATAGGCACCGATGACAGTCCATCCCGTGGAACAACCATCGAATACATGAAGCTCATGAAGACGCCTTCCTCATGCTTACATCGTATCACAACCTTTCGCCCTTCCACATTCCCGACTGTCACCTCCAGCCTCTCACAATCAATCCTTGCCGCATACTTCCTAAGCCAGTCCATACCCAAAATAATTCCGAACCCCGCAAAGTTCAGAACAAAGCAATCACAAACAAACGAGCAATCATGACTCGACACAACTAGACCACGGCATATCATACACAAACATGACGAACCCCCAACTGGATTAGTCACAACCAATGGCCTATCAACAATATCCGGTTTCAAACCTAACCGGCCTACCAAATCATCACAAACAAAAGAATGCGACGCTCCAGTATCAAACAACACTCTAACTGGAACACCACAAATGGAAAGAGTACCTTGAACCACCACACTCTTCCCCTTCTCTTCAGCAGTAGGAGCTTTCGAAGACGATGGAACAACCCCCAAAGCATAGGCTTGCACAACCTGCCTATCTTTCCTCGGTTCTGGACAGTCCTTCTTGATATGTCCCAGCTTATCACAGTTGTGGCACTTCAACTGCACCTTTGGATTCTTGCAATCCCGGGAGAGATGACCCTTCTGTCGGCAGTTGTAGCAGGTCACTTCGCCTCTCGGCTTCTTCTGACCATCCTTACCTTTCTGTTGCTGCTGCTTCCTCTTCTTGTTGCCACTCTGCTGTGGTTTAGATCCTTCCCTGGTTACAGCAACAACAGAACTTTCCTTAGGAAACAAACTCTCATGCCTAAGGGCTTTCTCCACAAGCTTCTCAAATGGATCGTCCAAATGATCCACTAACTGCCTCCCAAGATAAGCATCCAGACCAGTCACAAACTTTTCATTCTTCTGATAGGGAGAATCAATGTACGATCTGGCATACTTAGACAAAGCTTCAAACTCCGAAATATACTCAAGAACAGGTCTCCCACCTTGCTTGAGCTCCACAAACCTTTTAAACAAGACAGATTTCTGAGCCGTAGAGATGAACTTGGCTTCAAATCTAACTTGGAATTGCTCCCAAGTAATCTCTTCTTCTGGAGTATCGATGGTGATAGAATTCCACCAATCAGCAGCTCTTCCCTGAAGCTGTCTCGATGCAAGCTTTCTCTTAGTTGCATCCTCAATCCCTAAGTCACCAAAGATCCTTCGACATGCATCAATCCATCTCTGCACTTCAATAGTAGATTCCGTCCCCAAGAAAGCTTTTCCTCCAAGAGAAATATAATCCTTGCAAAGCTTGGCAAAATCTACCGGTCTTGGAGCTTGGACTTGAACTCCCACATCCACAGATGATCCTGAAGCTGGTATCCTCCTCATGATTGAAGTCATCATGGCCTCAAACATAGGAGCATAATCAACAGCCTCCCTAGCAGCACGGCTATCCCTCGCAGCTTGTCTCTCACTTCTGCTCATCCTTAATATCTGTAAAAAGGAATGATTAGAACACCTTAAGAAGCAACTGCATAAGGAGTTCAAATCCTTCTAAACTACTATATATTATATATAGTAATCATCCATCAAATTACAATTACGTCTCTCATACGTAGTTACGTCAGCGAGCGTTGGCTAAAATCGATTAACCAAAGCTCTGATACCAAATGTGACGACCGCCCATGACTCCCGCACCAAAACAAGAAAATAGTGCGCTGAAATGCATGCCAGGCAGCCATGGACGATGGTCAGGGTAAAATAAAACAGAAACTCTATCGCATAACTCACAGCGCATGGATAAAATACAATAGAGAAATATAATATAGTGAAGCTCCATAGAACAGAACATCATCATATAAGCATCATAGTGGTTTGATACAATCATCCAATCAAATCATACATCAAAGCCTCACTACATAGCACTCAGAATATATACAAACAGCGGAACACCCAGTACATATAATAAGAAAACTAATATGCAAAGCCTCCTGCTCGTCTTCGTCATCATCATCGTAGATCTCCAAGAACAGCACCTGTCACCTGCTACCTAGTCTGCCCATCCCAACATGGATGAACAGCCCAAGGTAATAAGAGGAGACATAAAACCTTGAGTCAGACGAAGTCTTAGTGAGCAGTAAATTAACTATCAAACATATCAAAAGAGCATAAGGGATAAAAGGAATAGGAACCAAACCATCCCACTCCACCTCTTTCTACAGTGATAGCCCCAGACACACACTAAGGAGAAGCAAGCATAACATAGCAGGTAATTAAAGTAGAGCAATAATCACTCGAGTCAAGGACGATGTTTTCCAAATACAAACCCCCAAGGCCTAAACCAAGATCAGATAAGCACCCAGAAAACACCGCTCTTGAGACCGAATGATAATACAACCAAACATCCATGACTCTGGCTATCACTATTATCATTGCCTTGATATCACCGTTAGTTGAATGACCACCTGTCAAGGGCTAATGGTAACCCCGGTTTTAGACATAACTCCGCACGTCATCGTGACCCGTGCCTAAGCCGAACGCATCAGCCCAGAGTACTAGCACGTCATCGTGACCCGTGCTTGGAACGTCATCGTGACCCGTTCCAACGTACCCTTGCTTTGAGTATGCTAGAACCTTCAACAACGATGAGATCTTAGCCTCCTAGCCATCCTCCTTGACGACTATTTCCATACTAGCTCAAGCGCCTCTCAAGCTAACCATTATCCACACCAACCCGGACCGCATCACCGAGTTATAACTTCGCACGTCGTCATGACCCGTGCTTGGAACGTCATCGTGACCCGTCCCATCTCAACATATGTCTTGCCTTATCATATCATAGCAAAGTCTCTCATCTTAGAACGTCATCATGACCCGTCCCATTTCAACATATACCTTGCCTAATCACACCGTAGCAAAGTCCCATCTCAATATCATGCTTTGCCTTCTCACATCACGGCAAGATCCCACATCCTCGAATCCGTCCATATGAGCTTCCACTTCCGCTTCATATGCTACAGGCAGCTTTCACCATTCAAGAGCCTTTCCACTTAGCTTTTGAATCATCTTCAACCATCTTGTTCCAAATTAACTACAAGCTAACTTGAAACAATCAAATCAATCATGCATTCAAACAATCAATCATTCAAACAAGATCTAATAAGCAATATCAACTATAATGGCAATTTCGTAAATAAATGAGCATAAGTCTAACATACATGAAATCATGGTTTTAAGCATAGATCTATCAAATATAAAACATGGGTTTTGTCTCTAATACTTGTTAAATGAACTTGCATAGGTAAACATCTTCAAAAATAATAGATCTACACTTGGATCTAAGAAAAATGCACAAAATCACTATCTACAACACTCCAACAAACCACCAATCCAATATACTCCTTTGGATCCGCGTGAGAGATAACTACCACTCACCAAATCACCCAAACACTTCAGATCTGGACAGCGAAGAACAAGGCTCGATCCGGCAATATCTCGCTTCAATCGATGAAATCTAGCTCCAACGGATGAAGATCTTCAACTTTGGCTCTTGGATCTTCAATCTCGATCTTCGATCTTGGATGGATGTTAGCACTTGATTGAAATGGAGAAAAGAAGGTGAAGAAATGTTGTAGTCGAGTTCCCAAAATGGCAGCACTTCGTCGCTTCAAAAACCGGTGCCAAAAAGTGAGCCAAACCCCTCTATTTATAGGCTGAATTACCCTTAGGTCGTCGCCCCTTAGGTCGGTCACGACCTATCTATGAGTCGTCCACGACTCATCAGATCCCTACGACCCACGACCTAAAACACTGCCGATCTAACCCTTAAGCGACCTAACAACCCAGGGTCACACGAGACACGACTCATCAACCTAACGCCTTAACATACCCCACGGCTTAGCCTAGTGCCGACCTAATATCTCCGACCTAACTTAGGTCGTTTACGACCTAACGTCTCAACGATGCCGACCTAACTCCTATCCAATGCTAACTCTAAGTCGCGAACGATTCAAGTCCTGCCGACTCAACACACAACCTAGGTCATGCACACGACCTAAGACACACACGACTCATCACTGATACGACCTAAATGGTACGCGACTTAACGCTACACAAGGTCACACGACCTAGCAGATCCAACGGCCCTAAAACACCCGCGACCTAACTCACTGCCGACCCAAACGACTTAGCCTTATGGCCGACCTAAGCCCTAGCCGACTCAACAGTGCCATACGACCTATCATAACCATAAGTCGTTCACGACTTATCTCCCACACGACCTAACCCCTTAGGTCGTTCCACAGGCCTAAACCACTATCCTATGAGTCGTTAACCACTGAATCGGCCCAAACCTTAACTCGGCAACCTTTTAGGTCGTTAGCTCCTAAGTCAAACACCCCTATGACCCATTCACTCCTTGAGTCGGTCATGTTATGAGTCGGCTACTCCCATGACTCGGCCATACCTTAAGTCGGCAACTGCTATGACGTTCTAACCCTTAAGTCGTTACTCCTATGGGTCGGTCATTCCTATAGGTCGCTCTACCGACCTATCTACCTTAGGTCGCTCTCCCGACCTATCTACCTTAGGTCGCTCTACACCAAACTCGGTCATCTCTTAACTCGTGCACGACCTATCACTTGCACCACACGACTTAAGCTAGAGACAACATAAACAACACTAACGACCTGTAAATTCCACGATTTATCGACACGTAAAATACGGGTCGTTACACGACTTAACCAGGAAATTCAAAGAGCAGTTTCGATTATATGCCTCTAAAGCGAAGGATATAATGTCATTGTCAAGTCTGGAGCAAAACCCAGGAGAATCCATCAAATCATTTTTGAACTGTTTTAACATAGCTTTGGCTGAGGTAGATAATGCAGAGCCACGCATGGTCCTCACATACCTGATGAAGCAATTGATAAATCGAGTGAGTTTGGAAAATGGTTGAAAATGAAAGAACCAAATTCACTAGATAAATTCTATAAGAAAGCTGATGTGTTCATACGCTTGGAAAGCCTACCAGCACCGGCTAAGGTGGCACCGGCAGAAGTTAGGAACAATAATGCCACCCCGGATAAGAAAGAATCCAACGCTCAGAAAAGGGGAAATGACGGCGGGAAGAAACAGGGAGATGCAAAGAAAGGCCGACTTTTCAACTTCACACCCTTGACTGATACCCCTGAAAAAATCTTCTTTGCAACCAAGGATAACATTAATTATCCTACACCCCCCAAGATGAGGGTTGGAAGTAAGATGGAAAAGAGTGGAAGATTCTGCCGGTTTCACAATCAACCCGGCCATGACACCAACGAATGCCGACACTTGAAAGAAGTAATTGAGCAACTGTTGAAAGAGAACAAGCTCTAACAGTATGTTAAAAGGAATAGGAACATTGAAACCTCACCGATTCAAAGGCAACAAGTTCCCGCTCACCATCCAGGCTCGAGTGAGAAGGCCATAGAACATGAGACAGAGAGGCCTGTCATTAATGTGATAACTGGAGGCCCTCACCCAGCAGGCAGGAGCTGGGGTGAAGTGGAAAGGTATGCTCGTGCATTAAAGCATGCACTTGCAGAGGAAAGTGTTTTTGTGTTAAAAGATGCTGCACCGATGAAACAACAGAAGACTTTTCCCGATGATATCATATTCAGCGCCAGGGATTCTATGGGTATTGAGGCCCCTACCATAGATCCCCTGGTCATTTCTGCCGGCATTGGGCCGGCCACTGTGAGAAGGGTTCTGGTCAACTGCGGAGCTCCATGTAATATCCTTTTCAAGAAAACTTTTGACCAAATGAAAATACCAATGGCCGACGTTCAAGCTTCATCATTGAAAATTGCTGGCTTTGCTGGAGAGCCAAAGCAGCCGATTGGGACTATAGACTTGATTGTAGAGCTTGGAAAGGGACCAAGAAAAGTGGCTCGAAAGCATACCTTTATAATTGTTGAAGAATTTTTTGCTTATAACGCTTTTTTAGGCCGACCGACCCTGGCTGCATTCAAAGCTGTTCTCGCCCCATGGTGTCTGACCATAAAATTTCCCACTGACAATGGAGTCGGGGTAGTTAAAGGAGATCAAAATGCGGGGCGGGAGTGCTATCTTACAGAGCTACGAGAAGCGAAGAAGAGAGAAATGGGAAAAGATGCGGCGCCTCCGGTCCGCATCAGAGAACAAACCTTGTAGCAACAACAAGGTGGACCCTGCACTGGCGAACATAGCGGCGCCCGAAGAGAGATGGATCCAAGAAAAGCCAGTGCAGGGGAGAATAGAGTAGTACCGGTAGAGGTAACAGTGCCGGTACCTGTTGACTCAAAGGACCCAAACAGGTGCTGAATGTGGGCTCACAACTTAACACTACGACTTAGAATATTCGGATTTCATTCTTGAAGGCAAATTTAGATGTATTCGCATGGACTCATGCTGACATGTGCGGAATATCACTAGAGATTGCGGTACACACTCTCAACATTGATCCAAAGTTCACGCCAGTAAAACAGAAAAGAAGAACCCAGGGTCCAGAAAGGTCAGCAGCATTGAAAGAAGAAGTTGACCGGCTCATGGAGAATGGTTTCATCAGAGAATCTGTTTACCCGGATTGGGTCTCAAATCCTGTTCTGGTTAAAAAGGCTAATGGAAAGTGGAGAGTGTGTATTGATTTTACAGATTTAAACAAGGCTTGCCCCAAAACTGCTTCCTGTTACCCAGGATCGATCAGTTGGTGGATGGAACAGCCAGGCATGAGTTGTTATCTTTTATGGGTGCTTACTCCGGATACAACCAGATCATGATGCATGAGCCGGATCAAGAGGACACAAGCTTCATCACGGATGTTGGTCTCTACTGCTACAAGGTCATGCCTTTCGGACTTAAGAATGCGGGAGCGACCTACCAAAGGCTTGTTGATACCATGTTTAAACCGCAAATTGGGAAGACAATGGAAGTTTATGTCGATGATATGCTGGTAAAGTCAAAGAAAGCAGTGAATCACATGGATCATCTGGCGGAGATGTTTGCGGTCCTCTGAAGATACGGAATGAAGCTTAACCCGTTGAAATGTTCATTCGGAGTGGAGTCCGGAAAGTTTTTGGGATTCATTGTGAGCGCTAGGGGCATTGAGGCTAATCCTGCTCAGATCACTGCCTTGAAAGAGGTCAAAGCTCCAAGAACAAAGAAGGAATTGCAAAGTCTTAACGGAAAAGTTGCTGCTTTAAGCCGGTTCATTTCTAAAGCTACTGATAAATGCATTCCATTCTTTGACACTCTGAAGAAAGGAAGAAAAAACTTTGATTGGACTCCTGAATGTCAGAAAGCATTTGATGAGCTGGTTCGTCATATGGAAGTGCCTCCAATACTTTCAAAGCCCGACAATGGTGAAGATCTCTACATATATCTGGCAATATCATCTCACGCTCTCAGTGCAGCATTGGTTCGAGAAGATGCAAGAATCCAGCGGCCAGTCTATTACATTAGTAAAAGATTCACTGGGGCAGAGATGAATTACTCGAAGCTGGAGAAACTCGCCTATTGCCTACTGATTGCATCACGGAAATTGAGGCTGTATTTTCAAGCTCATCCCATCAAAGTCCTCACTGATCAACCTCTGAAGCAAGTCCTGTTTCGCCCTGAGACTTCGGGTCGTCTTTTGAAATGGAATATTGAACTCAGCCAATATGACATCACTTATTGTCCCCGGAGAGCTATCAACGGACAAGCTTTAGCAGACTTCATTGCAGAATGTACAGATAAAGGTGATGGTGAGGAAGAGGAGAGTGATAATGCCCCAATGAGATGGAAATTATATGTTGACGGCGCAAGGAATGACTACTGTTCTGGAGCGGGGGTTGTCCTTGAAACCCCTGAAGGACGATCGTTGTGTTATGCACTGAGACTGGAATTTCCTTCGACAAATAATGAAGCAGAATATGAAGCTCTCATTGCTGGTTTGAGAATCGCTAAAGAACTAAATATCAGAGCATTACAACAAATCTTCAGTGATTCTCAACTTATCGTATGCCAAGTCAAGAAGGAATTCCAAGCTAAAGGAGGGATCTACCCGCTTATTTGTCAAAAGCCTGGGAGCTTCTTGAGGATTTCGATCATTATTCAATCAGCCATATTCCCTAGGAAGAGAACATGAAAGCGGATTCTCTCGCAAAATATTCAAGCACTGGTGAAGCTCAACTATTGGGATTAGTTCCCGTGGAGGTTTATCAGCACCAAGCATAGATAAGATGGATGTTGACTGGATTATGAATGTATCTCAGGAACAAGAATCATGGATGACTCCAATACTGGGTTATCCACTCAAAGGTTCTTTGCCAGAAAGTTCAAGAGAAAGGCATAAGCTTCTAAGGAAAGCCTCCAGATATATAATCCAAGACGGCCGATTGTATAGACGAGGTTTTTCGATGCCATTACTCCGATGTGTGACCAAAGAAGAAGCCAAGACAATTCTAGCCGAAGTGCACGGAGGAGAATGTGGAGACCATACAGGTGGTCAAACTTTAGCAAAGAAAATCCTCTGTTTTGGATATTTTTGGCCAGAAATTAATCGAGATGCTGCTGAATATTCTCGAAAGTGTGACAAATGCCAGTGATTTGCTAAAGTTCCTAGAGCACCTTCTACTGAGCTAACGCAAATGGTCAGTCCATGGCCATTTTCCATCTAGGGAATAGATCTAATCGGACCATTGCCAACTGCCAAATCAGGAATTAAATATGCTATTGTTGCAGTATGGTGTGCCTCAGGAAATAATCACGGACAATGGCACCCAATTTAAAAGCGAGGAATTCCAGGACTTCTACAAACGATTCAAAGTCCAGAAAAGCTTCTCAGCGGTAGCTCATCCACAGGCAAATGGGCAAGTGGAAGTAGTAAACAAAATCATCCGGTCAACCATCAAAAAGCAATTGGAAAAAGCAAAAGGTGGTTGGGTCGATAAGCTACCGCTAGCACTATGGGCATGCAGAACTACTCATAAGACTGCGACTGGGCACACTCCATTTTCATTGGCATACGGATAAGAGGCAATGATTCCAGTAGACACGGAAGTCCCCTCACATAGAGGAATCCATTTCGATCAAGTTGAGAATGAAAAATTACAACTTGAGGCGCTTGACCTCCTTGATGAAAGAAGATAAGAGGCTAAGCTCAGAGTTGCATCCCATCAGCAAAGGATAGCTAGGCATTTCAATTCCAAAGCCCGCCAGCGCAGCTTTGAAGTTGGGGATTTAGTCTTGAAAAGAATTATGACAGCAACAGGAGTGTTTGGGCCAAACTGGGAAGGGCCATATGTCATAGGCAGCAAACTTCTTGATGGCACATTCAAGCTTACAACTGTTGAAGGAGAACCAATCCCGAGAGCCTGGAACAGCAATCACTTGCGTCCATATTTTACTTAAAAGCTTTACTGAAGTGTTGTAAAAGAATTATGAATGTATGATTCTTGTATTGAAAGCCCATGTAAAACCAGTGCAAGTTAATAATGAGAACTATAAAGTGAATGTAGGCCCAGCTTTTGGCCGAACCACTATAAATCTTGTGTTCTTTACTATTACAAGTCGCTTATTTTATTTCGATATGTAAAGTACTTTGAATATATTGCTAAAATATCGATTTAAATTTGCAGGCAATTAAAAACAGACTTACCCATCGTAATACCAAGCAATTGCAATCCTTGGCACCACTCAAAACCAAGCTTTAAGCAGCAAAAAATCTAGGGTCAAAATCCTATATAAGAAGTACTTTAAGCAAACAATTAGTGACTCCGCTAGAGTACATTCCTTTGGAAAAAGAAACCCAACAATAAAAAAGATGATGCATGCTTAAAGATGGTACCAAGGGATTACTGATACGAACAACCAGCAAAAAGAGATGGGCAAGCTGACCAGCACCAGCAAAAGACCTCTTCAGAGGCCCACGTTTCGCCGAGATTGAAATAAAACTTCCAAGTGTTGAAACGTGGAAAAGCCCTCTTCAGAGGCACAACTCTTCGGAGGATAAAGACCCTTGACGGCTCAAGCCGGAAAATGAGAGTTTTCTTCCTCTACGGGTGAGACAATCGGAGGCACCTTCCCAATGGGAGGGCAAGGCGCTTGTTCACTAGCTGAGATAGTTTGTGCAACGAACGTCCAAGTAACTTGTGTTCGCCCCGGGAGTCCATAAGACGACCGGAGGCACCTTCTTCCTTGCGGGGAGGCAAGGCACTCGTTCACTAGTTGAGAAAGTTTGCACAACGAACGTCCAAGTAACTCGCGTCCGCCCCGTGAATCCATCCAACCATGAGGAAGTAACTCCCAGGCAGTAGCCCCACTCAGAGGCACACGTTTCACCGAGATTGAAATAAAACTTCCAAGTGTTGAAACGTGAAAAGCCCTCTTTGGAGGCCCATTTCACCAGGAGCTGAAGTGTAAGTGTCGCTCTTCGGAGGTCCACTTCACCAGGAGCTGAAATGACAACAAGACCTCTTCGGAGGCACACGTTTCCCCGAGATTGAAATAAAACTTCCAAGTGCTGAAACGTGAAAAGCCCTCTTCGGAGGCCCATTTCACCAGGAGCTGAAGTGTAAGAGTCGCTCTTCGGAGGTCCACTTCACCAGGAGCTGAAATGATGAAAAGACCTCCTCGGAGGCACACATTTCACCGAGATTGAAAACTTCCAAGTGTTGAAACGTGTAAAGCCCTCTTTGGAGGCACAACTCTTTGGAGGCACACGTTTCACCAAGATTGAAATAAAACTTCCAAGTGTTGAAACGTGAAAAAGCCCTCCTCAGAGGTACAACTTTTCAAAAAGCATTTCATCAGAAATGTAAAACAAAGATCAAAAAGCCCTCCACAGAGGTGCAATAAGAAGACCTCTTCAAGAATTACACTTTAGTTCTCAAAGGAAGATTGAATCACCTATTTTAAGAAGCCTCTCCCTCAGAAGACTAAAGTGCCCTTCAGAGGCCCGCTCTACTACATAGGAGAATTCACTCTGTAAAAATACATATATGCACAAAAGAAAGGGTGATATCTCCGAAGAGTGGAGTGTGAAAACTCATACAAAAAGAGGTATGCTCTATTTTAAGTAGAATAATATTCCCCCAAGCATGGAATAATTGTTCCTCAGAAAATAAGAGTATGAGTCCCCTCGAAGTTGGAAATATTGCGGCGAGCTCATGGTATGGGGGCAACATGGTAAAACTACATTGGTAAGTGTAACGCTCGAACAACATACCACAAGCTCACCGCAATATCATGAAAAGAAACTTGTGCAAAGATAAAGAATAAATGCATTCTCAAATACAAACAAGAGTTTTTGCAAATAAAACGAATCATTTTATTCAATTCTATTAAAATTTTCTACAGGTACAGGTTTCGAAATAAAGAAAGCGGGGGCCGGTACCCGCACAATCTCCGTCCAGTGCATACGAAAAGCAAACAGTAAAAATAAAAGGAAGCAGGGGCCTGTCACTTCTTCTTGCCACCGCCTTTAGAGCCTTCACCTGGCTTAATTGGCAGTTTTTCAGGACGGCTTGAGAGAGTCGGGGAAGAAGGAGAAAGGATTATTACCGGATCAACCTCCGCCTCCTTCTTAGTAACAGAAATGCTCTTTCTTCTTTTCTTCGAGGTGGCACGCTTCCTCCTCCTCTTTGAAGAAGATTCACTCCCCGTAGTAAGAAAAGCAGACAATTTTACGTCATCGGAAATAGTCTGCTCCGGAGAATCTTCGCCTCCTTCAAGTCCCTCGCCTTTCAACTCCTACGAAGCGGTTGGGTCATCCAAACCTTGGAGGGCTCCTATTAACTCCTCCTGTGATCCTGGCAGGGAGATAGGAGTGATTTGAGAGGACGGAGGAGGAATGATTGGGAGAGGAGGAGTCTGAGTAGGACTTGGCATTTTCTCTACAGAAGAAAAGTTAAAAATATCAGTATCTCCTGTGAAGAAAGGAGATAGCGGATCATTGAGACTTAAGATATAATCAAAAAGTTCGTCAAATTCATGAGGAGCAAACAAGCAGTCCACCACTGGAGTTGGTTCGACATTAAGTTTACCTGGAGAAGTCGGCTCCCTGACGTCAATTTCATAAGTTTGCGCCACATTGCTCTCTTCACCTTCGTCTCCGCCCTGTGCGCTTGTAATTTCACTTATGACTTTGGCCGTGGGCGAAGTATGGGAACTGGAGCCTGTAATGTCAACATCGGCTGAAGTTGAAGGAGGGACAGGGGCAGTTAAAGTTGTTTCTTTTTCTGGCTGCTCTTCCCCCATCACTTCAGCTCGTGCCTTGGCTAGTTTCTCCTTTCCTCTGGCAAGGGCAGCACGTGTATCTTCATCAAAGTAGTGCGCCTCGAGTTGATCTTCTGGATAACCGGCGCCCTTAAGCATGTCAAGTGCTACTTCCCATACCTCAGCCAGAGTAATTTCGTATTTAGGACCCAAGAAAGAGAGGCTGCCACGACCCAAGACGCATTGCAAATAGAAGTCAAACAATGTTGAGCCGATATCGGCTTTGGTGGCTTCATGGGATTCCTCGGCAGCGATTTTGCCAGCAACAGCTTCATCTCACTCCCTCTCAGCTTTAGAAAGCTGAGCCTTTAACTTTTCAATCTCTGCAGCTTGGGAGCTGGTTTGTCCTCGCAGCTGAGCAATATCAGTGCGGTAACTCTCCATGATTTTTCCCAGCCCTTCAGCCTTGTCTTCAGCTTCTCGTTGACTTGCATGGGCGTCTCTCACCTGCTTTTGAAGCACCTCTTCTTTTTGGGTATAGGAAGTGGAAGAAGTGGCGAGCTCCTCTTTAAGTTTTTCCACTTCCGCTTCAAGCTTTTCGTTATAAGCGGCGATGTTACTCATTTCTGCATCATGTTGCTTAAGAGTCTTTTGCCATTCAGACTTGTCATTCTCCATGGTTAGCATAGCCTCGAGGTTGGCCCGATTCACCCTTTGAAGCTCATCAACAAGTTTTTTCAAATTTGACATCCTCTCAATGTCAAGTCTGACAGCATCAAGGTTCCGCAACATGGCACTTTTATCTATGGGAACCAGGTCGAGATCAAAACGAACCTCCTTCAGGCACCAGTTCGGAAATCGACTCTGAAGTGTAGCTGGGCCTGGTCCAATATGATAAGAAGGTCTTCCGATGATGGATTGAATATCAGTACGAGTAGGAGCAGGAGAATGAGGAGTGGGGGCAACAGGCTTTTCAGAAATTGTAGGCACCGACTGCCCGCTAAGTCTGGCCCGCTTGCTTGAGTCTCCAGTGTCGTGACTCTTTCCTTTATCGTCATGAGATTTCCATTTATGTGAGTCATCTTCTATATACGAGGGATCGTGTCGCTCATCCCCTCTGCTATGTCGTTCCTCGTATGCTCTTCTCTCTCGAGCTTTTCTGGCGGCTCTTTCTTCATCAGTCTCCCTGTAAGGGGGAGGTAGCGCCCGTAGTCATATTGTCCGCGCCTTCCATACTGTTTGAAGTCGTCGTAATATGAGCCACCGCGCCTCATTGAAGAATCTGCAATTGGGAGAGAAACATGATTTTAAAATCTTTAAAGTATGAAAAGCTAAGTGCATAAAAGTGCCAAAAAATCCTAAGTTATGCGTGACGTGCAAACTACACGCGCTGAACTACGAACCGCTCCTCGATCTGGGTGTGGCGGTTGGTTTTACAACCAATGGCAATTCTTGGGCTGAAGGAGTCTGTTTAAGAGCGGATGTAGCTTCAACCATTGGAGATACAACTTTAGCGGCGGCGGGGTCATCTTTAAAGAGCTCTTGAGATGTGACCATAATATCGCTCAAACTCCCAAAAATGTCGTCACCACCATGCCTAACAGAGCTCCCTCCATCAACACCTCCTTCAACATTCTCCCCGGGTTGATGAAGAGGTTCCTCTTCTTCAATAATTGGGGCAAGTGCAGGCTTGTCAAACGGCCCCGCAGCATCTTTCGGAATTGAACATTTCACTAGCGAAACTTCGATGGTAGTTCCACTCCGCGCAGGCTCTTCAATAGGAGCTGGGGCATCAGAAGCTTTAACCGGGGAATTCGGGACCTCTTGGGGATGTGTAGAACGAGAAGTATGAAGAAGCCCGTACTGATGCAAAAGTTCATCCCTCAACAAAAATTTATGCTTCTCTCTTCCGCGGCCACGGCACTCAGTCTTTCAAAAGTTTGTTTATGGCCTGGATCTTTAGAAGAGGAAGGAAGTGCTGAAAAAAGGAAAGAGCGAAATTAGCACTTAGCAGCTCAGATCTCAAAAAGCTCAGGAATGGAAAAATAAAAGCAAATAGTCTTACTTCCTACTCTCCAAATGGCGTAAAACCCTGGGGGCAGCGAACAAAGAAATACTGACTTAAAAATCCATGAACGCTATCAGAAAGATCAGTGATGAGTTTGCGGTTTCTAGCACTCCTTATAACTATGATGGAAGGATGATCTTTAATTTTTGTAAATGAGCATAAGTAGCAGATTCCTTCAAAACTTGGAAAACGGTCGAGAGTTCTCCTAAACAAAACACACAACCCCATCAAGATGGCGTAGCCATTAGGATGGATTTGGAACGGAGAGATTGTCAGCCGGAAGAGAAAGATTCGGAGGAAGTCATTAAAGGGAGGAATCGCCCCGCTAGGCACATTTGACGGTTGATTGCGACAAAACCAAGGGGAGGACTGTCAGCAGTATCATTTGGCCCAGGAAATAGTACTTCATTTTCAGCAAAACCAATTTGAGTGCATATCTGAATAAACGCTCTCGGGGTAAGACTAGTTGAAGCTCTCTCTGGAGGATTTGCTATGGGAACAGCTACCTGAAAGGTCCCTCTCGCTTGAGCTTCCGCTTCTTCTTCTTGATATGAAGCCATTCTACATAAGTAACTGGATGTTCAAACATGAAGGTGCACGTTTCCTAAAAGTGTGAAGTGTGGTGCAGAACTAATAACAAGTAAATATAACTGAACTTAAACTAGTCGACGATTGATCGATTACCAAATTTCAGAACTTGTTAATTTAAAAAAAAATGTTCAGGTACAGTATTGATGCAAACCGGTCAATTTCAGTTGACTATTTCAATGCTGCTTAAATACTTTACTTGAATTTGTCGGTTTAAAGCACTTCGTTCACACAGTCTATTTAAAGTTAATTATCTTCTATTAACTAATCTGTCATTGGATGTGGGCAATCAGGGGCAGTATATTCGTCCCAATTTTCTGTGACTATTGTATTATGCAGGTTGTTGGCTTACAAATTGAAGCAATCTGTAAAACAAAACAAAAATGCAACAAATTTTAACAGGTTAAAGTCCAAACAATTCAGTATTCAGGCAGTTTATTTCAGCAATTCAAGTCAAAGATCAAGTCAGAATTATGCTTCAAAGCAGTTCAGTGTGTTAACCCGCCTACGATATAAAGATTAGGGGACAAGTTAAGCTAGGTCGTTTATGCTCCAAGTCATTGATGCCTTGAGTCATTGGTTCTCTAAGTCGTAAGGCATAGTAAGGGGAAAAGATTTCAGTTCGAAGCAATGTGAAATTCTCCAAGTCCTATCTCGGCCACGACTCAAGACTTGTGTCGCAAGAGTTGGTAAGTCGGTCCAGAGTTAAGTCGTGAAGGTTATTGGGTCGCCCAAAGTTACTGAGTTGCATCCGAGGCAACGTTCCACCCTCTTCGGCCAATATGCCTTCCTACTCCTAACCCGTTAGCCATCTAACTCCTAACCCGTTAGCCATCTAACTCCTAACCCGTTATCGTCTATACAACGAAATCCACCACTTTCTCAGTGGAATCTATTATTTCTCTGCACCAACAAATCGCCCAAGACGGATTCGAATCATCACAGGTCCATCGTAAATCCAACACATAGCTGAGCTCTCGTAAGTCACAAAAACATAGCTAATGACGATTGGAAATCAATCACAACTTGGCTCGAGAATGCAACGCGATGTATGAAGTTGGATTGGAGTCAGAGGATGGGGATTCACGATTTAGCGACAATCATGGTTGGATAAATATTGAATTCACTTACACAATATAATAGCAAGGATAAATCGTCGACTGATTAACTCGAAAACGCCTTCGAAAGTTCGGAGAGGTGTTAATGGCAAAAGCAACTTAGGAGATAGGTAATGAGAAGAAGGAGGTAAGAGTGACGACTCAAGTCTTTTATAGCTTTGAGCAGTGGAAGTTGAATCGGCACACGAGATAAGATGAGTCGAAGCACACGACCTGCGACTTAGGCGTTAACTTCGAGGGGCAAATGTTAACCCCGTTTAGTCAACGAGTTAAGGCCTGGGTCGATTCACGACTTAAGGTCCTTAACGGTTCAGGAAAGATATGCGACTTAAGAAGGATTGCGACTTAACTGACACACAACTCATCAAGGTCATCGACTCAATGACCCAAAATGAATATCGACCTAACGACTTAATTAGTTACCGACTCAACAACTTAAGGAGTTGCGCGAGTCAAGGAATTGTGCGACTTACGACCTACTTTAGGTCGTCAGCGACTCAAGCAAGCAAACAAGAAACCACATCCAGTTAACTCTTGCGCGACTCAGGACTTGTTATTTGAAATAGATTAGCTTGTCAGTTGAGCCACGACTCACGACTCAGCATGACTCGTCTACGACCTAAAGCCACTGAGTCATAGTCCACTGCCACAATGCTTATGTCAAAGGGAATTGACTCGTGTGCGACTTAGGACTTGTAATTATGAAGAGCGAACCATTGAGAAACCAAGGGCTTGATCAGATAATTCGGCCATGACCTCTTAACTCGTGGACGAGTTAGGACTTGTGCTATATCCAGAAGACCGAAGGCGCTCTGATACCAAGCTTGGACTCAACCAGTTGAGTCGCCCACGACCCAACTTAACTCGGCCACAAGTCACCATGAGTCGAACATGACTTACGATCCAAGGGGGAGATTTTCCTATAAATACCAACCTACCTGAAGCATGAAGGGGACTTTTGATCATTTTTTCTTCGAGACATTGAGACTCTACTATCTTCAAGACAATCTACACTCCATCACTTCAAGCACACGTAAGACGCTTAGATCAACTTCACACAGAGATTCGATGCATTCAATCATGAATTCGAAGAACTTTGTCACATCGAAGTTTTCTCTAGCTACTTGTCTTTTGAATTGAATTGAATTGTACTTGAGAGAAGTTGTAACGAGTTGTATCAAATCAGTAATAAGCAAAGATTGAAGTGGATGCAGGCTTGATTATAAGCCGAACCACTATAAACTCTGTGTTCTTTTGTTGCATTTTCTGTTACTTACTGCTTTTTCCGATTCCCGTATTCACGGGTGGTGCTTTCACATTGTCTCTACACACACAGAGGCGTTAGCGTCAGATTTTCACGTTAACATGATACAGATATGTATCATTTCAATCCGTAATTTAAAAAGAAAAATCCGGGTTCTATCATTTCAAACCCGCAATCCCAAGTAAAATAAATGCAATAAAAATTATTTGAGCCTACCATTTTAGCCCATAGTGATAGGGAACTTGCAGTGTGACATACAGTATAAAAAAATGAATAGTGTATCATATAAATACATATTAGATGATGCAACAAATATATAAACAACATTTAACATCATATAACATATCACAGGCATGTATGAATGACATATCAATTTATACAGATCCACTTGTCATTATTCCATAATAATATAAGTACATATGTCTAGAGTGATAAAAACTCACCTTTTAAAAGCTAGAATCAAATTCACAATACACAATTGAAACTCCGCAAAGCACGACAAGGCACGACCAAACTTTTGAGTAGATGGAAAGTCAAGATCCATATCTTCTATATAACAAATGCAAAAATCATAAGAATAAGATTCAACACAACAAAAGATGGATTAAACTATGCAATATGAATCAAAGAACATAACCTTGCTTTCAACCACCAAGTGGGCTTAGCCATGGTCTGATAGTGAGGCCAAGCTATGCAAGGAGAAAACAAAAAGAAAAGGAGAAAAAGAAAAAAAAAGTGGAAAAAAAGAAGAGAGAAGGAAGCCATTACTTACAAGAAAATTTCCCACATGAAGATGCAAATGAAAATGAGATGTGGTAAAGAGTTTTTGTACGTGAATTAGAATTTACTAGGGGAGTTATTCACGGCCTAATCAAGTGCAACGAATTAGCAAGTAATTAAGTGATTAAATATTTAAATGGCTAGAGATTTGAAGGTATTTATTTCCTATTAAATAAAAAGAAACAATGGAACAAAATGAGGTGAGTTACTTGCTTTTTAATATGAATTGATAGGGTATGAATGGCTAAAGTTTTAGGAATAGTTAGAAAATAAAAAGGCAAGGAAATTTAAAAAAACACAATTTAAGTAGGGAAAAGGTGTTGTATATATTTTTCTTAAACAAATGAAAAGAGGAGTTTGATAACTTTGTACGTGATTGAAAAGGAGAAAATCACGTCTATGCATTTATGAATAGATATGGTAGAAGATTAAAAGGTGGAAAATATATAAAGGCAAGAAATAAATTAAGAAATGTATGCCTACATTTAAAAAATATCTTAATGGATTTGTTACTTATCCAATAAATATAGATGTATATACACAAAAGAAGCCTTCACTAAATAAATAAAGTTTATACATACCATACAAGTAAATAAGAAGATGGAAATAGAAATATAAAAAATGAAACGCAGAAATTAATTATAATTTTAAAAAGGCACAATTTAAGTAGGAAAAGATCTTGTATATATTTCATTCTTAAATGCAAATGAATATAAAAAGTGGGAAATAAACCTTTGTACGTGAATGGAAAAAGTTTCTCACAGCTATAGATGAAGTGGTTTGGAAGGCAAGCAAAGAAGTAAATGCTAGGAAACAGAAAGGCATAAGTTAAGGAGAAAGAAACGTATATATTTATTCTTAATTGCAAATAAAAATGAGGAAATGAGAATATTTTGTGCTTGATTTGATAGGGGAATACACGGCTAGAATAGGTGAATGGATAGGGTAAGAAATAAAGAGGCTAATAAATTAAAAGCAATAAATTAACGCATGTAACCTATGTCTCTTAAATTTCTCCAAGCCATTTATTTGCATTGATTTCTTTCTAGAAATGAAATGAGAGATGAGAATGATTTTATTTGTAAGTGAATAACAAGTGAAATACACGAACAAAAGAAAATTTAATGTATAAGGGGAAGTTTTGGATGGTAAGAAAAGGAAAAGTCTCATTTTAAATTAAAGAAAGAGCAACTTATGACCTTTGAATTTCCTAAACCATTTATCAAATAAACCAATCAAAAATCAAAAATAAAAACAAAATAAAAGTTAAAAAAAATAAAATTATAAAGATGAAAAATAGAAAATAGAAAATAGACTAGGGAAATGAACATATGAAAAATAGAAAATAAAAAGGCTAAGGCAAATGAAAAGGCCTAACTTCCTATCCAAGAAAAGTAACCTAAATCTATTTGAATTTCCAATCAAAAAATCCAAATAAAATTTATTAGAAAAGAAAATGGAAAAATAAAATAAGGTAGAAAATAGAAAAATAGAATTAAGGTAGAAAAAAAATGAAAATATAAAATAGACAAATTTTACTGAAAACAATCGCGTGTAAACGCTGAAAGTTATCAAATTTAAAAAGTATAAAATGGAATTTTATGAAATGAAAAGCAGAATTAATATTAAAATAAAATACATTTTCAAAAAAAAAGATTGGAATTTAAAAATTCAAATTTAAAATTTTCAACTATGGTCAAACTTTGACCTTCGGTTGACCAAAATATAAGAATTTCAGAAAATGTTTATTTCACTGTATTTGGAAAATAATTTACAACCAAATTCCTAACCTACATTGGAAAATTCCAGAAATCCAATCTTAAATAACTTAAAAATTAAAGTTTTCAAATAAAAATTTTACTAAAATATTAATAAAATTATGGGCTGTTACAGTGACTCACGAGGGAACATCTCAAGTCAAGGAATCTCGCCTTGCCAAGCTTAGTAGCGAATATGAGAACTTCACAATGGTCAAGGATGAAAATGTCAAAGAGATGTATGGACGACATTCCAATATCGTATACAAATCAAAAGCTCTCGAAAAATCATACACAGAGTTGGAAAAAGTTTGACAAATCCTCAGAGTCCTTCCATGGAGTTTTGAAGCAAAAGTCACTGCTATTCAAGAATCGAAAGATTTGAAACAGATTAAAATTGAAGAACTCGTCAGAAACCTCACTACTTACAAGCTAGAAATGAAATTAAAGGAAGAATGCGAAGGAGGTGATACTCGAAAGAAATCGATAGCTTTTAAAGGAATAACTGAAAGTGAAGATAACGGTGATGAGGATGGAGCAACTGAGCTGGCATTGATAATGAAGAACTTCTAAAGGTGGAATCGCATATATGGAAATCCAGCTCTAAATCAATAATTGAAAAGCAGAATAGTTAAATTTCTAGACAACCTAAAAGAGCAAGAGATCATTTGTCATAAGTGCAATAAATCTGGCCATATCAAGCCAAAGTGTCCACATAATTAATTCAGCCATGGAAAGAAACAGAAAAGGAGATGTTTTGCAGCCACTTGGGATGAAACTGATGAAGATGATAATATCACTGACAGTGAGAGCGAAAAAGCAGATCTATGCCTTCGAGGTGTTATAACTAACAGTGATGACGACGAGCCAAGTGAGGTATCAAAACTTACTCACTCAGAATTACTTATATATTTCTACGAAGTAAATGGCTGTTCTGAACGACTTAGGAAGAAATACACTAAAATTGAAACACAAAGAGATACTTTGATAGATTTAAATAAACAGCTTGATTAATTAGTTAAAAACTGTCAAAGCAAGTGCCCTAAGTATGATAAGTGTCCAGTATTCGAAGAAGGAATTAGAAAATCAGAAATTAAAATTAAATCGCTTGGAAATGAAATCCTGATTTTGAAAGAAAGTGAAAACACGAGGAGAGAAAATTCTATTAAAAAGTGCACATAATTATTAAATGAAAATCAATCTCTCAATACACAAGTCCAATAACTGTCTACGACTTTAGGAAAATTTTCAAAATGTGAAAGATCATTAAATATGCTATTAGGGAAACAAACTGTTAATACAAATAGACAAGTACTTGGATGTAATCAACCTGAACTTGTTAGAAGCAAAATAAGTCAAGTCAAATCTAAGGGCACAATTTTTAGAAAAATTGGACAAAATCAAAACATTTACGGTATAGACCCAAAAACATAAAAACCATTCCAATTTAGGTTCCCAAAGGCACAAATATAAAATCCCTCAAAGTCAAACAATCTGGGTGCCGAAAGAAACATGTATAAATAGTTTTGGGTCTCCACAAACTTATTTTTCAAAATCCGTTGCCACTAACAACCATGGACCAATAAAAACAAATAGGTAACAAAATATTTTATCATGTAGGTGTGGTGGCAGGCTAAGGAACAACAACAGTGTTACCTGGATTCTGGCTGTTCCAGGCATACAACAAGCGATAAATCAAAGTTTCTTAGCCTATTATAAAGGTGGCAGAATCACAATGGGCAACAATGAAATATTATAGATAAAGCTAAAATATGTAATGGTATATTCATCTTAAACAATTTATTAAATGTGAAAATCTGCACCATAACTTAATTTAATTCAGCCAGTGATGTGTTAAAGAAAAGAATGTTGATTTTGATTCTGACTTTTCAAATTTGTTAGCCAATTATTTTTTTATGCCGAGAACACTATAAGTACATCTAAAATATCTAGACTAGTTCATATAGATTTGTTTGAACTAATGATGTTGTTTTATTGATTTTTGATTACTCATGATACAAGTGGATATATTTATTTACTGGATCTTATACTATGTTCACTATTTGTTTATTGGCACGGCTTCTATTAAAATCCAAAATAATTTCATTTAAAAGTTATAAAAAGGATTTCAAGGAATTGTTGCAACTCCACAATGTGGTCTATAACTTCTAACTAATAATAATCTTGAGTCAAAGAGAAATTCGGGTGCAGATAACACTGGTAGTCTAGTTGATGGAAAAATTACTAGTGGAACGTGATTTATGTTGAGACATTCAGTAGCTACATCATTTTAAAAAAAATATCTGCATATTTTTCATCTCAAATAATTTTCAATAAGCAAACATTTTTCTTTTGTAAAACCCCTTCCAGAAAATCATTTTTGATGACCTTGTTTCTGGTTAATCATTTTTAGAAAATTTAATAATTATTTCAAATTTGATCTTAAATGACTGCATTAACTAATCTGACTCCTTACTGTTTATCGAAAAGATAAATAGTGATTGAATAAGTGATGAGTGTTGAAATTAATCATATATTATAACTTGGGACAGTAGAATTAGTAAATTTCTTTAGAAATTTAAACAAGAGTTATAAAAACTTTTTGTTGGTAAAAATTCCATGATCATCGCTATTTCTATCATATTTCTATCGACCATAACTCATCAAAATTGAATATAGTTTGTCAATATATGGTATTTTAAACAAGAAATCATTCATTTTCCATTTTATTATTTTTTTAAGAAATAAAAACATCCAAAGTATTTACTCTCAATTAAAAGTCTTCACGGTTATGCATGGGTCAATTACTTGGAATTTTTGATTATGTGCTTTCATGCTCATTTAAAAGTCCTCACCGTTATGCATGTATGGAACACATATCAAAATTGATTTATTAAATAGACAAGTTGATTCTAATCCTATCTAAAAGTCCACTATGCGTTGTTAGAAGATGCTTGAAATTCTTTTTTTTAAATTAAGAATACTACTTATCTCATTTAAAAATCCTAACGGTTATGCATGGTTAGTAGATAATCAAATTCCTAATATAAATATACCACAAATAGACACAACTATATGGTTTTATATGATGGCATTATCCCTATCATTCTGAAGTGGAATATGCGTCAAACAGAGCATTTATGATTTTTTATTGAAATTTAATATTTATACTCGGTTGGGTATTAATATTGTATTAATGTCTATCACTTTATCCCCATTTTTCTAAAACTATTACTCTTTTGCTAATAACAAAAGGGGGAGGGAAAAGTTAAGATTTTGGCAAATAAAGGTCAAATATTTTATTTTGTATTTTCTATTTGCATCTAGGTTTATTTGTTTTTTATTTATTCTCATGCATATGTGAAGGGGGAGTTTTGTTGTAGAGAGGAAGCATTCAAATAGGGGGAGCAAATTAAATGATCAAATACATTTAATAAAATTCAAAATCTTAAATATATGTTTGTTATCATCAAAAGGGGGAGATTATTGAATATGCTAGTATATATTTTTATTTGATGATAATAAAATTATATATATATATATATATTTAAATGTATTTGTTAATGCACTATCTTATTTTTCACATAGTTAGATAAATATTTGCTGAATAAAATAAATAACACAGAATTTAAATTCAAACAGATATTTTATTCAAACAAATATTTATTACAATTTTGAATATTACAAATTTGAGCTCTCACTATATATATATATAAACAATCTTAATTACAATGCAAATTTGATTACACCACAATTGCACCTCACAACATATCATTGATTCGCTCGTATTTATATTCAACTCTATTCAAGCTTAAATCCAGCATTTGAGTTATCTGCAAAATACACAGTGACACAATAAATTGAAAAGGAAATATTTTCCACTGTAACATAAAATGTTCTTTGAAATTATTATTTGCCTCAATTATTTAGGTTGTTCGTCATTATTTAATTTTGAATTCATCGTATACGAACAACTCATGACATGCACAGTGTATCACTGTACATGCCATATGGTCGTGCACACCGATATACACTTGATAAAACTGAAGGGATAGGTAAGCACAAGGTCAAACCCGATCAAAAGCCAGGTTCAACTCAAGCAAAATACAAATAAAGTCACGATATTAGCACAAGGTCAAACCCGAGCTATGAGCTGGATTCAACACAAGTGCAAACTAAATTCAAGTGCCAATAAACCACCACTGATCACATACAATTCAAAGAAACAAGCTAGTACTTCATTTTGCTTACAAGTTCAAGACACAGAGTGCAAAGTGGGTAATGCAAATGCAGCATACAAAATGAAGCCACAATGAAACTTCACTAGACCAGAACATGAACAAGAGTGAAAACTGCACTGCAACTCGAAGCAACTACTCGATACAAACCAAAGCTTCACAAGTACACATATATACATACACTTATATATATATATATATATATATATGCAAACAGTGTTAAAAGAACACATAAATATATATACATATATGTCATATATGTATACACATATATGAGTCGAAATGAATGGGTCACACTGCACCGAAAACGACAACAATGGACACAAACTATATTCGAACATGAAAGCAGTTTCAAGACTAAACCTGTAGCATCCCGCCTTTTCGCACACTTTAAATCGACACATGTGCCAATTCAAACCATACGGAAGGGCGGATTGTTATGGGGTAAATAAGAAAAATAGAGAAGAAATAAAAACAAAATAGAATCTCGAAGCGGAAGGATAATATATAATAATCAAATATACAATTCATGGACTGTTTTACAAAACCTTTGATTTTGTTTATACAATACATATCAGAGTACACATACCAATAAGATGCAGCGGAACAGTATGAGTGTAGTGAATAATATGGTAGATAATAATACTACAAATCTTCGTCTTCGTCCTCCAAAATAAAATCTTCAAATCTTGAAACGCTCGGACTGACCCGAGCGTATTTGAAAAGAAAAAACACTCGAGTCAGAACTAAAAGATCTTATGTGAGTTAAATTAACAGAAATAAATATGAGTGCAGTAACTCAAGAGATGCTCGGGATCTACATCTCCTAAGGATCCGTTAAACTATTTACTATGTAGTATATTGCGCTATTACAATAGTGTCTATTTGTAAAATAAACTTACTTTTTAATAGCGTTAAGGGGTTACCCATATAGCCCTTAACACAGAATATATTCACATAGTCTATACAGTACCGTAATCTCCCCCGTACTGGGCGTCGTCAGAGGGCACTCCATAGGTATGGTACAAAACAAAATCGTATAAGGCGCGCTAGGGTAGGTGACACGGCACAACTAGGCAATGCCAGGGTAGATATACCAATTATGCTTCCGGGCTGATGGAAACGCGTAGCCGCAGCTACCGCCCACCTCGAACAAACTCCCCAAAAAAATCAAAGTAAGAGTGGCTACTGAATCAATCCAAAGTCAAAGTATAATATCGAAGAGGAGTGTCCGATCAGAGGTATGACCTCATTGGCCCGTCGATCACTCCTGTTTTAGCCACCTTTTGCCAACTCACGGGAGTCGGGTCCACGTATTTACCTTACAGGAAACGCTGCCACCAACCTACTTCATTCTTGAATCTCCACCGCGTACACGGTTGTTAAAGTGGTTTTCGGAGTTGGCAAAGAGTATGACAACTTCCGATCCCGGTCTCTTCAACAACCAACCGTTATTATAACACCGCGGTCATTAAAAATAGTTTATACTTTAAAACCAGAATAAAATTTTCCATTTCAAAATTATGAATACGATATCATTTATTCTTAAAACCCCAAATCAATACGATATCATTTTATCTTCAAATATATATTCTTTCCAAAATCATAGGGCTTCCAAAGTAAAATATTTGGAAATCAAACTCTTGAATATAATATTTCCAAATTATACTAACTTGAAAGTCATAAACTTTGAAACAAATTCCCATCTCTTAAATGGTTAATTATTAAATTACTTTTATAAACAAATAGCTTCTTTAGATTTCCCAAATCAATTTCAACTATCAATTTAAACTTCCAAATAACATTTCAATTCTTATGTTTCAAAGCTTTAAAAATTTCACCATTTCAACAACAAACCCATTTGACAATCCCATATTTATTAAATTCAATTACTTATTATTTAGACTTGAAATATTTACTTAATGAATTCAATGAAATTTAAGAAAAAATTTTAACTTTACATAACTGGAAAAGTCTTTCAATTTATTTTATATTCATTTAAAACAACCTGATATTTATTTAAATCACTTTATACAAAAAATCAAGTTATAAATCATATCCTTTAAAATCCTAACTTTTATTTAAATTCCGATTTAACTTAATATTCATCTTCCAATTTTATTCTCATTTAAGTCAATAAAACTCCAGAAACTAAAATTTAAATAAATACTTAATCGTAGTTGACCTTAAATCAAACTTTAGTTTATACTTCAAATCAAATTTTATACAACGCCTAAAATTAGAAAATTTCTATATATATATATATATATATATAGCTTTTATTGATAATCAAATCAAAACCCATACCCATATATATATAGCTTTACAAAACCATAAAAACATTTCAACAATAATTATATATATATATATATATATATATACCGCGGTGCCTGTATAAAATTTTCTATTCTATGGTCAAGTGATACGGATATTTATCATTTCAATCCGCAATTTAAAAATAAAAATGCGGTTGTATATAATTTCAAACCGCAATCCCGAATGGATGATGACTTGCAGTTTATACAATATAAATATAGCATCCATTCATCCAAATATCAATTATCAACCAATTTAATTCAATCATCATCAACTTAAACAAACATCCATATATATAGCATATAAAATATAACAGGTAATAACTGACAGTTATTAACTAACAATTTATATTCCAACTTAAATTAATAACTGTTAAACTGGAAGTTCATATGCAAAAAAATTTATTTAATAACTGTTGATTTATATGCAATAAATAAATTTAATTAACAGTTAAATTAAATAAAGGTGATTTAACAGAGAAAATGAATAAAACATGCCAAACAGTTATAAATAAATTTCTACTCATATCTAAAGTAAATTTAACAAACATAAAAAACTTCTAGAAGTTGTGAGTGGGTTAAAACACTCACCTTTGGGATTTGAATCGAATTTGAATCCGATTTAAACCCAAAAATTCGACATTCTCCAAATCTGTCCTAACCAGCGTTAACAGATCAGAAATTTAATTACGATCCTAACAAAAAAAATCGCGCGTCAATCGGATCATGTATGCAAAAGTTATTCGATTTAAACGATTTGGAAACAAAAATTAAATTATAAAACAAAACTTACAATTTGGCCACGTCATCAAGGACGCACGCACTGTTCCTCTCCCTCTCTTACGTGATGCTCCTACAGGCCGCAAACGGAAGAACATGCACACGCCCCAAGTTTGACCGCCGAAAGCTTCCACCACGGCCCCCTTCACCACGTGCCGCTACCACCTATGAGATCCCCATCTCCCCCTCTACCGGCCGACACCCCCCTCGGCACCCCAGGTTGCCGCCGCCGCCACTCATAACGAACCCTAAAGCGCATTTTCCCGTCACCTCCATCCACTTCGCAACCTCCGACCACCAGCGCTAGCCTCCTCGCGACGAGCTTCACAAAACCCCTGTTTCAATTTCTTCGATTGAAGCCTAAATCGAAAAGCCTCAAATCGACCATATGGGTTTCGAAATTCCAAGGTTTGACCACGATTTCTGGTAAATCCGGTCACCGTCTTGAAAAACGAACGGCAGACATAGATTCGTATCGATGAAATCTACAACATAAAATTTTTTGGAATTTTTCTAAGAACTTTAAATTTTCATTTGAATTTTGAATAGAATTGGATCTGAATTGCATCCATTGAGGAAGAGAAAGAGTTGAAGGGATGAATGTACATCAAAAGAGAATAGAATGGAGGCTAGGGTTTATGACCGAGTTTATATAGGTAGGTTAGAAAAATAGATGGATCGGGTTGATAGATGCACGTGCTAACTCTAACGTGGCCCAAAAAGCCCGTTCTGACCCCGAAACGAAATTGGGTAAACCCGTATATCGAAATAGGTATTTTAAAATATTATGAATGCGATGGAAAAGGTTTCACATCCAAATTCAATCGTATGAAGAAGTTATGCTGAAAATAATATTTCCAAATTGATTTCAAATTGATTTTTAATTAAATCGATTTCAAGGCGTTTCGCTTTCGTACGATCAAACTACAAGTCCGATCGATACGAAACTTGAAACCCTACAATAATTCACTGATACGGATCCGATGAAACTGGTTTCGTCGAAATCCGAGTCCGTGGCCAAAATGGCTATTTTTATAATAATTATATAAATTCAAAATTAGTAAATAAATCCAATTTTTATAATTCAGTTTTAGAATTGGAAATCTTTATCACTTAAAAATTTTCAACATTTAAAATGATTTAAAAAATTCTATATGTCAATTTATTCAAGATTAAATCGGTATAAATATTCAATTTCATAAAATTCAAAATCGTTGATAAATTCCCAAACTTCCCTTTTTTTATTGAATCGACCTATATTTATTCCTTTCATAAATTTCAAATATAAGGGTTTACCATTGGATTTTTAACCTACCACATAGATATTTCCAGTTTCAACTAAAATTTTAAATTAACGTAAAATTTACATTTTCCTTTAATAAATTGCAATAAATCCAAATTATCGTATATTAAATCCAATTATATAAATAAAGCTTGATTCCCATTTTAACTCGTTTGGTTCTCAATTAACCTTTTATGGTGAATTAAATTCCAATGTATAAATGAAACTTTATTTCCATTTGATTCCACTATTTCATTAAATATCCTCATATTCCAGCTAAATTCCAACTAACGTATTATTTAGCTATTTCAATTTCATTTAATTGCAATTATCATATTATCAGAAATTAAATCCAAATAAATCCATACATCCTGCCTTCCATTCTGCTAATCTAACTAATTACCATATTTTGAATAAAGTTTACGTTATTTCATTAATTAATATCAAGGCATCTTATTTGGTAATAAGTGAATTTACTAGTAACCTTTCATATACTTGTATATTATTTATTTACCCTATTATTTCCCTTTTAAATTATTCCATCTAGGCTCCATTTCTTCACTTTAATGCATAATTAGCATTTCTTATTCAAATTTGTTACATTCCCTTGTATCCACTTCATAAATAAATTGGTATTCCGTTTTCCATTTATTACTAACTTTAATTACTGCAATGTATTATTTAACATACAATTTGAATCTAATTTCAAATTTTCACCGTTCAATTAATTAACATCTTCTAATAGTAAATAAAAAGGATTGAGCAAATTAAAATTTCTATTGACATTCAATCTTCATAAATAAATAATTTACTTCATTGATGAATTAAATACTTGTCTTTTATTTACTTAAGTAACTTTACATCCAAATGCACAAATTTTCACTATTCCAATATTTGCTTCCATATAAATAAATAAGATTTTTACTTCTTTCTAAATTTAAATTAAAAATCTTACAAATTTAATTCATTTTAAACATTGAATTTATATGGGTCGTTACACTCTCCCCCACTCAAAACTTTTCGTCTCCGAAAATGAAAAAGAAAGGAGAAGAAAGAATTAAGTAGCAATACATCTTATTCAAAATATTAAACTTATAAACAATAATTTACTAAATTTATTACCTTAAATAAAATATACCCGTTTAATAATCATTATATCTTTTTATATTTAAATAAATAAAGTTTGGAAAACAAATTTTCAAAGTCCAAAATTTATGGAAAATTTTGGCAGAGTCTCCTTTGTACGGAGAGGCTCGGAAGAAATATAATATCAAAATATAAAATTTTATTGCAAATATTACCCAAAATATTATATCCCACCCCGGAAAAATATATAAATAGCGTTATAAATCGCAATCCGAAACGTACCTATTTGTCGGGCAAATTTATGCTTATTATATGGAACCAAAAGCAGTAGCAATTGCTTCCATACCTGCATTTCACTTATAAAATCTAAAAAGGTTAACTATTTATATAAAGTGAAATATTTACATGGTTTCAACTACTAACAACAATAAATACAACAATCATCAATTTCAACAAACAGCGTACACAACAAAACAACCATTAAATCAAACAAGCAAATAGTTGTTCGGGTCCAAAACTTGAAATGGTACGGAATGAAAAATAACTATCCAGTGCATCATTTACTCAACAGCCTTAGATGGAACAAAATAGATTATTTATTCATCCAACAACTTCAAATTTCCTTACCCAACCAACCATAAATCAAACAATGACAATTCAAACCAACAACCAAATTAACTTATTATAATTTATTTCATACTTCAGTTATTTGATTCCCTTTTGTAATTTACATATATTTCTTGTAAACCTTTAATTTCATTTACTCATTAATGTTTATTTCACTTATTTTTACTTATTACTTACAATTTTTCCTTTTCATTAATTTAGGTCATGTAAGTTTCTTTTATTGCATTACACCTATGCACTTCTCAATTTTCATTTATTTATTTAATACTTACATTTATATTCTACTTAATTATAGTAACCCTTTTTAATTACACTTTAATTCTTAACCTTATAACTTCCACTCTTATAAATAAAGGATTTTATTAATTTATTACCTAGGGTTTACAGTCATTTATTTATATTACATACTTTCCATTTTATTCAACTAGTAGCATTTACATCATACTTAAGTTAATAACCCTACACATCAATCCTTATTTATTAAGAATTTCATTTTATTTACTTAAGCTTAAAATCACCTATTTAGAATACTTACCTTTAATTTTAGTAAAATTTCAATCATATTATACCATTAAATTTTCATTTAATATAGCAAATTTATTGAATACTTCACTACCTACTTTTACTCGTACAAATTTCTATTACATCACTTATTAACACTTCAACTTTTAAATGTTTGGTAAGTTATATATATGTTATATAAGGGTGTAATTTGGAAGTTATACAAGTTTTCTATCTACCTATGATTAATTAAATGTTCAACAATAATATTCTTTATTTCGTAGGTTACAAATTTCAAATTTCATTTAATACCATTTATAACCTATCATAAAATCTCTTATTTCCTACAGAGAGTGAAATTTATTAATTAGCTACGTTCAAATTCATTTCAGTAATTGAAATTATTAATTAATTCATTGTTCCATAAGTTTTACCTTTCTTATAAGTTACAATTTCAGCTTGCCTTAAATTTATTTAATGCTTCCATTCTATTGTTTTAATTATATTAACATTTACAACTTTATAGCATCAATTCTTATCAATAAAGAATTTCATTAATTCAATTTCTAAGGTTTACAACACTTATTTACATTTTCTTATCTATCTATTATATTAAATTTTAACTTCAATTAAGGGTTCCAATTATTTATTTACTAACTTTCCATTTCACTACCATAATTGAAACAATTTATTCATGGAAATTTAAGAACTAAATACCGGGTAAAATTTCAATTTATTTTAAAATAATAGATAAATATATTCTTATAACTTATATACCTCTAATTTTATTTAAACAATTAAAATTTAGATATTTTCAAAATAAATCTGCAGTAGAATTTACTACAGTGGCCTTTCCCCTTCGAAACTCGAAAATGAAAGTCGATGATGCGGCCGCCATCACCGAAATTATTTTCCAGCGACAGAGAAGAAAGTACGAAACTTATTTTCTCCAAAATCTTCTTTAAAACAATTCTTCCGAATAATACTAAATATTTATATAAGAAAATACTTATAAACAAAATTATTATATTTCATAAATCCTTTGAAAGCAAATTTTCAAAAATCCCGGACTTAAGTTCTAAAATTTCCAAATTCCATTGATGTTAATTTCATTCTTAATTTACCTGTTATTTACAAATTTTATTCCTAATAACCAATCTATTGCAAACAAATATAACTATCATTTGAAAATTTTATTTTATATATAGAAAATATAATAGGCAAAATTATTCCATTCACCTATATTAAAAACAAATATTGTGTCGATATGTCCTATTAAGTGTTTAGAAATCCCTATTGATGTCACAGCGTCCCGTACATCAACCAGAATTCATAAATACAAAATGGAACAGATTAACACAATATAAAAATCCTTTTATAACACTAACAAATATGCTCTCTCATATATTCACTCAGCGACTCCCATAAGGTATTATTACCCTATTAACAAAGAGTCAAACCCTACAAAGCCAAGGTTTATCGCTAAACCAAAGCTCTGATACCAACTGTAGCATCCCGCCGTTTCGCACACTTTAAATCGACACACGTGCCAATTCAAACCATATGGAAGGGCGGATTGTTATGGGTTAAATAAGAAAAACAGAGAAGAAATAAAAACAAAATAGAATCTCACAGCGGAAGGATAAAATATAATAATCAAATATACAGTTCATGGACTGTTTTACAAAACCTTTGATTTTGTTTATACAATACATATCAGAGTACACATACCAATAAGATGCAGTGGAACAGTATGAGTGTAGTGAATAATATGGTAGATAATGATACAACAAATCTTCGTCTTCGTCCTCCAAAATAAAATCTTCAAATCCTAAAACGCTCGGACTGACCAGAGCGTATTTGAAAAGACAAAACACTCGAGTCAGAATTAAAAGATCTTACGTGAGTTAAATTAACAGAAATAAATATGAGTGCAGTAACTCAAGAGATGCTCGGGATCTACATCTCCTAAGGATCTGTTAAACTATTTACTATGTAGTATATTGCGCTATTACAATAGTGTCTATTTGTAAAATAAACTTACTTTTTAATAGCGTTAAGGGGTTACCCATATAGCCCTTAACACAGAATATATTCCCATAGTCTATACAGTACCGTAATCTCCCCCGTACTGGGCGTCGTCAAAGGGCACTCCATAGGTATGGTACAAAACAAAATCGTATAAGGCGCGCTAGGGTAGGTGACACGGCACAACTAGGCAATGCCAGGGTAGATATACCAATTACGCTTCCGGGCTGATGGAAACGCGTAGCCGCAGCTACCGCCCACCTCGAACAAACTCCCCAAAAAAATCAAAGTAAGAGTGGCCACTGAATCAATCCAAAGTCAAAGTATAATATCGAAGAGGAGTGTCCGATCAGAGGTATGACCTCATTGGCCCGTCGATCGCTCCTGTTTTAGCCACCTTATGCCAACTCACGGGAGTCGGGTCCGCGTATTTACCTTACAGGAAACGCCGCCACCAACCTACTTCATTCTGGAATCTCCACCGTGTACACGGTTGTTAAAGTGGTTTCGGAGTTGGCAGAGAGTATGACAACTTCCTATCCCGGTCTCTTCAACAACCAACCGTTATTATAACACCGCGGTCATTAAAAATAGTTTATACTTTAAAACCAGAATAAAATTTTCCATTTCAAAATTATGAATACTATATCATTTATTCTTAAAACCCCAAATCAATACGATATCATTTTATCTTCAAATATATATTCTTTCCAAAATCATAGGGTTTCCAAAGTAAAATATTTGGAAATCAAACTCTTGAATATAATATTTCCAAATTATACTAACTTGAAAGTCATAAACTCTGAAACAAATTCCCATCTCTTAAATGGTTAATTATTAAATTACTTTTATAAACAAATAGCTTCTTTAGATTTCCCAAATCAATTTCAACTATCAATTTAAACTTCCAAATACCATTTCAATTCTTATGTTTCAAAGCTTTAAATATTTCACCATTTCAACAACAAACCCATTTGACAATCCCATATTTATTAAATTCAATTACTTATTATTTTGACTTGAAATATTTACTTAATGAATTCAATGAAATTTAAGAAAAACTTTTAACTTCACATAACTGGAAAAGTCTTTCAATTTATTTTATATTCATTTAAAACAACCTGATATTTATTTAAATCACTTTATACAAAAAATCAAGTTATAAATCATATCCTTTAAAATCTTAACTTTTATTTAAATTCCGTTTTAACTTAATATTCATCTTCCAATTTTATTCTCATTTAAGTCACTAAAACTCCAGAAACTAAAATTTAAATAAATACTTAATCGTATTTGACCTTAAATCAAACTTTAGTTTATACTTCAAATCAAATTTTATGCAACGCCTAAAACCAGAAAATTTCTATATATATATATATAGCTTTAATTAATAATCAAATCGAAACCCATACCCATATATATATATATATATAGCTTTACAAAACCATAAAAACATTTCAACAATAATTATATATATATATATATACTGCGGTGCTTGTATAAAATTTTCTATCCTATGGTCAAGTGATACGGATATTTATCATTTCAATCCGCAATTTAAAAATAAAAATGCGGTTGTATATCATTTCAAACCGCAATCCCGAATGAAATGGAAATGCATGATGACTTGCAGTTTATACAATATAAATATAGCATCCATTCATCCAAATAACAATTATCAACCAATTTAATTCAATCATCATCAACTTAAACAAACATCCATATATATAGCATATAAAATATAACAGG
The DNA here is from genome assembly GCA_030765085.1 of Allium cepa. Taxonomy (NCBI): domain Eukaryota; kingdom Viridiplantae; phylum Streptophyta; class Magnoliopsida; order Asparagales; family Amaryllidaceae; genus Allium; species Allium cepa. The sequence goes on along the minus strand of CM060943.1, from coordinate 52,724,776 downwards.
TAATAACTGACAGTTATTAACTAACAATTTATATTCCAACTTAAATTAATAACTGTTAAACTGGAAGTTCATATGCAAAAAAATTTATCTAATAACTATTGATTTATATGCAATAAATAAATTTAATTAACAGTTAAATTAAATAAAGGTGATTTAACAGAGAAAATGAATAAAACATGCCAAACAGTTATAAATAAATTTCTACTCATATCTAAAGTAAATTTAACAAACATAAAAACTTTTAGAAGTTGTGAGTGGGTTAAAACACTCACCTTTGGGATTTGAATCGAATTTAAATCCGATTTAAACCCAAAAATTCGACGGTCTCCAAATCTGTCCAAACCAATGTCCGCAGATCCGAAATTTAATTACGATCCTAACGAAAAAAATCGCGCGTCAATCGGATCATGTATGCAAAAGTTATTCGATTTAAACGATTTGGAAACAAAAATTAAATTATAAAACAAAACTTACAATTTGGCCACGTCATCAAGGACGCACGCACTGTTCCTCACCCTCTCTCACGCGATGCTCCTACAGGCCACAACCGGAAGAACACGCACACGCCCTAACTTTGACCGCCGAAAGCTTCCACCATGGCCCCTTCACCACGTGCCCGCTACCACCTATGAGATCCCCATCTCCCCCTCTACCGGCCGACACCCCCCTCGGCACCCTAGGTCGCCGCCGCCGCCGCTCATAACGAACCCTAAAACACGTTTTCCCGTCGCCTCCATCCACTTCGCGACCTCCGACCACCAGCGCTAGCCTCCTCGCGACGAGCCTCACCAAACCCATGTTTCAATTTCTTCGATTGAAGCCTAAATCGAAAAGCCCCAAATCGACCATATGGGTTTCGAAATTCCGAGGTTTGACCGCGATTTCTGGTAAATCCGGTCACCGTCTTGAAAAACGAACGGCAGACGTAGATTCGTATCGATGAAATCTACAACATAAAATTTTTTGGAATTATTCTGAGAACTTTAAATTTTCATTTGAATTTTGAATAGAATTGGATCTGAATTGCATCCACTGAGGAAGAGAAAGAGTTGAAGGGATGAATGTACAGCAAAAGAGAATAGAATGGAGGCTAGGGTTTATGACCGAGTTTATATAGGTAGGTTAGAAAAATAGATGGATCGGGTTGATAGATACACGTGTTAACTCTAACGTGGCCCAGAAAGCCCGTTCTGACCCCAGAACGAAATTAGGAAAACCCGTATATCGAAATAGGTATTTTAAAATATTCTGAACGCGATGGAAAAGGTTTCACGTCCAAATTCGATCGTATGAAGAAGTTATGCTGAAAACAATATTTCCAAATTGATTTCAAATTGATTTTTAATTAAATCGATTTCTAGGCGTTGCACTTTCGTACGATCAAACGACAAGTCCGATCGATACGAAACTTGAAACCCTACAATAATTCTCCGATACGGATCCGATGAAACTGGTTTCGTCGAAATCCGAGTCCGTGGCCAAAATGGCTATTTTTATAATAATTATATAAATTTAAAATTAGTAAATAAATCCAATTTTTATAATTCAGTTTTAGAATTGGAAATCTTTATCACTTAAAAATTCTCAACATTTAAAATGATTTAACAAATTCTATATGTCAATTTATTCAAGATTAAATCGATATAAATATTAAATTTCATAAAATTCAAAATCGTTGATAAATTCCCAAACTTCCCTTTTTTTATTGAATCGACCTATATTTATTCCTTTCATAAATTTCAAATATAAGGGTTTACCATTGGATTTTTAACCTACCACATAGATATTTCCATTTCAACTAAAATTTAAATTAACGTAAAATTTACATTTTCCTTTAATAAATTGCAATAAATCCAAATTATCGTATATTAAATCCAATTATATAAATAAAGCTTGATTCCCATTTTAACTCGTTTGGTTTTCAATTAACCTTTTATGGTGAATTAAATTAGAATTAAATTACAATGTATAAATGAAACTTTATTTCCATTTGATTCCACTATTTCATTAAATATCCTCATATTCCAGCTAAATTCCAACTAACGTATTATTTAGCTATTTCAATTTCATTTAATTGCAATTATCATATTATCAGAAATTGAATCCAAATAAATCCATGCATCCTGCCTTCCATTCTGTTAATCTAACTAATTACCATATTTTGAATAAAGTTTACCTTATTTCATTAATTAATATCAAGGCATCTTATTTGGTAATAAGTGAATTTACTAGTAACCTTTCATATATTTGTATATTATTTATTTACCCTATTATTTCCCTTTTAAATTCTTCCATCTAGGCTCCATTTCTTCACTTTAATGCATAATTAGCAATTCTTATTCAAATTTGTTACATTCCCTTATATCCACTTCATAAATAAATTGGTATTCCGTTTTCCATTTATTACTAACTTTAATTATTGCAATGTATTATCTAACATACAATTTGAATCTAATTTCAAATTTTCACCGTTCAATTAATTAACATCTTCTAATAGTAAATAACGAGGATTGAGCAAATTAAAATTTCTATTTACATTCAATCTTCATAAATAAATAATTTACTTCATTGATGAATTAAATACTTGTCTTTTATTTACTTAAGTAACTTTACATCCAAATGCACAAATTTTCACTATTCCAATATTTGCTTCCATATAAATAAATAAGATTTTTACTTCTTTCTAAATGTAAATTAAAAATCTTACAAATTTAATTCATTTTAAACATTGAATTTATACGGGTCGTTACAAAACCAAGGTCGAAAAATTTTCCAGGTAGCAGTTTCAAATAAAGATAATGTCAATTTGCAATTTTTACAAAAATCAGGTAGCGATCCTCAAACAATTCTGGCAACAAGGTGAAGATATCATAAACCAGCTCAAATACAACAAAATGCACATGTCAACAGTCAATGATGAAGCAATGCAAACTGCCTCAAAGCAATAACAGTTATAGTATGAACTCATGTGGAAGTGCAGACCAACCATAAGTGCACAAGAATCAATATACAGAGAATCAATGTGACTCGCCACCTCTATGGTCACAATAACAAAGAGTATTAAAAGAAATAATGTCTGTTATTACAAAGAATAAGGCTGGATAGGAGCGGCCATCCGTAGTTAGGCCATACACTAGTATTGATTATCTCGATAGGAGTGGTATATATTTTCAATTTTTCATCTCTGTTTATTTACTTCCATCGACATATTCAATTCCAGTATAAAACAAACTACGATGGTTCAGAATAGTTTATGACAAGATATATAATAATAACACAGATAAGCTAAATGCGGAACACAGATAATAAAAGTTTCATATATACATAACCGATGTCAGTTACAATACATGTGATACAGTACATATGATACAACTACAACTGTCGACTCTGGAAGTTACACATACAAGTACATTATTGACAATAATATACATGAATACATATCATCCTATACTATGACAATGACTACTCCAAAAGGTATGAAAAGACTTCATAGCTCTAGCAGCAACCCAAAGTAAGATATTAACAACCTGTAATAACTCGGTCTAACCCGAGTATTAAATTCAAAAGAAAATAATACGCGGGTCAGTTTAATTCAAACTCAGTTATTAATGCACAGAAGCAATAATATTTAAATAATCAATAGACGATAGTCAAAATAAATCTCATCTATCCAATCCTTTAACAAGGAAATCGGATAACGGTAAATATAACACGTAATAGTGTTAAATAAAAAATCAGCAGTTTCAAATTATCAACAAAGATAAATGAAAAGACTGTTAATGAAGATAATTTAGAAAACATCAGAATTGCCTAAACGGCAATTAACAACAAATTCTAATTATTAAATAAAGAATTAGAAACTCATAATCTAATTATCAAATAGATAATTGGACATCAACAAAATGATCAATCAAACTAATTCAAAATACAATTCAAAACATATTGGAATGAATAAACGAAACAGTTCAAACAACTGAAATATCAATTAAAACATCAATTCTGTGTGGCTGCAGTACACGCACGCGTGCACTACCTCGCCACTACAGTATGTGATAAATTACACAAAAGCTCAGTGAAAGTTCACAAACAAGCACAAGGTGAAACCCGAGCGTTTAAGCTGGATTCAACTCAATGTACAAGTCACTATGTAATAATGTCCAAACCAAATACTATCAATATGGTCGAACGGAGACTCCAAGCATACAAGAAGATATGCACAGATCTTAAACAAAGAATGGCTAGACCAAACAGTGCAATGCAAATGAAATCATCAAAGACCAAGTCACATCCGAGATGATCCATCACAGTGCAAATGAAAATAAATGCATCAGTGCACATGAGAATTGACTCAGTGCATATGGAAAACAAAATGCAAAGACCAGGCACCAACATCAAGTGGCAGTTTTGATCAAAGGACAACATAATATGAACAAATTACATAAAACAGCGAGACAATGGCTCAATATCAATATACAAGTAGTCAAGCATCAGCAAAGACCAGACCCAAAGGATCTGGTTCAATGCCAAAGAAAAATAGAACATGTGCATATATATACACAAAAAGCCTACATGCAAAACCAGTGAAGCAGCTACCACAAAATGGAACAAGAAATAGTACAACAGCCTCAAAATCAAAGAAGTAAGCCCAAAATACATGAAGCAGCGAACTACATGACTCGAAGTTCAGTGGATAGTACAATGAAGGTTACCAGGAAATGTAACACTACTTCATATACATGAGCACAAATCGACAATAGTTCAATATGCATCAACTCCAAATCAATGCAGCAGTGTGAACATCACCATGAAAAGGTAATATCACAGACAAAGGAAAGTCTCGACATACTTGTGAGAAACAACATTAACCAATAAAGAATCAAATTACAAACTGCAATTGAAACAGCAACTAAAATGTTTGGTCAATCAAAGCAACATTGAACACATAATTTAAAAGTAGCAATCTTAAATCAAAACCAAAACTATGGCAAGTTGAACCAAATCAAATATATTGTTCAAAATCAAGTCAGAGACGTAATGACTAAGGAAGTCGAACAAGTCCAAAAAATCACCATCGTTCAAGAATAATCAAGTAGCCGAGATAAATCAGAGTATCGTCGACAAAGTGAAACTACATGTATACATGAGCCAATGCAAACTTCAGCTACAAAATGTTCAGGTGTGTCTGCATATTAATTATGCAAACACAGGTTGTTGTGAAGACTATAAAATGCTCAATGCAACTCAATACAACGGATAAATACATGCAGGAAATTTTTGATCAAAGACAAAGTATACAAAGTCAAGCAGCAAACTGCATATGCATCAGTAAACAAAACGACTACATCAAGTTTTACCATGTAAAACTGAAAGTCAAGTAGAGATGAACAAACCATGGCGGCAAGTTCAAAAAATTCCAAAGCCGAGCAAATACAAATAAACATGAAGTGTGGATACAAGATGATATAGGCGAAGTGGATAAGTATTCCAGATCCAAACAACACAAATGCACCAGGCAGTTCTATCAAAACCAAACAATACAAAACCTCAATAGCAACAAGACTTAACGCATAAGCACTATGCAGAGCTCGAAGCTACAACCCAACACACGTACACCTCAACCAAACAGAAAATGGTCAAGAGCATAACAAAGTTGAGTGCGCAAAGCAAAAGGAGGCCGAAGCCAAAACACTTTCACAACATCAAAGTAACCAAAGTTTCGAAACAAAAATAAGGTCGCAGGTCAAAGTGACCGAAGTCAACAGTTCACTACCAAAGAAATAGCCAAATTCAAACGAAATCAAACAGTGCCATGATAACCAAAAAAAAATCATCAAAACAAAATTTAACAACCAAAGCACTTTACTAAGTTCGAATTTCAGATGTGAGTGGAGAAAATCACTCACCTTAGAATGAAGCGACGACGAACTCGAACAAGCAGCCGCACGCATCTCAAGAGATGATCAACCGATGAACTCGACGCAAGAAGAAGTAGCCGTGAGCAACACCAAGGGATAGTCGATCGACAAAGCTTTAAATCGAGCAACCAAAGGTTGGCATCCATGAATTTCGTGAAAACCCTAATTTGGAACGAAGGAACGGAAGCCCTAATTTTTAAGGAAGGGGAACGAACGAGAGCCGCCATTTATTTTCTTTTTATTTTGTTAGGGTTTTTGGAAAGAATGAGAAAATGAAGGAACAGGCGCTACCATTATTTCATTAAAAAGGGAACGGGCCAAATAATATAAAAAAGAAAGTGTGTTTTTGGGCCAACATTTTTGATTAGGGTTGCGAACGAAGGAAGGCAACCGGTATTTGTTTCGATATAATGCAACACCAAGTATAGTCAACATAAAAATGGAAGTCGAATCCAAATCGAAGTTGAACAAGTCAGAAGATATCCATAACATTACGAAAAAAATCAAATGGCCGAGAATACTCACATGAAAAATTCAATCAAATGGATATGAACAAAACCTCGGGTTGTTACAGACTCCCCTCCTTATAAAAATTGCGTCCCTGCAATTTTCATAAATAAAGTCATCACTAACAATTATTTTTCTAACATAAACTGGTTAAGAAAAAAAAAATGGTCAAGAATACAAACGCCAAAGAAATCTTTTAATTTCATAAAAGAACTTCACAAATTCTCAACAAAATCTAATTATCAAGAACGGTAATCAAATCTCAAATCAACAAATATCTAATTATCAAAAACGATAATCAAATCTCAAATCAACAAATATTTAATTATCAAAAACGATAATCAAATCTCAAATCAACAAATATTTAATTATCAAAAACGATAATCAAATCTCAAATCAACAAATATTTAATTATCAAAAACGATAATCAAATCACAAATCAACAAATATTTAATTATCAAAAACGATAATCAAATCTCAAATCAACAAATATTTAATTATCACAAACGATAATCAGAATCTCAAATATCTAATTACCAAAAACGATAATCAGAATCTCAAATATCTAATTATCACAAGCGATAATCAGAAACAACAAATATCTAATTATCAAAAACGATAATCAGAAATACAAATATCTAATTATCAAAAACGATAATCAGAATCTCAAATATCAAATTATCACAAGCGATAATCAGAAACAACAAATATCTAATTATCAAAAACGATAATCATAAACACAAATATCCAATTACCTGTAGATAATTGGAACAACAAATATCTAGAAATCAATTAAGACACTCTAGAAAATCAACATAAAAGGTTGAATCGATCCCATCAGATGGCGAGTGTTAACTACGCCGCACGTGCATCTCAGATTGGCCGAAGCCTACCAAGTACTATAAATTTTTGGCGCCCACCAGATGACCCGAAGGTCCATAGAGTGACCCGAAGGTCTAGTACTGGTATTGACCCGAAAGTCCGCAGAGTGGGCCGAAAGCCCAACAAATGACCCGGAGGTCCATTATATGACCCGAAGGTCCAACATATGACCCGAAGGTCCATCAGAGTGGCTCGAAAGCCAAATAAAATCATCAAAATCATCAAACAGCAGAGGTTTCAATTAATGATTCCAGAATTAACCAAAATAGCAAACGCACATGTCCCATAACCACGAGTTTTACTAAATCTTTTAATTCTCTTCATCGTTTCCTTGGAAGTGCAAAATTGTGTATTTTGTAAATACAACATTCTACGTTCTCAAACGGACAAGTCCGGAATTAAGCGGATCAGTGAAAGTGAGGGTTCATAGTCCTCAATTTTGCTGAAGAGTTTAAATCGCTTCCTTATTCTTTCGAATGCGCAAACTGCAAAACTTCTGAAAACAGTTTCATTTATTTTATAAAAGTAATAATTTACATTCTCAAACGGGCAAGTCCGGAATTGAGCAAATCAGTAAAAGTAAGGGTTCATAATCCTCGATTTTGCTGAATAGTTTAAATCGCTTCCTCATTCTTTTGAAAGCGTAAACTGTTAAAATTTTGGAAACAATTTTTATTTTGAAATGATTTTTAAAATACGTGATTAAAACAGAAACATCGGTAATAATTTCGATAAGGAAATTGTACTTCTCAAAATACCGTAAAAACGGATCTCAAAATCAATATTGCAGAATAACCGCTTGAAAATCCACTTTAAAATTTGACGGTTACTGAAGTCAAAGCGACGGTAATTTTTATACATCAAAATCTCGTTAAAATAATTTGCATCAAAATATTATACCAGTGAATTTTCATTCATTAAAAATGTCAACAAAACACCGTGCTTCAAAGATTTAGCATTGGTGTAAAAATCCCGTTAAAAAAATAACGGCAACAAAATACGTTTAAAACCAAACACGGTTCAACGTAAAATTAATGCAGTAACGTGCAACTCAAATTTGCATGTATACTACAAAATGTACAAAGAAATCATTCGAATATATCTTCATTGAAGATAATTCAAGACAGCAAAAAATCTCAACAAAATCACATAACAGCAATCGCTTCGGATCCTCAAATCGGATTCCAAATTTTCAAAGAAAACAAAAATAAACACATCTATGTAACAACACAATGAAATTTATTTTTATTTTCATATTTTGATTTTTAAATCAAAAGGGTTTTCAGTTGTACCCAGCGAAGACAGTGTCACTGCTTCCGCTGCGCATTCTGATAAACAGAACACAAATTACTTAATCATCAAACACAATTTCACTTTTATTTTTAAATAAAGATATTTAAAAAAATTCATCATAATTTCAAAACTTTAGTTCTGACTCAAAGCACAACTAAAAACATCGACAAATAATTTTAACACATGTTCCTTCTAAGTTATGTTTTATATTATGTCCATAAACCTCATGCTCTGATACCAACTGTGACGCCCCACCTCTATGGTCACAATAACAAAGAGTATTAAAAGAAATACTGTCTGTTATTACGAAGAATAAGGCTGGATAGGAGCGGCCATCCGTAGTTAGGCCATACATTAGTATTGATTATCTCGATAGGAGTGGTATATATTTCCAATTTTTCATCTCTGTTTATTTACCCCCATCGACATATTCAATTCCAATATAAAACGAATTACGATGGTTCATAATAGTTTAGGACAAGATATATAATAATAACACAGATAAGCTAAATGCGGAACACAGATAATAAAAGTCTCATATATATATATATATATATAACTGATGTCAGTTACAATACATGTGATGCAATACATATGATACAACTACAACGATCGACTCTGGAAGTTACATATACAAGTACATTATTGACAATAATATACATGAATAAACATGATCCTATACTACTATGACAACGATTACTCCAAAAGGTATGAAAAGACTTCATAGCTCTAGCAGCAACCCAAAGTAAGATATCAACAACCTGTAATAACTCGGTCTGACCCGAGTATTAAATTCAAAAGAAAATAATACATGGGTCAGTCTAGTTCAAACTCAGTTATTAATGCACAGAAGCAATAATATTTAAATAATCAATAGACGACAGTCAAAATAAATCTCGTCTATCCAATCCTTTAACAAGGAAATTGAATAAAGGTAAATATAACACGTAATAGTGTTAAATAATAAATCAGCAGATTCAAATTATCAACAAAGATAAATGAAAAGATTATCGATGAAGATAATATAGAAAACATCAAAATTGCCTAAACAGCAATTAACAACAAATTCTAATTACTAAATAAATAATTAGAAACTCATAATCTAATTATCAAATAGATAATTAGACATCAACAAAATGATCAATCAAACTAATTAAAAATACAATTCAAAACATATCGAATTGAATAAACGAAATAGTTCAAACAATTGAAATATTAATTAAAATATCAATTCTGTATGGTTGCAATACACGCACGCGTGCACTGCCTCGCCACTACAGTATGTGATAAATTATGCAAAAGCTCAGTGAAAGTTCACAAACGAGCACAAGGTGAAACCCGAGCGTTTAAGCTGGATTCAATTCAATGTACAAGTCACCATACAACAATGTCCAGACCAAATATTATCAATATGGTCGAACAGAGACTCCAAGCATACAAGAAGATATGCACAGATCTGAAACAAAGAATGGACAGACCAAACACCGCACTACAAATGAAATCATCAAAGACCAAGTCACAGCCGAGATGATCCATCACAGTGCAAACGAAAGCAAATGCATCAGTGCACATGAGAATTGACTCAGTGCATATGGAAAACAAAATGCAAAGACCAGGCACCAACATCAAGTGGAAGTTTTGATCAAAGGACAGCATAATATGAACAAAGTACATAAAACAGTGAGACAATGGCTCAATATAAATATATAAGTAGTCAAGCATCAGCAAAGACTAGACCCAAAGGATCTGGTTCAATGCCAAAGAAAAATAGAACTTGTGCATATATATACACAAGTAGCCTACATGCAAAACCAGTGAAGCAGCTACCACAAAATGGAATAAGAAATAGTACAGCAGCCTCGACATCAAAGAAGTTGGCCAAAAATACATGACGCAGTGAACTACATGACTTGAAGTTCAGTGGATAGTACAATGAAGGTTACCAGGAAATGTAACACTGCTTCATATACATGAGCACAAATCGACAATAGTTCAATATGCATCAACTACAAATCAATGCAGCAGTGTGAACATCACCATGAAAAAGTAATATCACAGACAAAGGAAAGTCTCGACATACTTGTGAGAAACAACATCGACCAATAAAGAATCAAATTACAAACTGCAATTGAAACAGCAACTAAAATGTTTGGTCAGTCAGAGCAACATTGAACACAGAATTTAAAAGTAGCAATCTTAAATCGAAATCAAAACTTTGGCAAGTTCAACCAAATCACATATACAGTTCAAAATCAAGTCAGAGACGTAATGACTAAGGAAGTCGAACAAGTCCAAGAAATCACCATCGTTCAAGAATAATCAAGTGGCCGAGATAAATCAGTGTATCGTCGACAAAGTGAAACTACATGTATACATGAGCCAATGCAAACTTTAGGTACAAAATGTTCAAGTGTATCTGCATATTAATTATGCAAACACAGGTTGTGGTGAAGACTATAAAATGCTCATTGCAACTCAAAGTCAGTGATACCTGACCAAAATATGTACAGGTATGCAACAGATAAATACATGTAGGCAGTTTTTGATCAAAGACAAAGTATACAATGTCAAGCAGCAAACTGCATATGCATCAGTAAACAAAACTACTACATCAAGTGTTACTAAGTACAGCTGAAAGTCAAGCAGAGATGAAAAAACCATGGCGGGAAGTTTGAAGAATTCCCAAGCCGAGCAAATACAAATAAACATGAAGTGTGGATACAAGATGATACAAGCGAAGTGGATAAGTATTCTAGATCCAAACAACACAAATGCACCAGGCAGTTCTATCAAAACCAAACAATACAAAACCTCAACAGCAACAAGACTCAACGCATAAGCACTATGCAGAGCTCGAAGCTACAACCCAGCACACGTACACCTCAACCAAACAGCAAATGGTCAAGAGCATAACAAAGTTAAGTTCGCAAAGCAAAAGGAGGCCGAAGCCAAAATACTTTCACAACATCAAAGTGACCAAAGTTTCGAATAAAAAATAAGGTCGCAGGTGAAAGTGACCGAAGTCAACAGTTCACTACCAAAGAAATAGCCAAATTCAAACGAAATCAAACAGTGCCATGATAACCAGAAAACCAGAAATCATCAAAAAAAAATTAACAGCCAAAGCACTTTACTAAGTTTGAATTTCAGACGTGACTGAAGAAAATCACTCACCTTAGAATGAAGCGACGACGAACTCGAACAAGCAACCGCACGCATCTCAAGAGATGATCAACCGATGAACTCGACGCAAGAAGAAGCTGCCGTGAGCAACACCAAGGGATAGTCGATCGACAAAGCTTTCGATCGAGCAACCAAAGGTCGGCATCCGTGAATTTCGCGAAAACCCTAATTTGGAACGAAGGAACGGAAGCCCTAATTTTTAAGGAAGGGGAACGAATAAGAGCCGCCATTTATTTTCTTTTTATTTCGTTAGGGTTTTTGGAACGAATGAGAAAATGAAGGAATGGGCTCTACCATTATCTCATTAAAAAGGGAACGGGCCAAATAATATAAAAAAGAGAGTGTGTTTTTGGGCCAACCATTTTGATTAGGGTTGCGAACGAAGGAAGGCAACCGGTATTTGTTTCGATATAATGCAACACCAAGTATGGTCAACATAAAAATGGAAGTCGAATCCTGTTAACTCCGTTTAGGCAACGAGTTAAGGTCTGGACCGATTCACGACTTAAGGTTCTTAACGGTTCAAGAGGGACCCACGACTCAAGAACCCTCACGTCTTAAAGGGTGAACCGACTCAACAAGAAACCGACTCAACAAGCAACCGACTCAACAAGCTACCGACTCAACAAGCTAAAGAGCTAAAGCTCAAGGCGACTTAGAGGAGTGGAGCGACTCAAGGGATTAACGGTGTATGGGATAGACCGACTCAAGTTCTCTAACGACTCAACGACCTAAGGTGTCAAATGACCTAATTGACTAAAATCCCAAAACAACAAAGGACCGACCTACGACCTATGGTAGGTCGTTCACGACCTAAGCAAAAGAATTCGATACCGATTCATTTTACATCGTGGCCCTTTGACTCATACACGACTCAGTAAGCAAGCTAACCGGTTAGGCCATGACTCACGGCCTAGCTTGAGTCGTCCACGACTTAAAGCTACTAAGTAGAAATCCAATGCCGCCTCATTTTAGACCATGACCTCTTAACTCGCGGACGAGTTAGGACTTGTGCTGTATATAGAGGACCGAAGATGCTCTGATACGAAGCCTGGGCTCAACCAGTTGAGTCGCCCACGACCTAGCTTAACTCGGCCACGATCCAACTTAAGTCGGTGACGACTTACGACTTAAGGGGAGAATTTCCTATAAATACCAACCTACCTCAAACATGAAAGGGACTTTTGGACAACCTCTTCAAGCACCAATACTCTGCCATTTTCAAAACCGATTCAACACTTGAAGTTCTCAAGACACCAAGGACGCTACAAACAACTTTGAGAGAGAATTCACACGTCCAACATGGATTCGAAGATTCTCATCGACATTAAAGTTTAAGCTACTAGTTCGATGTGTTCTTGAAACAAAAGTGAATTGTATTTGAAGTGAATTGTATAGTTTTGTAACAAGATTAGTAATAAAGATACTTAAAGTGGACGTAGGCTACTCTCTAAGCCGAACCACTATAAAATTGCTGTCTCTTACTGTATTTTCTGTCATTTTAGCTGATATTCTATTCCCGATCCATCGGGTGGTGCTTTCACAATCACACTTCACACACCGGGGTGTTAGCGTCGGATTTTCACGTTAACATTTTTGGTGCTTTCACTGAGAATTGAACTCAGGACATTTCCATCATTGCTTCACCAAACTTTGTGAAAAGAATCTCCATTAAGACCAAAAGTCTAACAGAAATTATGGCTCCCGGAAGGAAACGTAGATCTGCTAGATCCGACGATGTTCAAGAGAACACTGCCACTTCTCCTCCTCTGAGTCAGACAACTCCAACTGTGGGAGTCACGCGAGCAGAATTGGACACTATAACAGTTTATGGGTTTTATAACGTTTGAAAAACGCTATAACAGGCTACCATAGCGTTTCAGAGAACGCTATGGAACAACAAGCTATGGTAGGCCGGCAGCATTACATAGCAGCAAGAAAAACGCTATAATATCTTATAGCGTTTACAAAAAAGCATAGCATTTGCAACCTACCATAGCGTTTTTTCTCTGTTATTAAACTTAAACGCTATAGGGAATATAATCCTTCATTTAACTTTCTATAGCGTTTTTGAGCACATTTTATAGCGTTTCATCAAACCATATTATAGCGTTACAATGTTTTTCGATAGCATTTGTTGTCATGTTTGTATAGCGTTTTTATTTTCTACTATAGCGTTTTTGATTCTATTATAGCGTTTTTGATGCATATCTTACATCTCATATAGAGTTTTGATAGCGTTTGATGAATCAATAGCGTTTTTCAAATGCTATTCTATATAATATTAATTTTCAGCATTTGTTTCAATTTTCTTCTTATTATATTATATTATATATATATATATATATATATATATATATATATATATATATATATGCACACATAGATTACCAATTTGAATTTACAGACATTTTCACACAATTGCATATACATTACCAATTTCAGTCTTTACATTGTTTTTGATACATTACTACAAACCCTCCTAACTTTCTACTGCATTACATATCACACTTCCTCGAACATCACACCATCACTACCACTTCTGCCCACATTTTTGTACACAACTGAAACATACATCCACTCCTCTGACTCTAGCAACCACTCCATCACCAACAGTCATAACAGACCCTCTGCCATACTTTACCACCACCTTCATCCAACACACTTACTTGCCTTAACACCTTATCACCTTCAAACACCTCCCACTTCTCCGATTACCTTCACACTGCTTCAATCTCTGTCCACATCACCACCATTCCTATGCCCTTCCTACAGCCTATTTCAAAACAAAAAACAGTACATCACAATATTAACGTGACATATACATATGTATACATAGTACATTAAAAAACTATGAAACATTTGTCATGCTAAAGTGCAGGACTACTTTTTGGAATAAAAGAGATCATATCATTAAAATCTAGCAAGGATCCATACATGGGGAACTTGTTGTAGAGAAAGCTATATGATGTTGTGTTATGTAGATGAAAAATTCTACTGTTGCTCACAAAAATTATACTTCAGTAGATGAAAACTCAAATGGGCTATAAATAAAATGCAGTAGAATAAATTTAAAAGTTAGAAGGTATTCTCATCCGCATAAACTAATCACGTTCAAATAAATAAATAAATAAAAAGTTACAGAGTATTTACATATAAATAAAATAAGCAGTGAAAAGCCTGAGTATCAGACCATCAGCAGCCTCCGAAGGTACCTGCAAAAGATACAATAATAGCAAAGATGGAGGTCTACGTGTTTATGATGTTCATAGGAAACTAAATGTCAGTGACGAGAGATGACTATAACCAAGCACGTATGCACTAAGGCCATCCTAGTTACTGGCTCTGGGCCTCTGGCCATAGTGTAAGCTAGTAAAGCCTTCGTAAATCCAGCTTAAGTTACATAGGGGTAGTAATCCATTTACTGCAGCGGGGCTACTGTCTTAATTAAAAGGCTTGAAGACTCCTTGGTATGTAAAACGCTAAATATTCTCAACAACACCTGAATATACAATTTCCAGGATTACAACAGAGCTTTTCACGACAAATAATGATAGTTGGGAAGCTTTTAAAATAGAAAAAATACAGTTATAGATAAAGCAGAATGTCACATTTACTTTGCTGTCAAGAAGCTGAATTTGGTCACAACATGAACTGCTCAACCACTAATACACGACAACAAACTATATGTCAGTAAATGGCATGCTAATTTGCTGATTCTAGGCAACTATTGGGATATTTATATGTAGGGCCTGTACAACAGAAAATGAAAGGGAAAAAAAAAGAGGCGATGACCGCTCACCAACATATTCTTGAAGCATAGAAGAAGCAAGCAATGCAATGCAAGGCTTCCAGCTTCAGCCCTGAAAAAGCTCAAAAGATTTAAACATCCAATAGGTACATAGGTCACTGCTAGCAGTCAAAAACTGTTCTCCCTTTATCTGTAACATATCACAAAAAGATGATTGATTACATGGTAATGAGCCTGTAATAATGATGTCTCGTAACTTTAGTCCAATACATAAGCAATTATCCTCGTCAGATACACTATGCATCTGAATACACCCAGAGTATCGACTGAAGGCACCGCACACGCACACGCACACGCACACGCACACGCAAGAGATCTTAACCATTAGAGTTCCCTAGAAACCATAAGATTTCAAACTGATTTGCACCTCAGTAAAGGCAAAGAAATTCAATAACTGCTGAATAGCCACTACACACACACTGCATAGTTTCTAGTGAAACAATTACTACTGCAATCTTGAGAAAAAAGCAACTTCAACTAATATGGTTTGACAATTGTAGTTATCTTAACCCAAATTAATAGTTAGGAAAGTGAAAAACCAAGGTTCAATAGTTTGGAAATGGATTAGATACCTTTATACTTATGTAATTATAGACAAAGAGGATATACATGCAAATCAATCATATAACAATAACAATAAACAATCAAGAATCATGCCAGTGGTACCATATTTGCTTGCCCAGCTGCAGCTATAACAATGTCAGCTTCTCGGATGATGTTTTCTAGATCAGGAGTACACGAATGAACAACAGTCACAGTTGCATCTGCTTTAAGAAGAAGCAAAGATACAGGAAGGCCAACTATATTGCTTCGCCCAACCACGACTGCTCTTTTTCCTTTCACATTTACTCCACTTCTTGATAAAAGTTCAAGGCATCCCTTTAAAAAAACTTAAACATGGTTATAGCTGTTAACAATTTACAATAAAAGATTGCCCCAGCGAATAAAACAAAAAAAAACCGTATTCGGGAACTAGAAGCAATAAACTTGGGATTGAAATTGAGAGTTCTTGGCTAATACCTTCTCCCTGAAAAATGGGTTCCTAAATAGGTATACATAGTTATATTATGTATATGTTATACATAATTGTATTATGTATATGCATTTACTAGACTGTGGTATACAAGTGGAAATAGTTGTAAACATTTACAGTCCAAATATGACCTAAATCATGAATAGTTGGGTATACAGTATACATAATTATATTATTTCTCATTTCAACAATAGAAACACTTTACAATATTTTGATTTGACTATCCACTTTCATTCTTCATCAAAATTCACCATTAAAGTTTTGATTCTCAAATTAATCTAAAATTTCCAAACCTTCACGCAAGTTTCTTATTGCTGAAAATAACTTAGCACTTTATTTGCAAATTCAAAATAGAACCGGAATTCTTGGAATCTTAAGGTATAAATCGCTTGATATTAATTCAAAGGTAATGTGTTTGCATTAATGTATAAATTTACAATGCAATTCAAGACCATTTAATATGTCTATGGATGTGGATTGAATAAACACGTTATGGCAGTCTCAGCATGCAAATTCAATATTTCTGCAAAGTTCTATAAATTGTATGCATTCAAAGGTTGCATCATACAGTTTCATATCAACATTGAAATTCGACCTATGAGCAATCAGGTCAAAGAAATATACGATAATAACTGAAATCAAATTAACACAATCATAACTGAAATCATAACTATTTACTATACATTACCACAATCATAACTGAAATCTTTGCCTAAATGATGTAGGAAAAAAAGAAAAAGAAACTATTTACTATACATTACCACAATCATAACTGAAATCAAATTAACAAAGATAAAATAACAAAGGACAACTATGGCAGTACCGTTCACTGCGGTTCAAATTGGAGAACGCGAATTTAGGGTTCTAGGTAAAAATTGACTACAGCGGTTCAAATTGATGGTTGCGTTTCACTTTTGGGATCGGCTGCGCGAGAGTTGACGAAGGTGGTTAGGGTTTCGTGATTCAACTTTGGTCTGCGTGTTGCGTCCTAGGAATTTCGTGGAGTTTGGTTGTTTTCTGGAGGCGACGAAGGGAAAGAAGAGGAGTTTTTTTTCCGTAGGAGGTGACGCGCTTTTTTAGTTTCCCACGTAAAATAAATTGGCTCCCACCTTATTCATCGCACAGCGTTTAACACACCGTATTTGTTTACTGATAGCGTTGAGTGTCCTACATTTCCCGGCGTTTAAAAGGAATATGCGCAAACGCTATGCATTAAGGCTATCAAGAGGTTGGAGATATGGCGCTTTCGATAAAGGATTTAAAGTCATCGGTTCGAGCGACATCATAATGAGTGCTCTGCTTGAATAAGTATCACTTTTGTTATCAAAAACAAAAATGACGATGAAGAGATAAGGCCTAGAAGATCTCACGTGTTATTGTACTACTGTTTTTAAATTTTTGTTGTTTGAGTACTAAATTTCTGAGGGCTTTTATGCAAAATTAGAATGGCTATTAATTTCAGCAAAGGTTTGGTGTCAAGATATTAAATACGAGAGGTTATTAAATCATAAATAATAACATATATATGACATGGTAAATCTCATTCGCTAAATCTCATTGTGCTTTTGTTCTAAAGATAGAGATGTATTTGTGTCATCCATTGTTATCATTTGTATCCAGTATCCCAATGTCACTCTGAATATAAGATGGAATATATATTAGTTTTACATTGAGAATTATTTAAGAAATATATCAGGAAATATGATAATATATTTGGTAAGTTTATATTTGTACAGTTGGTTATAAACCTAAGATGTCAGAGTTTCCTATGTGAGTATGGTGAATAACTTAATCAAGAGAATCGAAGCAAGAGAAAGTTTCAGATAATATTGGAGACTCCAACTGATTTAGTAAAAGGTTCTTTTGAACTGAATGAAGGGAATTGGTGGAAAAAACAACTCTGAGTTCTTATTTGTTTATCAAATACTAGTGTATCAGCAAGCCGCACGATGTGCCCTTATTCACTCTCCATTTTTCATTCGGCCCAGATTTCTCTATTTCATTCTTTTTATCTCCATATCGAGCAAATTCAAAAGTGCAAATAATTAACTTCATGCACAACTGAAATGAATAACGCTGAATTTCTATGCGATCAATTTCTTTTGCTAGCATATAAGTAGAGATAGTGATGAAAATAGTGTTGTGAAATGCTTCTATAGCATCGACACGTTCGATTGTGTAAACGGGAGATTCGTCGATAACACAAACGATGGTAGTCTCTAAGATGATAATTTGGAATCTTAAAAAGACATGTTAAAATGTATTCATTCAAGTCCATTTATAAATAGTAAGTATTTTCATGGAGCAAATCTTAGCAGTTGCGAACACTGTATTTGTTTATTATTTATTAAAACAATATTCGAGTGGGTCCCATAATCTAAATCCAAATCCAAACCCAGAAATATCTGCAAGGCATAATTTACTGGTAGCTCACTAATGTGTACCATCTGTTTAAGCTAACAGAGATCAGGGTGATTATAGTGCGTATTAGCACATATTAACATGCACTTGAATCGCAGAATTGGGGGTGATTGATGATAAAATAAAGAAATCATACTAACATGCACTTACATCGCACAATTGGGGCTGATTGATGCTAAAATTGAGAAACATCAACACTAAAAATAAAAAAAGCAATGATACTAAAAATAACACTGTTAGAGCAAAACATATCCGAAAGAAAGAGATGATTCTTACCAATCTTTCGAACGTTAGAGTTAGTGTACAAATACATCAAAAGATGCACAGTCCTCAAACTAAAACTCTGATTATAACTCGAAAGTGCCCTCTACAGCTCCTTATCAACAATGAACCCACTACCATCAGAATCATCTGCCTGAAAGCACGCCACAACGTTCGGATCCATCCCAGGCGGGAAGGCCGACGGAACCAGCGCCGCAAACGGGCTTCCGTACGGCGCCGGCGCCGTAGGGTAACCTCCGGGTGCTGCACCGTATCCGCCTGGAAGTGCACCATAGGCAGGTTGGGGTGGGGCGTAGCCTCCGTAAGGAGCCGGTGGAGTGGTAGGGTAACCGCCGTAGCCAGCGGATGCGGGTTTGTTTTCCTTGGGGGATTTGTTAGGCTTGCCGCCGTCGGCGCCGTACGGATTGGAGGGAGGTGGAGCGCCAGCGTAGCAGGGTTGGGAAGGAGGTGGGGCTGCAATTGGGGATTTCTGTTTGCTTCTGGATCAGAAGTGAAGGTAGTACTTACTGAAGATGATAAAAGTAACGGCAATTGATTTTTTTGGAGATGATAAAGTGAAAGAATTATTCGCTATAGCTGTGAGGAGAGGAAGTGAAAGTTGGATTCCCGCACAATTTTTGTTTCCCGCCTCCAAATATAGAAATAGCGTTGTACACGCACAAACAACATTCATTAGATTTACAAATAGCGTTCCATACCCTAGTTTCCATAGCATACCAAAGGTGGAATGCAGAAGCGCTATAGATTGATGCTATCAAAGGTCCTTTTTGTTGTAGTGGGACGCCGTAGTTTTGGGGCTGAATCAACAGTTAAATGCCAAGAATGCACAGTTGGAGGCTCAAAATGCCCAGAACACCTTGATCTTGAATAAGGTAAATGATTTGCTCGAAGCTAATCGTCAGCCAGCCAATAAGGAAGGGAACTCTGCTGCTAGAGCACAGGATGTTGGAGGAAATACTTCTCAAAGGGCGGCAAGCCCTGTTGAAAGGTCACTTCCTCAGGATGGAGGATCGGGACCTCAACCGACCCTTCGTGAACGACTGTCGAGGCAAAACTCTGAAAGGGTGGCAGATGTTTTCCCCATAGGGCCAGCGGACGATGAAGAGTATTTCTCAGGTATGGTTCGTCAAATCATGAAGGAAAATATGCGAAAAGACGAAGATGAGAAAAACTGGGGTTTTGCTCCAAGCAAACCTCCATTCACCGAAAGGATTCTGAAAGCTGAATTCCCGAGAAAGTTTGTTCCGCCCACTATCCCAGCTTATAAAGGAACAAGTGATCCTAATGAATTTCTGTATAAGTATGACTGGCATATGACCGGCGCCAGGGCATCCGATGAGATTAAGTGCCAGTATTTCCTGGTGTATCTGGAAGGATTAGCTCTATTATGGTTTACCAAGCTGCCAGTCAGGTCCATTGATCAGTTCTCCGACCTAACCAGGAAATTCAAGGAGCAGTTTCGATTATATGCCTCTAAAGCGAAGGATATAATGTCATTGTCAAGTTTGGAGCAAAACCCAGGAGAATCCATCAAATTGTTTTTGAACCATTTTAACATAGCTTTGGCTGAGGTAGATAACGCTGAGCCACGTATGATCCTCACATACCTGATGAGAGCTATTGACAAGTCAAGTGAATTCGAAAAATGCTTGAAGATGAAAGAACCAAACTCACTTGACAAATTCTACAAGAAAGCGGATGAATTCATGCGCTTAGAGAGTCTCCAAGCACCAGCTAAGGTAGTATCAGCAGGAGCAGGGAACGATGGTGCTGCTTCGGACAAGAAAGAACCTAACACTCAGAAAAGGGGAAATGATAGTGGAATGAAATAGGGAGATGCAAAGAAAGGCCGTCTTCTCAACTTCACACCCTTGACTGATACCCCTGAAAATATCTTCTTTGCAACTAAGGATGACATCAATTATCCTACACCACCCAAGACGAGGGTCGGAAGTAAGATGGAGAAAAGTGGAAGGTTCTGCCGGTTTCACAACCAACCCGGCCATGACACCAACGAATGCCGCCACTTGAAGGAAGTAATTGAACACGTATTGAAAGAGAACAAGCTCCAACAGTATGTAAAAAGGAATAGGAACAATGCAACCTCACCGATTCAAAGGCAACAAGTTCCCGCTCACCATCCAGGCTCGAGTGAGAAGGCCGTAGAACATGAGACAGAGAGGCCTGTCATTAATGTGATAACTGGAGATCCTCATCCAGTAGATAGGAGCTGGGGAGAGATGGAAAGATATGCTCGTGCATTGAAGCATGCACCTGCAGAAGAAAGTGTTTTTGTGTTGGAAGATGCTGCGCCGATGAAACAGCAGAAGACTTTCCCTGATGACATCACATTCAGTGTCAGGGATTCTATGGGTATTGAAGCCCCTACCGTAGATCCTCTGGTCATTACTGCTGGTATTGGGCCAGCCACTGTAAGAAGAATTTTGGTTGATTGCGGGGCTTCGTGTAATATACTCTTCAAGAATACTTTCAACCAGATGAAAATACCAATGGCTGACGTTCAAGCTTCGTCATTGAAAATTGCTGGCTTCGCTGGAGAGCCAAAGCAGCCGATTGGGACTATAGACCTGATTGTAGAGCTTGGAAAGGGACCGAGGAAAGTAGCTCGAAAGCAGACCTTTATAATTGTTGAAGAATTTTCTGCTTATAACGCTTTCTTGGGCCGACCGACCCTGGCTGCATTCAAAGCTGTTCTCGCCCCATGGTGTCTGACCATAAAATTTCCCACTGACAATGGAGTCGGGGTAGTTAAAGGGGATCAAAATGCAGGGCGGGAGTGCTATCTTACAGAGCTACGTGAAGCGAAGAAGAGAGAAATGGGAAAAGATGCGGCGCCTCCGGTCCGCATCAATGAAAAAACCTTATAGCAACTACAGGGTGGACCCTGCACTGGCGAACATAGCGGTGCCCGAAGAGAGATGGATCCAAGGAAAGCCAGTGCAGGGGAGAATATAGTAGTACCGGTAGAGGTAACAGTGCCGGTACCTGTTGACCCAAAGGACTCAAACAAGATGCTGAATGTGGGTTCACAACTCAACACTACAGCTTAGAATGTTCTGATTTCATTCTTGAAGGCAAATATGGATGTATTCGCGTGGACACATGCTGATATGTGCGGAATATCACCAGAGATTGCGGTACACACTCTTAACATTGACCGAAAGTTCACGCCAGTAAAACAGAAAAGAAGGACCCATGGTCCAGAAAGGTCAGCAGCATTGAAAGAAGAAGTTGACCGGCTCGTGGAGAATGGTTTCATCAGAGAATCTGTTTACCCGGATTGGGTCTCAAATCCTGTTCGGGTTAAAAAGGCTAATGGGAAGTGGAGAGTGTGCATTGACTTTACAGATCTAAACAAGGCTTGCCCCAAAGACTGTTTCCCGTTACCAAGGATCGATCAGTTGGTGGATGGAACAGCGGGGCATGAGTTGTTATCTTTTATGGATGCTTACTCCGGATACAACCGGATCATGATGCATGAGCCGGATCAAGAGGACACGAGCTTCATCATGGATGTTGGTCTCTACTGCTACAAGGTCATGCCTTTCGGACTCAAGAATGCGGGAGCGACTTACCAAAGGCTTGTTAATACC
Source organism: Allium cepa (assembly GCA_030765085.1). Taxonomy (NCBI): domain Eukaryota; kingdom Viridiplantae; phylum Streptophyta; class Magnoliopsida; order Asparagales; family Amaryllidaceae; genus Allium; species Allium cepa. Next base: position 52,701,835 of record CM060943.1, on the reverse strand, counting down.
ATGTTTAAACTGCAAATTGGCAAAACAATGGAAGTTTATGTCGATGATATGCTGGTAAAGTCAAAGAAAGCAGTGGACCACATGGATCATTTGGCAGAGATGTTCGCGGTCCTCCGAAAATATGGAATGAAGCTTAACCCGTTGAAATGTTCATTCGGAGTTGAGTCCGGAAAGTTTTTGGGATTTATTGTGAGCGCTAGGGGCATTGAGGTTAATCCTGCTCAGATCACTGCCTTGAAAGAGGTCAAAGCTCCTAGAACAAAGAAGGAACTGCAGAGTCTTAACGGAAAAGTTGCTGCTTTAAGCCGGTTCATTTCTAAAGCTATTGATAAATGCATTCCATTCTTTGACGCTCTGAAGAAAGGAAGAAAAAACTTTGATTGGACTCCTGAATGTCAGAAAGCATTTGATGAGCAGGTTCGTCATAAGGAAGTGCCTCCAATACTTTCAAAGCCCGACAATGGTGAAGATCTCTACATATATCTAGCAATATCATCTCACGCTCTTAGTGCAGCATTGGTTCGAGAAGATGCAAGAATCCAGCGGCCAGTCTATTACATTAGTAAAAGATTTACTGGGGCAGAGATGAATTACTCGAAGCTGGAGAAACTCGCCTATTGTCTATTGATTGCATCAAGGAAATTGAGGCCGTATTTTCAAGCTCATCCCATCAAAGTCCTCACTGATCAACCTCTGAAGCAAGTCCTGTTCTGCCCTGAAACTTCGGGTCGTCTTTTGAAATGGAATATTAAACTCTGCCAATATGACATCACTTATTATCCCCAGAGAGCTATCAACGGACAAGCTTTAGCAGACTTCATTGCAGAATGTACAGATAAAGGTGGTAGTGAGGAAGAGGAGACTGATAATGCCCCATTGAGATGGAAATTATATGTTGATGGCGCAAGGAATGACTACTGTTCTGGAGCGGGGGTTGTCCTTGAAACCCCTGAAGGACGATCGTTGTGTTATGCACTGAGACTGGAATTTCCTTCGACAAATAATGAAGCAGAATATGAGGCCCTCATTGCCGGTTTGAGAATCGCTAAAGACCTAAATATCAGAGCATTGCAAATCTTCAGTGATTCTCAGCTTATCGTATTCCAAGTTAAGAAGGAATTCCAAGCTAAAGGAGGGAATCTACCCGCTTATTTTTCAAAGGCCTGGGAGCTTCTTGAAGATTTCGATCATTATTCGATAAGCCATATTCCCTGGGAAGAAAACATGAAAGCAAATTCTCTCGCAAAATATTCAAGCACTGGTGAAGCTCAACTACTGGGATTAGTTCCCGTGGAGGTCTTGTCAGCACCAAGCACAGATGAAATGGATGTTGACTGGATCATGAATGTATCTTTGGACCAAGAATCATGGATGACTCCGATACTAGAATATCTTCTCAAAGGTTCTTTGCCAGAAAATTCAAGAGAAAGACAGAAGCTTCTAAGGAAAGCCTCCAGATATATAGTCCAAGACGGCCGATTGTACAGACGGGGTTTTTCAATGCCATTACTCCGATGTGTAGCCAAAGAAGAAGCCAAGACAATTCTAGCTGAAGTGCACGGAGGAGAATGTGGAGATCATACGGGTGGTCTAACTTTAGCAAAGAAAATTCTCCGTTATGGATATTTTTGGCCACAAATTAATCGAGATGCTGCTGAATATTCCCGAAAGTGTGACAAATGCCAGAGATTTGCCAAAATTCCTAGAGCACCTTCCACTGAGCTAACACAAATGGTCAGTCCGTGGCCATTTGCCATCTGGGGAATAGATCTCATTGGGCCTTTGCCGACCGCCAAATCAGGAATTAAATATGCTATTGTTGCTGTCGATTATTTCACTAAATGGGCAGAAGCTGAACCATTGGCTACTATTACCTCTAAGAAAATGATAAGCTTTGTGACTAAAAATATCATTTGCAGGTATGGTGTGCCTGAGAAGATAATCACAGATAACGGAACCCAGTTTGAGTGTGAGGAGTTCCAAGATTTCTGCAAACGATTCAAAATCCGAAAAAGCTTCTCAGCAGTGGCTCATCCGTAGGCAAACGGGCAAGTGGAAGCAGTAAACAAAATCATCAAGTCAACCATCAAAAAGCAATTGGAGAAAGCAAAAGGTGGTTGGGTCGATAAACTTCCGCTAGCACTATGGGCATACAGAACTACTCATAAAACTGCGACTGGGCACACTCCATTCTCACTGGCATATGAGTCAGAAGAAATGATTCCAGTGGAGACAGAAGTCCCCTCGCATAGAAGAATCTATTTCGATCAAGCTGAGAATGAGAAACTACAACTTGAAGCGCTTGACCTCCTTGATGAGAGAAGAGAAGAGGCTAAGCTCAGAGTTGCATCCCATCAGCAAAGGATAGCCAGGCATTTTAATTGCAAAGTCCGCCAGCGTAGCTTTGAAGTCGGGGATTTAGTCTTGAAAAGAATTATGACAGCAACAAGAGTATTTGGGCCAAACTGGGAAGGGCCGTATGTCGTGGGCAGCAAACTCCTTGATGGCACATTCAAACTCACAACTGTCGAAGGAGATCCAATCCCGAGAGCCTGGAACAGCAATCACTTGCGTCCATATTTTACTTAAAAGCTTTAATGAAATGTTGTAAAAGAATTATGAATGTATGATTCTTGCATTGAGAGCTCATGTAAAACTAGTGCAAGTGAATAATGAGAACTATAAAGTGGACGTAGGCCCAGCTTTTGGCCGATCCACTATAAATCTTGTGTTCTTTACTATTACAAGTCGCTTATTTTATTTCGATATGTAAAGTACTTTGAATGTATTGCTGAAAAATATCGATTTAAATTTGTAGGCAATTAAAATCAAGCTTACCCATCACAATACCAAGCAATCCTTAGCATCACTCAAAAGCAAGTTTAAAGCAACCAAAAATTCTAGGGTCAAATCCTATAAAGAATTACTCTAAGCAAACAATCAGTGATTACGCTGGAGTACATTTCTTTGGATAAAGCAACCCGCTAGCAAAAGAAGATGATGCATGCTTAAAGATGGTACCAAGGGGTTACTGATATGAACAACCAGCAAAAAGAGATGGGCAAGCTGACCAGCACCGGCAAAAGACCTCTTCGGAGGCCCACGTTTCACCGAGATTGAAATAAAACTTCCAAGTGTTGAAACGTGGAAAAGCCCTCTTTGGAGGCACAACTCTTCGAAGGTTAAAGACCCCTGACGGCTCAAGCCGGAAAATGAGAGTTTTCTTCCTCTACGGGTGAGACGATCGGAGGCACCTTCCCAATGGGAAGGCAAGGCGCTTGTTCACTAGTTGAGACAGTTTGTGCAACAAACGTCCAAGTAACTTGTGTTCGCCCCGGAAGTCCATAGGACGACCGAAGGCACCTTCTTCCCTGCGGGGAGGCAAGGCACTTGTTTACTAGTTGAGACAGTTTGCACAACGAACGTCTAAGTAACTTGCGTCCGTCCCGTGAATCCATCCAACCATGAGAAAGTAACTCCCAGGCAGTAGCCCCACTCAGAGGCACACGTTTCACCGAGATTGAAATAAAACTTCCAAGTGTTGAAACATGAAAAGCCCTCTTCGGAGGCCCATTTCACCAGGAGCTGAAGTGTAAGAGTCGCTCTACGGAGGTCCACTTCACCAGAAGCTGAAATGACAACAAGACCTCTTCGGAGGCACACGTTTCACCAAGATTGAAATAAAACTTCCAAGTGTTGAAATGTGAAAAGCCCTCTTCGGAGGCCCATTTCACCAGGAGCTGAAGTGTAAGAGTCGCTCTTTGGAGGTCCACTTCACCAGGAGCTGAAATGATAAAAAGACCTCTTTAGAGGCTCACGTTTTACCGAGATTGAAATAAAACTTCCAAGTGTTAAAATGTGGAAAGCCCTCTTCGGAGGCACACGTTTCACCGAGATTGAAATAAAACTTCCAAGTGTTGAAACGTGAAAAAGCCCTCCTCAGAGGTACAACTATTCAAAGAAGCATTTCATCAGAAATGCAAAACAAAGATCAAAAAGCCCGTTACCGAGGCGCAATAAAAAAAAAAGTCCTCTTCGAAGGTACACTTTAGCTCTCAAAGGATGATCGGTTCATCTATTTTAAGAAGGCCCTTCCTCAAGAGACTAAAGTGCCCTTCAGAGGCCCACTCTACTACATAGGAGAACTCACTCTGTAAAAGTACATATATGCACAAAAGAAAGAGTGATATCTCCGAAGGGTGGAGCGTGAAAACTCATACGAAACGAGGTGTGCTCTATTTTGAGTAGGATAATATTCCTCCAAGTACGGAATAATTATTCCCCAGAAAATAAGAGTACAGGTCCCCTCGAACTTGGAAATATTGTGGCGAGCTCATGGCATGGGGGCAACATAGTATAACTACATTGGTAAGAGTAACGCTCGAACAACATACCACAAGCTCACCGCAATATCATGTAAAGAAACTTGTGCAAAGACAAAGAATAAATGCATTCTCAAATACAAACAAGAGTTTGTACAAATAAAACGAATCATTTTATTCAATTCTATGAAAATCTTCTACAGGTACAGGTTTCGAAATAAAGAAAGCGGGGGCCGGTACCCGCAAAATCTCCGACCAGTACATGCGAAAAGCAAAAAGTAAAAATAAAAGGAAGCAGGGGCCCGTCACTTCTTCTTGCCACCACTTTTAGAGCCTTCACCTGCCCTAATTGGCAATTTTTCAGGACAGCTTGAGAGAGTCGGGGAAGAAGGAGAAAGGGTTATTGCCGGATCAACCTCCGCTTCCTTCTCAGTAACAGAAATGTTCTTCCTTCTCTTCTTGGAGGTAGCATGCTTCCTCCTCCTCTTTGAAGAAGATTCACTCCCCGGAGTAAGAAAAGCAGACAATTTTACATCATCGGAAATAGTTCGCTTCGAAGACTCTTCGCCTCCATCAAGTCCTTCGTCCTTCTGCTCCTGCGAAGCGTTTGGATCATCTAAACCTTGAAGGGCCCCTATTAACTCCTCTTGTGATCCTGGTAGGGAGATAGGGGTGATTTGAGAGGACGAAGGAGGAATGATCGGGAGAGGAGGAATCTGAGTAGGGCTTGGCATTTTCTCTACAGAAGAAAAGTTAAAAAAATCAGTATCTCCTGTGAAGAAAGGAGATAGCGGCTCATTGAGACTTAAGATATAATCAAAAAGTTCGTCAAATTCATGAGGAGCGGACAAGCAGTCCACCACTTGAGCTGGTTCGACATTATGTTTACCTGGAGAAGTTGGCTCTCTGACGTCGATTTCATAAGTTTGCGCTTCATTGCTCTCTTCGCCTTCGTCTCCGCCCTGTGTGCTTGTAATTTCACTTTTGACTTTGGCCGTGGGCGGAGAATGAGAACTTGAGCCTATAATGTCAACATCGGCTGAAATTGAAGGAGGGACAGGGGCAGTTAAAGTTATTTCTTTTTCTGGCTGCTCTTCCCCCATCACTTCAGCTCGTGCTCTGGCAAGTTGCTCCTTCCCTCTGGCGAGAGCAGCACGTGCATCTTCATCAAGGTAGTGCGCCTCAAGTTGATCTTCTGGATAACCGACGCCTTTAAGCATGTCGAGTGCCACTTCCCATACCTCGGCCAGAGTAATTTCATATTTTGGGCCCAAGAAAGAGAGACTGCCATGCCCCAAAACGCATTGCAAATAGAAGTCAAACAATGTTGAGCCGATATCGGGTTTGGTGGCTTCATGAGATTCCTCGGCTGCGATTTTGCCGGCAATAGCCTCATCTCGCTCTCTTTCGGCCTTAGCAATCTAAGCTTTTAACTTTTCAATTTCTGCAACTTGGGAGCTGGATTGTCCTCGCAACTGAGCAATATCAGTACGATAGCCCTCCATGATTTTCTCTAGCCCTTCAGCCTTAGCCTCAGCATCTCTCTGGCTGGCATGGGCGGCTCTCACCTGTTTTTGAAGCACTTCTTCCTTTTGGGTATAGGAAGTGGAAGAAGTGGCGAGTTCTTCTTTAAGCTTCTCAACCTCAGCTTCGAGCCTTTCATTATAGTCAGCAATATTTTTCATCTCGACATTATGCTGATCAAGAACTTTCTGCCATTCTGACTTGTCGCTCTCCATCGTAAGCATAGCCTCGAGATTGGCCCGGTTCACCCTTTGAAGCTCATCAACAAGTTTTTGCCAATTTGACATCCTCTCAAAGTCAAGTCTGACGGCATCAAGGTTCCGCAACATGGCATTTTTATCTATGGGAACCATATCGAGATCAAAGCGAACCCCCTTCAGGCACCAGTTCGGAAGTCGACTCTAAAGTGTAGCTGGGCCTGGTCCAACATGATAAGAAGGTCTCCCGATGATTGATTGAATATCGGTACGAGTAGGAGCAGGAGAATGAGGAGTGGGGGCAGCAGGCTTTTCAGAAATTGTAGGCACCGACTGCTCGCTTAGTCTGGCCCGCTTGCTTGAGTCTCCAATATCGTGGCTTTTTCCTTTGTCGTCATGAGATTTCCGTTTATGGGAGTCATCTTCTTTATAGGAGGGATCGTGTCGCTCATCCCCTCTGCTGTGTCGTTCCTCATATGCTCTTCTCTCTCGAGCTTTTCTGGCGGCTCTTTCTTCATCAGTCTCCCTGTAAGGGGGGAGGTAGCGCCCATAATCATATTGACCGCGCCTTCCATACTGTTTGAAGTCGTCATAATATGAGCCACCTCGCCTCATTGAAGAATCTGCAATTGGGAGAGAAACATGATTTTAAAATCTTCAAAGTACAAAAAGCTAAGTGTATAAAAGTGCTGAAGAATCCTAGTTGTGTGTGATGTGCAAACTACATGCGTCGAACTACGAACCGCTCCTCGATCCGGGGGTGGTGGTTGGTTTTACAGCCAAAGGCAATTCTTGGACTGAAGGAGTCTGTTTAAGAGCGGATGTAGCTTCAACCGCTGGGCATACAACTTTAGCAGCGGTGGGGTCATCTTTAAAGAGCGCTTGAGAAGTGACCATAATGTCGCTCAAACTCCCAAAGATGTCATCACCACCATGCCTAGCAGAGCTCCCTCCGTCAACTCCTTCGTCAACAATTCCCCCAGTTTGCTGAAGAGGCTCCTCTTCTTCGATAATCGGGGCAAGCGCAGACTTGTCAGATGGCCCCGCAGCATCTTTCGGAGTTGAATATTTCACTAGTGAAGCTTCGATAGTAGTTTCTCCCCGCACAGGCTCTTTAGCAGGAGGCGGGGCATCTGGGGTTCTAGCCGGAGAGTCCGGGACTTCGTGAGGATGCGTAGAGCGAGAAGTATGTAGAAGCCCGTATTGATGCAAAAGTTCATCCCTCAACAAAAACTTTATACTCCTCTCCTCTGCGGCCACGGCATTTAGTCTTTCAAAAATTTGTTTGTGGCCTGGATCTTTAGAAGGGGGAGGAAGTGCTGAAAAAGAAAAGAGTGAAATTAGCACTCAGCAACTCAGATCTCAAAAAGCTCAGAAATGGAAAAATAAAAGCCACTAATCTTACTTCCTACTCTCCAAATGGCGTAAAACCCTGGGGGGCAGCGAACAAAGAAATAACGACTTAAGAATACATGAACGCTATCAGAAAGATCAGTGATGAGTTTGCGGTTTCTAGCACTCCTTATAACTATGATGGAGGGATGATCTTTAGTTTTTGTGAATGAGCATAAATAGCAGATTTCCTCAAAGCTTGGCAATCGATCCAAAGTTCTTCTAAACAAAGCACACAACCCCATTAGAATGGCGTAGCCATTGGGGTGCAGTTGGAACGGGGAAATGGACAATCGAAGTAGAAATTGCTGAAGAAAGTCATTGAAAGGGGGAACAGCTCCGCTCAAGCACATTTGGCGGTTGACAGCGACGAAACCACGGGGAGGACTGTCAGCAAAATCACTTGGTCCGGGCAATATAGCATCCGATTCAACAATGCCGAATTGGGCACGTAATTGAGTAAACGCCCATTGACTCAAGGAAATTGAGACCCTTTCTGGAGGATTTTTTTAGTGGAACAGCTATTGGAAGAGCCTCTCCAGTCTGTTCTGCCGCCTCTTCTTGATGTGAAGCCATTCTACATAAGTAACTGGATGTTCAAATGTGAAGGTGCACGTTTCCGAAAAAGTGTGAAGTGTTGTGCAGAACTAATAAAAAATAAACAAGTAAATATAACTGGGGTTGAGCTAGTCGATAATTGATCGATTATCAAATTTCAAGACTTGTTAGTTTAAAGTTCAGGTATAGTATTAGCGCAAACAGGTCAGTTTTAGTTGACTGCTCCAATGTTGCCTTGATACTCTGCCTGAATTCGTTGTTTTGAAGCACTTCGTTCACACAATCTGTTTAAGTTGATTATGTTATTAACTAATCTGTCATTTGATGTGGGCAGTCAGTGGCAGTATATTTGTCCCAAATTTCTGTAAATGTTGTGTTAGACAGGTTGTTAGCTCACAAGAGTGACCTATGAAAGAGTGCAGCAAATTTCAAATAGTTCAAAGTTCAAGCAGGGGGTTAAAATTGCGAGTGCTAAGCTGTAAACAACTCAAGTGCTAACTCGGCAACAACTTAGGCACTAACTTGCCGACGAGTTAAGAATTTCTCCTACGGGTTAAGTTAAGTCATAGATTCTCTGGCTAACTCGCCCACGACCTAAGGATTATGAGGCAAGTCAAGCAACGAGAAATTCTCAAGTTCTAACTCGGCCCCGACTCAAAGCTTAAGTCGTAAGATATGATTAAGTCGGTTCATAATTGAGTCGCTAAGGTCGCTGGATCACACTAAATCGCCAAGTCGCACCCGAGGCAACGTTCCACCCTCTTCGGCCAACATACCTTCCTACTCCTAACCCGTTAGCCATCTAACTCCTAACCCATTAACCATCTAACTCCTAACCCATTAACCATCTGATTCCTAACCCGATAACCCAATAACCTCGCAATGGTTAACCCCAGTTCCATCAAACCTCGAATCGTTGCAAGTAAGATCAAACCGCCTGCCTTTAATCCATCAATGTCTGATGTAATAATATTCGCAAGGATCAAGGGGAAAAAACAGAGGCGGAGATCGGCAATCATCAGCAATTGAAAATGATGCAAAATCTCTTACACGGTGTGATGCTAAAGATGATTGAAAATAAATCAGGTTGGAATCGCCTTTGAGAGCTCGAAGATGCGTTAATGGCAGACACGGTTCAAAGGATAAGAAATGAGAAGAAGGAAGTAAGGGGAACGACTCAAGTCTTTTATAGCTTTGAGCAGTGGAAGTTGAATCGGCACACGAGTTAAGATGAGTCGAAGCACACGACCTACGACTTAGGCGTGAACTTCGAGGGGCAAATGTTAACTCCGTTTAGGCAACGAGTTAAGGTCTGGACTGATTCACGACTTAAGGTTCTTAACGGTTCAGGAGGGACCCACGACTCAAGAAGCTCCACGAATTAAAGGGTGAACCGACTCAACAAGCAACCGACTCAACAAGCAACCGACTCAACAAGCTACCGACTCAACAAGCTAACGAGTTAAAGCTCAAGGCGACTTAGAGGAGTGGAGCGACTCAAGGGATTAACGGTGTATGGGATAGACCGACTCAAGTTCTCTAACGACTCAACGACCTAAGGTGTCAAATGACCTAACTGACTAAAATCCCAAAACAACAAAGGACCGACCTACGACCTATGGTAGGTCGTTCACGACCTAAGCAAAAGAATTTGATACCGCTTCATTTTACATCGTGGCCCTTTGACTCGTACACGACTCAGTAAGCAAGCTAACCGGTTAGGCCACGACTCACGGCCTAGCTTAAGTCGTCCACGACTTAAAGCTACTAAGTAGAAATCCAATGCCGCCTCATTTTAGACCATGACCTCTTAACTCGCAGACGAGTTAGGACTTGTGCTATATACAGAGGACCGAAGACGCTATGATACGAAGCCTGGGCTCAACCAGTTGAGTCACCCACGACCTAGCTTAACTCGGCCACGATCCAACTTAAGTCGGTGACGACTTACGGCTTAAGGGGAGAATTTCCTATAAATACCAACCTACCTCAAACATAAAAGGGACTTTTGGACAACCTCTTCAAGCACCAATACTCAGCCATTTTCAAAACCGATTCAACACTTGAAGTTCTCAAGACACCAAGGATGCTACAAACAACTTTGAGAGAGAATTCACACGTCCAACATGGATTCGAAGATTCTCATCGACATTAAAGTTTAAGCTACTAGTTCGAAGTGTTCTTGTAACAAAAGTGAATTGTATTTGAAGAGCATTGTATCATTTTGTAACAAGATCAGTAATAAAGATACTTAAAGTGGATGTAGGCTACTCTCTAAGCCGAACCACTATAAAATTGCTATCTCTTACTATAATTTCTGTCATTTTAGCTGATATTCTGTTCCCGATCCATCGGTGGTGCTTTCACAATCACACTTCACACACCGGGGTGTTAGAGTCGGATTTTCACGTTAACAAATCCAAATCGAAGTTGAACAAGTCAGAAGATATCCATAGAATTACAACAAAAATCAAATGGCCGAGAATACTCACGTGATAAATTCAATCAAATGGATACAAACAAAACCCTGGGTTGTTACAATCAAGCTTCAAAATGTACCAGACTCGAGCTAGCATATCAGGTAAATGGATGTACTCGATGCAACCCAGAAGCTACATACTTCAAGTGCAAAGCTACAACCATACCATGCCAACATACAATATCAAAATTACATCCGAAACAAGCAACTCACCACAGCTATGCACCTTGAACCAGATTACAACACCAGAACAAGAAACAGCATGCACTTATATACAAATGCAACAACAAGTACAACCTGGCTACATAATGAATACAAGCACATGACTCAAAACATGATCATTGAAAACGAGAGAAACAAGCGCAGCCTCAACATGAAGACAGTAGCTTCTATGAGCAAATGGACTCAAATATCATATGCACTAACTTAATTCGAATGCAAACTGGCTCGAAGGAACAAGCCCACGAAACAATACAGCAAAATGCGGTGATGTACACATTGAACCAAACAACTATACATAATGTGAAGATATTAAGTGAAGGCCACACTAGCTCGAATGTACAAAAGCAACAATGCAGAGCAACTATCAAGTGCAGACTCGAGTTAACAAAGTCAAGGTCGAAAACTACCAGAGTCCATCAAGCAACAACTAACAGTACACGTACCAGAGAATAAAAGAGACATTGCAGTAACAAAGTCAAAGCACATCAGAAATTTCTAATTGAACAAGTCAGTGTCAAAGCAAATATTATCATAGTATCAACGTGCCGAAGGCACAGAGATAGCAAAATTCATATATTCATGATGCCAAAAATTCGTGGAATCAGAGTCAATAAAATCAAGCCGTGGTAGCCAAGGAATCAAAACAAGTCAGAATCGAGCCGTGATAATCAAGCAACAACAAATACGAACTAAACTAGTCTAAAGAAATCATGAGCATTTAAGCATAATCGAATGGTCGAACTCAAAAATTATCAGACGAATTCAAAAATTTATTCGAATGTAAATTTAGGGAATCAATCCCTATTTAAAACCGAATCATCATGGGCATACAAAATCAACCGAGTTCAAGCAAGCTAACCAATAAAGCAAAAAGAATAAATCACATACCATTTTAGTCGAACTCGATCAAATTAGAGCAGCCATGTGCAAAGTGAAGAATCAATCGTCTAAGCAATCATGAGAACATCCACTCGATCGATCAGCAAAGTCGGCTTCTTTAATTTATCAAAATCCCTAATTTTCGAGCAAAGGAGAAGAGGAACGAACGAGTAAAGAAACAAGACAGTCATTATCACAAATGCAAAGGAACTTGCCGAATAGTATAAAAAGAAAAAAAAAGGGAAATTTTTGTTTGGTTCGGTTTTCTAGTCAGCTTTAATTTAAAATAGGGTTTATTGTTTTAAATTGTTTTCAAATTCGTATTTTTCTTTTAAACAGATGTAAAGTCTAGCCGTGTGACTTGGGGACAAACTACGGTGGTGTACTTCGAGAATTCACAACTTAGTGGCTGAGTTGTGGCAGGGTTTTGAGCGTAGGTTAGTCGATAGTGGGTATCGCGAGTTTATGTGTGTAAGCGTGTGACTACTTAATTTCTAGTAGAAACCTTAGGGGCAACACATAGGCAGGGTTTTGCGAAGCTGGGTAAATCTGTGTTGTTCTTTTTATTATTCTGCTATTATCTGTGCTGTTGTTATTCTATGATTTCCGTGTTATAATTATTTTATATACTTCCGCATTAAATTTTTATAATTGATATTATCACCCTATTCACCACCCTCTAGGGAGAAATCGATCCTACGGAAAGTTTTCGTCCTCGAGTACATTTTATCTAGAGTGTACCATTTTCGAAAAGCAGTTCCTTGCCTTGCCATTTATTGAAATCCGTTTTCCATATACGTATCTTAGCGGTTTTGGATTGTATACATATTATTGTTGTGATGTACACACAGTACAGCTACTTGATTATTTGTATTTTAAATCTTAGACATTATTATAATATCACTTGATTTTATAATAAAAATAGTTTTGTTATCATAAGCTAAATACTCATCCGTGTATATGTGCGGTCGGTCTGACGAGATACCTTTTATTTTGAAAAAGGTTTCCAAATGCATCAATCAATATGTTTTGATTTGAGTTTTATTAGCACTGCTTTACTAGACTGACCTAGATGTTATTTTCTAATAATGGGTATCCCGAGCATATTTTCAAGATTTAGCTGGATCCTTTGGAACTTTCAAGAATTGAGGATGTATTCACGTATCTTATATTCATCCATTGTTTTGATTACTTTGATTTCTGTCTATCTATTTATCGGCAATTTTAAGGACGGACTGATAATAAGTTAGTGTACTTTATTGTTGTGTATAATAAAGATGACTTCTTTTTTCTAAAAATCTTGTGTATATTATATATTTCCCATAACGATGTGAGATTATGTTCTGCCATTTCTTTCTTCAACAAAATGACATGGCTTTCGGACACTTAAATGGTCGTCACATGAATACCGATGATGCATTAAGTGTCGTCATTAGGAGTAAGAAAGGCAGACTGTTACATGAGGGCAATAGTAAAGTGAAAAAATAAATTGTGCTAATTAATCAGTTTCAACTATTTAAAACGAAACAAAATAGTATATTTCTAATATGTATTCTAGATTCTAGATCATAGTTTATTCTTTGTATCATTAGGTAAAAAAAATTGAAGAGGACTAAGTTAGAAAAGTCTTTAATTCATTCTCTTCAAAGTGGGGTCAAAAGATATTAGCAATGGAGGAGGCAATGACATTAGTACTTGTTAAAATTGAAGAGTTAATTAGTAATCTAATATTCTATGAAGCACAGTTGTACAACAGAATTGAAAGCAAGGCAACCGAAGAGAAATTAATTGCATTTAATGTCACAACAGACAACTAAGATTCAGAATATGACGATACAGATGAGGAACTAGAAATTTCAGAAAATTCCTGAAGAACGGATAGATGAATAACTTCCGTACATGAAAACAAAAATTCTAGATATTAAAATATAATTGAATGTTACAATTATAATGAACCCGATCATTTGCAAAGAGACTGTCCTTCAAAAAAAATCAAAGATCGTGTTTATCACTTATTCATTTAAAAAGAGAAAGAGGGCTTATAGTGCAATTTTAGATGATTTTGATACTTTATCAAGTGACAACGAACCAGATATAGAAAATATCAATATACGTTTTACAACAATAGAAGACTAACCGGATCAGAACAAAGGATAACAGCAAAAATTTACTTTTGACATCAATTTATTTTTATTTGAAATTATTAAATTTAGGAATAAATATATATTAATAATAATAAGTTTTTCTAAGAATGTATGTGTATAGGATTATATTGCCTTTGTTTAAATTTTAAATCTTCGGCCTATATGTCGACATATGTCACATGGGTATGTCGAACATACATGGTAGAAAATTGGAGAATTTATTCAAAATCAAACTTTTGAATTTCCCTCTCTTTTGCATTAATTTCAAAATTAAAAATACATTTTTTCAACTAAAAAATATTAGTCTATTCCCTATTAAATCATCTCATTCTTATCTCTTCATTCACTCACATTTTATTTCAAAATAAAATTCATTCTTCACTCTCCAACCTTAGAAACTTTGCAACAATGTCTTCCTCAAGCCAACCCTCTTCATCCAAAACCATTAAGCTCGGCAAAAAGAACAAAAGTTAACTTCAGAATGATCAAGAGTCCATCGAAGCCAATATTGAATATGCTACTTATGGAAAATTATTTTCCGAAAGGTTTACAAATTTTAATGAATTTTTATGGTTTACGAGATCTTGCTTTAGAAAATGGTATTTTCGATTTAACCAATTTATCTAAAAACGATTTTAATTGCTATCCTGATTTGACCAAAATGTTTTATGTGAATTTAAATGGAGAAATTTTTAATTAGAAAAAAAGTCAAATTTGGAGCAGTGTAAAAGACACTGCTATTGTTTTGGATTGTAGAATTTTAGGATAACTCTTAGTTGTAAAATTAGTGAAAATGACTTCTCTGCTTTTGAAATTGATTATGATAATAAAGAAGTTATGCACTATTTATTTTCTAATGACGAAGAGTATGGTATTTAGGGCAAAAATCTTAGGCCTAAAAAAAGACTAATGAGTCTTATATTATAATAAAGTATTATATCATGGATAGGGAGTTACAATAACCCTACTCAAAAAAATTTCAAAGCTCTTTTTTCTATTTTCGAAAAGTATGACACAAATTTGGCTTAAATGTGTTTGGATGACTTTGTTCAAAATAAAATCTCTAGGTACGAGAACACATTTTATCATCGTGTGCATCTTACTAAAAATTTCAATTATCTTGGTATTGATCGAAGATGTGAAAACATTTTGTCTCCCATAGTTTTCAACGAAACCAAACTCTCTCTTATGCACATCCATCTTGAATTCGAACCTTGTGAAACTTTTGTGGAAAAGGAAGAAAGATTGACATGGGAAAAAGAGTAGGAAATTCAACAAAAAGGAAAAGAAAAAGCGACGATATGGAGATTGAAGAGGAGAAAGAATAAGAAGTTGAAGTGGAGGAAATCGACACTTCCCAAGAAAGCTTTGATAAGCCTTCTCGCTATTCCAACAAATATATTCTTAAAAACCAAGAGAAGCTTCATAACAACCAAAAGAAGCTTAAACGCTCTTTTAGTAAAAAGTTCACTTCTCCTTCCAACAAAGTGGACAAATATGTTGGAAAGATTACCAGGAAGCTTGGTATAATCTTTTGTTTATCATCATCATCATCTTTCTAGATCTTTTTCTACCTCCGTGTCCCTTTGTTAAATGTTTTTCCAGTTTTATTTTATGTCATTTTCATGTTTTTTGAATTCATGTATATCTCTATTTTTTATTAATGAAATTTACTTCTTGTTTTTAATTATGTCATCATAGTCTCTTCCAATCATTAAAATAAAATAGTATTAAGTAGAAAAAAATTAGAACAAAAACATAAATATGCAACTTAAGGCACATATGTCACCATACGCTACATATATATATCGACATACTAATCGTTTTTGAAAATTATAAATTTCAAAATTTTTGTAACTGCTTTGAAAATAGTTATTTAATCTGACTCTTCATCTCTATTTAAACCATTTTCCTTCAGAAAAACTCATACACCAATTCATATTTCCTCTCCTTCCATTCCAAACATTTCCTTTCATAAGTATGAGTTCTCCACATCAAAAACTTTGTAAAAACTTAGAAGAAGCACTTCAATCTTTCAAAGATATTCTCCATTTCATTCTCCATAATCAAAGGCATTTGTAATTAAGCAAAATGCAAATGATAAAGGAACAAGAGAAGCACTTTGATGATCTTCGTTTGTTAATTTCCTCTCTTATCAAAGATGATAAAAAAACAGAATGTTCAAAGTCCAAGGTTAACGCGGAATAAGAAGACTGAGATGTCACTAAAACAAATCCAATCTTTGGATCCAAATGATGGGTTGAAGTTCCAAGGAAAATATAGTATCTTTAATTATTTATAATTTGTAAGTGTGTGTTTTAAAACTTATATATTCAAATTTTATTGGTTTGTTGATAATATTAGTTTGGTTTAGACTGATATAACATTGTATATAATATTTGATTTGGTATGATTTGGATTGTGTTAACGCTAAAAACGAGCGCTAGCACCCCCAGCGTCAATTGTGATAAAGTCAGGGCGCCACCCGTTTGCACGAGAACTATAAGTAAACCAAAAAAAGGGAAAAGCAGTAGAAGAGACAACAATTTTTATAGTGGTTCGGCTTTAAAGTCAAGCCTACATCCACTTTACATCCTCCATTATGATCCTTGAGCACACTTTTATAAGATTACAACACTTTTACAGCTCAACTTCAAGATTACAACACTTTTACAAGTCAACTTCACGATTACAACACAATCAAAGCAAGAGATTAGAACTTTGATGATGAATTGCTCTTCGGATTCATGTTGAATGTGTTAGATTTCTTCTCTTGGCTCTTTGAAATATTGTTGGAGAATGGAGTGTTGTGGAGGTCAAGAAAGCAGCGGAGTCTTGGCGCTCCAAAGTCCCGGAAAAGTCCCGGAAAAGTCCGAAGAGAAATCCCCCTCGAATATGGAGTAGGTGAAGTATTTATAGGAAAATTCTGAAGTTAGGTCGGCCAGGGCGACTTAAGGGTTAGGTCGTAGGTTGCTAGCGACCTAAGGGATAGGTCGTAAGTCGAGGGCGACCAAAGAAAAATAGTTAGGGGTTGTGATGGATGCACGCGATCTATGGCCTCTGGTGGCAGGTTGTAGCGACCTAAGGGAGTGGACGGTAACTCAGATGTGTTGAGGCATCAAACGGAGCGACCTAAGGAGATGCTGTATGAAGAGGTGGCGACCTAAAAGAGTGGCGACCTAAGTATGTAAGGCATGGATTCATAGGTCGTAGGCGATCTAAAGGAAGAGGTAGTGTATAGATTAGGTCGCGAGCGACCTAATGGAGGAGGAGGTATGTTTGCTTAGGTCACAAGCATCCTATTGGAAGATGCTAGGTCGTTGAGTCTCTTAATTACTAGGTCGCTAAGTGCTAGGTCGCTAGGTCGTCTATGTGTTAACCCGTTAGGTCCCTTAGCCCTTTAATTCGTTAGGTCTCTAAGTGTTGCCATATTGGCTTGATGGAGGATTTAGCTCGTTAGGTCGCTATGGAGTTAGGTCGCTTGAACCTTTAAGTAATTAGGTCATTAAGTCGCTTGGACTTTTAGGTCGCTGAGGCACTTACTCCTTTACCCCGTTAGGTCGCTGGAACCTTTAGGTTGCTAGGTTGCTCTTCCTTTAGGTCGGTAAGTCGCTGGAACCCATAACTTGCTAGGTCGCTTTGTGATTTAGCTTGTTAAGTCGTTGAGTTGCTTTTGAGATGAACTATCTTTGGTTTCTCAGTCGATCTTTTGGTATCACGGCCTTGCCAAAAGGCGGGATAACACTTGCCCCCCAAAACATGCCTTGCGGTAGGAAGGTGTGTTTTGTAATGACATAAGCTGAATGTTCATATCCTTTTGATGACCTGCAAAGGAATTAACAGTTTTATATGTCCTCAAATAATGACCGTTCGGGATCGAGCTGTTTGAGGTGAAGTGCGGCCATTCACTGTCAAGCGCCTTACTTCAAATGACGACCGTTCGGGATCGAGTCATTTGTGGTAAAGTGCGACCGTGCGCGGTCAAGCGCCTAACTTCATATGTCGACCGTTCGGGATCGAGTCATGTGAGATGAAACGTGATCGTTCACGTTCAGGCGCTTTACTTCAAATGATGACCGCTCGGGATCAAGCCATTTGTGGTAAAGTGCGACCGTTCGCGGTCAAGTGATGGACCTCGAACGATGACCGTTCATGGTCAAGCGCCTTACTTCAAATGACGACCGCTCGGGATCGAGTCATTCGTGGTAAAGTGCGACCGTGCGCGGTTAGGGGGTGGACCTCAAACGACGACCGTTAGGGATCGAGCCATTTGAGGTGAGATGCGACCGTTCGTGGTCAAGCGCCTTACTTCAAATGACGACCGTTCGTGATTGAGTCATTTGAGGTAAAGTGCGACATGCCTGGTCAAGGAGTGGACCCCAAATGTCGACCGTTCGTGATCGAGCCATTTGAGGCAAAATGCATTGTGCCGTTCGAGGCAAGTTGTGCCGTTCGAGGAGAGTTTGTGACCATTCGAAGTCGGGTGCCGTTCGAGGCGAGTTTGTGACTGTTCGAAGTCGGGTGTCGTTCGAGGCGAGTTTGTGACTGTTCGAAGTCGGGCGCCGTTCGAGGCGAGTTTGTGACTGTTCGAAGTCGGGCGCCGTTCGAGGCGAGTTTGTGACTGTTCGAAGTCGGGTGCCATTCGAGGCGAGTAAGTGTGCCCGGGGGAGGCTTAGTATTATGGATGTCAGGTTCACGTTCGGGTGAGTTCCTGGATCGTTTGTGTGCCTATTAGAGGCGAGTAAGTGTGCCCAGGGGGCTTAGCCATCTCAAGATTATCAAAATCAAATATTCAACTGAAGAGTTTTAAAGTCAAAATGTCTGAAAAAGTCAAATCCCATCATCAGAAGTAAAACATGAAAGCAAAGTAATCAATCATCAAAAGTAAAACATGAAAGTAAAGTATTGACGTCCGAGTGCAAACACCTACATTGATATGATTTATAGTTGTATCGGAGCATGCCTGGGGATTATTCGCGGTCCCGTACATGTGTGAACAACTTAATTGCGTCGATGTAGAGTTTTCCACCCATTCGTCATAACCTTGATCAATCGATAACAAGCTGACGCCTCGATCCCGAGCCGTCTCCAGTTGGTGCAGGTGGTAGTCGTTCTTGTTCCACCGTTGCAATCTTCTTTTTCACATACTGTGATAGAAAACCATCCCGGATGTGCCCCTCGACTTCGTCTTTCAAGTGTCTGCAGTCATTTGTGTTATGACCATTTAACTCATGAAACAAGCAGTACTTGTCCGACTTTTTCTCGTTGTTAGTTGGATCTCTCCTAATTGGCTTTCGATAAGGAACCTGTCCCTTGGTGTCTTGGTGATCCGCTCCAAAGTTTCATTCAACTCCGTGTACGAGGTGAATCTTGGTCCCCTTCGCTGTCGTGCTGATCTAACGTTGTTATCCTCAGCCTTTCATTTACCTTTACTAGTTTCCGCACCTTTCTCAGGAGGATTTCCACTTTTGACCACAAAAAAATCGATTCCTTCTCCTTCTTCTCCTTCAACCTTTGCGTCTTCTAATCGTAGAAATCCTTCAGCCTCATGGTAAAATTCCCCTAGATCCATAGGAGGATCTCTTGTCAGTGAATTCTTGAAATCTGTACCGTCAGCAACGCCCGATACAGCTGCCATCAAGACCATGGACGGATCTGGTCGATCCACTGATGCTGCAGTAGCAGCTGCATTAAATCACATTAAGAAGCTTCTTAAAGATTCTCCAGCTTTTTGTTTCAGTGCTGCCAAACTCATAAGATTCTTAGGTCTTGAAATGTGAACCCTGAATTGCCTCATAAACTTTTCAATCAAATCATTCCATGTCCCGATCGATCCATTCTCCAATTGTTTGAATCATAGTGTTATCCCGCCTTTTTAGTAAGGCCGTGATACCAAAAGATCGACCGAGAAACCAGAGATAGTTCATCTCGAAGATTGGTCAACTCAGCATCTCAACAAAGCAAGTTCTTGTTAGGTCGTTCTCAACCTACGACCTAAAACCTAGAGCACCTCAATAGCTAACGATCTAGTGAATTAAGGAGCCAAGCAACTTAAAAGCTCCAGCGCGTTAACGGGATAAAGATTAAGCGACCTAACCTCCTACGACCTAGTGATCAACGACCTAAAAGCCACGTCCTAACTTCCTACTGACCTAAGCGACCTAACACCTTAACTACCAGCGACCTAACACTTTAATTTCTCCTTTCCATGACCTAGAACTAAGCGGCTCAGTTATTCAACAACCTAGCAAGAGCGACCTACAAGTTAACGACCTAACTACCTAAAGGAAAAGCGGCCTAACGACCCAGCCACTTCAAGGTTAGGTCGCACATAGCTCTTTCGAAGATAGGTCGCTCGCGACCTATCCACCACCTCTTCAAAGATAGGTCGCTCGCGACCTACGCACTTCCCACAAAGTTAGGTCGCTCGCAACCTAAACCATACCCTACCTCTTCCCTTAGGTCGCTCCATGCCTTAACATCCTTAAGTCGTGACTTCCCTAGATCGCTAATCCCTATGCCGTTGATCCTTAGGTCGCCACACCTCCACTATATACACTAGGTCGCTCGAGGTTTATTCCCAATCCAGGTTGACTCCATTAGGTCGCCAGCGACCTACGACCTATCCCTTAGGTCGCCCACGACCTACGACCTACCCAACCTGCTCCAGATTTTCCCTATAAATACCACGCCTACTCCACATTCATGGGGGGGACCTTTTCGGATTCTGAAGCGCTGATACTCTGCTGTTTTCTCCACTCTTCCAATGCTCCAAACATCGAAGATTCTTCATCAATAGATCCAACTACATTCAACATGAATCCGAAGGGCAGTTCATCATCAAAGTTCTAATTTCTTGCTTCGATCGTGTTGTAATTGTGAGGTTGAGTTACGAAAGTGTTGTAATCGAGAAGTTGAGTTGTAAAAGTGTTGTAATCTTGTAAAAGTGTGCTCAAAGAACATAATGGAGGATGTAAAGTGGATGTAGGCTTGACCCTAAGCCGAACCACTATAAAAATTGCTGTCCATTTTACCTTTTTTGCTATTTTCTGTTTACTTTTAGTTCCCGTGCAAACAGGTGGTGCTTTCACTAGATTACTCCAGACACCAGGGTGTTAGCATTACACTTTTTAGCGTTAACATTTTTGGTGCTTTCACTGAGAACCGAACTCAGGAGTTTTATCAACGAAGGGTTGGATCAAAGAGTTTGAAAATTCAGATTCGAAGAATTATGGTAAGGCGATCAAGTAGAAGGCAATGGCCAGAGAGTAGCCAGCATGAAGGAAGTCAAGAGGCTTCTTCTTGAGCAAGCCAAACTTCAGCCTTCGTTACCAGAGACGAGATGGAAGCAATGATGAAGAGGCAAGAGGAGTTGATCCAGAATTTGTTTCATCAGATTGGACAAATTGGAGCACAGAATCAGAGAGGAACAGAAGCCCAATCAGAAGAATAGATTCCCTTATCCCCTCATGAACTCGGGGGGCAAGACGAAAGCAATGGATGAGGACTACAATTTGGTGATAACGACAGATTAGTGGAAATGGTCAAAAAGGCTATGAGAGGTGGTTTGGTAAACAAGGACTTGGAGGATGTGAATATGAGTCCTTTTACCACAACAACCAGGCGAGCTAAGAACCTCCCAGACTTTAAGCTAACATCATTGGATATGTGTAATGGAAGGACAGACTCTGCAGTTCATCTGACAAAATATATGAGGCATATGGAAGTGCTGGGGGCATCAGAGGAAGTTATGGCTTGGTGCTTTCCATTGTACTTGGCAGATATTGCGGCATTGTGGTTCAGACAATTGGGAAGTGGATCTATCAGGACATGGAATGATTTGATTGAGAGGTTTATGAGGCGATTCAGGGTCCACATCTCGAGGCCCAAGAATGTTATGAGTTTGACAGCACTAAAGCAAAGAACTGGAGAATCTTTGAGAAGCTTTTTGACACGATTCAATGCAGCTGCGGCATCGATGGATCGACCAGATCCATCCATGGTTCTAATGGTAGCCGTGTCAGGCATAGCTGACGGTACAGAGTTCCAGAATTCATTGACCAAAGATCCCCCTATGGATTTAGGAGAATTTTTCCATGAGGCTGAAGGATTCTTACGATTGGAAGATGCAAAGGCTGAAAGAGAATAAGGAGAAGGAATCGATGTTTTTGTGGTCAAAGTTGGGAATCCTCCTGAGAAAGGTGCTGAAACTAGCAAAAGTAAACGAAAGGCTGAGGATAACAATGATAGATCAGCAAGAAAACGGAGGGAATCAAGATTCACCGCATACACGGAGTTAAATGAGACTCTGGAGCGGATTTACCAAGACACCAAAGGACAGGTTCCTTATCGCAAGCCAGTAAGGAGGGATCCGGCCAGCAATGAAAGAAGATCAAACAAGTACTGCATATTCCATGAGATGAATGGTCATAGTACAAATGATTACAAACACTTGAAGGATGAAGTCGAAGGGCACGTCCGCAATGGCCTATTATCAAAATATGTAAAAAAAGAAAACTACAACGGTGGAACAAGAATGACCACCTCCTGCACCAACTGGAGATGGCTCAGGATCGAGGCGTCGGCTTGTTATCGAATGATTAAGGTTACGATGAATGAGTAGAAAACTCTACATCGACACAATTAGGTTGTTCACACATGTACGGGACCGCGAACGATCCCCAGGCATGCTCTGATACAACTATAAATCATATTGATGTAGGTGTTTGCACTCGGACGTCATTACTTTGCTTTCATGTTTTACTTCTGATGATTGGTTACTTTGCTTTCATGATTTGCTTCTGATGTTTGGATTTAACTCTACTTTGCTTTCGTGTTTTGATTCTGATGTTTGGATTTAACTCTACTTTGCTTTCATGTTTTGCTTCTGATGTTTGGATTTCAACTTTTCAGACATTTCTACTTTACAACTTTTTAGTTGAATACTTGATTTTGATGATCTTGAAATGATTAAGCCCTCGAACAGGAACTCGCCTCGAACAGTCAAAAACTCGCCTCGAACGGCAAAAACTCGCCTCGAATGGCAAAAACTTGCCTCGAATGGCAAAAACTCACCTCGAACGGCACAATTCATTTAACCTCAAATGGCTCGATCCCAAACGGTCATCATTTGAGGTCCGCCCCTTGACCGAGCATGGTCGCACTTTACCACAAATGGCTCGATCCCGAACGATCGTCATTTGAGGTAAGGCGCTTGACCATGAACAATTACATTTCGACTCACTTGACTTGATCCTGATCATTATATGAAGTTAAGAGCTTGACCACGGATGGTTGCACTTCACCTCAAATGGCTCGATCTCAAATGATCGTCATTTGAAGTTGAGCGCTTGACTGCGAGCGGTTGCACTTCACCTTAAACGGCTTCTTCGCGAACGGTCGTCACTTGAGGTCCGCCACTTGACCGTGCACGGTCGCACTTTACCACGAATGGCTCGACCCCGAATGGTCATCATTTGAAGTAAGGCGCTTGACCGCGAACGGTCGTCATTTGAGCTTCACCACTTGATCGCGCACGGTCGCACTTTACCACAAAAGGCTCGCTCCCGAACGGTCGTCATTTGAAGTAAAGCGCTTGACCATGAATGACCACATTTCACTGCAAATGACTTGATCCCGAACGATCATCGCATGGATTTAGACGCTTGACTGCAAACGGCCGCACTTCACCTCAAATGACTCGATCACAAATGGTTGTCATTTGAAGTTAGGCGCTTGACCATGAACGGCCGTGCTTCATCCCAAATAGCTCGATCCCGAACGGTCGTCATTTGGGGCCGTATAAAACTGTCAGTTCCTTTGCAGGTCATCAACAGGATATGAACATCCAGCTTATGGCATTACAAAACACACCTTCCTTCCGCAAGGCATGTTTTGGGGGGCAAGTGTTATCCCACCTTTTTAGCAAGGCCGTGATACCAAAAGATCGACCGAGAAACCAGAGATAGTTCGACTCGAAGATTGTTCAACTCGGCATCTCAACAAAGCAAGTTCTTGTTAGGTCGTTCTCAACCTACGACCTAAAACCTAGAGCACCTCAATAGCTAACGATCTAGTGAATTAAGGAGCCAAGCAACTTAAAAGCTCCAGCGCGTTAACGGGATAAAGATTAAGCGACCTAACCTCCTACGACCTAGTGATCAACGACCTAAAAGCCACGTCCTAACTTCCTACTGACCTAAGCGACCTAACACCTTAACTACCAGCGACCTAACACTTTAATTTCTCCTTTCCATGACCTAGAACTAAGCGGCTCAGTTATTCAACAACCTAGCAAGAGCGACCTACAAGTTAACGACCTAACTACCTAAAGGAAAAGCGGCCTAACGACCCAGCCACTTCAAGGTTAGCTCGCACATAGCTCTTTCGAAGATAGGTCGCTCGCGACCTATCCACCACCTCTTCAAATAAAGGTTGCTCGCGACCTATGCACTGCTGCTCCCTCAAAGTTAGGTCGCTCGCGACCTAAACCATACCCTATCTCTTCCCTTAGGTCGCTCCATGCCTCAACATCTTTAAGTCGTGACTTCCCTGGGTCGCTAATCCCTATGCCGTTGATCCTAAGGTCGCCATACCTCCACTACATACACTAGGTCGCTCGACGTTTATACCCGATCCAGGTTGACTCCTTTAGGTCGCCAGCGACCTACGACCTATCCCTTAGGTCGCCCACGACCTACGACCTACCCAACCTGCTCCAGATTTTCCCTATAAATACCTTGCCTACTCCACATTCGTGGGGGGACCTTTCCGGATTCTGAAGCGTTGATACTTTGCTGTTTTCTTCACTCTTCCAATGCTTCAAACATCGAAGATTCATCATCAGCAGATTCAACTACATTCAACATGAATCCAAAGGGCAGTTCATCATCAAAGTTCTAATTTCTTGCTTCGATCGTGTTGTAATTGTGAAGTTGAGTTATGAAAGTGTTGTAATCGAGAAGTTGAGTTGTAAAGTGTTGTAATCTTGTAAAAGTGTGCTCAAAGAACATAATAGAGGATGTAAAGTGGATGTAGGCTTGACCCTAAGCCGAACCACTATAAAAATTGCTGTCTCTTTTACCTTTTTTGATTTTTTTCTTGTTTACTTTCAGTTCCCATGCAAACGGGTGGTGCTTTAACTAGATTACTCCAGACACCAGGGTGTTAGCGTTACACTTTTTAGCGTTAACACATAGTGCCGCAATATCTGCCAAATATAATGGAAAGCACCGGGCCATAACTTCTTCTGATGCCCCAGCACTTCCACACGCCTTGTATATTTTGTTAGATGAACCGTAGGGTCTGTCCTTCCATTATACATATCCAATGATGGTCGCATAAAGTCTGCTGGGTTCTTAGCTTGCCTGATTGTTGTGGTAAATGGACTCCTATTCACATCCTCCAAGTCCTTGTTTACCAAACCAGCTCTCATAGCCTTTTTGACCATTTCCACCAATCTGTTGTTGTTCCAAGTTGTAGTCCTCGTCCATTGCTTTTGTTCTGCCCCCTGAGTTCACGAGGGGATTGTTGAATCTGTTCCTCTGGATGGGCTTCTGTTCCTCTTTGATTCTGTACTCCAAGTTGTCCAATCTAATGAAACAAATTTTGGATCAACTCCTCTTGCCTTTTCATCATTGCCTCCATCTCGTACATGGTAACGAAGGCTGAAGTTTGGTTTGCTCCTAAGGAAGCCACTTGACTTCCTCCATGTTGACTACTCTCTGGTCTTTGCCTTCTACTCGATCGCTTTGCTATAATTCTTCAGATCACAATCTCCAAATTCTCTGATCCAACCCTTAGTTGATAGAACTCTTGATTTCAATTCTCATCCAAGGCTCTTAACCTTATGGTCGTGGGTTCGAGCCCCACGGTGGGCGCCAAAATGTTAATGCTAAAAACGAGCGCTAACAACCCCGACGTCAATTGTGATAAAGTGAGGGTGCCACCCGTTTGCACAGGAACTACAAGTAAACAAAAAAAAGGAAAAAGCAGTAGAAGAGACAACAATTTTTATAGTGGTTCGGCTTTAAAGTCAAGCCTACATCCACTTTACATCCTCCATTATGATCTTTGAGCACACTTTTACAAGATTACAACACTTTTACAACTCAACTTCAAGATTACAACACTTTTACAAGTCAACTTCACGATTACAACACAATCAAAGCAAGAGATTAGAACTTTGATGATGAATTGCTCTTCAGATTCATGTTGAATGTGTTAGATTTCTTCTTTTGGCTCTTTGAAATGTTGTTGGAGAATGGAGTGTTGTGGAGGTCGAGAAAGCAGCGGAGCCTTGGCGCTTCAAAGCCCCGGAAAAGTCCGAAGAGAAGTCCCCCTCGAATGTGGAGTAGGTGAAGTATTTATAGGAAAATTCTGAAGTTAGGTCGGCCAGGGCGGCTTAAGGGTTAGGTCGTAGGTTGTTAGCGACCTAAGGGATAGGTCGTAGATCGAGCGCGACCTAAGAGAAATGGGTTGGGGGTTATGATGGATGCACACGATCTATGGCCTCTGGTGGTAGGTCGTAGCGACCTAAGGGAGTGGACGATAGCTCAGATGTGTTGAGGCATCAAACGGAGCGACCTAAGGAGATGCTGTATGAAGAGGTGGCGACCTAAGTATGTAAGGCATGGCTTCATAGGTCGTAGGCGATCTAAAGGAAGAGGTAGTGTATAGATTAGGTCGCGAGTGATCTAATAGAGGAGGAGGTATGTTTGCTTAGGTCGCGAGCATCCTATTGGAAGATACTAGGTCGCTGAGTCTCTTAATTACTAGGTCGCTAAGTGCTAGGTCGCTAGGTCGTCTGTGCATTAACCCGTTAGGTCGCTTAGCCCCTTAATTCGTTAGGTCACTAAGTGTTGCCACATTGGCTCGATGGAGGATTTAGCTCGTTAGGTCACTATGGAGTTAGGTCGCCTGAACCTTTAAGTAATTGGGTCATTAATTCGCTTGGACTTTTAGGTTGCTGATGCACTTACTCCTTTACCCCGTTAGGTCGCTGGAACCTTTAGGTTGTTAGGTTGCTCTTCCTTTAGGTCGGTAAGTCGCTGGAACCCATAACTTGCTAGATCGCTTTGTGATTTAGCTTGTTGAGTCGTTAAGTTGCTTTTGAGATGAACTATCTTTGGTTTCTCAGTCGATCTTTTGGTATCACGGCCTTGCCAAAAGGTGGGATAACAGATTGCGTACTTTGAGTTTGTTTATTAGGGATTGTTTGAATTATGTAAAAGTTTGATTTATTAGTAAAATTTGTTTTGTCTTATTTAAATGTCTCCATGATTTAGCGTTTAAATATTAATTTTGACTCTACAATTTATAAGTATATTACATTTACGGGAAGCATTAATTGTTTTTCATCCATTGTAACGACACACATTTCAGAAGGTATAAATTGACAATAATCCACACATGTCCAACTTAAACAATCCAAAACATAGATAATCATTGTGGTTAATTAAGAAAATAAGAAAAGAAGAAGATTACAAACTCAAAATCTCGCAGCGGAATGAAAAAATATAATAATCAAATAAATAGTTCATGAAGCTGTTTATACTATACATTTGATTATAAATTTACAACATTTATCAGAGTAATATATACAACTGAACAACATAATAATGCAGCAGAACAACATGATGTAGAGGATAATGATAGTAATAATAATACATCGAGTCTTCATCTTCGTCCTCCAGAAAATAATCTTCAATACGCTAAAATACTCAGGGCTGACTCGAGCGCGATGAAAAGACAAAACACTCAAGTCAGGACTAAAATATCCTTATGTGAGTCAAATCAATAACGCATATAACATGAGTGTAGTGGCGTCAGAGATGTTTATCGGGTTTCATGTCTCCTATCCAGTATATAACATGCGTGATATAACTAAAGAGATATTACGGGATTTTTCATCTCATAAGGATCCGTCAAATTATTTATATATAGTAGAATATGCTATATATATATATATATATATATATATATTGTAACAGCCCGAAGTTTTAACAAGTATTTTTCACTTTTAATTATAAAACTTTGGGGTTTATTATATAAAAATCTAAATTTTTAAAATTGATTAAAACATTGCCCAAAATTTTAGATAAAAAGACAAGATTTCTAAAATCTTGACTTTTGTTAAATATTAACTCTAATTGGAATTTTTAAAATTCTAAATTTTATCTTTCAAACTCTAATTTCAAATTCTTTTAATTCAACTGAATTATTGTAACAACATTTATACTTTGCTTTTGTCCTTTTTAAAATGGATTATCTACCTTTTTAACAATATTTTGTTTTACTTATTTACATCCATTTGAATAATAAATTTCCTTGTAAATGGTAATATGAATCAGAAGAACGTAAACAAATTTTATTTTTTTAGTTGAGTAATAAATTTCAAAATTTATAGTGTATTAATAAACTGTTAAACTACGCGTTTAAATGGCACATTATTTGATGGAATAAATAACGTATAAGTGTTACTTTTGTATAAATTTGGGTGTATATTATTGCGTCGGTTTTGCGCATTTCTAAAATTCATACCTTAGCTGTTTATCAATCAATAAATAACGTTCAAAATTTTCCATTTACCTCTAGTTTATAGTAGGAATAAATGCTTTCATGACCGGTGCAAAATAAAGGCTTGCCTATTTTCACCTTAAATCAGCGCAAGATTTTATTTATTAGAACACATTCAAATTTGATTTCTTGCCTATAATCCCTCATCTTAATCAACGCATACTTTTAAGTAGAATTTAAAAACCTCACATACCCCTCTCTATAGCCGTTCCAATATCCTTATTTCTTGCATTTAAAAAAATCCATTTACTTCCTTACTAATATAAACGCGCACAAATTAATTGCTTCCAAATCTTTCTCCCCTCTAATTGCACAATTTTGCTGATTTAATTACAAAACCCACTTTCCTTTACTTCAATTTGTTTAATATGTATATAATCTTTTTGACTCTTCCAAAGAGCCGTTAAATTTCATTTAAAGCTTGATTGAAATTAGTGTGTAAACATTCCACCTTCCTTTTGCTCTCCTAATTTAATAAAAAATGTTATTTTCATTTTTAAATTTGGGCATAAATTATTGGGGTTGTAGTACGCATTCTTAAAAATTCGTACTGCAGATATAAATAAATAATTAATTTGTAGATGTGCAATTCTAAGTGGTAAATGAATAAAATTTCCTAGCCTATTAATTTCGTTTAAAAGTTGCCCTAAATTCACGTGTAAACCTTACCTCTTCCTTTATTTTCAATCGTTCTAAAATTGGTATGAAATCTTTGATTTCCCCTACTATTTAAATTTTATCTGCTTGCCGTTTCCTTCTTCCATTAAATCAACGCAAATTTCTCCCTTTAAACATAAAATGTGCCTCACCATTTAACGCAATCACTTTGGTGTAAAATTTAAACCATTCCTCCTCTGTTGAACAATAAGTCACGATCAATAAGATTTATAACCTACTAAATTTACGTGCCATTCAAAAACAAATTTTATTAATTCTTGCGTTTTAACCTATGTAGTTTGCATCTTTTAATCAAACACGTTCAAAAATGATTTCTTGCCTTTGACCTCTCCAACATAAATCCATGCACTTATTTCTTTTGCCATTCTAACAAGTATTGCCTAAAATTTTCGCATGCCTTGAATTGGAAATTCTCATTTTATCGTTTTGACTGCGTTTTTAAATTAATAAATCAACAAAATTTACCTCTTCATAAAGCAGACATCACGCAGAATAATCTTCTGACCATTTAAAAATGATATCTTGCCATATTTTTTCCTTTACGTGAATTGCGCAACTTCTCTTATATAAATGAAAACCCATGATCACAATTCCATCACCACCTCAGTATTATTACATTTTCGTTTACGCAAGCTATTGGTGAAATAGAACCCACACACTCTCTTTGGCATATATAAGACTCGTACGTAATTTATTTTCATCCCATTGTTGGCCTTCACTTCTTCCTATGCGTACATGAGAATCAGTAGCATCAGGTAATGGCTACAACTTTATTTCTTTTGTTTTTTTCCATTATTTTGTTCAAACTGCTCCACCGCACGACAAATGCCTAACTTCCTTCCCCTCCTCTCCGATCTGGTCGTGCATTGCCAAGCATCTTTGATGCAGTTTTAGCCTGGCATTGAATATTTATTTTATCGCCACCTGTATGTTGTTATCCTTTTATAAGACAAACATTTCTTTACCATGTAATTTAAAAGGGTTTTTAAATTGTTTAAATTTTGTTTAAGCTAAATTGTATTCATTTTACATCTCATTTTTGAAATGAAAATTTTAAAGTAAATTCAAAAGTAAATTGTTTTCAAATGTTTTTGTTAATAACAATTTAGTCATAATTAAGAAATGTTTTTATCTTAAAGTTAAATTAAGATTTAATGATTTGAAATTAATTAAATTAACGAGGTAATTAAGGAATAATTAGTTAATTTAATTAATTTATGATTAGGGATTAATAAATAATTGATTAAGGGTTAATCAATTTGTAATTAAAGATCATTAATTAGATAACTAAAGATTATTAATTAATGATTAAAGATTTCTTAATTAAGCAATAAGTTATAATCAAGGGTAATTAATCATGTAATTAAGGTTTTACTGCATACTTGTTTGAGCATAGGCGCACTTCCGTTTAAAAAAATATAAAAGACATACGCCACCTAAGGTTAGCCCAGCCTAAAAATTTTCAGATAATTCCACTGCTTTCTTTACGCGAGTGTTCAGGGAAGAAGTATTTTGTGACGCCCCACCTCTATACCCACGCTAGCCAAGAACACTACGGTGTAATGCTGTCGACTAGCACGTAGAATAAGGCTGTTGAGGAGCGACCATCCGTGTAATTTCTTTGCGCGAGCACCGATATGTCAGATAGTATAGCATGCATTTCATTTAAGGAGGAAATCCGACATACCGATGCAAAATCAAAGCTATCACGCGGTGGCTATATATAATCTTCGGAAACGAATATAGAAATAAGCATAACATAAATCAGTCACAGATAATTCATATCACAAAGGCGGAAATAGATATGAATATACCACACTTAAAAGTGTTTATCAGAGTAGTGGTCTAACAAGATCCACAATAACACAAAAGAATAGATCACAGAATCTCATATATATATATATATATATATACACAATAACTGATGTCAGTTACAATACACGTGGTACAATACATATGATACAACAACAACTGTCGACTCTGGAAGTTACATATAAAGTACATTAACATATATAATATACATGAATACATATCTTCCAATATAATTATAGACTTCTATAAATGATGTCGACTACTCCAAAAGGTATGGAAGGACTTCATAGCTCTAGCAGCAACCTGAATCAAGATATCTACAACCTGTAAATACTCGGTCTGACCCGAGTATTAAATTCAAAAGAAAATAATACCCGGGTCAGTCTAATTCAAACTCAGTTATTAGTGCATAGAGGCAGTAATAATCAAATAATAATTAGACGACAGTCAAAATAAATTTACCTATCCGATTCTTAAATAAGGAAATCGGATAACGGTAAATATAACGCGAACCAATTCAAACAATTAGAACGTCAATAAAAGCAATACCGTGTGGCTGCAGTTCATGCTTGCGTGCACTGCCGTGCCACAACAGTGATGATGCATAGAAAGATGCGGTTCGAATATAACTGCAATTAACCAGAAATCATTCAAATGAATAAATGTACCAGGTTGGACATTCTTTTGCAAGTAGCAGTGGAGCTACTTGTACTCAAGTGAAACACTACAACTGGTAGGGGAAGTGCAGCAGTGATTAAAACATATAACCCAGCTAAACATGTGAACTGGTCGAAACAACAGACTCAAAGAGGAAGGAAACTGGGTCAAGCAAGTACAACACTAAGTGAAAAGTTGACATCGACAGCACAGTACAACTACACACACAATGCAAGAAGATCAAGTCGATGTCTTAACACAGCTGCAGTTCAATATCAAACGTCGTGCGTCATGTAGCAGTTCCAAACAAATAGAGTACATCAAGCAGTACAAGTCTCGAACCCAAGGCAATGCAAATCAAGACCGAAGTCAGGATAATAAGGCAAGCCAACATCAGTGACACAGCCTCAACAAAAGAATGGCTTTGGATAACCATATATGAACATGAAGTAGTGACAATACACAAAGAGAATGCAAAGCAAACTGGCCAAAAGAATGACATGAACAGTGAACATCAAGTGATAACATGCACATGTATACAACATAAAGTATGAATGACTTGAATAATCATCATATAAAACTGCATGAACAAGAGTAGAAACGGCAGCAACTCGAAGCACTTATCAAATTGCCAATCCCAGTGTACATATGAAGACCAAAGTGCAATACTAGGTGAATGGATTCATATTTACACAAGCATGTTAACATAACCAGGCAGCAGGTCAACTCAGGACATCAAAACAACCCAGTGGAGCAATCACATAAAAGTCGAACACATTATCAAGTCAGAGCCGAGTTTGACAGTGTCAAACATCGAATTGATAAGCTTATAACACGTACCACTTCAAGTTCAAAGGGGACATGATCAAGACGGTGGCCAAGGAAATCAAACAAGATTGAGAATATCTGCAGTGGTACAACTCAAGGGTTTACCAGAAGTCAAAATGTGAAGTCACGAAAGAAATCAAAGTCTCAGGTCAAAAACAGTCGACAAATCCAAGTTAAAACTCAGCAAGGTACAAGTCGAAGTCACTCGAAGTCAACCTCGTGGTGGCCACGAAGTTAATCCAACTCGATACACAAAAATTCATATGGCCGAAGTCATTAATGTATATGGAAGTGAAGTCGAGAGTCAACGTATCAAAGCCGTGAAATCATTGCCGTAGATATCAAATCACACAAATATACGAAATTGCCAAAACCAGAAATCATCTCCAACATCCATACGAAAATCGAAAACATCAACATCTCAACAAAACAGTGCCGAGACAACCAAGTAGAAATAGATGTGAGTAAAACTCACACAAGTTCAAATCGAAATCACTAAAATTCGAAGCAATAATCAGCCAAGAATTCAAGCAACAAAACACACAAATAACTCGAGCCAAGAATTAGATTTGTGCAAACTCACCTTTGCCACGAACGGAAGCGAAGATGAACGAGCGCGAGGGCGAGCAGCCATTAATTGATGAAGCCCTAATTCTCGAACGAAGGAGAACGAATGAAGACGAGCCCCATCGAGCAGCCAGGACGAAGTTGAACTCGAACCGACGAAGCCGATCCTCCCGAAGCCCTAATTGGTGATGACGATCGATGGAGCACGAGGCCGCCACCATTTTTGTTCTCTCGGTGGTTTTAGGTTTCGAACGAATAATAGAAAATGAGAAAGAGGGGATCGGGTTTAAGTCGAAGAAAAAGGAAAGGGTATTGGGTTTTTAAAATTTTCACGGCCCAAAAACAAATGAACCACTATTTAAAAATCAAAGCCCCTCAAACTTTATAACCATTTGTAATTTAAAATTTAAAAACTTCAATTTGAAAATTGACGAAAATATCGGGTTGTTACAGACTCCCTTCCTTAAAGAAATTGCGTCCTCGCAATCTTGAGGAATAAATGGGCAAAAGGTAACAACCATAAGAATATATCAACACACAATGAAGAAATTTGAAATAGGAAGTTCACCATATAGAGCATGAGAGAGAGAGAGAGAGCCTGAAGGTGTTTGCTCGATGAATTCTCTGGATTCCTAAGTGAAATCCATAGGATTTGAGAACCAATAAACTTTCACGAGAAAAACATCTTTATTTCGAGGGTGCTGAACCCCAGTAGCATTGATGTGAATAGAATGTTGCTCAAAGTCAAATCTGGTGAAACTTCAATTTCTTCAATAATACCGGGCTCAAGAATAAAAATCGGAATCCCTAAGGCATTTCCGTAAAAGAAAGACGCGTGAAACACGTCATGAATAACAGAAAATTGAGCCGGTAATAAGAGGCGATAAGCCAAGAAACCAATACGTTCAGTGATAGGAAATGGCCCAATATATCGAGGCACTAACTTTCCCGACCGACTGAAACGCACAACACCTTTCATAGGTGAAACACGAATAATTTGGAACAACAGCGTAGTACAATAACGATACGCCAGATGAATCAAAGCTTCATTAATTCGGAACACCGACGTAGTACAAAAACGGTACGTCCAATGAACCGATCAACAGAAAAGAACATCAGACGTAAGTCCATAAAAGGAATGAGACGAAGCTCAGTAAAATGAAGTACATCGAAACGTCTGATGAACCTGGTGAAAAGATGATTCCATTCGGACATCATCAAAGAACAACCACTTGTTTGCCTACGACAAGTGCATCGGTAACAAGATTCCCCCTCCGGGAGTGGTAAAGAGTATCAAGATCATAAAATGTAAGGAACTCGAGTCAACGTGGTTGACGTAAATTAAGTTCCTTATGAGAAAATAAATATTCCCAAAATTCATGATCAGGGTAGAGAACAAATTTCTCACCCAAAAATAATGATGCCAAATTTTTAAGAGCGAAATCAATAGCCAAGAGCACTAGATCATGCGTGGCATATCTAGTCTCAATAGGCATTTATGATTTAGAAACACAAGAGAAAGCATGTTCTCTTTTGCAGGAGAATGGCATGCAAACCAACACGATTAGCATTGGTACACAAGATAAGGTCTTGATTCCACTCGGGAATCGCAAGAACAGAAGTATCGGAAAAGAGTTGTTTTAAATAATATTCTTTCCCGAAAAGCTAAAACTTTCGAAATTTACAATTTACTTTATGTAATTATCTTTTTAGAAAAAATTACATTTTAAAATTCAATTTATTGTGTCTGATTGTCTCATCAAAGCGTCTAGGAGATTCCTATCGATAACGTTGATCAAGCGCATCGACCAGAATTCTTAAAGCACTCAATGGGCAATACAATCACAAAAGCATCTTTTGATTTCATAAAAGAAATCCACAAATTCTCAACAAAATCTAATTATCAATAAATAATCGGATAACAAAAAAACTGAATAATTACAATTATCAGCTATGTTCAATTATCAAAATGATAATAGAACCTTAAATATCTAATTATCACAAGCGATAATCAGAAATAGCAAGATTATCACAAATATCTGATTATCAAAAACGATAATCAGAAATCACAAATATCTGATTATCAAAAACGATAATCAGAAACACAAATATATGATTATCAAAAACGATAATCAGGAATCACAAATATCTGATTATCAAAAACGATAATCAGAAACACAAATATCCGATTATCAAAAACGATAATCAGAAACAACAAGATTATCAAAAACGATAATCAGAAACAACAAATATTTAATTATCTCAAACGACAATCAAATCAACAAATATTTAATTATCTCAAATGATAATTAAATCGAAAAATATTTAATTATCTCAAACGATAATTAAATCGAAAAATATTTAATTATCTCAAGCGATAATTAAATCGAAAAATATTTAATTATCTCAAACGATAATTAAACCTCAAATCTCTAATTATCACAAACGATAATCAGAAATCACAAACATCTGATTATCAAAAAACGATAATCAGAAACACAAATATTCAATTAACGAGTCCATGTTAACCGAAATAGCAAACACACATGTCTCATAACCATGAGTTTTACTAAATCATTTAATTCACTTCATCGTTTCCTTGAAAGTGCAAAATTGTGTATTTTAAAAATAACATTTCATGTTCTCAAACGGATAAGTCCGGAATTAAACGAATCACTAAAAGAAAGGGGTCATAGTCCTCGATTTTGCTAAAACGTTTAAATCGCTTCCTCATTCTTTTGAAAGCGTAAACTGTAAAAGTTTTGAAAATAATTTTAATTTTTATTTTGAAACAATTTGGAAAATAACAAATTTTAAAACACGTGATTAAAACAGCAACATCAGTAGCAATTGGCATCAAAATATAATACCAACGAATTTTCATTCGTCAAAAATGCCACAAAAATCTTCTCAAAGATAGAAAGGGGTATCATACCCTAAACTTGTATTCATAACAAGTCAATGACACAAGAATTCACCAATGCACAAAAATCGATAAAACATATCAATAGAGATCACGAAAATTGGTGAAGCACAAATTCTAGAAGACTATACAAGAAATCCAGAAGTCACAAGAGTAGAGTATGAAAACTCAAATGGGAGTATGGAAACTCAAATGGGAGTATGGAAACTCACCTACATGCGAGCATGAAAACTCATCAACACGTGTAACGCAAAGCGAGAACGGGAGCACGGAATCTCACCTACACGCGAGCATGAAAATCACCATCACGTGCAACGCAAAGCGAAACGCTATGTAAAAGAACATCAATAAGCGATAAACCTATATCACAAGAATCTTCTCAAAGATCCAAAAGGGTGTCATACCCAAAACTTGTACTCATAACAAGTCAATATTACCAGAATTCACCAATGCTCAAAAGCTAGAAAATCATAACAATGAAAGTCATGAAAGTAGGTGAAACATAAATTCCAGAAATCAACACAAGAAATCCAGAAAATCATAAAAAGGGAAAGAGAAAGAGGCCTATCACATGACGGTCCGAAGACCATGGGGCGCTACCCCAGATGTGTGAGTCGAAATCACACTGATTGAGGTATAGGCTAACCAAAAAGCAAAAAGGTATGTGTGAATGGAATCACACAAGTGGTGTCTAGCCTAACCTCACAGATAAAAAGGTATGTGTGAGTGGAATCACATAGATGAGGTCTAGACTAACCAAAAAGCAAAAAGGTATGTGTGAATGGAATCACACAAGTGGTGTCTAGTCTAACCTCGCAAACAAAAAGATATGTGTGTGTGGAATCACACAAGTGGTGTCTAGACTAACCAAGCAACCAAAAAGGTATGTGTGAATGGAATCACACAAGTGGTGTCTAGTCTAACCAAAAATCAAAAAGGTATGTGTGAGTGAAATCACACTGATTGAGGTATAGGCTAACCAAAAAGCAAAAAGGTATGTGTGAATGGAATCACACAAGTGGTGTCTAGCCTAACCTCGCAAACAAAATGGTATGTGTGAGTCACAATCACACCAACGAGGCCTAAGCTATCCTCGCCGACAAAGAGACATCGCTCAATCGCTAGTCTAAATCATAAGAATGATCGTCATGATCAACGAGAAGTGTCAATTACACTAAGCTAGTAAATATAGAAGTTTAGCTTCATGTCCCATAACCACTTGCTTAACTCAAATATTTACGAACAAACTATAAATCTTCACTAACAAAATTGTCACAAGATGTTCAATCGAACAAGTCCAAGAATTAACCGACGAAGTGAACGCAAGCGTTTCATACCACTTGTTTTACTAAGCCGTTTAATTAGATTTCTCATCCGAGTGAGGTAAAGGTTTGTATATACTAGTAGATTGGAAAACGGTTTGAGAAAAAGAGTTTTGTGTTGAAAATAGAGTTGAAAACATTTTGATAAAAGAGTTTTGATATTTACTACTAGTATTGAAAACCTTTATATTTATAAAGTGACAAATCACAAAAATGATTGTAGAAACAATCAATCACAAGAATTCACATACGAAGACGTGAATAAAATCCAAAGAATTCGATTCCAAATCCATCAAAGTAGGAATACCCAAAAATTCCTGAAATAGGAGTTATCAGAGTCGACAAAGGTGATAACAACTAAAAGGAAAAGAAGAATCGATTAACAATTGGAAAAATCAAAGCAAAACGAGCAAGGTACTCGAGACAGAAAATAGCAGGGAAAAATTCGATCAAGTCAGCGACTCTATCTCAACTAAGTACAGATAAACTTTTGATTCTTTACAAGATCCAAAAGTTGTTGGGCAGATATGAATATGCCATCCAGAGATGGACTACTGGATTGAATAGCGCTAAGACTGCCAGATTCATCCAATTCTTCTTCTTTAAGAAAAGAAAGAAGGAAGAAGAAAATGATATTCACAAAAATGAATTTCAATCAAACTCGATTGATAAAACAAGGAATCATAAAGAGAATAGGATAGAACGGTACGAAGACCCGAATTAAATCCTAAAGCACTACTCCTAAAATAGACATAGGACGATGATCCTTGTTATAATATTCCATATTGTTCCGAAGTTTGGCTCCGATACCAAGCTGTGTCGCCCCACCTCTATACCCACGCTAGCCAAGAACACTACGGTGTAATGCTGTCGACTAGCACGGAGAATAAGGCTGTTGAGGAGCGACCATCCGTGTAATTTCTTTGCGCGAGCACCGATATGTCAGATAGTATAGCATGCATTTTATTTAAGGAGGAAATCCGACATACCGATGCAAACTCAAAGCTATCACGCGGTGGCTATATATAATCTTCGGAAACGAATACAGAAATAAGCATAACATAAATCAGTCACAGATAATTCATATCACAAAGGCGGAAATAGATATGAATATACCACACTTAAAAGTGTTTATCAGAGTAGTGGTCTAACAAGATCCACAATAACACAAAAGAATAGATCACAGAATCTCATATATATATATATATACAATAACTGATGTCAGTTACAATACACGTGGTACAATACATATGATACAACAACAACTGTCGACTCTGGAAGTTACATATAAAGTACATTAACATATATAATATACATGAATACATATCTTCCAATACAATTACAGACTTCTATAAATGATGTCGACTACTCCAAAAGGTATGAAAGGACTTCATAGCTCTAGCAGCAACCTGAATCAAGATATCTACAACCTGTAAATACTCGGTCTGAACCGAGTATTAAATTCAAAAGAAAATAATACCCGGGTCAGTCTAATTCAAACTCAGTTATTAGTGCATAGAGGCAGTAATAATCAAATAATAATTAGACGACAGTCAAAATAAATTTACCTATCCGATTCTTAAATAAGGAAATCGGATAACGGTAAATATAACGCGAACCAATTCAAACAATTAGAACGTCAATAAAAGCAATACCGTGTGGCTGCAGTTCATGCTTGCGTGCACTGCCGTGCCACAACAGTGATGATGCATAGAAAGATGCGGTTCGAATATAACTGCAATTAACCAGAAATCATTCAAATGAATAAATGTACCAGGTTGGACATTCTTTTGCAAGTAGCAGTGGAGCTACTTGTACTCAAGTGAAACACTACAACTGGTAGGGGAAGTG
The DNA here is from genome assembly GCA_030765085.1 of Allium cepa. Lineage (NCBI taxonomy): Eukaryota > Viridiplantae > Streptophyta > Magnoliopsida > Asparagales > Amaryllidaceae > Allium > Allium cepa. The sequence continues at coordinate 52,662,903 of CM060943.1, read as the reverse complement.
CAGCAGTGATTAAAACATATAACCCAGCTAAACATGTGAACTGGTCGAAACAACAGACTCAAAGAGGAAGGAAACTGGGTCAAGCAAGTACAACACTAAGTGAAAAGATGACATCGACAGCACAGTATAACTACACACACAATGTAAGAAGATCAAGTCGATGACTTAACACAGCTGCAGTTCAATATCAAACGTCGTGCGTCATGTAGCAGTTCCAAACAAATAGAGTACATCAAGCAGTACAAGTCTCGAACCCAAGGCAATGCAAATCAAGACCGAAGTCAGGATAATAAGGCAAGCCAACATCAGTGACACAGCCTCAACAAAAGAATGGCTTTGGATAACCATATATGAACATGAAGTAGTGACAATACACAAAGAGAATGCAAAGCAAACTGGCCAAAAAGAATGACATGAACAGTGAACATCAAGTGATAACATGCACATGTATACAACATAAAGTATGAATGACTTGAATAATCATCATATAAAACTGCATGAACAAGAGTAGAAACGGCAGCAACTCGAAGCACTTATCAAATTGCCAATCCCAGTGTACATATGAAGACCAAAGTGCAATACTAGGTGAATGGATTCATATTTACACACGCATGTTAACATAACCAGGCAGCAGGTCAACTCAGGACATCAAAACAACCCAGTGGAGCAATCACATAAAAGTCGAACACATTATCAAGTCAGAGCCGAGTTTGACAGTGTCAAACATCGAATTGATTAGCTTATAACACGTACCACTTCAAGTTCAAAGGGGACATGATCAAGACAGTGGCCAAGGAAATCAAACAAGACTGAGAATATCTGCAGCGGTACAACTCAAGGGTTTACCAGAAGTCAAAATGTGAAGTCACGAAAGAAATCAAAGTCTCAGGTCAAAAACAGTCGACAAATCCAAGTTAAAACTCAGCAAGGTACAAGTCGAAGTCACTCGAAGTCAACCTCGTGGTGGCCACGAAGTTAATCCAACTCGATACACAAAAATTCATATGGCAGAAGTCATTAATGTATATGGAAGTGAAGTTGAGAGTCAACGTATCAAAGCCGTGAAATCATTGCCGTAGATATCAAATCACACAAATATACGAAATTGCCAAAACCAGAAATCATCTCCAACATCCATACGAAAATCGAAAACATCAACATCTCAACAAAACAGTGCCGAGACAACCAAGTAGAAATAGATGTGAGTAAAACTCACACAAGTTCAAATCGAAATCACTAAAATTCGAAGCAATAATCAACCAAGAATTCAAGCAACAAAACACATAAATAACTCGAGCCAAGAATTAGATGTGAGCAAACTCACCTTTGCCATGAACGGAAGCGAAGATGAACGAGCACGAGGGCACGAGGGCGAGCAGCCATTAATTGATGAAGCCCTAATTCTCGAACGAAGGAGAACGAATGAAGACGAGCCCCATCGAGCAGCCAGGACGAAGTTGAACTCGAACTGACGAAGCCGATCCTCCCGAAGCCCTAATTGGTGATGACGATCGATGGAGCACGAGGCCGCCGCCATTTTTGTTCTCTCGGTGGTTTTAGGTTTCGAACGAATAATAGAAAATGAAAAAGAGGGGATTGGGTTTAAGTCGAAGAAAAAGGAAAGGGTATTGGGTTTTTAAAATTTTCACAGCCCAAAAACAAATGAACCACTATTTAAAAATCAAAGCCCCTCAAACTTTATAACCATTTGTAATTTAAAATTTAAAAACTTCAATTTGAAAATTGACGATAATATCGGTTTGTTACATATTTCCAGGCCGTACGCGTTTTTTTTGTTGGTCGCATGTGTTTTAAAATTTAGAAACATTACGTATGAGGATATATGATATATGTAAGAACAGTATAAAGTTGTTTTGATTTGGAGATTTTGATATTTTACTTGTTTCCTAACAGAAAAAAAAGAAAAAATAATAATAAATAAATAAATATTGCATGCGCCACCTTTATGTATCACTGCCGTGAATTGCATGTTGCCCACATAAGATTTGCCACCTTTTTATTAACACGTCATAATATTTTGTAAAAAGGGTAAGAAAAAAAAATGGGCAGGCTGAGCTTTTGTTTTAATAGGTCAAGTCGTGCGGTGGAGTGGTCAAGCAATTTGAGTCAATTTTCATTTTATTTTAGCTCGTTCCAATTTTATTTTGTTTAAAAATTTGCTTTGTCCGTAATTGGAATTCGCGTACTCAGTTTTATTTATTTATCTCGTTTCAAGATCGAAATCAGTTTGTCTCATCTTCCAATATTTGATCATGCTTTCTACGCTGTTTCGGTGTGGTTATCGTAGTTTTGAATCTAATCTTCAGCTGCATAGAGGTGAGTATTCTCACCAGACAAACGTACTTATAGATCTGTAAATTAATTACAAGTGTAATTGTAGAATATTTATATTTTATTTTTCTTGCCCGCGATATAAATTTATGATGTTAAAAACCCTATTATTAATTTGACACATCATCAATCATATTTTATACTTTTATATTTAAGCTGTTGTACTATTTATTTATTTACTTTTTATCACTGCAAGTTCCCTGTAGAATTAAATCATTATGGGCTGAAATGATAGGCCTGAACGATATTTATTTATTTATTTAGTTATTTATATAACTAGAGATTGCGGGTTTGAAATGATAGAACCCGGTTTCCTTTGTAAATTACGGATTGAAATGTTATATTATTTGTACCACTTGACCTAGGTATAAAACATTATAAAGACCCGTGGTTATATATACACACACATATATATTTCTGGAAAAATTTAAGTAATTTAAATGGGTATAGTATTATTTTGATTTAAACTGAAATTAAATGATTTTTAGTGATTTATACAAGTTATATATATATATATATAAAGAAATAAATGGGTAAGTTGGAATGTGGAATATAAATTTGTTTTGGAAATTGATTTTGTAAAGGAATGAAATTCAAGTTAAGTAAAAAAAAGTATAATACATTTGATGTAATTGAATTTAAATGGATAAATATGGTGTTATTTAAATTTTTTTGATATTAAATGGCTAATAATATAAATACATAAGATAAAATTTTGAATATAAATAAACTTAGGACAAGTGGAGTTTAGTTTAAGAAAATGGGTAAGTTAAGGAATAAATTGAAAAATAGTTATATTTTGGAATAATAAATCTAATTTAATTATTCAATAAATTTTGAATGCAAAGAATAGACAATTTGATTTGACTTTAATAAGTGAAGCCTTAAGAAGTTGATATTTATCTGTGAAATTTACCTTATATAAATCATAAATTTTGAGAAATTTAAGTGACTATTTTAAAAGTGGAAATATGATTTTATAACTTAAATTGGTTAAATTTAAGTTTAATTATGGATAAATTTATATTTAAGTCAAAAGTTTAATTTACTTAAATACAGTTGTAAGGGATATTACCGCACTTTGTAAGTGCCGTGGTTGATGCAAATGAACTAAATGCTAAAATTAATTAAAGGCTACAGCAGTACTTGGTAAGTGCTGTGATTGCGAAATTTAAAACTAAACCCGAATAAATAAAAGGGCTACAGTAGCACATGTTAAGTGTTGCCGTTGGCTGAAATGAGATTTTTGAATATTTGATTTGAAAATATAATAACTTCACTTTTGAAAGTTAAAATGAAGTATTTTGATTTAAATATAAACTATTTTTGAAATTTATAACCACAGGTAATAATAATGATTGGTTGGCAAAGAGACGGGGATCTAATATGGGCATACTCTCTGTCGATACCGAAAAACTTTGACAACCGTGTACGCGGTGGAGATTGCAGAATGAAGTAGGATGGTGGTGACGTTTCCTTGAGGTAAATACATGGACCCGACTCCCGTGAGTTGGCATAAGGTGGCTAAAACAGAAGCGATTAACGGACTAATGAGGTAGTGCCTTTGATCGGACGCACTTCTTCGTATGCCATTCTATTACTTTTGTGATTGTTTTGGTGCGCACCTTTGATTTGGGAGTGTTGTTCGAGGTGGGCGGTAGTGGAAGCTACGCGTTTCCACCAGTCCGGAAGCGTAATTGGTATATCTACCCTGGCATTTCCTAGTTGTGCCATGTCACCTACCATAGCGAGCCTTGTACGAGTTTGTTTTTCTCTCGTAGCCCTTGGAGTATTTAGGGTAGTCTCCCGATCTGGAGATGCGCTGATACTGGATGGACTACTGGGACTATTATGTGGTAAGGGCTATATGGGTAACCCCTTAACGCTATTTAAAAGTAAATTTATTTTACTAATAGACATTATTATAATAGCAAAGTATTACTACATAGTAAATAGTTTAACGGATCCTTAGAGGATGGGCGGTCCCAAGCATCCTTTAAGTTACTTGCCTTTTTATTACAGTTCACTTGAATTAGCTTACACTGTATAAGTATGTATGTCCTGACTCGAGTGTTTGTGTTTATTTCTTACGCTCGGGTTAGCCTGAGTTTCAGTTCAGACTTCACCTCAGGAGCTTCGACTTCTGCTGATCATCTCTTTTCCAACTGCCGTCAAGTTTCTGTTCAGTTCTTACTAGGCTTTGTAATCAAGACAATCTAATATTGAGATTTTCTGTGGAGATTTCAAACTATATTGGTTTAAGACTATGTACTTTATACTTATTTTGAAACTATTGATAGTGGCTTCATGAACCACTAAGTTATTTTTAAATTCCGCTGCGAGTATTCTGATTCTGTGTCTGTGATTCTGTGATTATTTATTTACTGTACATTCTGAGTTTTTCAAAATTTTATTTACAACGCGGTATTTCGAACAATTCAAGTCCGATATGTGCGGATGCGAATGGTTGAAAATATCGGGTCGTTACATATATAATGTCTAATCGGTAAAATAAATATTTTTTTAGCATTAAGGTTTTACATTAATTCCCCTTAATGCGTTTTCAAGCATTGTCGTACAATTTGTGTATAACGCCCCGGTAGCACGTCGGGGGATATGGATGCACCGTGATACGATAACACTAAACCAAAATCGCAGGGGTCTCGCATAGTGATAAAAGTATGACAAGGCACGAAGGAAATGCCCAAGTAGGATACTATCAGTTCGGCTCGCAAGGCTGGTGGTAATACATCATTGCCATGATCGTCCACCGCATAAATCCATCCCATATTGAGTCAAAGGGAGGTCATCCCAAAATCAAGGTGCACCAATCGAAACCAACAAGAAGAGTAATAGTATGGGCCACGTCCAAGAAAATCAAAGAACGGATGTCCCCTAGGGGTAGCTAACCTGTTTGGCCCTATAGAGCCGGCCTGTTTTAGTCATTTCAAATTAGCACAAATATCAGGGTCTATCCATCATCGTTTTCTTTCTTCAAATCCAAAAAACGATGCCAAATCCAACCACTTCATTCTGGAGTCCCCTCTGCATACACGGTTGTTAAAGTGGATCCAATATTGACAAAGAATATGTCAATAAGAGGCCCCGGTATCTTTAACAACCAAACGTCGTTTTACACACCGGTTGGAACTTTTACATTTCGAAACAATTCATGCTTGATGTCAAAATATCATATTCTCTTAAAAATCAATTTTATTTCAAAATTACCATATTCGCTTCAAAAATCATTTTCACTGTGTATGTCATTTTCATTTGAGAATATCATTTTATTTGAATTTTCATTTCAAATTTCAACTTAGGTTATAACTTCATTTTAACCCAATTCACATTTAAATCCATGATTTAAATATATATATTCCCACCCTGACTAGTTTAAATTTTACAAAATAGTTTAAATTTTTTTATATAGTTTAAAATAGTTTAGATAATATAAATAGTCTGATATAAAATTATTTAATTATTTAAAATGTTTTATAAAATAAAATAGTTTAGAAAATCAAAATAATTTGAATATTTAAAAAAAAATATTTCAAATAGTTTATATTAAAATAATTTATCTGAAAATAGTTTCAAAGTCAAACAGATTCAATTCCAAACCTTCTAATTCAAAGCGTTCGAACTCGATTCACTTTAAATCGACCCAATATCGATTTCAATTCGAATTAACTTCGATTACAATTCCAACTAATTTAAATTTTGATTTTTATTGATTCGATTCAAATGGTTTAATTCTGATTCAATTCTCAATTTTTAAACCATTTCAATTTATATCATTTTCGAGTTCAATTTCAAAATGTAACGACCCGCTATCTCAAACCATTCGCATCCATACATGTCGGACTGGAATTGCTCAAAACAACATATTGTTAATTTTATATTTGGCAAAACTCAGCATATATAGTAAATAAATCAATCATAGAATCTCAGACACAGAATAATACAACTATAACCAACGGAATAGATAAACAGTAGTTCATGAAACTACTATAAACATCAGTGTCTGAAAAAAAATACAACAGAATCTCAAATACAAATGAATCTCTAATACATAAGCAACAGACGAGTCTGAACATAAATGACTGGAATAAACTGAAATAACTGAAAGTTGGACAGATAGATCTTCAAACAAAGCTCCAATCTCCAAAGGTGAGTCTCAAATGTTGTGATACTCAGTCTGACCCGATCATAAAGCAAAACACAAAACACTCGAGTCGGGAGTAACATTCTTATATCAGTAAATTTAACTTAAGTGAAATGTCAACTGAAATACAAGTAACTTAAAGGATGTTTGAGACACCCATCCTCTAAGAATCCATGGAACTATCTACCATGTAGTAATATACGCTATTATAATATGTCTATAGTAAAGTAAACTATTAGAATAGCGTTAAGGCGTTACCCATATCCCCCTTAACACATTTTTATATATTCCCATAGTCTATATAGTAATCGTAATTCCTCCGTAAACTGAAGGGCTATTAGAGGGTACTCCATAGTTATGGTACAAACCAAACTCGTAGAAGGCATGATAGGGCATGTGAACACGACACTCGAGGTAATGCCAGAGTAGATATACCATTTGCACTCCCAGACTGGAGGTAATGCATAGTAGTTACTACCGCTTACCGCATGATACACTCCCAAATCAAAGGTGCATCTAACCAAATCACAAAAGCAATAGAATTGTATCGAAAAAATGTGCCCGATTGGGGGAATGACCCCACTTAGCCCAGTATAGCTCCTGTTTTAGCCACATCAAGCTGACTCACGGGAGTCAGGGCTACATAAATACCATATAGAGTCGTTCGCCAAACTATCCTACTTCATTTTGGAATCTCCACCACATACACAGCTGTTAAAGTGTTCTTCGGTTTTGGCAGAGAGTATGAGAATATCTAATCCCGGTCTCTTTAACAACCAAACGCTTATTTCACACCGTGGTCATTTCATTTCAAATAGTTCATACTTCATATCAAAATATCATATCCATTTCAAAACCATACCAATTCGATATCATTATTCGCTTTAAATAATATTCATTTCCAAAATCGTGACACTTTCAAATTTATTATACTTTCAAAATCATAACACTTTTGAAATCATAACACATTTGAAGTCATAATACATTCGACTTAAACAGTTTAGATATTGAAAATAGTATATATAATAAATAGTTAAAATAGCTTATATATTAAAATAATTTATATATTAAAGTAATTTATATGTTTAAAAATACTTTATATAATAGAAATAGTTTCCTCCAATTTCGCAAATCGATTCAAATCATCTTAAATTCCAAAAATTCAATTTAAATCAATTCCAGTTTAACCATTTTAATTTAAAGTTCAAAAATTCAAGTTTAAATATTCAAACATTTACAATTCATAAATTTCATTTATATTTCAGCATTTAACTTTAATTTTTATTTAAATTGGAAAATATTCACTTAACCATTTTGATAATAATTTATTTAAATCCCAATTTATACATTTAAATCAATATTAAATATTCAATCTTAATTTTATTTAAAATTGAGAATATCATTTAATCTCTTTTTACCAAGTCATGTTATAAATCATATTTTTCCAAAATCTCAGATCAATAAGTTCCAATAAATTCTTATTTAAATTAATTTTTTTTCCAATTTAAATTCCAAGTCAACATTAATTTATCTTCCTAGTTTATTATTAAAGTTATAAAAATCTATTTTTAAAATATTAATCTAAATTTAAGTAAATACTTAAACATATTATATACTAATTAAATTAAATTTTATTATTAAATTTATTTTTATTAAATGTATTTTTATATATTTTTAAAATAGTAAAATCATAAGAAAAATTTTAAAAATTATATTTTCAAAACTATCTTATAATTTAAAATTTCTAAAATACTATATTTTAAAAATAAAAAATTTAGACATATCTAAAAATAACATTTATACATATTATATTTTAAAATCAATATTTATTAAAACCATATATTTACTTCCAAAACTTTGGAAATCATTTTTCAAAATATAGACCAACGGTGTTGGTATATAATTTTCTATCCTATGGTCAAGTGATACGGATATTTATCATTTCAGTCCGCAATTTAAATTTCTACGGGTATATATCATTTCAACCCGCAATCCCAAAATTTCAAAATTTATGAAAATCGCTTGGGTTTATTATTTCAACCATAATGATTTTCCCATAATTTGTAATATCGTTCGGGTATGTATCATTTCAACCCATAGGGAATTTCTAAATTAACAGCGAACTTGCAGAGTGAGAACAAATATGATAATAATATAACATATCAACAACAGGCATATATTATCAGTAACAAATTTAACTACATATAAATAACAGATTATGGTGTATGATGTCATAGGTGAATAATTACAGAAAATAGCATATCATATATAACAATTAAATAATTAACAGTTCAAATTTAACATCATATTTCAATTGTCATTTCAATGTGAATTATATTGATTAAATATAGAAATGTTAATCGCGAGTGATCGCTCATCTTTCGAGGTTATAGAAATTTGACAATGAAATAAGTTATGAATCCAAGCATAAATTCCAAAGCAAAGCAAGGTGGGCATGAATTTGATGAACAAAGCTGATAAATTGGAAATCAAAATCAAAAATCAGCTTGATATAACAAAACGAAATGTATATTATATTATTTTTATAATTTTATTAAAATAAATATTTTAATTTATGACAAATATTAAATATATATATATATATATATGATTCAAAATCATTATTCTTAAAATATAAATATTTAAAAATCAAAGGTATATATTATATTTAAAGATCAATACTCATATGTATATACTTTAAAAGTGGGGTCCAAGCATATTTCTATTTAAAATATATATTATATATATACACACTTTAAATCTAAATACACAACTTGCATATATATTCTTTAAACTTAAAATCTATACATCTAATCCGAAATGTAATGAATAATATATAACCTATTCTATGGACTCACATTACATACATCTTTATTAATAAAACAGTATAAAACATATATAATCAAAATATCAATATATATTATATTTCAAAACAATACTTAAAACAATATTTAAAAAACAATATTTATATACAATCGAACAGAAAGCTGCAACTTGCAATGCAATGACTAATGGAAAATATATATAATATATATCTACTTCGTTTTCCCAACAAATATATATATAACAATAATATATATATAAGCTGCTATATTATATTTTTAAAGATGAGAAGGTTGCATACTCGGCCAAAATGGGAAGCTCGGTGGTGGAGGAAAAGGAGGAGGAGCTGCAGGTGGAAGTTTGGATCGAGGTGGCTGTGCTTAGGCGAGGTAGTGGTTGCTATTTAGAGATGGGCAACAGTGGGTGGTTCGGTAAGGAACGGTGAGATGCTAGCAAGCAAGGGTCGGCGGTGGTTCTAATAAGTGGAGGCAGTTTGGGAAGGCCAAGGGTTGCTGGTGAGGGGTGGGCTCGAGGCCAAAGGGTTTTGGAGAGGTGGACGTGGCTGGCTTCGGTTAGAGGATGGGTGGAGGGGAAAGCCTTGGTGGCGGGTCTCGGTGGCACAAGCAGGTGAGTGGATGAGCTGCCGACGTGGGGAGTGGCGGGCTACGGTTGTAGGGCAATGATGGGTTTACGTGGAGTTTGTGTGGTGAGTTTTTTGGCAGTGGTCGGGGATGAAGCGTTGGCTAGATGTCGGCTGCCGATGATGGCGGGAGGAAGATGCCGTCGGTGATAAGGGGTGAGGTGTGAAGGACTGAGGCGGAGATGGGTGCTCAGTGGGGTGTGTGGCTCATGAGGTGACATGGTCAAGCTTTCAACGAAAGTAGAGGAAGAAAAGGCTTGCAAAAAATGGACGAGCAGCATAAGGTAGATCGAAAAATATATGTAGCTTTGTTTAAAAAATTTCCAAAAGAAATAAATAGGCATGGTGGCGAAGAAGATAGTGGGCACAGTTTTTTTTCAAGGATAGAAACGGAAGTGGCAGAGAAGGAAAGTGGAAATGCAGCCATGTAATATATTTTCCTATAGAATAAGGGCAGAGAAGAAGCAATATAACCGATGAATCCAGAAAATAATAAATTGGACGGTGAGAAGAGTGAAGGTCACACATTGATTTATGGAAATATTAATCCTGATGACTATTGATTTTCACTATAGTCAACGAATGGACACAAGGAGTTAAAAAGTTTCAAAATGGAGTAGCGATACAGGTAACCATTTCACGGGTTTCGCCACGTATCGGACACCGAATTACAGAATTGAATATACTGTAGAGATTGTGACGACCCGGAATTTTTAAGCAATTTAAATTGGAATATTCAATTGATTTTGAATATTTAAATGTTAATTTCTAACTTGAATTCAAATATCACCAATTATTTGATAATTGAATTATTGAAATTAAATAAATTGAGGTTGGGTAAAACGTTGAATCTAGAGTTTTAAGTCTGCTAAAAATAATTTGAAAGTTTGTAAAATTTATATTGATAGGGCTGAAGATAATAGAAGTTGTAAAATTAAATTTTACAGTGTTTTGTTCAGTTTTGAAAATATAAAGTTCGAATTGAATTGAAAAATAGCATTCCGAGGCACAAGCTCGGAATTCGACGAAACCAGTTCCATTGGATCCGTAATATTGAATTATTATCGGATTTCAATTTTCGTAGTGTTTGGGATCGTTGTGTGATCGTACGGTAAGAAAACGCCCTGAAATGTATATTGGAAATTTGAATATAATACATATAGTCTAAATATTTCAACATCAGCTGTTTTTCTTTCCTATCAAGCATTGTAGCAAGTTTATCCCTTCACGCAAGCATTGTAGTCAGCTCAAAAGCTTTTTAAAGCTTGTGCGAGAATCCAAATCACGTCACTTTATCTTTATATTCATCTCGTTCCTCAGAAAAAATAAAATAAAAATTCTTTAAATTCGAAACTTAAACCCAATGAGTTCAATAATAACCAGGGTTGCGATTTCTTTCCTCCCCTCAATCTCATTTTCGAACTCACGTTGTAAAAATAAATGGCGACTGTAATCTACGAAACCAAAATTCAATTTCAAATCGGAAACGCAACCTAGAAGAGGGCTCGCATTCGTGCACCTCAAATCGTTTGGCTGCGATGTTGGATGCGTGCGCAGGCGTAGGCGCTGGTGGAGGTGTGCGGACTCGTCATGGCGGTCTGGGTGATTGCGAATGAGTGGTTCTCGTGTGAGGTGGGGCGATGCTTCGCGAGGGAGTGGAGGCTCTGGTTGCGATGAGGGCTTAGCTTCACGACCGAAGCTTGAAGAGGCCGAGCTGGGTTTCGATGATGAGGCTGTGGAATCTCCGGCGTCTTGAGAAGCTCACATGAATCACTGAGATCGTGGAGAGAGGGTCGACAGTTTGTTTCGGTGATGATCTTCGATCTCTCTAGGTATTTCTGCCTTTGGTTTACGATTTAATTCCAACAGTAATATATATATGTGGAGATACGATTTTTGATGATGGAAATGTTTAAAATAGAAATATTTATGATATACTTATATACACATTTTTAGTGTACGAGTTATTGTAAAAATGATAGATTTGGAGAATAATTTGCAGTTATTAGATTAAATAAAATTTATCAAATGCAAATTAATTAGGCAAATGTTTTCGAATGTTAACAAACTGGAAAATTTATAATTATCAAATGGAAATTGAGTATTCGATTATTTCGAATATTAATACAATTATATAATTGTTATACAAGGTTTAAAATCAAGAAAACAAGACAGTTGGATTAGATTGCAAACAACAAAATCAAAGGTGAGTTAATCTCACTCAGTTGAATTTAAATTTAAATTTTAATGATCAAAGTTAAATAATTGGTTGAATGGATGAATTGATTGATGTGCTATAGTTTGGTATATCTTGGAATTGGTATTTTATATTGTGCTAGCGTCTGTGGATGCAGGGGAAACAGGTTGGAGGGATCCAACTGGACCCCTCAACATTTATTTAAATTATTTAATATTCTCTGTTGTGGGTATTGATATTCTATGATGAGTTATATTGGAATATTGAATGTTATGGTTGATTGGATATATTTGGATGTAATGAATTACCAAAAATATATATATAAATTGGATTGTTGGAAAGAAAATAAAAGAAGTAAATTTTGTAAGTGTAATAATTATAGAAAATTCAAATAAATTTAAGAATGAATTGGAAAAGAAGCAAAGTGACTTTAAAATTCTAATAAATTAATCTTGAGTATGGAAAGAAAATTTTAAATAAACAGAAAGTTAATGTACTTTAAACTTCAGTGTTATTAATTAATAGAACAAAGCTTTTATTTTAAATTTAAGATTTAAAATGTGAAAAGATAAAGAAGAAATTGGGAGATACCGAAATTGGTATATTTCTGTTAAAAGTTTTAAAATCAAATGGAAAATATAATGATAACAATAAAGTCTATAATTAACAAATTTTGAAATGACTTGAGTGAGTAAAGAAATTTATTTCAAATGGAATGAATTGGAAATCAATTTGGGAAATTGATTTAAGAGATTGGTATGGGAAATTCTCTCTGAATAACCAAGTATGTTCCAAAGTAAATTTTTAAATATAAATTAAAAGTTTTCAAGTCGTTTTTAAAAGCAAGTTTTGGAAAATATATTATTTCTAAATATTTAAATTCTAAAGTAAGTATTTTTTTAATCTATTATAGCAGTAAGTATTTAAAGAGTGACTTAGTATTTGGTTTTAAAAAGTGAAAATCTAGTTTTATATTTGATTAAGTAACCTTATTTTCAAATATTCATGTGGTATGTATTTTGAACAAACTCTTGTAGTAGTTTTAACTTAAATATTTTAAAGTATATTTCAAGGTAAAAGTGTTTTAAATTATTTTTTAAAAAAAAAATCTAGTTTTGTGCTTGGTGATTTCATTGGGGATAGGAATTATTTGGGAAAGTTTATTCTTTGAAAGTATGATAAATTTGAAACTGCTTTCAAAGGGTTTTGAAAGGTGAAAATATATCTTGCGAAGATATTTTGAGATAAATAAATAATTCGGGAAATTATTTATTGTGTGATGGATGTTTGTGGATATAAATTGATAGTTAAATAACCGACTATCAATATTGGCTAAATGCGCTGATCGTTTCGAAGAGACCGGGATCGAGATTTATTTATCGAAAACCACTTCGATCCGGTTTGTATGTTTTCGTGGCAAAACGAGTTTGGTAGCGAAGATGGAGCAGTGAAGTGCAAGGGCTAGTCGCTACTAATCCTGAGGATATTTCCAAAATGGATGTAGTAGGAATAGCGCCTTCGGTTCCGTTCGAACCCGGGACGAACTTGTATGGATGAATGCTTTCAGAACATCATCAGGTGGGCGATGAGCATTCTAAGGGATACATTCTAAAGGTAACGTTTAGCCTCAAGCCTCATCAACCAGGAATGACTGAAAATCAGAGGATATGCAGCAAGGCTTCGTGGGTAGCACCCACTGGAGAGTAAGGTCATCCCTGTCTAGACGTCCCTTTTTATTTCGGCTTAGTGGTGCGATTGCTGATCAAAACCGTGGGGTGATCTTATTCGGAACTGTCCAGTAAGGGATGGGTCCGGCCTTGTGTTGCAGGGGATCGGGAGTGGTCCTCCGTACGATGATCTAGGCCCCGTACTGTGACAGGTGGTACCCCAGTGCCTGGTCATTAGTTGGAAATACATTCTCCATACGTGCCTGTACGGTTTTGATTGTGCCCAACTATTGCTGAAACGTGAGATGCAAGCATTTCAGCTAGATTCTATTTTACTTCTTATAGACACTATTATAATATAAGAGAACTTTAATAAAAAGTGTTTTAGCTATCGTAAGGTAAAAACCCGACATGTTTATTTGTGGCGGGGTCTTACGAGATGCTTTTGTTTTTAAAAGGATTTTGGAAACTTTAATAATCAATTGAATGTGGTTTTCTCACGCTGGTATTCCAGACTGACTCGGGTGTTATTTAACTATAATGCTCGGGTCAGACCGAGTATTATAGGATACAGGATATGATGCTGTGGAGCTCAGGAGACGAGCTGGATGACGATACGTACTTACGTACTTGTTATATATATATATATATATATATATATATATATATATATATATATATATATATATATTCCACTGTGTTGAGTATCTATGTATCCAGTTGTATGTTGTTGATGTTGAGCGGTGATTGATGTACTCTGATGATGCAATATATAACAGCTATATTTTATTTTGGTGTAAAGATATGTTAATATCTATTATATTTTATTCCACTGCGATAGTTAGATTCTGTTGTTGCTTTCTATTTCCTTCTTCTACCTCTTCTTCTTTAACTCAAATGATTCGTATTTCTATACAACTTGAGTTGTTTTAGGTATAATAGTGATGACTTAAGGGGTACGGATTTGCGGGTCGTTACACTTTGTATCAAAGCTTAGGTTGGTGATAACCTTGGCTCCGGTAGGAATTACTCATAGAATAGAGTCCGTAGTACTCTACAATGAGTTTGAGAGTATTAATAGATATGAGCGCGTATTTGTTAGTGAATAAAACTTTGTTTTATATTGTGTTGATTTATCGGTTGAGTGTTTATGAATTCTGATCGATATATGGGACGCCATGTTATCGATAGGGATTTTTAAACTCTTAAACAAGGTAAACCGACATAATATTGTTTTAAATAGGGTAAATGAAATAATTTTACCCAAAATAATTTTGTATGTAAAGGAAATAATTTTTCTTAAATCATTATAGTATACATGGATGCTTGGTTGATAGGAAGTGATAATATTCAATTATTATCATTATGGTATGAGAATTGAATAAGAAATTGAAATAATAACCAAAGATTAAGGAATAAATGAGTAAATAAATAAATGAAATTTGTGAATATGGTTTACAATTAACTAAGGAATTGAAACCATAATTTAAAAACTAAGAAATAAATTCATATACAAATGAAATTGGTAAGCATAAATCATTAATGTAAATTATAGTGTGATTAATATGTAAAATAAGATGAAATTCCAAAGTAAAGATTGAATATAAATTTAAAAAATTTGAAATTTGGAATTTTTGGGAAAGGATTTAAAATTAATTTGGATTTGAAATGGATTTCAAAGGTTTTGGAGAAATAATAGTGGTATTATTTGAGAAATATTTTTAAATTGGATTTGAAGTCTGGTGAGATTTGGGATTTAAAAATATTCGAAGGGATTTTAAAGGGATAAGAGCAATAAACTCTTTTCGGTCACTGGAAAATAATTTCGATGGTGATCGCGACATCATCGGTGTTCATTTTTGAGTCTCCAAGAGAAGAATTGCTACCTGAATATTTTAAATTGGGATTGTTTGCAAAACTGGATTTGGTTTTGGAACTCAAAGAGATAGCTGAATATACCAAAGGATTATGGGTATAGTTAGTTTCAAAGATGATTTGGAAATTGTTGGGAAATTGTTTAAAACCCTGAAATCTTATTTCAAAATGTTTGTAGAATAATAAAAAAGTATACTTGACTAAAGTTAATGTATAATCTGGAGTAAAGAGTAAAATGTGAAAGGGACTGCTTTTAAATAGATGAAAGTGATGAAATAAATCAAATATTAGGTATAAATTAGAACGAACCACTTAATAAAGTAATGGATTATGGAAATAGAACCTTAATTGGCTAAATGCAAGTTGATTTTGTAATTTAATAATGAAATTGAAAATGAACTTGGATTAAGTAGAAATTATTAATTGCAATTCGAGATGAAATACTAACAAATTGAATGTGGGTAATACAAATAAAGCTCGACCCATATATTTGAATGTCGTTAAGTGAAATAAAACGAATTGAAACAGAAGTAACTTAAGTTGTAATGAATTCAAGTATAAATAAATTGAATATGACCTCGAAATATTATTAAATGAGCTTGGGTTATGGAATTTAAGTTGGTTAAATAGAAATTGGATTATGAGTAAATAAAATTGAACTCAAGGAAATCAAATAAAATGATTTTCAAGTTAAATGGAAAGAAAATCAAATATGGGATTGAAATTGGATTACAGTTGGAAGTGTTGTTGAATTAAAATTTGAATTGGATTAAAATGGATATGGAGTGAAATATAAACAAATCCAATTCAGGCATAAATTGAATGACCTTATTATAAATAAATTCTAAAATGAATTGTTAATGTGAACTAAAATTTTAAAATGGATAAAAATAAATAAATAAACTAATTGAATAAAATAGTGAAATGGTTGGGATTTGATCAAAGGAAAATCAAATCAAAGATTGTGAATAGATAATAGAGTTTGGAATTAAAGCTTGGGTTATAAATAGAAATTCAACATAGAATTGTAAATGAATTAAATATGAATTGAAGTTGTACGGAATTGGATTAAAATAAAAATGATTGGAGATAAAAATAAATCCAATTCAAGTATAGATAAATTAAAAATGAGAATGAACTTAAGTTATGAAATGGGAGTGAATTGAAGTAAATTAACTTAAGTTTAAAGTTAATAGAAGTTGGCTGAATAGAATAAACTTAAGTTATTGGGTAAAACAGTTTGAGGAAAATTAATAACTTAAGTATATTATGAGATTGTTATTGGTTGTTGAGGTTATTAAAATGGTTTGGGATCAAATTTTTGGATATGAATGCAAATGCAATGGAAAAGTTTGTGAATAAATTAAAACGGGAATGCGACTATACGGTTTGTAAATAAGCTAGATTGGAATTGAATTTATATACATTGGGTTGGAATCAATGTAAATTGGTTATAAAGCTCATGTTATTATTTATTCACATTAATATTGTCGAATTGCTTTAGAAAATTGGTCGTTCGGTGTAAACGGAAGTAAACAAATTATATGAATCAATAGCAGTTTAATAAATTGATGTTGGCATCAATTGGAATGAATATGGGTTTGTTTTGCTTAAAATGAATTAAATATAAGTGAGTAAATTGTAAATCACTTAAACTGAATGAGATGGTTGGGAAATTGGTTGTAATCAATTGTAGTAAGTGTCTGAACATTGCATATATGCTTATGGAAATTATATACCATGCTTTATATGTGAAATCTATGTGTTTGTTAATACATTGCATATACTTAGTACTTACATTTTCAAATTGAGTAAGTACAGGTTCAAGGAAGCCATATGGATGGATTTGATCGCGCTAAATGCAAAATAAATAAGCCGCTTGCTTAAAAATGCTAAATAAAGGTACGCTTACGCAAAAGAATTCAAAATAGGAGAAATGAACTGCATATATTGATATATATTGTGATTTCCGGCCTGAGGCCGATGTATATATATATATATTTGTGTATCCTACGATATCGCAGAAGTCCCTCCGTACAAAGGAGATTCTGCCAAAATTTTCCGAAAATTTTTGGAGTTAGAATTATTTTTAAAATCTTCTCTAATGGTAAAGGATCTAAAATTGGTAAGCAAATAAATATGAAACTGAATATTGAAATCTATTTTAAATGTGAATGTAAAGTAAGTGGAATCGAAGGAACTAAAGAAAGTAAAGTTGCAAGTAAACTTTTATTTGAAATTTTAAATAAATTAATAAGCAGCACTAATAAAAGGAAATGGCTAATTGCATATGGGCTGAGATAAGACAAATACAATTTAATATTCAAAGGTTGAAGATAAAATTGAATTCACGTAGAATTGAAAGATGGAAATCTGAATAGAAATTTGGAAAAGGTATTTAGATTGGTAAGCAATTTGTAAATTGAAGCAAATTGAATTCAAAAGGGATTGTAAAGGCGTAATGAATAGAAATGGATATAAACTCCAATAGTGAGGTGAAAATCAATAAAGAAGCATATTAAATGCTTATACTAAACTTAGAAAAAAAATGGTGGATTCTTAGTTGGAGATTGATACTGCAAATATATTCTAAGTCAATATTTGAATGAATAGATATTGACATTGGTAAGGAATTCAATAAAATGTTTTTAAGATATTATGATTAGATATTATTGCTAAGTAAGATATGCAGGTATTATAAAGGGAAAGGAGAATTGGTTTTGACTTCAAACGACAAATTTGAAATGCTCGACAAAAAGGTATGTGTTTAAATTTCTGTATGAAATTGATTGGGTTTTTGGATCTAGCCACTTGGCTTTTTGTTTTCTTTTAGGATTTGGGAGGCCGTAGAGCCATTTTGTAGTTGTACCGAGCTAGCCGCGCAAAGGAGACACTGGCGAAATTTTTCGGAAATTTAGGGAGTTGGAAAATTTTTGAGAAAAATTTGAAAATTTATGACTTGGTTTTAAATTGTAATTTGAATGGTTAAATAAGTAAAGTTGTTTGAAAACTAGGGAGAGTTTGGGAAATTAGTTAGAAGGGTAATGAGTCTTCTATAAAAAGATAATTGGTAGGATGTTGGATTGTTAATTTTGGGAAAAGTAAATGGGCATTAGATCATTCTTCCTAACTAGTAATTTCGGGGACGGAATTCTTTTAAGGGGGGAGGAATGTGACGACCCAGAATTTTTAAGCAATTTAAACTGGAATATTCAATTGATTTTGAATATTTAAATGTTAATTTCTAACTTGAATTCAAATATCGCCAATTATTTGATAATTAAATTATTGAAATTAAATAAATTGAGGTTGGGTAAAACGTTGAATCTAGAGTTTTAAGTCTGTTAAAAATAATTTGAAAGTTCGTAAAATTTATATTGATAGGGCTGAAGATAATAGAAGTTGTAAAATTAAATTTTACAGTGTTTTGTTCAGTTTTGAAAATATAAAGTTCGAATTGAATTGAAAAATAGCCTTCCGAGGCACAGTCTCGGAATTCGATGAAACCAGTTCCATTGGATCCGTAATATTGAACTATTATCGGATTTCAATTTTCGTAGTGTTTGGGGTCATTGTGTGATCGTATGGTAAGAAAACGCCCTGAAATGTATATTGGAAATTTGAATATAATACATATAGTCTAAATATTTCAACATCGGCTATTTTTCTTTCCCATCAAGCACTGTAGCAAATTTATCCCTTCACGCAAGCACTGTAGTCAGCTCAAAAGCTTTTCAAAGCTTCTGCGAGAATCCAAATCTCGTCACTTTATCTTTATATTCATCTCGTTCCTCAGAAAAATAAAAATAAAAATTCTTTAAATTCGAAACTTAAACCCATTGAGTTCAATAATAACCAGGGTTGCGATTTCTTTCCTCCCCTCAATCTCATTTTCGAACTCACGTTGTAAAAATAAATGGCGACCGTAATCTACGAAACCAAAATTCAATTTCAAATCGGAAACGCAACCTAGAAGAGAGCTCGCGTTCGTGTGCCTCGAATCGTTTGGCTGCGATGTTGGTTGCGTGCGCAAGCATAGGCGCTGGTGGCGGTGGGAGGACTCGTCATGGCGGTCTGGGCGATTGCGAACGAGTGGTTCTCGTGTGAGGTTGGGCGATGCTTCGCAAGGGAGTGGAGGCTCTGGTTGCGATGAGGGCTTAGCTTCGCGATCGAAGCTTGAAGAGTCCAAGCTGGGTTTCGATGATGAGGCTGTGGAATCTCCGGCGTCTTGAGAAGCTCGCATGAATCACTGTAGATCGTGGAGAGAGGGTCGACAGCTTGTTTCGGTGATGATCTTCAATCTCTCTAGGTATTTCTGCCTTTGGTTTACGATTTAATTCCAACAGTAATATATATATGTGGAGATACGATTTTTGAAGATGGAAATGTTTAAAATAGAAATATGATATACTTATATACACATTTTTAGTGTACGAGTTATTTTAAAAATTATAATTTTGGAGAATAATTTGCAGTTATTAGATTAAATAAAATTTATCAAATGCAAATTAATTAGGCAAATGTGTTCGAATGTTAACAAACTGGAAAATTTATAATTATCAAATGGAAATTGAGTTTTCGATTGTTTCGAATATTAATACAATTATACAATTGTTATACAAGGTTTAAAATCAAGAAAACAAGACAGTTGGATTGGATTGCAAACAGCAAAATCAAAGGTGAGTTAATCTCACTTAGTTGAATTTAAATTTAAATTTAAATGATCAAAGTTAAAATAATTGCTTGAATGGATGAATTGATTGATGTGCTATAGTTTGGTATATCTTGGAATTGGTATTTTATATTGTGCTAACGTCTGTGGATGTAGGGAAAACAGGTTGGAGGGATCCAAATGGATCCCTCAACATTTATTTAAATTATTTAATATTCTCTGTTGTGGATATTGATATTCTATGATGAGTTATATTGGAATATTGAATGTTATGGTTGATTGGATATATTTGGATGTAATGAATTACCAAAAATATATATATAAATGGATTGTTGGAAAGAAAATAAAAGAAGTAAATTTTGTAAGTGCAATAATTATAGAAAATTCGAATAAATTTAAGAATGAATTGGAAAAGAAGCAAAGTGACTTTTAAATTCTAATAAATAAATCTTGAGTATGGAAAGGAAATTTTAGATAAACAGAAAGTTAATGAATTTTAAACTTCAGTGTTATTAATTAATAGAACAAAGCTTTTATTTTAAATTTAAGATTTAAAATGTGAAAAGAATAAAGAAGAAATTGGGAAATACCGAAATTGGTATATTTCTGTTAAAAGTTTTAAAATCAAATGGAAAATATAATGATAACAATAAAGTCTATAATTAACAAATTTTGAAATGAATTGAGTGAGTAAAGAAATTTATTTCAAATGGAATGAATTGGAAATTGATTTGGGAAATTGATTTAAGAGATTGGTATGGGAAATTCTCTCTGAATAACCAAGTACGTTCCAAAGTAAATTTTTAAATATAAATTAAAAGTTTTCAAGTCGTTTTTAAAAGCAAGTTTTGGAAAATATATTATTTCTAAGTATTTAAATTCTAAAGTAAGTATTTTTTTAATCTATTATAACAGTAAGTATTTAAAGAGTGACTTAGTATTTTGTTTTTAAAAGTGAAAATCTAGTTTAATATTTTATTATGTAACCTTATTTTCAAATATTCATATGGTATGTATTTTTAACAAACTCTTGTAGTAGTTTTAACTTAAATATTTTAAAGTATATTTCAAGGTAAAAGTGTTTTAAATTATTTTAAAAGAAAATCTAGTTTTGTGCTTGGTGATTTCAGTGGGGATAGGAATTATTTGGGAAAGTTTATTCTTTGAAAGGATGATAAATTTGAAACTGCTTTCGAAGGGGTTTGAAAGGTGAAAGTATATCTTGCGAAGATATTTTGAGATAAATAAATAAATTGGGAAATTATTTATTGCGTGATGGATGTTTGTGAATATAAATTGATAGTTAAATAACCGACTATCAATATTGGCTTAATGCGCTGATCGTTTCGAAGAGACCGGGATCGAGATTTATTTCTCGAAAACCACTTCGATCCGGTTTTTATGTTTTCGTGGGAAAACAAGTTTGGTTGCGAAGATGGAGCAGTGAAGTGCAAGGGCTAGTCGCTACTAATCCTGAGGATATTTCCAAAATGGATGTAGTAGGAATAGTGCCTTCGGTTCTGTTCGAACCCGGGATGGACTTGTATGGATGAATGCTTTCAGAACAGCGTCAGGTGGGCAATAAGCATTCTAAGGGATACGTTCTAAAGGTAACGTTTAGCCTCAAGCCTCATCAACCGGGAATGACTGAAAATCAGGGGATATGCAGCAAGGCTTCGTGGGTAGCACCCACTGGAGAGTAAGGTCATCCCTGTCTAGACGTCCCTTTTTATTTCGTCTTAGTGGTGCAGTTGCTGATCACAACCGTGGGGTGATCTTATTCGAAACTGTCCAGTAAGGGATGGGTCCGGCCTTGTGTTGCAGGGGATCGGGAGTAGTCCTCAGTACAGTGATCTAGGCCCCGTACTGTGACAGGTGGTACCCCAGTGCCTAGTCATTAGTTGGAAATCCATTCTCCATATGTGCCTGTACGGTTTTGATTGTGCCAAACTATTGCTGAAACGTGAGATGCAAGCATTTCAGCTAGATTCTATTTTACTTGTTATAGACACTATTATAATATCAGAGAACTTTAATAAAAAGCGTTTTAGCTATCGTAAGGTCAAAACCCGACATGTTTATTTGTGGCGTGGTCTTACGAGATGCTTTTGTTTTTGAAAGGATTTTTGAAACTTTAATAATCAATTGAGTGTGGTTTTCTCACGGTGGTATTCCAGACTGACTCGGGTGTTATTTAACTTAATGCTCGGGTCAGACCGAGTATTATAGGATACAGGATATGATGTTGTGGAGCTCAGGAGACGAGCTGGATGACGATACGTACTTACGTACTTGTTATATATATATATTATGCTGTGTTGAGTAGTTGTGTATCCAGTTGTATGTTGTTGATGTTGAGCTGTGATTGATGTACTCTGATGATGCAATATATAACAACTATTTTTGATTTTGGTGTAAAGATATGTTAATATCTATTATATTTTATTCCGCTGCGATAGTTAGATTCTGTTGTTGCTTTCTATTTTCTTCTTCTACCTCTTCTTCTTTAACTCAAATGATTCGTATTTCTGTACAACTTGAGTTGTTTTAGGTAGAATAATGATGACTCAAGGGGTACGGATTTGCGGGTCATCACAGAGATCCTCACGATGAGACGAACAGAACGGTACATAGATATGAACGATATGACCATCCTATCAAAAGTCGATATTTCGCTGCTAAATTGCCGCAAATTGGTCGAAAACAAGAAAAACAGTGCTAGTGCAGTCCAAATTTGGCAAAATGAAATATGACGTCTCACTCGGAAAATGATTTACATTTTTATTATGTAAAAATATTCAAAATTTGAAAATATTTAATTTAC
Source organism: Allium cepa (assembly GCA_030765085.1). Classification (NCBI taxonomy): domain Eukaryota; kingdom Viridiplantae; phylum Streptophyta; class Magnoliopsida; order Asparagales; family Amaryllidaceae; genus Allium; species Allium cepa. Next base: position 52,639,691 of record CM060943.1, on the reverse strand, counting down.
ATCGATTTAACTGATATTAAATTGAAATTGAAAATTACACAACTGAACTAACTTCCATAATTTCCAATCAAATTTACAATTTGCTATATCTAAATAGAAGTATTCCAAATATCGAATTTTCATTGTTAAATTTAGTTGTTTATTTCTTACGGAATATTCAATTAATTACTTTATAATAGCCGTTAAAATTTACGGGTCGTTACACAAAATATCGATTTCAATCAATTAAATCAAATTTAACTTCTATGTTCAATTCAATGTTCAAATCTTTAAAATGTAATTCAATCTCGAGCCAAAATTTGGAATATCAACTTATATTACTTTTACTTAATAACTTTGAAGTTCAATAAAATTCAAATCTTTTTAGAACAATTTGATTTCCATAATTCAAATTATATTTCAATTCTAACTTCAAATTTCAAATTGCATTCTTTAAACAATTTCTTTTACCCAATTCCCAGTTCACATTTCAAGCTAGAGTTCGAAAATAATTTAATTCCCATATTTGAATTTTTATTTCTTTGAATCAAAATCATTTAAATAATTTCAAACATAGAATTTAAAACCATTTAATTTAACCAATCTGGTGTCCGTACTATCCTATGACCAAGTGATTAGTTATTCCAATTTAATTTCAGGGATGTATATATACCATTTCAATCTAAAATAAATGTCATAGGTATATACCATTTCAATCTATTTCTTAATTCATTCGAAATAATTTAAATAATAATTCTGCATACTGTTAATAATGTACAGGGTGGTAACAGGAATCCAAAAATAAATAATCATCCAAATCATCTAAAATATCAACCAATAGCAGTCATCACAACAAAAATCCAAATCGGTCAAACATCACAACAATCTACTGGTTATCAGTAATCGCGAGTTTGACTAGCAATTTATTACCAATTCAATTTAACCGTCCAATTAAAATTCTTTCAGTTAATTCAAATGTCAAACAATCAATAAATTAACATCACTTCATAATCTTAAATTTAACTAACAGAAAAATTTCTAGTGCTTTGTGAGCGTTATAACACACTCATCTTTTATTAGAAACTAAAAATATTTCATCTTCAAATAAATTCCACTTCCACTCTATGCTATAAACGACGTTAGTACGGTAGCATTGCGACTCGTTTCACTCAAAAGAGACCCCGTACACAAAAGTTATACGATAACTAATATATGATATAATTTAAACTTAATTAACTAACATAATATTATAATTAATTAAAATTTAACCTTTCCCTCTCTCGGCTTGTTCATCAGGCAACCCAGTATCCCCTCCCTCCTAGGCCAAATCGCAACAACCATGTGATGACTGCGAATTTTTCGCGCTCGAAAATCGACATCCATACTTTACATCATATTAGAATGTCGCAGATTCGACCATTCAAATCCGAATTGCCGGAGCTTATAACACAATTAAGTAAATAACACAGCGGAAGAAAAAGAATAATACATTGATATACATTATCTGTTACAATGAATATTAATATACATCAGAGATATGATACAAGAAATATAGCAGCGGAAAAGAAAATAGATAACACCAGCAGCGGAACAATATCGCCAAGATAGTCTTCAAGAAAGAACTCCAGCAGCAACTCGAACCAACATCACGATACACTAAGACAAGCAAGTCTCGTCCACATCCAAAGACGGAACTAGCTCCAGATAATCTACTAAACTTGATTATCCGAAAAACCCAACTCTAGACTGCCCGTGTGGAAAATTTTTAAGCACCCAGAGTTTAGGAAAGAAACAATAAACTCTGGATCAGTCATGAGACTGGTGTGAGTAACAAAAATAGTTTATCTTTAAAAACAAACAAAGAAATATTTTAAAATAGATTCGCAATGCTTTTAGAAAATGTAACTACCATAAGGTCTCCCGCCACACACACAATGCAAACGGAGACTTGGAGGAGATTTCTCCTTATGATAGTCAAACATGCTTGATACGCAAATCTCTTTGACATTATTACTATAAGTGCAAAGCATGGAAAATCATTTCAAAAGTAGAATATTAATCTTAACCAACATAGGTACCATTATACTATGCCAGCTATAGCTACCTCCTATGGAGGTAGGTTATACAATTTGCAATCGTAAAGGGTTCGTATTATTTTGATTGGATTTCCAACAAATGGTCGGGCAAAGGAACTTCCCATACCGAAATGGAAATCCTCTGGAAGGACGTCCCCAAGCATCCTAACAGGATCTCTGCCAACACAAAGCCGGTGTACCCCCTGCCCAGGAGTATCAACCTCAGATATTCCATCCTCGGTCGTAACTAACCTTTATTCGGGATCCTGATAACCAACAACCACAAAGAAATAAATTTGAAGCAACCACATAGGTTAAATATCTAGGCTCCATACCATGATATCACCTCTATCCAGAAGAAATGGACATACCCTAGGGACGCGATCCTTGAAACCTTGGTGCATCTTTCCTGTTTCGACCATTTTATGGGTTGTGAGGTTCGACGAAGTCTCATCCACAAAGCTACGCTTTTCACAAAAGCCACGCTTTGATCAACAAATGATCAGCAGCACTCAGCATGCCACATTACCAAGATGGGAATATATCGCTGATAAGCTTCAACTACATAACCTCTGAGCTCGTATGCCTCAGATAAGGGTGTTAATACTAAGAGAATAAATTCTCCGCCACCAATAGAAATGTATTTGAAAGAAATCTGCTTTATATCTTAAAATGTAATGTCAGACATACAATCCATACAAGTCTGTTCTGGGTTCGAATAGAACCGAAGACACTTCCGAAGAAGCCCTTGCAATCCGGGTATCCACAATCCCAATTGGACCTCCCATCACTTAGGGAACCTCTATACCGGGGATTAGCCAGTGCAGAGACAATCGAAAGGTTATCCTATCGTTCTTACAAATACCCGGTCTTCAACACCGGTCTTCAAATGCTATCCATAACGACGTATCATTATTTGGAATGGGTTATAAGACACAACGGTCCTCTCCCGGCTAAACCAAATAATGAGCGCAATATTTAAAAACATATGGATATTGGGATTTCAATTAAGTCACAACTTATTACCCTAAAATTTTCTTCCAAATGGTTTAAACCAATTACCATTTCAAATCTTTTAAACAAAAAGATTTATTCCACAAAGATCAATTCATAGATTCCCAAAACAATTTCATTTGATAGGATTAACTCACTAAATCTTTAAATCAAAGATTTAGCTTATAGCTTTCAAACCGTTTTCCAAACTTGGAAGTCCTTTTCATTTTCAAACTTGAAATTCTTTTTAACACAAATTGGACGTTCATTTCTTATGTGAAAGTTTTCCTTATTTGAAAACAAACAGTTTTCGTTTCAGAAAAATCCAATTATATTTACACGAGTTAAAGCCCTTGAATTTTGTTCACATCCCAAATCAATACTTTTAAAATAGTTTAACCCATGTATAACTGGTATAACATCTTTAATCCCTAGTTTCAAATCATAGAATTCAATTTCAAATCTTGAATTTAAGTTTAAATCAAATTATTTTAAACTTTATACTTTATCAAGTTATTCAAAATAAATTTCATCTTTGAAATTCCATTTCAAAAGTTTTTCACTTTAAACCCAATCTCATTTCCAAACCATTTGAATTTAAAAATTCAAATTAAAAACTATTTTCAAAAATCAGTGACTTAATCGATTTCCGCGTGAAATCCATATTTGTGCGTGTATGAGTGTGGTTCAGGGGTTTAACACAATAGTGCAACATCATTCAATCATCACAGAATAAAACATAGAAATATAGTTGATAAGCGGTATAAGCTATAACGCTTATCGTCCATTCACAGATTCACAGATAATATACAAATGTAAATAAATGAATAAATTATACACAGCTCAATTTACAGAACAAAATATCACAAATCAGATAGGACAATCAATTCAAGGCATTTCACAAAATATAATCATTCATAAGTATTATGGTCAAACATTTAATAATCATTTATAAGCAGGATTAATTTAATTTTTCAATCCTAAGTAATTCAATTTATTTCAAATTAAATTAATTTCTTATGAATTAATTATACATTTCTGATTTATTAATTACAAATCATTTGATATAATTAGTTAATCAAACACATTAATTAATTATTCTTAATTAACAAATTTATTAAATTAACCTTTAAACCAATTATAAAATTAATTAACATTAATAATCAAAATACCCAAAATTAATTACAATAAGTGATTAATCCTTAATTACTCTTATTAAGTAATTACATTTAAAAATGTATAATTGATTATCTAAATAAATTAATCTCATTAAAAATCAATCTCATTAATTTAATTACTTACTAACCCCTAGTTAATTATCTTCATTAATGAATAACATTTCTTTAATTATTTTCTTAAGAAAATATCTTAGATTAATTCATTAATAATCAGGATTAGTTAAGTTAATTAATTAAATTTAATTAATTACAAATCTTAATTACCTTAATCTTTTTAACGAACTATGAATCATTAAATTCTAATTAACTTTAAGATAAACATTAATCTTATTAATGATTAAATTATCATTAACAAGTATTTTAAAAAGAATTTTCCTTTAAATTTCCCTTTAAATTCCACTTTAAATTTAAGATTAAAAATGAAAACAATTTTTTAACTTTAACAAAGCCTTTAAACAATTCAAACCCTTTAATTTCATGTTAAATAATCTATTTGTTTTGTAAAGGAATTTAAAAGAATTTTAAAACCAAATTCATTTTTTTAAGCTTAAACCATATTTTAAAATATTTAAAGTTGTTCTAAAACATTTAAATTCAAAATCTTTATTCTATTTCAAACTAGAATTCAAATCAAGCCTTGAATTCAGATTTAAATTTAAATTTAAAATCTTGTTTAAAACTCATTTTCAGATTTTTAAACCACTTATAAAATACTATAACAAATTTTTAGTTGTTAAAAACAATCCATTTTATAAAATTTATTTTGAAAACTAGAATTCAAATTCATTTTGAATTCCTATTTAAAATTTTGTTTAAAACTTGCTTTGCTTCATTTTTTTTATGTTTAAAACTGCTGCACTCTAAACACTCACGTGTGCCATCAGGTCAAACTCGAAAAGAACCCTAGATATACTTGAGCAAAAGCATGCGACAACCACGACACCCGAAACATACCCCAATCGCCAACTATTCCTAGATCATCAGAAAACTAAGAGCACTGCGCACGTGCACGGTGTCTCTGACCATCACCGGTCAACTTCTACAACATCACATCAGGTACCAACCTCGCGCATCATAACGAACATCAGAATATCAATATCAAACTCGAAATTTATTTCGAGTGTTTAACCCAAAACTGAACATGAACCAAAACGTGGAACACCAAAACTCCCCTCAAAACCAAACCTGTCAACGCCAAAACCCAGCTCCTCCGACCATCGTAAACGCTATAGTTCCGACCATACCCTCGTCGTGCAACTCGATGCACTGAGGAGGTCGCGGCGATCAAAAGTTCGACCCCTTAAAAATTTAGGTTTTCAAAAGAAAACTCCATGCCGCTGTCGCCACGACTAACTGCCCCGCCTTCCACCATTTTTTCTCGAATCCCCGTACGTCCCTCTGTCACCAACCAAAACTTCAACCTCCACAAATCAGTGAATCCCCTTGGATCACTAAAACTATGAAATTCAAACGAACCTAAAATGCTCTTTTATCTTTGATCTAAAAATTATGGTTTAAGCTTTTAAAATCGAGTTTTAGTGTACGAATTCAAGTTGCCTACCTGGATTTGTAAATTAAGAACCCTAAATTTTAACTACTTTTGACTTGTACCCAGTTACATTGTTTTTTTTAGAGGCATTAATAGGTTGTTTCAACTTAAATAAATTTTGAAAACTGAGTTCATGACCAAACTAACACCTTTTGTTTATACTGTAAGTTCTAATAGTAAGTAGAACTAAAGGAAAAGATTTTTGAATCAAAAATCTTGGTTTATGAACTCAGAATCAGAGACAATGATAAACAGACTGCACAGAACTTTATTCACATAGAATTCATATATGTATATATAGATGCAACCATACTTATTCATTGATATATTCAAACAGGTTCATACTTTAGGTAAAAAAATGTGACTCACTTGATTCCAGAAATAAACAGAGCTGCTTTAAATTTGAAACAGATAGCTTTTGTATTTAGAGGCTGTAGTTTTGATCTTCAGTAATTAGTTTTCAACTTGAATAAAAGTGATGATCTCCTTTTCTTTTTATTTTCTGTTCTTTACTATTTTTTTCTTTCTTCAGAAAAATTTTTTTTGAACGAATTGGAGGCAATGTTCAAGCATTTAAAGAGGTGTGCAGGCTGAGGGTTAATAAAGCAAGGCAAGTACAGCTTTGAGGTAATAAAAGAAAATCAAACCATGTTTTTAATTTTTACTGATGGGATCTTTGTTCATGCTGGACAGTAATAGCATTAAATGAAAGTATGTAATGTAATACTTCCATGTATTTATAGCATGCTCTGTTTAATTAGATTTTTATAAGTACATTTTATTTTTATTTTTTTATTTAATGGTGGCTGATATGATTTTGTGGAGGCTTGTATTTATTGCTTTGTATTATTTCATCATGTCTACACTTATCTCCTTGTACAAATCTTCATACTTTATTAACAAGCTGTTTTTAATTTCAACTATGTATATATAATTTGTTTTGTTATCTTCTTGCATACATAATTCATATACATACATTTGCCTAGTTTTGTTTTATACTTTATACTTGTGTTAATATTTATAAGATTTATTTTAGATTTTATTTTAAATTTCAAACCATAGCTTCCCTTTATAAATAGATTGAAATAACAATTTCCGTAAAAATTCATTTGTAAAAACATTACATTGTGTATTTTGGAGGCTAATGATATTATTTTCGGCTGCATACTTTTGCTTTGTTTTGTCTTTGTACTTTATTAATTTCCATTGTCTTATTTCATTACCTTATACTTTGTTTTACTATCTTTTGTCATCTTACTATAAATAAACTTCCATGTTAATGTGTTGTTAAATTTCTTTTTTTCATTTTAGTTAATGTATTTACTTTATAGTATTTACTTCTATTTTTAAAATTAAATATTTATTTCTAGAATCTTTTTTATTTAACTATTAAATGAATTTGAAATATTTGTTTACCTATTTTCTTACTTACATTTGTCTTGTTAACTCTTTGTATTTCATAATTTATCTTTTATAAATATGTTTCTATTTCTAGCTTAATATTTATTTGTTTAATTTATTTTAAAGACTTCATTTTGAACTATCAAATCAATTTATCAATAAATTTCACCATTTTAAATCAAAATTTAATTTTATTATCAATTTAAAATTTATAAAAAAATCCGGGATCGTTACAGATTCCCCTTCTTAAGAAATTTCGTCCCAGAAATTTGCAGGCACGAAAACAACAAAGATAGATAAATTCGATCTCCTATAATTCCTCAGACACAAGATATGGATTCCAAACTCAAATCAGAATATTCCAAAGTATGCATAACTTGTTCCTCTTTAGACTTCGATCAACCCGAGAAATTATAATAGAATTTCAAATTTGGTTTTAAACAAAATCGTTTTATCGATTCAATTCAAATTTAGCTTCATATTTTGTTAATCAATTTAACTCAATTCAAATTTTCCAGCTTGTTTAAAGTTTAAATCGAAAAACTGATAAGAAACCGATGAAGATACGAGTAAGGATTTTCTACAACAATTCGTACGGCATCATCATATCGAAACGTCCTTCCAGAGCTGCCACGAAGCAATCAAAAGAATTTGGAATCGAATCAAAGAAAATTGATAAGAAAGTCGTTTTCACTGTCACATGGCATTGACCATTTATAGTGGTATTCCCCTGTCCCCTATCTCGTCCTCTTCTTGCACTCATACTTTCTATCAGCGGATAGTAAGAGAATTTACTGAGGCACGCGAAAGGATATCTTAGGGATTACTCATTCTAGGGTATACTTCACTCTATCTCTAATGATCTACTTAATGTGTTATACTTCTAAGCAAAAGTTTAACCCTCAGCTCTGATACCAAATATGACGACTGCGAATTTTTCGCGCTCGAAAATCGACATCCATACTTTACATCGTATTCTAATGCCGCAGATTCGACCATTCAAATCCGAATCGTCGGAGCTTATAACACAATTAAGTAAATAACACAGCGGAAGAAAAATAATAATGCATTGATATACAATATCTATTACAATGAATATTAATATACATCAGAGATATGATACAAGAAATATAGCAGCGGAAAAGAAAATAGATAACACCAGCAGCGGAACAATATCGCCAAGATAGTCTTCAAGAAAGAACTCCAGCAGCAACTCGAACCAACATCATGATACACTAAGACAAGCAAGTCTCGTCCACATCCAAAGACGGAACTAGCTCCAGATAATTTACTAAACTTGACTATCTGAAAAACCCAACTCTAGACTGCCTATGTGGAAAATTTTTGAGCACCCAGAGTTTAGGAAAGAAACAATAAACTCTTGATCAGTCATGAGACTGGTGTGAGTAACAAAAATAGTTTATCTTTAAAAACAAAAAAAGAAATATTTTAAAATAGATTCGCAATGCTTTTAGAAAATGTAACTACCACAAGGCCTCCCGCCACACACACAATGCAAACGCAGACTTGGAGGAGATTTCTACTTATGATAGTCAAACATGCTTGATACGCAAATTTCTTTGACATTATTACTATAAGTGCAAAGTGTGGAAAATCATTTCGAAAGTAGAATATTAATCTTAACCAACATAGGTACCAATATATTATGCCAACTATAGCTGCCTCCTGAGGAGGTAGGTTATACAATTTGCAATCGTAAAGGGTTCGTATTGTTTTGATTGGATTTCCAACAAATGGTCGGGCAAAGGAACTTCCCATACCGAAATGGAACGCCTCTGGAAGGACGTCCCCAAGCATCCTAACAGGATCTCTACCAACACAAAGCCGGTGTACCCCCTACCCGAGAGCATCAACCTTAGATATTCCATCCCCGGTCGTAACTAACCATTATTCGGGATCCCGATAACCAACAACCACAAAGAAATAAATTTGAAGCAACCACATAGGTTAAATATCTGGGCTCCATACCATGATATCACCTCTATCCAGAAAAAATGGACATACCCTAGGGACGCGATCCTTGAAACCTTGCTGCATCTTTCCTCTTTCGACCATTTTCCAGGTTGTGAGGTTCGACGAAGTCTCAACCACAAAGCTACGCTTTTCACAAAAGCCTTGCTTTGATCAACAAATGATCAGCAGCACTCAGCATGCCACATTACTAAGATGGGAATATATCGCTGATAACCTTCAACTACATAACCTCTGAGCTCGTATGTCTCAGAGAAGGGTGTTAGTACTAAGAGAATAAATTCTTCGCCACCAATAGAAATGTATTTGAAAGAAATATGCTTTATATCTCAAAATGTAATGTTAGACATACAATCCATACAAGTCTGTTCTGGGTTCGAACAGAACCGAAGACACTTCCGAAGAAGCCCTTGCAATCCCGGTATCGACAATCCCGATTGGACCTCCCATCACTTAGGGAATCTCTAAACCGGGGATCAGCCATTGCAGGGACAATCGATAGGTTATCCTATCGTTCTTACAAATACCCGGTCTTCAACATCGGTCTTCAAATGCTATCCATAATGACATATCGTTATTCGGAATGGGTTATAAGACACTAAGGTCCTCTCCCGGCTAAACCGAATAATGAGCGCAATATTTAAAAACATATGGATATTGGGATTTCAATTAAGTCACAACTTATTACCCTAAAATTTTCTTCCAAATGGTTTAAACCAATTACCATTTCAAATATTTTAAACAAAAAGATTTATTCCAAGATGATCAATTCATAGATTCCCAAAACAATTTCATTTGATAGGATTAACTCACTAAATCTTTAAATCAAAGATTTAGCTTATAGCTTTCAAACCGTTTTCCAAACTTGAAAGTCATTTTCATTTTCAAACTTTAAATTCTTTTTAACACAAATTGGACGTTCATTTCTTATGTGAAAGCTTTCATTATTTGAAAACAAACAGTTTTCGTTTCAGAAAAATCCAATTATATTTACACGAGTTAAAGCCCTTGAATTTTGTTCACATCCCAAATCAATACTTTTAAAATAGTTTAACCCATATATAACTGGTATAACATCATTAATCCCTAGTTTCAAATCATAGAATTCAATTTCAAATCTTGAATTTAAGTTTAAATTAATTTTTTTAAACTTCATACTTTATCAAGTTATTAAAAATAAATTTCATCTTTGAAATTCCATTTCAAAAGTTTTGCACTTTAAACCCAATCTCATTTTCAAACCATTTGAATTTAAAAATTCAAATTCAAAACCATTTTCAAAAATCAGTGACTTAATCGATTTCCTCATCAAATCCATATTTGTGTGTGTATGAGTGTGGTTCAGGGGTTTAATACAATAGTGCAACATCATTCAATCATCACAGATTAAAACACAGAAATATAGTTGATAAGCGATATAAGCTATAACGCTTATCGTCCATTCACAGATTCACAGATAATATACAAATGTAATAAATGAATAAATTATACACAGCTCAATTTATAGAACAAAATATCACAAATCAGATAGGACAATCAATTCAAGGCATTTCATACAATATAATCATTCATAAGTATTAAGGTCAAACATTTAATAATCATTTATAAGCAGGATTAATTTAATTGTTCAATCCTAAGTAATTCAATTTATTTCAAATTAAATTAATTTTTTATGAATTAATTATACAATTCTGATTTATTAATTACAAATCATTTGATATAATTAGTTAATCAAACACTTTAATTAATTATTCTTAATTAACAAATTTATTAAATTAACCTTTAAACCAATTATAAAATTAATTAACTTTAATTAATCAAAATACCCAAAATTAATTACAATAAGTGATTAATCCTTAATTACTCTTATTATGTAATTACATTTAAAAATGTATGATTGATTATCTAAATAAATTAATCTCATTAAAAATCAATCATATTAATTTAATTACTTAGTAACCCCTAGTTAATTATCTTCATTAATGAATAACATTTCTTTAATTATTTTCTTAAGAAAATATCTTAGATTAATTCATTAATAATCAGGATTAGTTAAGTTAATTAATTAAATTTAATTAATTACAAATCTTAATTACCTTAATCTTTTTAATGAACTATGAATCATTAAATTCTAATTAACTTTAAGATAAACATTAATCTTATTAATGATTAAATTATCATTAACAAGTATTATAAAAATAATTTGCCTTTAAATTTCCCTTTAAATTCCATTTTAAATTTAAGATTAAAAATGAAAACAATTTTTTTAACTTTAACAAAGCCTTTAAATAATTCAAACCCTTTAATTTCATGTTAAAGAATCTATTTGTTTTATAAAGGACTTTAAAAGAATTTTAAAACCAAATTCATTTTTTAAGCTTAAACCATATTTTAAAATATTTAAAGTTGTTCTAAAACATTTAAGTTAAAAATCTTTATTCTATTTCAGACTAGAATTCAAATCAAGCTTTGAATTCAGATTTAAACTTAAATTTAAAATCTTGTTTAAAACTCATTTTCAGATTTTAAAACCACTAATAAAATACTGTAAAAAAAATTTAGTTGTTAAAAACATTCCATTTTATAAAATTTATTTTGAAAACTAGAATTCAAATTCATTTTGAATTCCTATTTAAACTTTTGTTTAAAACTTGCTTTGCTTCTTATTCGTTTCTTTTTAAGTTATAAAACTGCTGCACTCTAAACACTCACGTGTGCCATCAGGTCAAACTCGAAAAGAACTCCAGATATACTAGAGCAAAAACATGTGACAACCACGACACCCGGAACATACCCCAATCGCAACTATTCCCAGATCATCAGAAAACTAAGAGCACCGTGCACGTGTACGGTGTCTCTGACCATCACCGGTCAACTTCTACAGCATCATCACATCAGGTAACAACCTCACGCATCATAACGAACATTAGAACATCGATATCAAACTCGAAATTTAATTCGAGTGTTTAACCCAAAACTGAACATGAACCAAAACCTGGAGCACCAATACTCCCCTCAAACCCAAACTTGTCAACGCCAAAACCCAACTCCTCCGACCATCGTAAACGCTATAGTTCCGACCATACCCTCGTCATCGGCCCGGCTACCATCCCTCAAGACCACATGCAACTCGATGCACAGAGGAGGTCACGGCGATCAAAAATTCGACCCCTTAAAAATTTAGGTTTTCAAAAGAAAACTCCAAGCCGCCGTCGCCACGACCAACTACACCGCCTTCCACCATTTTTTCTCGAATCCCCGTGTGTCCCTCTGTCACCAACCAAAACTTCAACCCTCTACAAATCAGTGAATCCCCGTGGATCACTAAAACTATGAAATTCATACAAACCCAAAATGCTCTTTTATCATTGATCTAAAAATTATGATTTAAGCTTTTAAAATCGAGTTTTAGTGTTACGAATTCAAGTTGCATACCTGGATTTGTAAATTAAGAACCCTAAATTTTAACTACTTTAGAGTTGTACTCAGTTACCTTGTTTTTTTTAGAGGCATTAATAGGTTGTTTCAACTTAAATAAATTTTTAAAACTGAGTTCATGACCAAACTAACAACTTTTTTTTATACTGTAAGTTCTAATTGTAAGTAGAACCAGAGGAAAAGATTTTTGAATCGAAAATCTTGATTTATGAACTCAGAATCAGAGACAATGATAAACAGACTGCACACAAATTTAGTCACATAGAATTCATATATGTATATATAGATGCAACCATACTTATTCATAGATATATTCAAACAGGTTCATACTTTAGGTAAAAAAAATGTTACTCACTTGATTCCAGAAATAAACAGAGCTGCTTTAAATTTGAAATAGAGAGCATTTATATTTAGAGGCTGCAGTTTTGATCTTCGGTAATTTGCTTTCAACTTGAATATAAGTGATGATCTCCTTTTCTTTTTATTTTCGGTTCTTTACTATTTTTTTCTTTCTTCAGAAAAAAAATTTGAACGAATTGGAGGCAATGTTCAAGCATTTAAAGAGGTGTGCAGGCTGAGGGTTACTGAAGCAAGGCAAGTACAGTTTTAAGGTAATAAAAGAAAATCAAACCATGCTTTTAATTTTTACTGATGGGATCTTTGTTCGTGCTAGACAGTAATAGCATTAAATGAAAGTATGTAATGTAATACTTCCATGTATTTACAGCATGCTCTGTTTAATTAGATTTTTATAAGTACATTTTATTTTTATTTTTTTATTTAATGGTGGCTGGTATGATTTTTTGGAGGCTTGTATTTATTGCTTTGTCTTATTTCATCATGTCTACACTTATCTCCTTGTACAAATCTTCATACTTTATTAACAAGTTGTTTTTAATTTCAACTATGTATATATAATTTGTTTTGTTATCTTCTTGCATACTTAATTCATATACATACATTTGCCTAGTTTTGTTTTATACTTTATACTTGTGTTAATATTTATAAGATTTATTTTAGATTTTATTTTAAATTTCAAACCATAGCTTCCCTTTATAAATAGATTTGAAATAACAATTTCCATAAAAATTCATTTGTAAAAACATTACATTGTATTTATTTTGTTTTGGAGGCTAATGATATTATTTTCGGCTGCATACTTTTGCTTTGTTTTGTCTTTGTACTTTATTAATTTCCATTGTCTTATTTCATTAGCTTTTACTTTGTTTTACGATCTTTTGTCATCTTACTATAAATAAACTTCCATTTTAATGTGTTGTTAAATTTTATTTTTTTATTTTATTTAGCTAATGTATTTACTTTATAATATTAACTTCTACTTTTAAACTTAAATATTTATTTCTAGAATTTTTTTATATAACTATTAAATGAATTTGAAATATTTGTTTACTTATTTTCTTACTTACATTTGTCTTGTTAACTCTTTGTATTTCATAATTTATCTTTTATAAATATGTTTCTATTTCTAGCTTAATATTTATTTGTTTATTTTATTTTAAAGACTTTAATTTGAATAATCAAATCAATTTATCAATAAATTTATCAATAAATTTCACCATTTTAAATCAAAATTTAATTTAATTATCAATTTAAAATTTATAAAAAATCCGAGATCTTTACAAACCACCACCATCATTATTGTTTTTTTTAAGATAAACGATCGCCCTACTCCTATCGCTAACCACCATGAAAAGCCACCAGCGCCCACCTCCACAATTGCGCATGTGAAAAAACAACATGCCAGAAACCCTATTTCGCAGTAAATCAGAATCGCGCCCTGCCTCCAGCGCTCCATCGTGCGCGCCACCAATCCACCCTAGGTCGTGCGTTCTTTGATCGCGATTTTTTTTGTTTGACTGTAAGGATTTGAAACAAGGGGGAAAAGATGAGGTACGGAGGAAGAAAAATAGGAGGCGGGGTTGTACAAAATGTTGGAGGAAGGTAAGATAAACATATATTATTTAATGAGAATATATCTCGCCCGATCGACCCGCAAAATCCCGAACTCCAAACGAACCATGCCACATGGTGTTCTATATGTTATACCCCTGTTCCAAACACAATGGAACTAGCCTCGAGGCCTAGTTCGATCGTATGTAGAAGATAGGTTTTCAAAATAATTTATCTTAGTTAAGTTCCATAAATTAATTTATACGTGTTTCAAGTTTGCACGACCAAATGATAAGTCTGATCGCTACGGAACTTGAAATCCTACAATAATTCACTATTACGAATCCAACGAAACCTGTTGTAATAACCCAGAATTTAGCTTCAAATTTATAATCATCATTTAACGATTTAAGTGATGATAATTGCTATTGAATTTTAATCGGTTGGAATCCTTTGATAAAAATTTACAATTGGATTTTTCTAGGGTTAAAAATCTTTTATAAATTGTTAAGTGTTGAGTGGGCTTTTCATTTTGAATCGTGGCCCATGGTTCTTTGTTTAGCCGAGATAATATCGGAGGCAAACTCGATCCCCTCTTTCATTATTTCGAACCCGAAGTAAAACGAGCGAGAGTAAATAATGGCGGCCTCCTCTTCGTCATTCAAAGATTAGGGCTTCGGCAATCGGCTTCTTCAATTCTTCGTGGTCGCGCCTCTGTTGATCGAATCAGTGATCATTCGCATGTGGCCTTGCTCGATCGATCCTTCGTGCACGTTGCGGCTGTTTCAATTCGTCGACAAAATGAGTATTATACTCACATCTAATTCGAATTCATAAATGGGTGATTTTGTGTTTTGGTCTTGAATTGTTGGTACCTGACTTCGGTCGTGATTTTCTTGGCTTGTTTAATTCGTGATTTTTGGTACCTGACTTCGGCCATTCGATTTGTTTTGGGTATCGATGCTTTCTTTATCTCGGCCATTCTATTTTGTTGGTGTTGATGATTTTTGTGACATTCGGGTTTGTTGTGCACTTGTCTTCTGTTCACCTGTATCACTTCCATACTTGATCGTACCGCGTATTTGGTCTTTGTTGCAACTGGCTGTTGTCATGATTGTTGTGATGTCACTTGAACTGGATATTGTTTGGTTTCATGTTCATGTGTGTCTTCCCATTCACTGTTGCCTAGTTTTAGTCTTGTATCACCGCATCCATTCTATAGCATGGTCTGGAGTTGTTTTACTTGTGGTCTTCCATCATTCTGGTTGGTCTGACCTATGATATCTTGTAGCCTGGTCATTGGTGCACTGCGCCTTATACTTGGTCTATGACCTGATGAACTTGAGTCTGTTTTGGCTACCTGTGCATATTATATATGCATGTGCTTGGTTGTACATGTTTGTTTCACTGCCTTTTGTGCATGTACTAAACTGTGTTGCACTTGTACTCCTTGTTTCTGTTTTAGGTCGAGATGCTTGTGCACTTTGTTTCAACTTGAAAATCTCACATTTGCTAATTTATTTCTTTTGACACTGCTTACTAGCTCAGTTCAATTGAATTGAGTACACTCACTTCGACTCAAAGTTGCATCAATAAGTTTCAACAGGGTTTCCGTCATTTTTTTTAGCTGCATTGTTCACTGATGCATTTGAATATTCATTGCATATCTGACCGTGACTATTACTTCACATTGAAGTTCTGTCACATACAGGTATTCCTTTAAATACTCTGTTTTTATGGATCCCAGTAGTCAAATTGTTTGCCTTGAGAAAGAAGTAAATGAACACAGTCCAAATCTTTATTTACGTGAGTGTTAAAGCATTTTCCAGATCAACCTAATTGTCATATGCACTGCAAATTATATGTGCCTAAATAGGATACAAGTTTCATCTAGAACTTGCATGCAAGAGTGCATACCTTTAAAAAATGTCCAGGTCATTTTTATGAAGGCAATTCTCTTCGTTACTTGTGTACTAGTTGCTGGTGCACTTGTTGCCTGCATCACTTGTTTACTACATTTGCTAGTCTAGTCATTGAACTGCACTTGTTTATGTGCAATTGTATATGCACAGTACTTCTTCATGTGCATTTATATGTTTCTTGATTTTGTTTTGGTGTACATGACTTGCTACTTTGCTCATCGCCTTGTATTGAGCCTAAAATTCATTGGGCTTGACCTCGCATTTATCTCTACAATTTAATCGACACTCGGACTTATGACATTCACGGCGATGCTTGTGAATATTCATTGGGTACATCATCACTATAGTGGCAAGGCAGTGCATGCAAGCGTGAACTGCAGCCACACTGTATTGCTTTTATTGATATTCTAATTGCTTTTGATTTATGGATCTTTTGCGTGTTGCCATATGTTGTAGTGGCGAGGCAGTACACGCGTGCGTATACTGCAGCCCTACCCGAGTTGACATTTTACTTGATGTTTTCAATTGCTGGATTTGTTTCGAATTTGCCAATTCAATATTTGAATCGTATTTTGATTTGCTTTAATCTGCTGATTTGCTGTTAACACTGATACGTGTTATCTTTTTCGTTATCCAATTTCTTATTAAAGAGTTGGATATACGAGATTTCTGTGACTGTCGTCTATTTGATATTTGATTATTATTGCTTCTATGCATTAATAACTGAGTTTGAATTAGACTGGCCCGTGTATTATTTTCTTTTGAATTTAATACTCGGGTCAGACCCGAGTTATTTCAGGTTGTAGATATTCTGCTTTGGGTTGCTGCTTGAGCTATGAAGTCCTTTCATATCTTTTGGAGTAGTCGTCGTCATTTATAGTAGTCAGTGTAGTTGTATAGGAAGATATGTATTCATGTATATTATATACATTAATGTACTTGTATATGTAACTTCCAGAGTCGACTGTTGTAGTTGTATCATATGTACCGTGTCAAATGTATTGTAACTGACATCAGTTATTATATATATGAGACTTTTCTGTTTAATCTGTGTTCCCTATTTATTTATATTATCTGTGTTATTATTATATATTGTGTCCTAAACTATTATAACCACTGTGTAGTATCTTTGAGTTTGTATCGGTACGTCGGATTTCCTCCTGAAATAGAATGCATGTTTTTACTATCTTACATATCTGTGCTCGCACAAAGCAATTACACGGATGGTCGCTCCTCAACAGCCTTATTCTCCGTGCTAGTTGACAGCATTACTCCGTAGTGTTCTTGGCTAGCGTGGGTATAGAGGTGGGGCGTCACAGCTTGGTATCAAAGCCTGGGGTTTCTGGACATAATATAAAACATAACTTAGATGAAACATGTGTTACAGCTACTTGTCGATGTTTTATCTCTCATCTTTGCTTATGATTATTTTTGATTGTTAGGTATGAATTCCTAACGCTTATTCATATGCATTTGATTTTGATTTTGTGGAAGTATTTTAGCTTCTACCTCCGTTTACTTTACGAACTCAAGTTGGGTTTTTGATGGCGATGATGTTGATTTGCACTCGATTGTGGCCATTACTTGTTGACAACGACATTGACTTGATTTTCACTTTTGTTGAAGTCCTTTATGCATTTATGCTCGATTTGCTTTGTTTTTCCAATTGTTAATCGATTCTTTTTTTCCGATTAGTTGTTATCACCTTTGTCGACTTTGATAACTTCTATTTCTGGAATTTTTGGGTATTCCCACTTTGATGGATTTGGAATCGAATTCTTTGGATTTTATTCACGTCTTCGGATGTGAATTTTAGTGAATTGATTTGGTTTCTAAAGTTAATCGATTCTTGATTATTTTCCTGATTTGTTACTATCATTTATTAGCAAATTTGATGACATTTTCTTCGGGATTTTTGTGAACATACTTTTTGAAGGATTCGGTATCGATTACTTTGGATTCTATTCACGTCTTCGTATGTGAATTCTTACGATTGATTGTTTTTACAATCATTTTTGTGATTTGTCACTTTAAAAATATAAAGGTTTCAATACTAGTAGTAAATATCAAAACTCTTTCATTAAAATGATTTCAACTCTATTTTCAATACAAAGCTCTTTTCTAAAAATTGTTTTCCAATCTACTAGTATATACAAATCTTTATTTCACTCGTATGAGAAATCTAATTAAACGGCTTAGTAAAACAAGTGGTATGAAACGCTTGCGTTTACTTCGTCGGTTAATTTTTGGACTTGTTCGATTGAACCATTTGTGACAATTTTCTAGTGAAGATTTACAGTTTGTTCGTAAATATTTAAGTTAAGCAAGTGGTTATGGGACATGAAGCTAAACTTTTATATTTACTAGCTTAGTGTAATTGAAACTTCTCATTGATCATGACAATCATTTTTATGATTTAGACTAGCAATTGTGCGATGTCTCTTTGACTGCGAGGTTAGTCTAGACACCATTTGTGTGATTTCGACTCACACATATCTCTTTGTCTGCACGGTTAGACTAGACCTCATCTGTGTGATTTCGACTCACACATCTCTCTTTGGTTGCGAGTTTAGACTGGACACCACTTGTGTGATTCCATTCACACATACCTTTTTCCTTTTTGGTTAGTCTAGACCTCATCTGTGTGATTCCACTCACACATACCTTTTTATCTGTGAGGTTAGGCTAGGCACCACTTGTGTGATTCCATTCAAACATACCTTTTTGGTTTTTGGTTAGTCTAGACCTCATCTGTGTGATTCCACTCACACATACCTTTTTATCTATAAGGTTAGGCTAGTCACCACTTGTGTGATTCCGCTCACACATACCTTTTTGCTTTTTGGTTAGCCTAGACTTCAATCTGTGTGATTTTGCTCACACATACCTTTTTGCTTGCGAGGTTAGACTAGACACCACTTGTGTGATTCCGCTCACACATACCTTTTTGCTTTTTGGTTAGTCTAGACCTCATCTGTGTGATTCCACTCATACATACCTTTTTATCTGTGAGGTTAGGCTAGACACCATTTGTGTGATTCCATTCACACATACCTTTTTGCTTTTTGGTTAGCCTAGACCTCAATCAGTGTGATTCCGACTCACACATCTAGGGTAGCACCCCATGGTCTTCGGATCGTCATGTGATAGGCCTCTTTTTCTTTCCATTTTTATGATTTCTAGATTTCTTGTGTTGATTTCTAGAATTTATGTTTCACCTACTTTCATGACTTTCATTGTTATGATTTTCTAGCTTTTGAGCATTGGTGAATTCGAGTGTTATTGACTTGTTATGAGTACAAGTTTTGGGTATGACACCCTTTTTGGATCTTTGAGAAGATTCTTGTGATATCGATTTATCTCTTGTTGACGTTCTTTTACATAGCGTCTCGCTTTGTGTTACACGTATAGGTGAGTTTTCATGCTCACGTGTAGGTGAGTTTCCATGCTCTAGTTCTCGCTTTGCGTTACACGTGTTGGTGAGTTTTCATGCTCACGTGTAGGTGAGTTTTCATACTCCCATTTGAGTTTTCATACTCCCACTTGAGTTTTCATACTCTCATTTTGTGATTTCTGGATTTCTTGTGTAGTCTTCTGGAATTTGTGCTTCACCAATTTTCGTGATTTCTATTGATGTGTTTTATCAATTTTTGTGTATTGGTGAATTTGTGTGTCATTGACTTGTTATGAATACAAGTTTAGGGTATGATAGCCCTTTCTATCTTTGAGAAGATTCTTGTGACATTTTTGACGAATGAAAATTCATTGGTATTATATTTTGATGCCAATTGCTACTGATGTTGCTGTTTTAATCACGTGTTTTAAAAATTTGTTATTTTCAAAATTTTTTCAACATAAAAATTAAAATTATTTTCAAAATTTTTACAGTTTACGCTTTCAAAAGAATGAGGAAGCGATTTAAACGTTTCAGCAAAATCGAGGACTATGACCCCTTTCTTTTACTGATTCGTTTAATTCCGGACTTATCCGTTTGAGAACGCGAAATGTTATTTTAAAATACACAATTTTGCACTTTCAAGGAAACGATGAAGTGAATTAAACGATTTAGTAAAACTCGTGGTTATGGGACATGTGTGTTTGCTATTTCGGTTAATTCCGGACTTGTTAATTGAATATTTGTGTTTCTGATTATCGTTTCTGATAATCAGATATTTGTGTTTCTGATTATCGTTTGTGATAATTAGAGATTTGATATTTAATTATCGTTTGAGATAATTAAATACTTTTCGATTTAATTATCGTCTGAGATAATTAAATACTTTTTGATTTGATTATCGTCTGAGATAATTAATTTTTTTTTTTCGATCTGATTATCGTTTTTGATAATCTTGTTGTTTCTGATTATCGTTTTTGATAATCGGATATTTATGTTTCTGATTATCGTTTGTGATAATCAGATATTTGTGATTTCTGATTATCATCTGAGATAATTAAATATTTTTTTCGAATTGATTATCGTTTTCGATAATCTTGTTGTTTCTGATTATCGTTTTTGATAATCGGATATTTGTGTTTCTGATTATTGTTTGTGATAATCAGATATTTGAGATTTCTGATTCTCGTTTTGGATAATTAGATATTTGCAATTTTGCGATTGGTGAATTTTGTTTTCTAATTATCTTTGTTGATAATTAGATTTTGCTGTTTTCTAATTATCGTATCGATAATTAGATATTGCTGTTTTGTGATTTCCGTATTCTAATTATCTAATTGATAATTGAATATTGCTGATAATTGCATTTATCCAGTTTTGTATTTTCTGAATATCTATTTGATAAATAGATTTTGCTGAGAATTTGTGAATTTCTTTTATGAAATTAAAAGATGATTTTGTGATTGTATTGCCCATTGAGTGCTTTAAGAATTCTGGTCGATGCGCTTGATCAACGTTATCGATAGGAATCTCTTAGACGCTTTGATGAGACAATCAGACGCAGTAAATTGTAAATTTTGAAAGTTTTAGCTTTTCGGGAAAGAATTATTATTTTAAACAACTCTTTTCCGATACTTCTATTCTTGTGATTCCCGAAGGGAACCAAGACTTTATCTTTTATACTAATGCTAATCGTATTGGGTTGCATGCTATTCTCTTGCAAAAGAGAACGTGCTGTCTCTTGTGTTTCTAAATCATTAATGCCTATTGAGACTAGATATGCCACTCGTGATCTAGTGCTCGTGGCCAATGATTTCGCTCTTAAAAATTTGGCATCATTATTTTTGGGTGAGAAATTTGTTCTCTACCCTGATCATGAATCTTGAGAATTCATCGAGCAAACACGTTCAAGCTTACTCTTTCATGCTCTTTATGGTGAACTTCCTATTTCGAAGTTCTTCATCTTGTGATGATATGCTCTTACGGTTGTTACCTTTTGTCCATTTTTTCCTTATAATTGCGAGGACACAATTTCTATAAGGAGGGGAGTCTGTAACAACCCGGAATTTAGCTTCAAATTTATAATCGTCATTTAACGATTTAAGTGATGATAATTGCTATTGAATTTTAATCGGTTGGAATCCTTTGATAAAAATTTGCAATTGGATTTTTCTAGGGTTAAAAATCTTTTATAAATTGTTAAGTGTTGAGTGGGCTTTACATTTTGAATCGTGGCCCACGGTTCTTTGTTTAGTAGAGATAATATCGGAGGCAAACCCGATCCCCTCTTTCATTTTTTCGAACCCTAAGTAAAACGAATGAGAGTAAATAATGGCGGCCTCCTCTTCGTCATTCAAAGATTCGGGCTTCGGCAATCGGCTTCTTCAATTCTTCGTGGTCACGCCTCTATTGATAGAATCAGTGATCATTCGCGTGTGGCCTTGCTCGATCGATCCTTCACGCTCGTTGCGGCTGCTTCAATTCATCGAAAAAGTGAGTATTATACTCACATCTAATTCGAATTCATAAATGGGTGATTTTGTGTTTTGGTCTTGAATTGTTGGTACCTGACTTCGGTCGTGATTTTCTTGGCTTGTTTAATTCGTGATTTTTGGTACCTGACTTCGGCCATTCGATTTATTTTTGGTATCGATGCTTTCTTTATCTCGGCCATTCGATTTTGTTGGTGTTGATGATTTTTGTGACATTCGGGTTTGTTGTGCACTTGTCTTCTGTTCACCTGTATCACTTCCATACTTGATCGTACTGTGTATTTGGTCTTTGTTGCAACTGGCTATTGTCATGATTGCTGTGATGTCACTTGACCTGGATATTGTTTGGTTTCATGTTCATGTGTGTCTTCCCATTCACTGTTGCCTGGTTTTAGTCTTGTATCACCGCATCCATTCTGTAGCATGGTCTGGAGTTGTTGTACTTGTGGTCTTGCATCATTCTGGTTGGTCTGACCTATGATATCTTGTAGCCTGGTCATTGGTGCACTGCGCCTTGTACTTGGTCTATGACCTGATGAACTTGAGTCTGTTTTGGCTACCTGTGCATATTATATATGCATGTGCTTGGTTGTACATGTTTGTTTCACTGCCTTTTGTGCATGTACTAAACTGTGTTGCACTTGTACTCCTTGTTTCTGTTTTAGGTCGAGATGCTTGTGCACTTTGTTTCAACTTGAAAATCACACATTTGCTAATTTATTTCTTTTGACACTGCTTACTAGCTCAGTTCAATTGAATTGAGTACACTCACTTCGACTCAAAGTTGCATCAATAAGTTTCAACAGGGTTTCCGTCATTTTTTTTAGCTGCATTATTCACTGATGCATTTGAATATTCATTGCATATCTGACCGTGACTATTACTTCACATTGAAGTTCTGTCACATACAGGTATTCCTTTGAATACTCTGTTTTTATGGATCCCAGTAGTCAAATTGTTTGCCTTGAGAAAGAAGTAAATGAACACGGTCCAAATCTTTATTTACGTGAGTGCTAAAGCATTTTCCAGATCCACCTAATTGTCATATGCACTGCAAATTATATGTGCCTAAATAGGATACAAGTTTCATCTAGTAACTTGCATGCAAGAGTGCATACCTTTAAAAAATGTCCAGGTCATTTTTATGAAGGCAATTCTCTTCATTACTTGTGTACTAGTTGCTGGTGCACTTGTTGCCTACATCACTTGTTTACTACATTTGCTAGTCTAGTCATTGAACTACACTTGTTTATGTGCAATTGTATATGCACAATACTTGTTCATGTGCATTTTTATGTTTCTTGATTTTGTTTTGGTGTACATGACTTGCTACTTTGCTCATCGCCTTGTGTTGAGCCTAAAATTCATTGAGCTTGACCTCGCATTTGTCTCTGCAATTTAATTGACACTCGGCCTTATGACATTCACGGCGATGCTTGTGAATTTTCATTGGGTACATCATCACTGTAGTGGCAAGGCAGTGCACGCAAGCATGAACTGCGGCCACACGGTATTGCTTTTATTTATATTCTAATTGCTTTTGATTTATGGATCTTTTGCGTGTTTCCATATGTTGTAGTGGCGAGGCAGTACACGCGTGCGTATACTGCAGCCCTACCCGAGTTGACATTTTAATTGATGTTTTCAATTGCTGGATTTGTTTCGAATTTGCCAATTCAATATTTTGAATCGTATTTTGATTTGCTTTAATCTGCTGATTTGCTGTTAACACTGATACGTGTTATCTTTTTCGTTATCCAATTTCTTATTAAAGAGTTGGATACACGAGATTTCTGTGACTGTCGTCTATTTGATATTTGATTATTATTGCTTCTATGCATTAACAAATGAGTTTGAATTAGACTGACCCGTGTATTATTTTCTTTTGAATTTAATACTCGGTTCAGACCCGAGTTATTTCAGGTTGTAGATATTCTGCTTTGGGTTGCTGCTTGAGCTATGAAGTCCTTTCATATCTTTTGGAGTAGTCGTCGTCATTTATAATAGTCAGTGTA
Organism: Allium cepa; assembly: GCA_030765085.1. NCBI lineage: Eukaryota > Viridiplantae > Streptophyta > Magnoliopsida > Asparagales > Amaryllidaceae > Allium > Allium cepa. The sequence goes on along the minus strand of CM060943.1, from coordinate 52,615,352 downwards.
GTTGTATAGGAAGATATGTATTCATGTATATTATATACGTTAATGTACTTGTATATGTAACTTCCAGAGTCGACTGTTGTAGTTGTATCATATGTACCGTGTCAAATGTATTGTAACTGACATCAGTTATTATATATATGAGACTTTTCTGTTTAATCTGTGTTCCGCATTTATTTATATTACCTGTGTTATTATTATATATTGTGTCCTAAACTATTATAGCCACTGTGAAGTATCTTTGAGTTTGTATCGGTACATCGGATTTCCTCCTGAAATAGAATGCATGTTTTTACTGTAACGACCCAGAATTTTTAACAATTTAAATTGAGAATATTTAATTAATTTTAAATATTTGAATGATGGTTTGGATTGAATTTTCAATATAACTTTGAATATGACGATTAAATTATAGAGTTTAATCTATTGAGAGTTGAATAACCATTTGAATCTTCAATTTTAAGCCAATTAAAATTATTTCAAAGGCTTGTAAAATTCATATCGATAATATTGAAGGTAATAGAAGCTTCAGAATTTAATTCGAAAGTTAATTGTTCAGTTTTGAAATTTAATCGTTTGAATCGATATTTAAAAATAGTCGTCCGAGGCACAGTCTCGGAATTTGACGAAACCAGTTCCATTGGGTCCGTAATATTGAATTATTGCCGGATTTCAAATTTCGTATTTTTCGGAGTTGATATGTGAGCACACGGTGTGTAAACGCATTGAAATTGAATCGAATTCAAATTGAAATTAATATTTTAATTAGTCAAACAAACACTACGTTATCTCCTTCAACTACGCCTAAAATCACGCAGGGGATCATGGAAAGAAATCGTGCCAAACATGCCTCTTCTCTGATAAATCACGCTCCCCCTTCTGTTCGTCCAAATCAAAAATCAAGCAGAGAAATTTTTTTTAATGGCCGAAGCCCTCATTTGTTCGGCTTATATAAAAAAAAATATATGATATCGGCCTTCTGTTCGATCCCTTCCTCCCTCATTCCTCGGTAAGAAGAAATAAAAAAAAATTTATCATGGCCGAAGCCCAAATCGAAATGGCGACGGCGACGCAAATCAAGAGGGGGTTCACGAACGCGAGGAGGAGCAAGGCGCGCGTGCGCTAGGTCTCGAGCAATGGCGGCTACGTCGATTTGGGGGAATGGGCGCTATCAAGTCGAGGCGACGTGGAGTGGCACGGCAGCGCGTAGGCGAGGTGAAGGCAAGCAGCGTGATGTCGCGGCGCGCGTGGATGGGTTCTGGAGCACGGCGAGTCGATCGATGGTGTGCTTGCGTAGGGCGATGACGGCGGCTTTGACTTGGAAGCAAATGGAGCATGGAGGGGCTTCGCGTGTACAGTAAAGGTAATTTTGTTTTAATATACATAGGTAATGCAGAAAATTCATTTTTACAGTAAAGGTATAAGATTTCGTTTTTTAAATTTAAAAGCAACAAATATGTAAGTAAACAGATTTTTTTTTTTTTACAGTTAGTCAAGAGTTAAGGTTTATCAGGATATTCTGGATATTCAGGAGTTGCAGGACGCAAGCTGGATGGCATGGCGTATTACTAGTATATAGTATTTCTTTTCCGCTGTTTAAAATTGTTGTTGTTGTACACTCTGATGTAATGAATTGTGATGTAATGTAATAACTGATATAGTTCTTGTTTAAAGATTATTCATTTATTATTATATCTTGTTCCGCTGCGAATTGTGAGATTCTGATATAGTTGTTCTATTGTTTCTTTCTGTTCTTTTTTTCTATCCTTTCTCTCTTCTTCTACCTCTTTCTTCTTTCTTAAAACCCATAACAGTTCGGTTTTTCGGCAACGAAAAATCGCAAACGTTACATTTACTATCTGACATATCGGTAGTCGCACAAAGCAATTACACGGATGGTCGCTCCTCAACAGCCTCATTCTCCGCGCTAGTTGACAGCATTACTCCGTAGTGTTCTTGGCTAACGTGGGTATAGAGGTGGGGCGTCACACCTGTTTTATTAGAATCCGAGACAGCGGCCAAAATGGCTATTTTTACTCGTTAAATAAAATATAAAATTTCCAATTTCTATTTACACGCTTTTAAATTTAATTTTAGAAGTTAACTATGTTCATTCATATTTAAATGAAATTTAAATCAATTTTTGATATCCTTTTCATTCACATTAATTCAAGATTCAATTATTTAAACAATTTCAATATCAATTTAAACAATTTAATTATCAAACAAATTACATTAATAGATCTTAGTATTTCAAAAGAATTTTAATTACCAAAAATTATTTTGTTTTCATTTAAATAATTCAACATTTATTATTCAAGTCCAGTTATTGATTATAAACACATTAATATCTAAAATTTCATTCAAATAGTTGTTATTGCCAAAATCTTCAAAATTGGTTATTTCAAAATTTATTCAAGTTCATAATCAATAAATTACACAAATGAATCATTAATTTTTTATTTTTAACCATTTTTATTCCACAATTATATTAAATTTAATAATTTACAATAGTTAAAAATACGGGTCGTTGCACCGATTCTTGTTGATGATAAAGGGGGAGAAAAATATAAAATATAGCACATGCATGTATTAAGGGGGAGTGGTATCATATTTTATATACATTTATATTTACATGATTGTCATCATCAAAAGGGGGAGACATTTAATACCTCAAATATTGATTTTGATGACAACAACCATATAAATATAGATACTAAATTTTTGCCAAGTTGCATAGTATATATTGTAGAATATCACACAGGTATAAAATGATTAAACTTGAAGAGAGATAAACATAGAGACCAAGAATGAAGATTTAAAGATGATGATCAAGACTCATGAGTTTAGAGACAAAAGATTTGAAGAGCTCAAGGCTCTATCGTTTTGTATGAGTCATTGGAACGAATTGTTAAAGTCCCTAATAGCAGATTCTGATCTTTATTCACAAATTTCTTATCTTTGATATTTTAATCAAAATAAATTATTTTAAATTCAAAATATATATTTACAAATATTTTATAAAAAATTATATATTCAAAGTATTTAAAAATTATGTTTAAAACTATTTACAAAAATATAGAATTTTGAAAACAATTTAAAAGAAAATTCATTTTTCAAATGAACGAGGGTATGTCAACATATCCCTCCTAGATATGTTGACATGACAATCATTGTTTTTTTTTAATTTTGAAAAGAAGTATCTTTTGGACACACCTCTTCACAATTGGATACTTCTGTTCGCTCACTATATAAAATGAAGTGAAAATGACCTTTTCAATGAATTTTCTCACATTCTACTTACTGCTTACTCTCTTGTTCTATTTCTTGATAACTACTTTCTATATTCTACAAAATCTACATATCCATACTCTACTAGATCGATTCTCTATAGACTATTTACTATTTTCGAAGCATTCTTTCTACAAACTCAAAGATCAAACCCTATTAGAAAGGCTATAAGATATCTTGTATCCCAAGTACAACTGTTTGTATTTAGAAATCAATAACTTTACTCTTATTTGTTTGGGTGTGCTTGTTGCCCGTTCAAATCAAGTAGGTGTGCTTAGTAGCCCGTTTAAATATAGCAGGTGATCTTATTGCCTAGAAAATCAAGAGAGTTTACCCGGGACTCGTAAGACAGGAGAGTGCTTGTAGCCTTGAAATCGAGATTGTATTCTGGTTTGCTTGCACCTGGTTAAAGTAGACGATTGAAAAGAAATTTGTACAAGAAATTGTATGGGACTGGATGTAGGAGAAATCTGAATCAGCACAAAACTCCTGGTGTCATCTCTCTAGCAAATTACTTCACTTTTACTACATCTATTTATATTTATGATTACTTATTAGTATACATATATCTGTGATTGATTATCTATATTTGATTCAAATCTTGAAATAAGTTAAAAAGTTCCATAAAAGTTATAAAACATTATTCACCCCCCTCTACTTTTAAAGTAGCCTTAAGATCCATTCACAGTAGTACTACACTGCTTCCTATAAACTTGTCATATTGACCATTGTTTTTTAATCCATCGTAGCGCGGGCAATTAGAATAGAGAACCGTAAAATCGAATCGAACAGACCAGAAAAGACCCGAACCTAAACCGAACCCGATAGTCTCGGATCGGGTTTAGGTGATGAAAAGTACAATAAAGACCCGTTCAAACCCGATCCAACCTAAAGAACGGACCATAAAACATTGAAATATATGCATTTTTAGTGTTACTACCGAATCAGACCTGAACCAACCTGACGCGAACCGAAGCATAGGCCGGTCGGGTCTAGGTTTATGAAATGTATAGTTTGGACCTGACAAGACCCGACATGCCTGGAGCCGAGACCCACCGGGTCAGGTCGAGGTTAGTCGAGTTGGTTCTAATTGCTATCCCTAATCCATCGTATCTGTAGCGAACTTAATCGCCTGCTATTGTTATTTCATTTGGAATAGTTGCTAAAGCCTCATTCAATGCTGCTGCAATTTTCTTATGGACACTTTTTTATTATTTCCAACTGCTTTGTAAGCATTATCGATGCAATGCTATAATTTTTTCGTAGTACGTGGATCAATTTTTAGGACTTAAATAGAACTTTTTGGAAACAATTTGGCCAATTGCTAGCTAAAAAACTCAAAAAATAGGAAAAAATATGGAAGATAAATGAAGATGAGATGTTGATGAGTGTATCAAAAATTACCTCAAAACTTGATTGTTTTTTGCGGAGTTTTGGATTAAATTTTGGGTTGATGTTGTTGCTGAGGAAGAAGAGAGAATAATAGTTAATATATAAGGTTAATTTTTTGAACGTTATGATTTACAGCTAGGATTTTGCCATTCTGATGCATACCATTCAATTTCATTGGTTGAGCCAAATGGACCAAAACCGTAGCATCATAGAAAACGCATTCGATGCATTGGATGCAACTGTTATCTGGCACTTTGACCAAACAGTATCCGAACAGACTTAAACGATTGAATCAGATATGTGAATGATGGAGAAATGACCAAGGACATTGGGAATATCATAAAATGACAAAGGAAAAGAAATATCAAAAAATAAATGAAAAAGTTGAAAATTTGGATGTTGAGCCGACTCAAAGAAAACACACTAAATCCTCGGGTCGGACTCGAAGTAGAATATACTTTAGAAATCCCTGAGTCGGACCTGAAGCAATCGATAAAAAACCCCATGTGCAAACCAGAGTGGACTCGGTATCGATCCATGGACTTGACTTGGTACCGACTCCTAATATCTTGAAGCAAAACTCAAAAATCTTGGTAGAGCACAAAAATCTCAGAGATCTTTAGGTCGAGTCTCAAGTAAACACTCAAATTTCTCAGTTTAGACTTCAAGCAAATTCACCCCAAACAAACACAATAAGGGGATCACCTAAGTTGGGGATAGGTACCAACCCCACTTTAGGGATCGGTACCGACTCCAAATTCAACCTTTGGTGGACCCTATTTTCTGCTTACATCCCTGACTTGATGTTAAGCGCCTATTTATAAAGTCATTTTACTGAATTAATGCAATCTCTGTCGACCTCCATGAGCATTGAATCAGCAACACCCTAGAATACACTAAGTATATATTGGTGCTCCACTCTACATAGGGGACAATACAAATCTCTAAGGGTATACCAAAAATATACCCTACTCCTACGACACACTTCTCTACCTACATAAAGACCGATTCAAGTGTTATTCCGAAGTTCCTATGCGTCGTATTGACAATCTCCATATATAACATAAAGCAGCAATTCAATCTTTTGTAGCTCCATCGCTTGGACCGAAAAAACACATAAGCGACTATGCAAAACAACTTTGGGATGAAACCAACATCAATCTGATCCAATACAAGAAGTCGCAAGACCATGTATATGGATCAGTACCAATCCCCTTAGAAGGATCGGTATCGATCCCCAACCCTAGGGAATCTAGGGCCGACATTTTTTAGAGGACTTTGTCTTCATCATGAGGAGCTACGGGTGAAATATCAACGAGATGTTTGGTCATTTACCCCTATAAATACATGAACAATGCTTTATTCTAAGGATTTTTATGTTGCCATTATATTCTTACTCCATTGTATTCTGGGATCCCTACCGATCCCTTTTGTTTGTAATCACAAAAACTAGTGAAAAAGCAATAAAATCATTTAAGTGGACATAGGCCAAGACCGACGAACCACTATAAATTTGTGTGTGCTTGTTATTACTCAATTTTCATTTACTTTCTTCATTTAATCTATACTCTCTTACTCTTTTGGGTATTTGTGCCATTTTTGATTCAAACATTTTGGTGCTTTCACTAAGAGCTCAATTCTCAGGCTATTTAAATCCTTGTTTACTATTGGATTGGCTATAATCCAAGGAAGAGATCAAATTCCTTCTCAACTGCTTTTCGTACTATTCATGTTTGCATAAAGTCTACACGAAGCTATCTTTAATGGACTCCACGAAAGACAAAGTTGTTGCCTCCTCAAAAGTTATTGATGAAATAGAGAACGTTAATCTTCGCATCTTAGATGAAGATGCACAAAAAGAAGCTACTAATGTCCAAAATCCTTCAGATGTTATCACCGAGATTGATTTTGAGCGTATGATGAAAGAGCTACAGGATTGCTATGTAGAGTTAAAACCAGTAAATCCAAGAGAACATAAACCTGATGACCCAGCAGAGTACTCACTGTAGGAATACTAGGAGAGAGCCAAGTCCTTCATACTCAGAATCAGGAAGTTCCACATCATCTGAACACCTTCGGAGAAACAGAAGGTGAAAAATGGAGGCACATGATGCAAGAACCTCTAAGTGGGAGAATGTAATCGACCTCACCTAGGCATAGGGGTCAGTACTGATCGCCATCCTATAGGGTTTTGTTACTAAACCCATCCACTAAGGATCAGGACTTCAAGCTGGAATTGGAACATAACCTGAATGTACTATGACTGAGTAGGGCATCACGATGTCACGACCCACTTAGCCTTGCTGCATTCCTTTGATTTTTAGTCATTCCCATGGATGAGGCTAGAGGTAATGATTACCTTTTTCAGGAATTTTCACTTAGAATGCACATTGTCCTCCAATAACAATGTACCGAAGGCATTCGTCCATACAAGTCCGTTCTGGGTCTGAACGGAACCGAAAGCACTATTTCTACTACATCCATTTTGGAATCATCCTCAGGACTAGTAACGATTAGCCCTTGCACTTCAATGCTCCATCTTCGACTCCTTGCACTTGTCTTCATTTGAAAACATACTGGTTGGATCGATGTGGTTTTCGGATAATTTATCCAATCTCAGTCTCTCCGAAACAACGTTCGATATTTTCGGTAAACTCAACCCCGGTTCTTTAGGAAATACACCGATGAAAAATAAGATCGGAGATCACCTCCTAACCATTAGTGAACGGATCCCTTATCATCATCCTAGAAGAAAGAAATGAATTTATACGTACAATATAGCACCTCAAACGGTAATTGTAACGACCCTGAATTTTTGAACAATTTAAATTGAAAATATTTAATAAATTTTAAATATTTGAATGATGGTTTGACTTGAATTTCAAATTATCAAAATGAATTTGGCGATTAAATTTTAAAATTTAATCTATTGAAAGTTGATTAAAAATTGTGGAGTTGTTTGAATTTTTCAAGTTGTTTGAATTTTTCAAGTTTAATATGAGAAATATATTTGGATTTAAATTTGAATTGGGATTTATAAATAAATGCAAACATATCTATCATCACAACTTCATACCAGCCGAAGTCAACAAGCATGGCATATGAAACATAGGGTATTAAGGCATTTGATGCCAATATCTTTAGCCACCATAACAAAATCTGCAAAATAGGTAGCCTGTAGAGTTTTTAAAAATGCAAAGCTATGAAACAAAGCAAAGTAAAATAATGCAAGGCTAGAATGAGCAGAAAGAAAAAAGAAGAAGGTAAGTATGGAGACATGTACCTTGGTATTAAATGCTAGCACAATCATCAGCCACCAAAGTAACATATACTCAAAACAAGGATAGAAAAATCTCTGGTCAAATCTTTACAAAATATTTCCAGTACATAATAAATTATATTAACCTGTAATCCTTTCTTTTATATACATCATTCCCATTCGTTCACTTCAAAACTGAGAAAAATGGCGGCCTAGAAAAAAAAAATCTCCTTTCGTTCGCCCGTTCCTTTTCGTCCATCGATCAAAATTAGGGCTTGCTCGTTCGTCGTTCATTCCTCCTTTTCTAGCTAGGGCTTTTCAAAATCGAAGGCAGCCGACCTCAGTAGCTTTGATCAATCGATTTGATTCCTTCGCCTCGCTTGCGACCGCTTCAGGCTAAGGTGAGTGATATTTTTCACTCGCATCTAATTCAAGCATTTGATGATTTCCTACTTCTAAAATTTCATGATTTTGTTGCTGGATTTTGTGGCTACCACGTATTGATTTTCAATTGTTGGCTTCGGCCTTTATTTTGATGGTGAAATTGTTCATCCACAATTTGTTGTAATTAATTGAAACTTCTTTACATTTGGATCCTTGATTTTCATTGACTACGGTCACCTAGATTTGTTGACTTTTGCTTGGTGACAATACTTGTAACAACTAGGTATTTTCAAACATACGCATCCATTATAAGTGTATAGGTAGACACTCATGCCGGAATTGAATTTGCTCAAAATACCGCGTTGTAAATAAAAATTTGGCAAATCTCAGAATATACAGTAAATAAAAATCACAGATCACAGACATAGAGTAATAATAATGCAGCGGAAGTAAAAGAAATAGTAGTTCATGAAGCTACTATATGAAAATATCATAGTTACATAAAATACCACAGAGGAAATAAAGTACAAAAGAAGTCTCACTACATAGAAGTCAACTAATACAAGAGCTGAAAGAAACACCATATTGCAAAAGATAAACTTGACAAGTAGATAATCTCCAGCGATTCCAATCTCCAAAAAGTGGAAATCCCAATCTGTGAATAACTCAGGCTGACCCGAGCGTAAATAAAAATACAAACACTCGAGTCAGGACATACATACTTATATAATGTAAACCAACTCAAGTGAACTGTAGTAAAGGTACAAGTAACTTAGAAGATGCTTGGGACCGCTCATCCTCTAAGGATCCGTTAAACTATTTACTATGTAGTAATATACACTATATACAGTAGTGTCTAATTCAGTAAAGTATAATCATATAGAAAATAGCGTTAAGGGGATGGTGAACCTTAACGCGGTCGGATCTTTAAAACCAAAATCGTAGTGGGCTCGATATAAGGATATGACACGGCACGCAAGGAAATGCCAGGGTGGATACACCGTTTGCACTCCCGGACCGGTGGTGACGGCAAGCCAGCAGCTTCCGCCCACCTTGAACAATACTCCCGAATCAAAAGTGGCGCCACCGAATCGAATCACAAAAGTAATAGAATGGTTTCCGATGGAGCATGCTCGATGAAAGGGTGCGACCCTTTGTGTAGCCCAGTATAGCTCCTGTTTAAGTCATATATGCCAACTCACGGGAGTTGGGTCCACGTAATATACCTTGAGAACGTCGCCACCATCCTACTTCATTCTGGAATCTCCACCGCGTACACAGTTGTTAAAGTGATTTTCGGTATTGGTCGGCTATAAGACAATATCCGATCCCGGTCTCTTTAACAACCAATCGTTATTATAACCCGTAGTTATAACTTTTAAATCAATATTTATACTTCAAATTAAAATATCATTTCAACCCAAATCTTTATCAAAATAAAGATTAAATCATTTCCAAACCATTTCAATATATCAACATACCATATCTTTCAATTCAAATATTTATCAAAATAAATTTCAAGTCATGTTTAACCATTTCAATATATCAAATTTTCATATCCTTTCAAAACCACATTTCAAATCATTTTAATATATCAAAATATCATATCTTTTCGAAACCACATTTCAATCATTTTAATATATCAAAATATCATATCTTTTCGAAACCACATTTCAATCATTTAATATATCAAAAATATCATCTCTTTTTAAAACCACATTCATTTCAAATCATCTTTCATTTTATTCAATTTAAAATACCATTTCAATTCATATTTCAAAACAGTTTATATTCCAAAAATCATGTGACGACCGCCCATGACTCCCGCACGGAAACAAGGAGATGGTGCGCTGAAAGTGTGCCAGGCAGCCATGGGTGACCGTCAAGGGTAGAATAAACATCGCAGAATCTATCGTAACTCACAGCGCGTGGATAAAATACAATAGAGAAATATATATATAGTGAAGCTCCATAGAACAGAATATCATCATATAAGCATCATAGTAGTTTTATACAAACATATGAATCATCCATACATCAAAACCTCACTACATAACACTCAAACAAATACAGCAGCGGAACACCCAGTACATATAATATGAAATAATATGCAAAAGCCTCCTGCTCGTCTTCGTCATCATCAGCGTAAATCTCCAAGAACAGCACCTGTCACCTGCTACCTAGTCTGCCCATCCCAACATGGATGAACAGCCCAAGGTAATAAGAGGAGACATAAAACCTTGAGTCAGACAAAGTCTTAGTGAGCAGTAAATCAACTATCAATCATACCAAAAGAGCATAAGGGATAAAAGGAATAGGAACTCAAACCATCCCACTCCACCTCTTTCTACAGTGATAGCCCCCAGACACACTAAGGAGAAGCAAGCATAGCAAAGCAGATAATTAAAGTAAAGCAATAGTCACTCGAGTCAAGGTCGATGTTTTCCAAATACAAACCCCCAAGGCCTAAACCAAGATCAGATAAGCACCCAGAAAACACCGCTCTTGAAGCCGAATGATGATACAACCAAACATCCATAACTCTGGCTATCACTGTTAACCTTGCTTCGAAATCACCGTTAATTGAATGACCGACTCCTTCCTGAGCCATCTATCAAGGGCTAATGGTAACCCCAGTTCTAGACATAACTCCGCACGTCATCGTGACCCGTGCCTAGGTATAACGAATCTTCCCAGAGTACTCGACCACCTACCTGTAGTCTTTAGGGTGTCTAGACCACCTACCTGTAGTCTTTAGGGCAACCCTTGTACTCTTGCTTTGAGTCTGCTAGAACCTTCAACAACGATGAAATCCAAGCCTTCTAGTCATCCTCTTGACGACCATTCTCCACCTAGCCCAAGCTACCTCTCGAGCCAACCATTATCAACCAACTCGAACTACCCTTCAAGTTATCAACATGCTTGGAGTAATCCTTCTCGATTATACCAAGGCTACATCACATCAAGCCTCGCCTCATCTTCATCATAGCAAAGGCTCATCTTAACTTCATCATCAAGTCCATCCATATGAGCTTCAACATCCGCTACATATGTCTTAAGCAGCATTTCCCATTCAAGAGCCTTTCCACTTAGCTTTTGAACCATCTTCGACCATCTTGTTCCAAATCAACTACTAGCTAACTTGAAACAATCAAATCAATCATCGATACAAACAATCAATCATTCAAACAAGATCTAACAACCAATATTAACTATAATGGCAATTTCGTAATTAAAGTGTCCAAATCTAACAAGCATGAATAATAGGCAAATGTCTCTACAATTCAATGAATAAACTTGTATAGGTTCACATGTAGTAAAAAGGGTATTCAAAACTTCATAGATGATGGATCTACATGCAGACTTAAGGAAAATGCGAGAAATCACTATCTTAAACACATAACCAAGCCACCGATCCAATATACTCCTTTGGGTCCGCGTGAGAGATAACTACCACTCACCGAATCACCCAAACACTTCAAAGTCTATCAACTTCAGATCTGGACAGCGAAGATTCAAGCTTGATTCGTCGAAATCCCACTTGAAATGATGAAATCTAGCTTTGTTGGATGAAGATCTTCAACTTTGGCTCTTCAATCTTAAATCTTGCTCTTCGATCTTGGATGGATGTTAGCACTCGATCAAAGTGGAGAAAAGAAGTGAAGAAATGTTGTAGTCGAGCTCTCAAAATGGCAGCACTTCGTCGCTTCAAAAACCGGTGCCAAAAAGTGAGCCAAACTCCTCTATTTATAGGCTGATTTCACCCTTAGGTCGTCGCCCAGTTTTGGGTCGTTGCCGACCTAAAGATCCCCGACCTAACTTAGGTCGTTTACGACCTAAGTCTCAATACTACACGCGACCTAAAACACAGCCGCCTTCCTTAACTCGAACCAAGGACCTACAACCTAAGACCCTGCCGACTCATGACACAACGGCTTAACTGGGTACACGGCATACAACCTACGACTTATCCAAACACACAAGATCTCACGACCTAACTCCTATGCGACCTAACAAACAAGGCCGACTTAGCACACACATGCACTTACACGACCTACCTAGCTGCCGACTTAAAAGCTTACGACCTAACACATATGCCTCTATACGACCTAACCTAGTCACGACCTATCGAGCAACACGAGTTACGACCTAAAAACTCATAGCGGCCTTCCTTAGGTCGTCTAACGACCTAACTAACCTACCGACCTAACTATGCTACGACCTAAAACACGACGACTTAACTACTAGGCCATAACTCGTCTACGACCTAACTTCCTTATGTCGGTCCATACTTAGGTCGGTCAGAAATCATAACTCGTAACTGTTAGGTCGTTAACCCTAGGTCGCTAACTATCTTAGGTCGCTCAACCGACCTATCTACCTTAGGTCGCTCTACCGACCTATCTACCTTAGGTCGTAAACACTAAACTCGGTCATCTCTTAACTCGTAACTCGTACACGACCTCTCACTTAACTCGTGCACGACCTATCACTTAACACCACCAGGTTGCTAACCCTTAACTCGTGCACCCTCCTTAAGTCGTCTACGACTTATCTATAGGTCAGTCACCACCTTAACTCGGTCACACGACCCAAGCTTCCCACGACTTAAGCTATGGATGACCTAAACAACACTAACGACCTAATAATTCTACGATATATCAACACGTAAAATACGGGTCGTTACATTCTCTCTCCCTTAGGAATTTCGCCCCCGAAATTCCAAGCAAACAAGAGCAACCTAAACTATTCTGCATGGCTACCATCCATAGCAATCAACAAACCATGCATCCAATTACTAGCCTAGCATGTAGAATTCTAAAACTAGAACAAGCTACAAATTCATGAGATGTCACGACACCTTAGGGCCATACCTCGAAGAGTTTAGGATGAGCTGCCTTCATCCTCTCTTCATCCTCCCATGTACAGTCGTTAACATCATCACTCCATTGTATCTCGAGCAACGTAATCATCTTCCTCCTAAGCTGTTTCGTGTCGGTTTCAACAACACGAAGCGGCTTACGAGGTCTCGTAATCACTGGATCAACCTCCATGTCTTCACAGCTATCAGCAGAAACCACTGTATTCGAGTAGTGCACATACTTCCGTAGATAAGATACATGAAAAACATTGTGCACACCCGCCATCTTTTCCGGTAACTCCAATCTATAAGCGAGCTTTCCAATTCGCCCGATAATCGGGAATGGTCCAACAAATCTCGGAGTCAACTTTCGTTTCTTCCCGAATCGAATAACATTCTTTAGAGGAGAAATCTTCACAAAAACCATATCACCTACGTCGAATTCCAAATCTTTTCGACGCTTATCTACATAACTTTTCTGACGATCCTGGGCTGCCTTCATTCGTTGCCGAATGATCTCTATACAATCCGAAGTCTGACGAATCATCTCTGGCCCAAGTATCAACTTTTCTCCAGCTTCTAACCAGCATGTCGGAGAGTTACACGGTCTTCCATACAAGGCTTCATATGGTGCCATACCAATACTTGACTGGTAACTGTTATTATACGCAAATTCCACCAAATGAAGATGATCTTCCCATGATCCTCCGAAATCCAAAACACATGCTCTCAAGAGATCTTCCAAAAATCGGTTGACTCTCTCAGTCTGACCATCTGTTTGGGTATGATAAGCTGTACTCAAACACAACTCGGTTCCCAAAACTTCCTGGAAGCTCTTCCAAAATCCACTAGTGAACAATGGGTCTCGATCGCTCACTATACTCTTCGGAATACCATGGAAACGAACTATCCACTTAACATACATCTCAGCCAACTTCGATGCAGTCCTAGTTGATCGAACAGGAATGAATCTTGCACTCTTGGTCAAACGATCTACTATGACCCAAATCCCCTCATTTCCCGCTCTGGTTCTAGGTAGACCATCGATAAAATCCATTGATATTTGCTCCCACTTCCATGTAGGAACTTCTAATGGCTGAAGCAATCCACTTGGCTTCTTCTGTTCTGCTTTTACCAATTGACAGTTCATACATTTGGAAATAAAATCTCCAACATCCCTTTTCATACCTTCCCAGTAATAGTTTCTCTTCATATCCCGATACATCTTATTTCCACCTGGATGAATTGTTAGCTTTGAGTGATGACTTTCCCTCAGAACTTCATCTCTCAATCCATCCATATCAGGAACAACCAGTCGTCCTTGTTTCCGAAGCCAACCCTCTCGATCGACTTCGAATCCTATATCCTTCTCTGGTCCCGATCCAGATTCCAAATCACGGATAATCTTGACAAGCTTATCGTCTCGCTTTTGGCTCTCGCCAATCCTTTCCATAAGAGTAGGTCTTATCGATAAGTTTGCCAACATCTCAGGTTCCAATTCACATCTAGGCCTGAAATCAGATCCAGCCAGATACTCGAGACTCTTCCATTCCAAAAACATGACTCCCAATCCTGCATGTCTTCGACTCAACGCATCTGCTACCGCGTTTCCTTTTCCTAGAGTATAGGCTATACCAAAATCATATGATGCTAAAAACTCTAGCCATCGTTGCTGCCGAAGAATCAAATCCTTTTGGGAGAAAAGATACTTCAACGACTTATGATCCGTAAACAACTCGAATCGAACTCCCAATAGATAATGTCTCCACATCTTCAGAGCAAAAACAATCGCCGCTAACTCCAAATCATGAGTCCGCTAATTCCTTTCATGCGGCTTCTG
Organism: Allium cepa; assembly: GCA_030765085.1. Taxonomy (NCBI): domain Eukaryota; kingdom Viridiplantae; phylum Streptophyta; class Magnoliopsida; order Asparagales; family Amaryllidaceae; genus Allium; species Allium cepa. The sequence goes on along the minus strand of CM060943.1, from coordinate 52,600,328 downwards.
TTGTCGACTTGCATACGCAACAACTCTATCCTTCTGCATCAGCACTGCTCCAAGTCCAGTACCACATGCATCGGTGTAAACCACCATCTCATCATTCCCACTTGGAATAGTCAAAACATGAGCACTTGTCAGTCGCTCTTTCAGGATTCCAAAAGCTTGCTCACACTTAGCATCCCAACTGAATACCTGATTCTTTTTCGTCAATCCTGTCAACGGTGCAGCTATCTTGGAAAAGTCTTTGATAAACCGACGATAATATCCTGCTAATCCAAGAAAACTTCTCACATCAAATGCATTCTTAGGTCTAACCCAATCCTGGATCGCTGCCACCTTAACGGGATCAACCGCTATTCCATTTCCAGAGATAACATGGCCTAAGAACCTCACTTCACTCTTCCAGAAGTGACACTTCGAAAACTTAGCCTTCAGCTGATGTTTCCGCAAGATTTCCAAAACAATACGCAAGTGCGTCTTGTGCTCTTCTTCAGTTCTGAAATAAATCAGAATATCATCCACGAACACAAGTACAAACTTGTTCAACTGATCCCTGAATACTCTATTCATAAGATCCACAAAATATGCTGGCGCATTAGTCAATCCAAACGGCATTACCAGCCACTCATAAAAACCGGATGGTGTCCTGAAAGCAGTCTTCGGCACACTATCCTTCGCCACTCTTAACTGGTGAAATCTCGTTGCCAAATCCATCTGAGAAAACACCTTAGCCTCATGAAGCTGATCAAACAAGTCATCTATTCTCGGCAATGGATACTTGTTCTTCTTAGTCACTTTATTCAGCTCACGATAATCGACACACAACCTCAACGATCCATCCGCCTTGGTTGCGAACACAACTGGTGCACCCCATTCGGACACACTACGCCGAATGAATCCTTTCCGTAAAAGGTCATCAACCTGCACCTTCAACTCTTGCTGTTCCCTAGGCGCCATCCGCCTATGCGGCATCACAACGGGTCTGGCTCCCTCAACTAGATCGATACGAAACTCGATCTCTCTATGCGGCGGTAACCCTTTAACTTCCTCAAAGACGTCCTTAAATCCATTTGCGATTGGCACCGATGACAGTCCATCCCGTGGAACAACCAGCGAATACATGAAGCTCATGAAGACGCCTTCTTCATGCTTACATCGTATCACAACCTTTCGCCCCTCCACCTTCTCGACTGTCACCTCCAATCTCTCACAATCAACCTTTGCCGCATACTTCCTAAGCCAGTCCATACCCAAAATAATTCCGAATCCCGCAAAGTTCAGAACAAAACAATCACAAACAAAAGAGCAATCATGACTCGATACAACTAGACCACGGCATAACATACTCAAACAAGACGAACCCCCAACTGGATTAGTCACTACCAATGGTCTATCAACAATATCCGGTTCCAAACCCAACTGGCTTACAAGATCATTACAAGCAAAGGAATGTGACGCCCCAGTATCAAACAACACCCTAACTGGAACACCACAAATGGAAAGAGTACCTTGAACCACCACACTCTTCCCCTTCTCTTCAGCAGTAGGAGCTTTCGAAGATGATGGAACAGCCCCTAAAGCATAAGCTTTCACAATCTTCCTGTCTTTCCTTGGTTCTGGGCAATCCTTCTTGATGTGTCCCAGCTTATCACAGTTATAGCACTTTCCCTGCACCTTGGGATTCTTACAATCCCTGGAGAGATGACCCTTCTGCTGGCAGTTATAGCAGGTCACTTCGCCCTTCGTTTCTTCTGGCCATTCTTTCCCTTCTGTTGCTGTTGTTTCCTCTTCTTGTTTCCACCCTGCTGCGGTTTAGACTCCTCCTTGGCCACAGCAACAACAGACCCTTCCTTAGGAAACAAACTCTCATGCCTGAGTGCTTTCTCCACTAGCTTCTCAAATGGATCATCCAGATGATCCACCAACTGCCTTCCCAGATAACTATCCAAGCCTGTTACAAACTTCTCATTCTTCTAATAAGAAGATTCAATATACGACCGAGCATACTTGGACAAAGCTTCGAACTCAGAAACATACTCAAGAACTGATCTTCCACCTTGCTTGAGCTCAACAAACTTCTTAAACAAAACAGATTTCTGAGCCGTAGAAATGAACTTAGCTTCAAATCTTGCTTGGAACTGCACCCAAGTAATCTCTTCCTCTGGAGTATCTATGGTGATAGAGTTCCACCAATCAGCAGCTCGTCCTTGAAGCTGTCTTGATGCAAGCTTCCTTTTAGTCCCATCCTCAATGCCCAAATCTCCAAAGATCCTCCTACAAGCATCTATCCATCTTTGGACTTCAATGGTCGATTCCGTCCCCAAGAAAACCTTCCCTCCAAGAGCAGTGTAGTCCTTACAAAGCTTAGCAAAATCCACCGGTCTTGGAGCTTGAACTTGAACTCCAACATCCACTGATGGCCCTGGAGCTGGTATCCTTCTCATAATGGAAGTCATCATAGCTTCAAACATTGCAGCATAATCAGTAGCTCCCCCAGCAGCACGGCTTTCCCTAGCAGCTTGTCTCTCGCTTCGACTCATCCTTAATATCTACAAAAAGGAATGATTTAGAACACCTTGAGAAACAATTACATAAGGAGTTCAAATCCTTCTAAACTACTATATTATATATAGTAATCATCCATCAAAATACAATTACGTCTCTCTTACGTAGTTACGTCAGCGAGCGTTGGCCAAAATCGATTAACCAAAGCTCTGATACCAAATGTGACGACCGCCCATGACTCCCGCACGGAAACAAGGAGATGGTGCGCTGAAAGTGTGCCAGGCAGCCATGGGTGACCGTCAAGGGTAGAATAAACATCGCAGAATCTATCGTAACTCACAGCGCATGGATAAAATACAATAGAGAAATATATATATATATAGTGAAGCTCCATAGAACAGAATATCATCATATAAGCATCATAGTAGTTTTATACAAACATATGAATCATCCATACATCAAAACCTCACTACATAACACTCAAACAAATACAGCAGCGGAACACCCAGTACATATAATATGAAATAATATGCAAAAGCCTCCTGCTCGTCTTCGTCATCATCAGCGTAAATCTCCAAGAACAGCACCTGTCACCTGCTACCTAGTCTGCCCATCCCAACATGGATGAACAGCCCAAGGTAATAAGAGGAGACATAAAACCTTGAGTCAGACAAAGTCTTAGTGAGCAGTAAATCAACTATCAATCATACCAAAAGAGCATAAGGGATAAAAGGAATAGGAACTCAAACCATCCCACTCCACCTCTTTCTACAGTGATAGCCCCCAGACACACTAAGGAGAAGCAAGCATAGCAAAGCAGATAATTAAAGTAAAGCAATAATCACTCGAGTCAAGGTCGATGTTTTCCAAATACAAACCCCCAAGGCCTAAACCAAGATCAGATAAGCACCCAGAAAACACCGCTCTTGAAGCCGAATGATGATACAACCAAACATCCATAACTCTGGCTATCACTGTTAACCTTGCTTCGAAATCACCGTTAATTGAATGACCGAATCCTTCCTGAGCCATCTATCAAGGGCTAATGGTAACCACGGTTCTAGACATAACTCCGCACGTCATCGTGACCCGTGCCTAGGTATAACGAATCTTCCCAGAGTACTCGACCACCTACCTGTAGTCTTTAGGGTGTCCAGACCACCTACCTGTAGTCTTTAGGGCAACCCTTGTACTCTTGCTTTGAGTCTGCTAGAACCTTCAACAACGATGAAATCCAAGCCTTCTAGTCATCCTCCTTGACGGCTATTCTCCACCTAGCCCAAGCTACCTCTCGAGCCAACCATTATCAACCAACTCAAACTACCCTTCAAGTTATCAACATGCTTGGAGTAATCCTTCTCGATTATACCAAGGCTACATCACATCATGCCTCGCCTCATCTTCATCATAGCAAAGGCTCATCTTAACTTCATCATCAAGTCCATCCATATGAGCTTCAACATCCGCTACATATGTCTTAAGCAGCATTTCCCATTCAAGAGCCTTTCCACTTAGCTTTTGAACCATCTTCGACCATCTTGTTCCAAATCAACTACTAGCTAACTTGAAACAATCAAATCAATCATCAATACAAACAATCAATCATTCAAACAAGATCTAACAACCAATATTAACTATAATGGCAATTTCGTAATTAAAGTGTCCAAATCTAACAAGCATGAATAATAGGCAAATGTCTCTACAATTCAACGAATAAACTTGTATAGGTTCACATGTAGTAAAAAGGGTATTCAAAACTTCATAGATGATGGATCTACATGCAGACTTAAGGAAAATGCGAGAAATCACTATCTTAAACACATAACCAAGCCACCGATCCAATATACTCCTTTGGGTCCGCGTGAGAGATAACTACCACTCACCGAATCACCCAAACACTTCAAAGACTATCAACTTCAGATCTGGACAGCGAAGATTCAAGCTTGATTCGTCGAAATCCCACTTGAAATGATGAAATCTAGCTTTGTTGGATGAAGATCTTCAACTTTGGCTCTTCAATCTTAAATCTTGCTCTTCGATCTTGGATGGATGTTAGCACTCGATCAAAGTGGAGAAAAGAAGTGAAGAAATGTTGTAGTCGAGCTCTCAAAATGGCAGCACTTCGTCGCTTCAAAAACCGGTGCCAAAAAGTGAGCCAAACTCCTCTATTTATAGGCTGATTTCACCCTTAGGTCGTCGCCCAGTTTTAGGTCGTTGCCGACCTAAAGATCCCCGACCTAACTTAGGTCGTTTACGACCTAAGTCTCAATAGTACACGCGACTTAAAACACAGCCGCCTTCCTTAACTCGAACCAACGACCTACGACCTAACACCCTGCCGACTCATGACACAACGGCTTAACTGGGTACACAGCATACGACTTACGACTTATCCAAACACACAAGATCTCACGACCTAACTCCTATGCGACCTAACAAACAAGGCCGACTTAGCACACACATGCACTTACACGACCTACCTAGCTGCCGACTTAAAAGCTTACGACCTAACACATAAGCCTCTATATGACCTAACCTAGTCACGACCTATCGAGCAACACGAGTTACGACCTAACAACTCATAGCGGCCTTCCTTAGGTCGTCTAATGACCTAACTAACCTACCGACCTAACTATGCTACGACCTAAAACATGACGACTTAACTACTAGGCCATAACTCGTCTACGACCTAACTTCCTTAGGTCGGTCCATACTTAGGTCGGTCAGAAATCATAACTCGTAACTGTTAGGTCGTTAACCCTAGGTCGCTAACTATCTTAGGTCGCTCAACCGACCTATCTACCTTAGGTCGCTCTACCGACCTATCTACCTTAGGTCGTAAACACTAAACTCAGTCATCTCTTAACTCGTAACTCGTACACGACCTCTCACTTAACTCATGCACGACCTATCACTTAACACCACCAGGTTGCTAACCCTTAACTCGTGCACCCTCCTTAAGTCGTCTACGACTTATCTATAGGTCGGTCACCACCTTAACTCGGTCACACGACCCAAGCTTCCCACGACTTAAGCTATGGATGACCTAAACAACACTAACGACCTAATAATTCTACGATATATCAACACGTAAAATACGGGTCGTTACAAATCATTTTTTATCGTTACAATGAAGTTGTTATGTTTAATAATCAAATTATTAAATTTCCAAAATTTTCAACTTCCAAAGTTCATTTATTCACTTAAGTTTATCAAAACAGTGAAAATTCACTTTTCGCATCATTTAGAAAACTATAAGGAAAGTTACATTTAAAACAGTTCAATTTAACAAAAGACAACGTTTAAAAATGTTGTAATAGAGTTTACTTAAATTTCAATTAAACTTAGTTAAATTCAAAAATCATATTACTTACAACAATTTCTATAATAGTTTTTTTTTCAATAGCTTTTTAGTTCATTATCATCAACTACAGTATTTGCAATTGCTGTAATATCATTTACATTGTAATTAATATCATTTCAAAAATGTAGTCAATTAACTTCAAATATTCAATAAAATTTTTCAACCAATTATACTTTTATTAAAACATTTTTAACTTATAAAGTCATACATTTTCACATTTATAACATCATTTAATTTTCCCCAAGTTCATGATTTTACAAGGTTAAATTACCATTCAAAAATCAAGATTTAATAATAATTCACTTATTAAAATGCAATGTTAAATTTTAAAATCCATTACATTAAATTTCAACTTAACACTTAAGTTCAAATTCTCAAATATAACTTAGTTTTATTTTTATTTGCTTAACTAAAAGTTCACTTTTACGTCTATTTCATAAATTTTCAATTCTAGTTATATTTCAAAGTTTCAACTTAAAATATTTATTCATTTCACATTTCAACTTTATTAAAAATCATAAATACGATAAAAAAAATCATTTTAAATTCGTTTAAATTCAAATTATCATAAATTTATCATAATTTCATATTCAATTAAATTTCCAATCAAAATTAAATCAAAATTTCCAAAATAAGTTACATTCATATTTTCTAACTTTTCCAAAATTTATTTAACTTATAGATTTCCAGAAAATCAATAATACTTTACAAAATTATATTTTTATTGAATTTCAAATCAAAATATTATAATAATTAAATTTCTAAAATATTTTAAAATTTTTAGAAAACTTATTTAACTACGGGCCTGTATAAAATTTTCTACGCTAGGTAAAGTGATACGGGTAATATATCATTTCAACCCATAATTTACAAAGAAAATCCGGGTTTTATCATTTCAAACCTGCAATCCCAAGTTAAAATAAATTAATTAAAAACCGTTCATGCCTATCATTTCAGCCCATAACGATTTTTTTCCTATTCTAAAGTCTGTTCGGGTATGTATCATTTCAACCCATAGTGATTCTAATCTAAAGGGGACTTGTAGGGTGATAAACAGATATAATAAATAGAATAGCATGCAATAACAGTAACATATAATATAATAAGTGTAATAACAGGTGTGGACATCATATGATAATAATATAAGCATATATAACATGATAATGTAGTTCTACATATTCACAGGGTGTCAATTTACATTTGTATACGTATAAACATCTAGTGAGATTTACTCACCTCTTTGCGCTGGAGATATCAAAACCAATGACATAATGGAAACAAAAGCATGATGACAAGTATACGGACATGAGTGGAGAGCGAATCCAATCTACAACTCTTGTGTACAACTCAAAACAAACAATCAAAACAACAAAATTCAATACGACTTTAAAATGTAATAACATTGAAATAAAAGGAGATACGACTACGCAGTCTTTTGCTTTACCTTCTCTATTGTTAGGTATGGCTTTGGGGTCTGATGTGGTTCGGATGTGGTCAAGTTTAGGTCAGGTTTGGGCTAACATAGCTCGGGTTTAAGGCAAGACAAGGTGGAGTTTGTACATGAGGAGGTGGTGTGGTTTTCAAGGCAACTAGGTGGTTTTTTAGTCAAACAAGGGCTCGGCCTTGGGGAGTGGGCTCGGCCTGTGGTGCATCATGACTGGGCAAAGGTGGGAGAGGGTGTGTCGTGGTCAGGTCAGAGGAGTGGTGGCGGCTATGGTGGTGGTTTGTTTGGTGGTTGAAGTGGATGAGCATGTAGAGGCCAAATAAGCATGGATCTAGGCATCTAGGTTGTAGTTTGGGGGGTTTGACCATCAAAAGGGGTCCGGCCATGGTCAGATCTGATGGGGTAGATAGTGGTGATGGTTGTGAAGAGATGGAAGGAGGTGGTGTCCGTGGAATAGGGGAAGAGTCGCTCCAATCAGGGGAGAAAGCAAAGAAAATTTGCATAGAAATAGGAGAAAAGTAGAAAGAAAAGAGGAGTTTACCTAAAAAATTTTCAAGATGGAGGCCATGAATTTTTAAGGGTTTTGGAGCTTTGGAAGTCGTGAAAAAGATGAGGAAGGCGGCTGAAAAAAATGAGGAAAAGAATGGCTAAGATAAATTGATGTATTAATTGCAAAAAGAAACGGATAAAACGCCTTTACGTTTTAGGCTTTTAAGATCTCTTAACTTTCTAAACCTTTTGCATTTCCTTTTCTTTTTAATTTTATAAAAACAAAATAAACTTATAAATGTTATTTAAAACCGAAATTAAGTAAGAATAAAATAAAATAAATAATTTATTTTAAGTAAAATAGAAAAAGGAAATAAGAAATTGCTTAAAAATAGCAACCCTGACATAAAAATTACAAGAAGATCTCCAATGACTTTGGAAAATTTATTACTTCATAAAAAAAATATTAAAACACAAAATTTGAATTAAAAATGGTTTTAAAACATTTTCAAGGTAAAATAATAATTTAATTTTTATTAAGTAGAATTTTAAATAAAGAAAAATGCAGTAAATACCAAACTAGGCTTTATAAATTGAAATAAATTCAAATAAACTTTAGAAAAATTATATTATCATTTTAAAATACTTAAAAGTCAAATTATACATAATATAACATATTATCACATGTTAAAATAAAATATAACCAAGAAGAAGTAATTTATACAATTTAAAATAGTCATTGTTAAATAACCCTATATACGCACAATATTGTAAAGGGTATAACTTTCACAATTTACATCCAATTTCAACGAAACGAAAAGTGGTGTTCTTAGAATTTTATTTAATTTCATAATAAAAGAAAAAAAAATTAAATTTTTAAAATTTTAAGTTGAAAGTCACAGTTTGACTATTTTGACCAAAATCAGCATTTCAGGCAAATATTCAACTTACACAAGTTTGGAATTATAACTCATATAAAATCAAGATTATATTTAAATAGTAAATTTAATCATTTCAAATAAGTAAAAATAAGTTTTTTTATCAAAATTTTACATTAAAAATAATTAAAATATACAATAATATAATTACAAAATACAGGGTTGTTACACTCTCCACCACTCAAAAATTTTCGTCCCCGGAAAGGAATGAGGTATGGAAGGGCACAAAAAAGATTGAGTGAAATAGGATTAAGATAAGATGACAAGAAGATTGAAGTTATACCTGATAACTGTTGTTATAGGTAAGTTTAACAAGGTGGAGGTGATCTTTCCAAGATTCTTCAAATTTAAGAACACAAGCACGAAAAGGTAGATTTTAAATGACTTCCAAAGGTCTATCGAAGATTATAGAAAGATTTCTAAATAGAAAGATTATAGAAAGATGCCTATACCAGTCTATAGCAAGATAAGGATGATAAGGACAACCAAAAGATAGTTTGAAAAACAAAATGAGGAAATAAATTTGAAAGCATGGAAATTTCAACTTAAATAGAGAATAAATCTTTACACAAGTTAAATAAATCTTAACTATCTCAAATTTCATTATCTTATTATCCAATCATCTTAAATTAACAATTTTTAGAACCATGGGTTTGAAAAATAATCATTTATTACACTCACATTGTACTTAATAAATTTTATTCTTCTTTATTCCTAATCAAAATTAAATTTATTCCTCTCAATATATTTATCACTCATGTTAAATATATTTGCACTTTTTTTTATAACTACTTTCTTTTATTCTTAGTTCTTTTAACATCATTTTATTGTAAGTCATTCAATTACCCTTTATTATATTTACCTCTGTTAATCATTTTATAATTAAAATTTAAGTGTATAACATTTATTATAACCACTCAATTTTCATTTATAAAATCTTTTTATATTGTATATTACCCAATTACATTGTTAACTTCTGAAATTAAGGTAAGTTATAATGGAATGAAATTGTGTCATACAAATAAAACTTTCCAATTCAATTATCTCAAGTTTAATCATTTATCCAAATTTTTGATTTTCTTTTTATAATTGAAATTATCGTTAAAAATAAAATTTAAGAATTAAATTTCCGATTTCTTCAAACCATTTAGAGATAAGTAATAATATATATATAATATGTCAAATCAAATTTCAATCATATATCTATATATATTATAAATCAAGTCATATTTTAGAAATTCGAATCAATTAAATTTCCCAAAACAAAGCCGTAGCAAGACTACATAACAGTCTCTTAACTTGAAACTCGAAAATGAACGTCGATGATGTCGCGATCTTCACCAAAGTTATTTTCAAGCGACAAAGAGAAGAGCACTAATTTTAAACTTTAAAATCCTTTGGAAATAAATTTCTATTTGAAAATACTTTAAAACCCTTTTTAAAATTTTAAACCAAAGTTCGAAATAATCGGAATTTAAATTCTCAAATTCTTGTTTTAAATTCATTTCAGTTCCCAAATAAATTTATAAACAAATATTTATAGATCCATTTGTAGAACAATAAATGATAAATCAAGTATTATCATTTCAAATAATCAATTTAAATCATTTTATTAAGTTCCATAAATTTACTTACATATCAAAATTTATTTCATTAACCAAATTTTAAAATAATACTGTGTCAGTTTGTTCTGTCAAAGTGTTTTGGAAATCTTATCGCTAGCGTTGATCAGACGAATCGATCAGAAACCCAAATCAACATCAACAACTCAAACAACACAATATAAAACAAAACATAGATATACAAGTACAACTCAAAATGTTTGGAAGAATAGATTAGAAACAAAAGACAAGATGATTAAATAACAGAGTAGGGAGATGGATAAGCTTAAGTAAATCGCGGGCAACCTTAGCCGGGTCAACCATGACTTAAAGGATAAGATCAATGTGGATTTTTCTGGGGTAAATCTAAATCCGATCCCAAGAGTTAGAGTTTGGAATAACAAAAGATATTAACATCTAAACCAAGGATAGATATAAATCTCTGGTGAATCGATGCTAATTGTAAAGTAGTTTTCCCCTTTACAAATGAATTTTTGAGATTGGCAGGACCGCCAATTCACTATAAAGTTCATTCGAAATGGAGTTATGGGATACTCCAGAATCAAAAGAAGATGAATAGTGAGGGACAAGAATGGATTTTGGATCCGCAGGGAACGTTCCAAAATTCAAAGGAATCGAGTCTAAAAAGGAAGAGATTCAAACTCGAATGAAAGCGATTCTGCAAATACATTCACTCCATGTGCTGGTTTTGCCTAGAGCTACCAAAGCTCTGATACCAACTGTAACAACCAGGTATTTTTAACCATTCGCATCCATTATAAGTGTATAGGTAGATACTCATGCCGGAATTGAATTTGATCAAAATACCGCGTTGTAAATAAAAATTTGGCAAATCTCAGAATATACAGTAAATAAAAATGACAGATCATAGACACATAGTAATAATAATGCAGCGGAAGTAAAAGAAATAGTAGTTCATGAATCTACTATATGAAAATATCAGAGTTACATAAAATACCACAGAGGAAATAAAGTACAAAAGAAGTCTCACTACATAGAAGTCAACTAATACAAGAGCTGAAAGGAACAACAGATTGCAAAAGATAAACTTGACAAGTAGATAATCTCAAGCGATTCCAATCTCCAAAAAGTGAAAATCCAAATCTGTGAATAACTCAGGCTAACCCGAGCGTAAATAAAAATACAAACACTCGAGTCAGGACATACATACTTATACAATGTAAACCAACTCAAGTGAACTGTAGTAAAGGTACAAGTAACTTAGAAGATGCTTGGGACCGCTCATCCTCTATGGATCCGTTAAATTATTTACTATGTAGTAATATACGCTATATACAGTAGTGTTGTAACATCCTGCCTTTTCGCACGATTTAAACAGACACACGTGCCAATTCAAACCATATGTAAGGGCAGATTGTTATAGAATAAATAAGAAAAGAAACAGAGAAGGAAAAACTAAACCGAATCTCACAGCGGAAGGATAAAATATAATAATCAAATATACAGTTCATGAAGCTGTTTTACAAAACCTTTGATTACATTTATGCAATATATCAGAGTACACATACCATATGACAATGCAGCAGAACAATATGAGTGTAGTGGAACCATATAAACTATAGTAATAATAATAAGATCTTCGTCTTCTTCCTCCAGAAATAAACTCTTCAATCTTGAAACGCTCGGACTGACCCGAGTGAATTTGAAAAGACAAAAACACTCGAGTCAGAACTAAAAGATCTTATGTGAGTTAAATTAACAGAAACAAATATGAGTACAGTAACTCAAGAGATGCTCGGGATTTACATCTCCTAAGGATCCGTTAAACTATTTACTATGTAGTATATTGCGCTATTATAATAGTGTCTAATTATAAAATAAACTTACTTTTTAATAGCGTTAAGGGGTTACCCATATAGCCCTTAACACAAATAATGCCAATAGTCTATACAGTACCGTAATACCTCCTGATCGGGATGCTACCAGAGGATACTCCATAGGTACGACACAAATAGAAACTCGTAGTAAAGGCTCGGTATGGTAGGTGACACGACACAACTAGGCAATGCCAGGGTAGATATACCAATTACGCTTCCGGGCTGATGGAAACGCGCAGCACGCAGCTGCCGCCCACCTCGAACAACATCCCCAAAATAAAAAGTAAATTGGCCACCGAAACAATCCAAAGTCATAGTATAATATCGAAGGAGTGCGTTCGATCAGAGGAATGACCTCATTGGCCCGTCAATCGCTCCTGTTTTAGCCACCTTATGCCAACTCACGGGAGTCGGGTCCACGTATTTACCTTACAGGAAACGTCGCCACCAACCAACTTCATTCTGGAATCTCCACCACGTACACGGTTGTTGAAGTGGTTTTCGGAGTTGGCAGAGAGTATGACAACTTCTGATCCCGGTCTCTTCAACAACCAATCATTATTATAACACTGCGGTCTTTTAAAATAATTATACTTTCAAAACCAGAATAAATATCTATTTCAAAACCATATAAATACGATATCATTTCAATTTCCAAAAAAACTCATTTGATATTATTTTTATAAAACTCAAATCAATAATATCACTTTTATTCCAAATATATTTCTTTTTCGAAAACACATTGCTTTAAAATTTATAATAATTGGAAACCAAACATTTGAATTATAACTTCCAAACCATAATACTTTGAAAATTCATTGCTTTAAAACCATAACTTCTAAAACTTGAATGGTTTGGATATTCAACGGTATATAAAATAACTGGTTTAACTTTTAAGGTTACTTTGTAAAGAAAACTATTTCCATGACTTTACAAATATATTTTCTTTAATTGAAGCCTAAGCCATAAATTTAAATTTCACTTTCAATCTCCAAAACCACTTCCATTTCAACATATATTTCAAACTTTAAGTATTACGCTTCCAAAATTTAAGATAGGAAATTTATTATTCAACTATTTAATGTCCTATTATTTAGTTTGAAATATAGCATACTAAAACCATAATCATTTAAATAAAACTCAACTTACCTATAACTAAATATTTCCTTTAATTTATTTATAATAGAAATATTCATTTAGTTCATCTTGAATAAAATTTCAGTTATACCTATTTTAAAATTCCTAGTTAATAAAATTTACATCAACTTATGAAGTTAAATTCTAAATTAAGCTCAATTCCAATTTAATTTTCCAATTTAACTCCCAATCTTAATTGATTTAAATCATTTAAAATTCTATATATTTCCTATATCTTAACATGTTCTTAACCATATAAAATAATCAAACTCCATTATTCATCTTATTTATTTTATTTAACAAATCCATACATAGCTTAAATTCAATACTTTAACTATAGATGTATGTATATAAAATAAGATTTTATAAAACATCAAAATTTATATTTATTAACCGTATCCTATCCAAACCATAGAAAATCATTTCAAAAATAAAATTTTTATATATATACCGCGGTACTTGTATATAATTTTTTATCCTATGGTCAAGTGATACAGATATTTATCATTTCAATCCGCAATTTAAAAAAAAAATGCGGTGGTATATCATTTCAAACCGCAATCCCGAATGAAATGAAAATGCATAATAACTTGCAGTTTATATAAAATAGAACACATCATCCATTCACCCAATATCAATCATCAACCAAATTATTTCAATCATCATCAATTTAAACAAACATCAATATATGGCATATACAATATAACAGGAAATAAAGACAGTTATTAACTAACAGTTTATATTCAAATAATTTTTTTTAACTGCTTAACTATCAGTTATATGCAAATAAATAAATTTTAACTGTCAATTTATATGCAATAATAAAATTAATGAACAGTTATATTAAATAAATGCGATTTAACAGAGATAAGGAATAAAACATGCCAAACAGTCATAAATAAATTTCTACTCATATCTAAAATCAATTTAACAAACATAAGAAAGTTTAGAAGTTGTGAGTGGGTTAAAACACTCACCTTTTAGATTTAAATTGAATTCAAATCCAATTTAAAACCAAAAATTTGACGGTCTCCAAATTCATTCAAACCAGTGTCAACAGATCCGGAATTTAATTACGATCCTAAAAAAAATCGTGCGTGAAACGGAGTTCGTATGTGAAAGTTATCACAATTAAACGATTTGCAATTGAAATTGAAAATAAACAAAATAAAAATAAAATACCATGCCACATCCACTCTTCCCTCGTGAAAAACGCGTATGCTTCTTCTTGATTGCTAGCTTTGTTCCGTAATTTTTCTTTTATTTTGATTTACTTTAAATTCCTCCTTGTTATATTGACATATGTATTTATGTATGTATTTTTAAAAGGTTTGGAAAAGATTTGAAAAAGAAAAGGATTGAAATAAGAAGAACTGAAAATTGCAAAGAAGATCAAGATTAAAAAAAAGAAAGAGGAAAGTTTGAAATAGAATAAAATTTGAGAAGAAGAATATTTGAAGAGGTAGAAAAAATTAAAATGAGATATAATAAGGAGATTTGGGAAAAAAAGAAAAAAAGGAAGAAGAAGAGTAGAATGGAGGCTAGGGTTTCATTTGCATCATACCGTATTTATAAGGTTAGATTTAGGTTATTTATAATTAGGAAATGAATGTGGTGGGACAAAAATAAATATCACGTTTTATTAGTTTGATTCTAAATTAATTAAGTGCTAGATACAGAAAAGTTTGAATACATCATATATATTAATACTTTAACTATGCGTCAAAATTGCTAGACATATATCATGTACGATTAATTTGTGACAATTTATAGGAATAAACAAGAATAAATGTAGATGCAATCACATAAGGATCTAATAGGGAAGGAGATAAAAGGTGACGACATTGATTAATTCCCCTTTCCCACTTTAGCCAATTTTATTAATACGACATTTAATTATCATGCAAGTTGTATTATGACTAGAAAACATAAACAACACACAATAAATTAATATGTATATAATATTACCTCACTTTTAAATTGTTTGATAATAAAAATAAAAATTAAATCATGCTTTAGCAATTTGAAATTAAAAATATTAAATGTTTATATGTATACACATGCACACAAACACACATACATGTGTGTATAAAGATTAAACCAAAGCTTATTAATTAATTCGAAGCATACTTTCATACCACATTAAATTGTCTAATGCATTTGTAAACTTATGTATACTTGAAGTCAAAAATACATATATACATATAATTAAACTTTTTACCTTAATGAAATGTATTTACTCTTTTAACAAAACAAAATTGGAACATGACAAATTAATCAATATAGTAACAAACCTTTAAGATCCTTAAATAAGGACATTTGAGATAATAAATTAGGTAACAAATTTAAATATTGTTGTGATCAAAATCAAAGCTTAGATGTAAATTAAAAGTTGATAAGTCTATCAATTGAAATGTTAATTTCTCCACTTCCTTATATTTAGAAATTATAAATTAAATTCTCAAAACCATTTATTAGATTTTTAAACTTTTATATTCTCACCTTTAAAAAAAATGGATGCCACTAACCTTGGTTCATGATTTCACATTTATTATCCTCAAATCCTATTTTAATTTCAATAACGTAATATCTAAACGTTTAATTTCATATTATTTTGCTATAAATACAATTGTTGAATTTGATACTTTAATTAAATTTATAAATCTTGCTTTCTATACTTTATATCAACCAATGGTCCTATTTAAATAGACTTAGCATTAACTTCATCTTATAAACTTAACCATCTTCAATTACAACCAAAATCTACGCTAACTACACAATTTAAATCAATTAATTGTAATTGATTCTACATTAAATGTTGTTAATTATAAATTGGAACCTCAGTAAATTCGTTTATTGATTTAAAATCCTGCTATTCAGTAAATAGCCATTTTGTGGGTATAAATAACATTGAATTATAATACATTTCATTAGTGCATGCTTCATTTCATATAAATTCCCCTTTATAACCAATTCACAAAACAAAATAATTAATTTAGATTTATTTCAATCGATTGCCATTCTTAACTTAATATATTCAAATTAGTTAACCTAAATAATTGTTACCCTTTTACTTTTAAATTCACTTACACCCATCATTAACAACAATGTTGCCATTGATTTAGATTTTATTAAATAAATTAGATGAATTGGTAAAATTTTATAATTATCACAAATGCCAAATTTTACTCACCTTCATACTTAATTACCAACTACAATTTATCATAATTACTTAATTTGCATTGATTCAATCAAATTATAATCTAATACGTATTAATTCCTAAATTAATATAACCTTTGAATATAGAAATAAATTTCATTCACTTACACATGAATTCATTTATTATAGATTTCTATCCAATCAAATTAAAATTGACTTTTATAAATTGATTGGATTTAATTGCCAAATATATATGCATTAATTACTATTTATCATTATGAATTCTTTTATTAATTTACTAATTTCCTCTGTTTTCTTATATCCTATATACTAACAAAAATTTCTATTCAGTTACAATTTATCAATATATTAATACCTAGACAAATCAAATTCTTGTCTTTAATTACCTATTTCATAATTCCAATTCAATCAACCGTTTCAACATGCACCTTAATATAACTGCTTACAAGTATGAATGGAGTTATCATTTATTCAATATTTTCTTAATTTACATTAACATATAAATAAATCCCCTTTAAATAAATTTTATATCCAGGTATAATACTTACCCCATTTCATTTGTTGAAATTTATTCAAATTGATAGTAAATTTTAAATAGGTTTTAAGTCACCATTTATATATTTTATTTTAGCATTCATTTCAATATTAGTTTATACAGTTTTTTTCCTACTAAATTAATTACAAAACTCTCTAATTCAACCAAAATAAATCCACTAAATTTACGGGTCGTTACAAGTGTCTAATTCAGTAAAGTATAATCATATAGAAAATAGTGTTAAGGGGATGGTGAACCTTAATGCGGTCGGATATTTAAAACCAAAATCGTAGTGGGCTCTATATAAAGATATGACACGACACGCAAGGAAATGCCAGGGTGGATACACCGTTTGCACTCCCGGACCGGTGGTGACGGCAAGCCAACAGCTTCCGCCCACCTCGAACAATACCCCCAAATCAAAAGTGGCGCCACCGAATCGAATCACAAAAGTAATAGAATGGTTTCCGATGGAGCATGCTCGATGAAAGGGTGCGACCCTTTGTGTAGCCCGGTATAGCTCCTGTTTAAGTCATATATGCCAACTCACGGGAGTTGGGTCCATGTAATATACCTTGAGAACGTCGCCACCATCCTACTTCATTCTGGAATCTCCACCGCGTACACTATTGTTAAAGTGGTTTTCGGTATTGGCCGGCTATAAGACAATATCCGATCCCGGTCTCTTTAACAACCAATCGTTATTATAACCCGTAGTTATAACTTTTAAATCAATATTTATACTTCAAATTAAAATATAATTTCAACCCAAATCTTCATCAAAATAAAGATTAAATCATTTCCAAACCATTTCAATATATCAACATACCATATCTTTCAATTCAAATATTTATCAAAATAAATATCAAGTCATGTCTAACCATTTCAATATATCAAATTTTCATATCCTTTCAAAACCACATTTCAAATCATTTTAATGTATCAAAATATCATATCTTTTCGAAACCACATTTCAATCAATTTAATATATCAAAATATCATATCTTTTCGAAACCACATTTCAATCATTTAATATATCAAAAATATCATCTCTTTTCAAAACCACATTCATTTCAAATCATCTTTCATTTTATTCAATATAAAATACCATTTCAATTCATATTTCAAAACAGTTTATATTCCAAAAATCAATTTTTATCGTTACAATGAAGTTATTATGTTTAATAATCAAATTATTAAATTTCCAAAATTTTCAACTTCCAAAGTTCATTTATTCACTTAAGTTTATCAAAACAGTGAAAATTCACTTTTCGCATCATTTAGAAAACTCTACGGAAAGTTGCATTCAAAACAGTTCAATTTAACAAAAGACAACGTTTAAAAATGTTGTAATAGAGTTTACTTAAATTTCAAATAAACTTAGTTAAATTCAAAAATCATAGTACTTACAACAATTTCTATAATAGTTTTTTTTTCAATAGCTTTTTAGTTCATTATCATCAACTACAGTATTTGCAATTGCTGTAATATCATTTACATTGTAATTAATATCATTTCAAAAATGCAGTCAATTAACTTCAAATATTCAATAAAATTTCTCAACCAATTATATTTTTATTAAAACATTTTTAACTTATAAAGTCATACATTTTCACATTTATAACATCATTTAATTTTCCTC
The DNA here is from genome assembly GCA_030765085.1 of Allium cepa. Classification (NCBI taxonomy): domain Eukaryota; kingdom Viridiplantae; phylum Streptophyta; class Magnoliopsida; order Asparagales; family Amaryllidaceae; genus Allium; species Allium cepa. Next base: position 52,581,639 of record CM060943.1, on the reverse strand, counting down.
AAGTTCATGATTTTACAAGGTTAAATTTTCATTCAAAAATCAAGATTTAATAATAATTCACTTATTAAAATGAAATGTTAAATTTTAAAATACATTACATTAAATTTCAACTTAACACTTAAGTTCAAATTCTCAAATATAACTTAGTTTTATTTTTATTTGCTTAACAAAAAGTTCACTTTTACGTCAATTTCATAAATTTCCAATTCTAGTTATATTTCAAAGTTTCAACTTAAAATATTTATTCATTTCACATTTCTATTAAAAATCATAAATATGATAAAAAATCATTTTAAATTTGTTTAAATTCAAATTATCATAAATTTATCATGATTTCATATTCAATTAAATTTCCAATCAAAATTAAATCAAAATTTCCAAAATAACTTACATTCATATTTTCTAACTTTTCCAAAATTTATTTAACTTATAGATTTCTAGAAAATCAATAATACTTTACAAAATTATATTTTTATTGAATTTCAAATCAAAATATTATGATAATTAAATTTCTAAAATATTTTAAAATTTTTAGAAAACATATTTAACTACGGGCCTGTATAAAATTTTCTACGCTAGATAAAGTGATACGGGTAATATATCATTTCAACCCATAATTTACAAAGAAAATCCGGGTTTTATCATTTCAAACCCGCAATCCCAAGTTAAAATAAATTAATTAAAAACCGTTCATGCCTATCATTTCAGCCCATAACGATTTTTTTCCTATTCTAAAGTCTGTTCGGGTATGTATCATTTCAACCCATAGTGATTCTAATCTAAAGGGAACTTGCAGGGTGATGAACAGATATAATAAACAGAATAGCATGCAATAACAGTAACATATAATATAATAAGTGTAATAATAGGTATGAACATCATATGATAATAATATAAGCATATATAACATGATAATATAGTTCTACATATTCACAGGGTGTCAATTTACATTTGTATACGTATAAACATCTGGTGAGATTTACTCACCTCTTTGTGCTGGAGATATCAAAACCAATGACATAATGGAAACAAAAGCACGATGACAAGACTACGGACATGAGTGGAGAGCGAATCCAATCTACAACTCTTGCGTACAACTCAAAACAAACAATCAAAACAACAAAATTCAATACGACTTTAAAATGCAATAACATTGAAATAAAAGGAGATACGACTACGCAGTCTTTTGCTTTGCCTTCTCTATTGTTGGGTAAGGCTTTGGGGTCTGATGTGGTTCGGATGTGGTCAAGTTTGGGTCAGGTTTGGGCTAACATAGCTCGGGTTTAAGGCAAGACAAGGTGGAGTTTTTACATGAGGAGGTGGTGTGGTTTTGAAGGCAACTAGGTGGTTTTTTAGTCAAACAAGGGCTCAGCCTTGGGGAGTGGGCTCGGCCTGTGGTGCATCATGACTGGGCAAAGGTGGGAGAGGGTGTGTCGTGGTCAGGTCAGAGGAGTGGTGGCGGCTATGGTGGTGGTTTGTTTGGTGGTTGAAGTGGATGAGCATGTAGAGGTCAAATAAGCATGGATCTAGGCATCTAAGTTGTAGTTTGGGGGGTTTGACCATCAAAAGGGGTTCGGCCATGGTCAGATCTGATGGGGTAGATGGTGGTGATGGTTGGGAAGAGATAAAAGGAGGTGGTGGCCGTGGAATAGGGGAAGAGTCGCTCCAATCAGGGGAGAAAGCAAAGCAAATTTGCATAGAAATAGTAGAAAAGTAGAAAGAAAAGAGGAGTTTACCTAAATTTTTTTCAAGATGGAGGCCATGACTTTTTAAGGGTTTTGGAGCTTTGGAAGTCGTGAAAAAGATGAGGAAGGTGGCTGAAAAAAATGAGGAAAAGAATGGCTAAGATAAATTGATGTATTAATTGCAAAAAGAAACGGATAAAACGCCTTTACGTTTCAGGCTTTTAAGATCTCTTAACTTTCTAAACCTTTTGCATTTCCTTTTCTTTTTAATTTTATAAAAACAAAATAAACTCAGAAATTTTATTTAAAACAGAAACTAAGTAAGAATAAAATAAAATAAATAATTTATTTTAAGTAAAATAGAAAAAGGAAATAAGAAATTGCTTAAAAATGGCAACCCTGACATAAAAATTACAAGAAGATCTCCAATGACTTTGGAAAATTTATTACTTCATAAAAAATATATTAAAACAAAAAATTTGAATTAAAAATGGTTTTAAAACATTTTCATGGTAAAATAATAATTTAATTTTTATTAAATAGAATTTTAAATAAAGAAAAATGCAGTAAATACCAAACTTGGCTTTATAAATTGAAATAAATTCAAATAAACTTTAGAAAAATTATATTATCATTTTAAAATACTTAAAAGTCAAAATATACATAATATAACATATTATCACATGTTAAAATAAAATATAACCAAGAAGATGTAATTTATACAATTTAAAATCGTCATTGTTAAATAACCCTATATACGCACAATATTGTAAAGGGTATAACTTTCACAATTTACATCCAATTTCAATGAAACAAAAAGTGGTGTTCTTAGAATTTTATGTAATTTCATAATAAAAGAAAAAAAAATTAAACTTTTAAACTTTTAAAATTTTAAGTTGAAAGTCACAGTTTGACTATTTTGACCAAAATCAGCATTTCAGGCAAATATTCAACTTACACAAGTTTGGAATTATAACTCATATAAAATCAAGATTATATTTAAATAATAAATTTAATCATTTCAAATAAGTAAAAATAAGTTTTTTTTATCAAAATTTACATTAAAAATAATTAAAATATACAATAAAATAATTACAAAATACAGGGTTGTTACAATACTATGCTCGGCCATTCGATCTTCGTATGGGTGTTCGAGATGGTTACTGATTTTTTTTTCCAAATTTCGATATTACTTGCTATTGACTTTCGCTTTTGGGATTTTGGCATGATGTCGTGAGAATGGTTGGCTTCGGCTTGTGATATTGTATATGTGATGATGCCTGACTTCGATCGTGGTTGAACTTGCTACTATTTTGGTTTTGTCGGCATGTTTGATTTCGTTTTGGCCTTCGTTGTCATAGCTCTGATTTGATTTTGAGACAGTTTGATTTAAGTTGCATTGTATGTTGGCATCGGCATTGACCTTTAATTGTTGTGTGTTGTGGTGCTATATCTATGGTGCCCTCACCTTCTTACTGCTGTGTTTGTATAGTTGTATCCTTTTGTTGGCGATGCTTGAGATTTATCTGACTTAGTTTTGAATTTTTGTTTCTCGGCTCAGGCATTGATATTTGATATTTTTCATTAACCTGTAGCAAACTGTTTCAATTGTGTATTCGACATTGCTCTTCATATTGAGCTTGGTTCTGGTTTCACTATAATTGCATTTGAATCAAGTCTTTCGAGTTGCTTGATCATCTATAGTTTGCTATTGAACTTGTTCCTGATTCGTTCCAGTTTGTGTATTTTGATTTTTCGATTTCATGGCATTGATTTTGAACTCGTTGGTTTCCTTAATTGATATGGTTTTGATTCAGAACCATTCGACCTTCCCTTGGTCATTACAGTAGCGAATTTCCCACTTGGCTTTGAGTTTGGTTATCTTGTCGCTTCTGGCATTAATAATTTTATAAAACTTAAACATTACAACTAGTATACAACCTGATCTAAGTCCATACTTTAAGATTTGATTTTGAAACTTTGTTAAATTCAGTTTTCAACTTTAAACCCAGATTTGCCCTGAGTTTTCTAAAACAAAGTTTTAAATATATATATATATATATATAAGTCCTGTTATACTTAAGTTACTATTTTGCTGATCCATTGCTTAGTGAAATCTGATCAGTTTGGTTGTGAAGATTTTTCAACCAGGTTTGTTCATTGTCTTGTATTATTGATGTGTACCTGCTGTTCCATTTAACCAGTGCCTTGCCTTCATTATATAGTCTGTGCACTTATTAATGTAACACTCGAGTCTTGTTCAAGCCTTCATGCATTGTCCACTAATCACTTGTTTATATGTCCTTCACTGGGCCTGGGTTGAATTTTGAGTCATAAGTTGGGCTGTGTGCACTTCACACTGTGTAGTCACTTGATAATACATATTGACTGTGTTTACTTGCGTGTTGGTCTTCATTTGCATTGTGTAGTAGCTTGAGCATTGAGCATGTTGTAGTGGTTATTTTCACTTGATCTTGTTGTGTTGTCCCTGTTGCCACTATGATCTGGTCTGCAATACTTGAAGTGGTCACTGACCTGAGTCTTGTTGCATTGGTTATCTCACTTGATTTTTGTTGAGCTTGTCACTGTGTTGCACTTGCTTGACCCAGTATGGTAGTTGTATATTTGCTATGCCCTTGAATTCATGTGGTGGCTGCATTTTCGTTGTAATCTTGCCCTTGAATACCTGTGGTGGTTGCAGTTTTTAATTGTGCAGTGATATTCCTTTCATTTTGATATACTCTATTGATGCAGTGGATATAATAGATGACAGCGAAATGAAGATTTCGTCTCAAACTAATCGATGAAATGATTAGATGAAGCGATATGAATCGATGAATTAAAGATACTGAATTGCCCAAATGCATTGATCACAAAGATACCGAATTTTAACTATCTTCGACACGTTGATCGCGCACGATACCGTGAAAGAAGATCTACAATTCTTCGACGTTGATCAAGCGCACTTGATTCCATGAATTGGCTTCAACAATCGTTGATTCGAGCGCACTCGAATAATCCGAAAGTGGAGATAGGAGATTACACTCAACTACCAATTTAATGAAAGCACAAAGCTAGCAAAACAAGAGTTTATTCCAAAATCAACAACCTTTTACAAATAACCCCCACATGCCTATTTATAGGCTTAAAACTCACGCATCACTAGGTCGTTCGCGACCTTACAACACATGCGACCCTACTTAGGTTGCTAGCGACCAATACAACATGATTTACGACCCATACATACATGCCTCTGTACAGAACCCAACGACCTAGCACTTGGCCGACCTACGACCTTTATTACATACGACACAAGTACCATATAACATAAACGAGTTAACAAACATAACACGAAACAATACAAACGAGTCAACATAGGTCGTTAAGGACCTAGACATCACGACCTACGACTTAAAATAAAACGAGCTAAGAAATACAACACAAAACAACATACAAGCGACCTTATTACAACGATCTAAAGATCTTCGTGCGACCTTCTTCTGGAGCGACCTATCATCATAACGGCAATCAATCTTGAGCGACTTAGGAAGGTCGTTCGCGACTTTTCATAGGTCGTTGTTTCCCTCCTTCTACAAAACTCGCTTCACTACACTCCTTTGCTTCATCGCCTTGCTCCGGTACCTCGCTAGGTCGTTTGCGACCTAAAATACTGCAACTTACTGATTAACGCACTAAGCCTCAGTTGCACTCCATCATCCTTCCCGTTAGGTCGCTCGCGACCTAAAGCTTCTTCAGTTTGGGCTGCATCATCTATATTGCCACTACCTGGTGGTTTCGAACCTTTAGCTTTTGAGTTTACTTGTTCGTTGAATTGTTGTATCACTTTCTCATGTATTTATGTGCTGTGGTGCCATACCTCTGGTGCCCTCATCCTCCCTTTATTTTGTAGTTGTGCCACTGCTTTGTGATTTGGTGCTGCAGTTGCATTGAGTCACTGAATTGACCTTTGCATTATTGTTAATGGTTTGGATTTGCAGTTTCATTTTATTGCAGTCTTACCCTTGTTTCGTTGTGGTGGCTACAGTTTCATTTTGTATAAAGTTTTGCACTTGTTGAAGTGTGCAGTCTTGAGTTGTTTGGATTTGTTCTACTAGTTGCTGTTAGCTTTGGCTTGTGGTCTTTGCTTGTTAAGGCTGCTGCTCATATGCTCTGACCTGATGCATATTGCCCGACTATTCAGTTTGCATACATATTTATCATGTTCATTGTGTTTTTGCACAGTTTCATACATGTGCTTTTTCATTTTCTTCTCTGGTCTGTTGGCACTATTGTATTATGATTTGTACATTGAGTTGAATCCAGCTTAAACGCTCGGGTTTGACCTTGTGCTTGTTTGTGAACTTACGTTGTCTTTTGTGTATTTCATACTGTATTGGCGAGGCTGTGCATGCGTGCGTGTACTACAGCCAATTCAGAATCCGCCGTTTTAAATTGATTGATTTCAATTGATGAAATTGTTTTATGTCGCCAATTCAATATATTTTGAATCGCATTTTGATTTGTTTTAATGTGATGATTTGTTGTTAATTTCCATTTAGGCAACTCTGTTTTTTTAAATTATCTTCATTGATAATCCTTTCATATATCTTCGTTGATAATTTGAATCTACTAATTTGTTGTTTAACACTGTTAAGTGTTATAATTTCCGTTATCCGATTTCTTTGTTAAAAGGGTCGGATAGACGAGAATTATTGTTATTGTCGTCTAATTGTTATTTGATTATTATTGCCTCTATGCACTAATAACTGAGTTTGAATTAGACCGACCCGTGTATTATTTTCTTTTGAATGTAATACTCGGGTCAGACCGAGTGTTTTTGCAGCTTGAAGATTTTCAGGCAGCGAAGTTAGAGAGAGGGGGAAACCGCTTTAGCTTTTCGGGGATTTTGTACTTAAAGAAATATTCCACTGTATAAATTTAATACATTGTATAAACTCTGATATATGTAAAAAAAATTCATTTATGTGAAATAACATTATTCTGTGTTTCTGTGGTTGATTCTGTTTGAACTCTATAAACTAAATAACAATCCGTCATTTTGAACGCTTCAAGTTGGTTTAATTACCGACTAGGGGCGGTCAGAAGGGCGTGTCGTTACAAAAGTGGTATCAAAGCTTTGGTTTATACAAAGCTTAGTTTATGACGTTTAATATGAATAGTTGCTAGAATAACTTTAAAGAAAGAGTTTTTCAAATCTAAAGAAGTATAAAATTGTTTTTTTAAATAAAAGGTATTTTGGAAATTCAAATCTTATTCGGAAATTCCCCTCTCTGAATTTAGGTTTGCGATAGTTCCTCTTCGGTAAGGTCTCCTAAGATTTGAGTCCCGATCATTCGAAAACCCATTATCGAATTGCTAAGATTTATGAAAAATAAATTATAAGTTAAGTGAATTAATGAATTGGTTTAAATCAAATATTTTGAATATCTCCAAAGTAATAATTAGGAAATAAAATGACATGTCAATTTAGTTATAGCCAAGGGGATCATTGAACTATAACTTGGGAATTTGATTCTAAATTCTTTTGAAAATTGATTTCAAATGTTTTGCAGAACAATACTAGTAGTATATATAGAAAAAAAATTCAAGTAATTTTCCAAAATATTTTCGAAAATAATAAAATAAAATAATTTTTGTTTTTATGTTTCAAGCAAAGTTTGATACGCAAGTATGTATATATATGTATATTTTAAATGTTTAAAATAAAATCCAGAGTTGAATCTCAAGTTTGGTTGAATAATAATCCTATATATCAGGATAATGTAAATTTGCAAATTGTTTTGGGAAAATGATTGAATAATCCAACCTTTGCTAATAAGGATCGCAAATTTTAATAGGAAACCTCGAAAACATCTTGTTAATTATAATGGCGAAAACCGAAGCACAAAAAGCAGCACGCCGTGAACAAAGAGCAATTGCCCGGAGAGAAGCAGAAGTTGCACATGCGGAAATCGAAAGGAAAATAAATGAAAGGCAAGGACATGGTCCTTATGATGATGTTATCTGTTATCGATGCCATAAAAAGGGACATTATGCTGTTACGTGCCGAGAGAAGAGAAAGAAAAGGAATGTGGATGACCGGTTCGCTCGTCCTGAGATTGTGTGTTTTAAATGTCAGGGGAAAGGGCATTTTCTTAGTCATTGCTCTAAAGTGAAAAGGAAGAAGCGCGCACCCGATTTACCAGTCGACAGATTGACAATCTGCTATCATTATCGCCAGACTGGACATATAGCCAGAAACTGCACCGAAAGGCAGCATGGAAAGCAAGCTATAGCCCGATCTGCTAGAGCGAAAAGTGTAAGGACGATAGATAAGGATGGGAACATCACATATTTTTGTGGGAACTGTAGGAATTGGGGACATGTTGACTTTGAATGTGTTAATCCTTCTTTAATACAACCTGAAATAGTGCAAACCGAAGAGGGAAGTTTGGCAAAGATGCGTACTACCAGACAGGAAGTCGATAGTCTTTAATAATTCTGAATTTTAAACCAATAAGTATATTTGAAGCAATCAGTGTATTTTGTAATACTATTTTTTGTAACCCAAAATCTTCTATGTACGTATTTTAAAAGTATTAAGCTATGGTAGTTTTGTACGGAAAGAAATATTTTAATAAAATAGCGTCTTGAGAAAGAAATCTATTTTTCGACTTAATTGTATGAATCAAACTAGTTTTGATGTGAAGTTAAATTTTAAGTTTAGACTATTGCTTAAAATAATTAATGTGGAAATATAAATCTAATGGAACCAAGTCGATGAATGGTTTACTAAAAACTAGCTGATTATTTTGAGAATAGAAAGCAAATGCAAAGTTCAAATGGAATTTAGATTTCAAATTTGAAGTTTGTCGACATGATGATCCATAATAGGTTTAATAGATTCAGTGATGAATTTGAATTTGAACGTGTAGAGAATTAAGTTAAGTGAAAAACTTAATATTGGAAAGTTTGAAGTCGGTTTAAAACCAATATCGTAAAATGTATGCGGAATTCAAACTATTAATTAAGTCGAAGTTGAAAAAGTTAAATGGGAAATTTAAACAATTAGTTCAACTTGAAAATTTTCAAAATGATTGAATCTTGAGTTAAATTGAGTTTAACTTCGACACCAAAAACAATATAAGTTGAGTTTTGAATTTCAGATGGTCGATTTTGGATTGTATGTCTAACATTGTGAATTAATGACATGGCAATTGATCTCTATTAAATATATATCTGTTTGGTGGGCGGAGAATTTATTCTTTAGCTATATACACCCTTCTCTGAGACGTATGAGCTCAGAGGTTATATATCGGTAGACATCAATTATGTGTTGAGAATTGACGATGTAACGTAAATCCAAATCGAATGTGAAGTCGATAATAAATTGAACTATGTATATGAATTAGTTTGAGATAACCTTAAATTTTCAAATTGACTTAGAGGAAAATTTTAAATGAGATGAAAAAATTAGGAATCCTCTATTTGTTATGGGTATGGGATATTGTGGTTTTCAGAACTTATATATGAGAATGCTGTAAATTCGAAAACCATCAGTTTGGAAAGTAATTGTTATGGAAATATTATGTGAGTTTACATAGGAATGATACGTACGAAATTTGAAATAAAGTTCTACATATATATGACTTTATGTTTTCTAAACTGAGGATATGGAAAAGTACCTTCCATTTAAAAAATTTGTGAAGGTGTTGGAACTCGTCATGATTGTCCATTTGAAATTCGTAGCTACGTAGAATTTCCATTAGTTGGAGTGTCCATTTGGATTGGAATCCCTCGTGATAGGATCATGTTGATGGGATCATGTTGATTGATGATGATGTAGACTAGCGTAATTCGAGGGGCGTGATGCCTACAGTTACAAGCGATTCCACTGGGATAGTGGCGCAACCGCCGTGTAAACTACGATCTAGATGCCAAAGCGAAAATCGAAGGGCGTGATGCCTACGGTTACAAGCGATTCTACTGGGATAGTAGCGTAACCGCAGTGTGAACTGCGATCTATGGCAACAACCATGGAGAAATTCAAGAGATGTGAAATTTACAGATTACAAGCGATTCTACTGGGATAGTAGCGTAACCGCCGGGTAACTGTGATCCATGGGGGAACGTGCTTTCCATATCCTGTAACGACCCGTAAATTTTCAATAATTAAAGCTGTCAATTTAATAAGATTTTGATAAATATTTTGGAAGAATAAAAAAATTTGTAATTTAATAATCAAATGAATGCCAAAATGAGATGTAAGTTTGTACTTAAAAAAAACTAATTATTAAAAATTGAAATGAAATTATAGTTTATTGAAGTAATGTAAATTGTTATACTTGGCTATAAATTTATGTAAGAAAAAAATGCAAACATTAAAATTTATAAATGATTTAGTATGAAAAATGACCATTGAATAAAGATTTGGTATATAAGAATGGTAACGTATGTTTATGAACAGTGAATTCAAAGGTGTGATTAAAAGTTATAGTAACGGTTGTAAGTTACTATTTAATGGGTCTATTAATCTAGTTGTAAATGTTACATTTAGGTGAAAAAATGGATATAAGTAAATAAATGTAAGTTGTGTGGGTAAATGAATTAGTGTATAATTTATGGTAATTGAATGAATTAAACATTATGTAAGCAATTATGATAATTAGTGGACATGATAAACTTGAGTGTAATATAAAGATAAGGATAACATTTATTGCAAGTTACATTTATTTAGGCTGCTAAATTTAAAGTAGGAAATCAATTACACTTAAATGTAAGTAAATTTTCATTTATATGAGAAAGGACAGTAATTGTAAAGTGTGAATGTAATGACATAAAGGGGAATGTATATTTTATGAAATGTATATTTTATCCATAAGATGAAATAAAGGAATGAAACCAAGTTGGATAGATGGATTGAAGTTTTAATTATAATAAACATATACATTTAGCAAACTCAATATAATTGAAAATAACAGTTATTATAATAGAAAGATGAAAATTTGAATATATATTTATGTAATGAATGATAAAAAATAATAGCTAGGTTTAAAGAGTGATAATAGATTTATAAAAAGAAAAGAATTGAAGCAAGGCAATTATTGGAAATTTAATTAAATGTGAATTCAATTCATAACAAATAGATTTATGGTAAGAGAATGGAATTAATTACTTTTCCAATTGAAAATTTGGGCGCATTAGGAGGATATAAATTAGTATCTAAACCAATGTTAATATGGGTTTATTGGGAATTTAAAACTTATACTTTTAAATTTAAAATACAGCGTTTTACACGCAATAAATTTATGTGTTTTTATTATATATATATATATATATATATATATTTCATATTTATTTCCCTATGTTTGTTTCTTTAATTTTTATTTTTATTTTAATTTTAATTTTATAAACTTAGATTTTTTTTATTTGATTTATCTATTTTAATGGCAAGGAAACAAGTTAATTAGGCGTATGTTACTTTGCTTTAATTGGCATACGTTACATTGTTTTATTTCCTGCCTCTTTATTTGCCTATCTTTTATTTCCTATCTCCTTAATAAATTTCTAGCCGTGTATTCATTCCACAAATCACGTATAAAATAATTCCCTATCATTTCATTCCTCTTTGCCTCTTTATTTTCTAAAGTTTCCATTTAATTTCCCTTGCCATTCCCTTACTTTAGCCGTTCAAATCCTTTGAGAAACCCTAGCCGCCACTTTGATATTCACGTACAAATTAGCATCTCAATTCCTCATTTCCTTTTTGCGTGAAAAAAAATATATTCAACTTCTCAATTCCATGGCCTCCTCTTCTTCTTCCTTCTCTTTCTCCTCTTTTTCGTTTTGTTTTCCTTTTGTTTTCTTCATGCTAGTTCAGCCACCACCTTGTTCACCTCTTCACCATAATTCCGACCTCATCCTCTCTCCACAACCTCCATAACCGATCCCGCATGCCACCAAAACTATCATGGCCAAGACCACATGATGTTTAAGGTCAAGGTTATGCCATTTGATCCATATTCTTTTCATTTTTTTTTTGATTTACAATCTTGTGTTGAATTATATCCTTATAATTTGTGTATTTGTTTATGTACAAGATTGGATCTTCACTCTCCATCACTTAAGTATAGTCGTGCTTTGTCGTGCCTTGTCGTGCTTTGCAGAGTTTAGATTTGTATCTTGAATTTGATTTCTAGCTTTAAAAAGGTGAGTTTTATCTCTCTAGACATACGTACTTTTAATTTGTGAAACGATGACATGTGAATTGTATAAATTAATATGTTATGTTATTATGTTCTTATATGCCTGTGATAAATCTATATGATGTTAAATATTGCTATATCCCTGTTACATCATTTGTTTTGATTTTTTTTATACTGTTATTTATTTCCTGTTTATCACACTGCAAGTTCCCTATCACTACGGGCTGAAATGATAGGCTCGAGTGATTTTATTGTATTTATTTTATTGGGATTGCGGGTTTGAAATAATAGAACCCGGGTTTTTCTTCTTAAATTACGGATTGAAATGACATATTATCCGTATCATTTGACCTCGGATAGAAAATATCATACAGGCCCATGGTTATATTTTTAAATGATATTTTCCTTAAAATTTATTAAGTACTTTAAACATTTCAAAAAATTATTAACTATTTTGAAATTATGAATATATGAAAATTTTAACTTAATTTGATTTAATGCTTTAAAGTGTAAAGAAATATTGTTTTTCTATAAGTTAAATTTTTTATAAGTTAATTGGTTTTTAATGGAGTTTAAAGAGTCTTATTTATGATAAATAACTTAATAATTATGTTTGATTAAATTTGGAATCTTAAATCTAGCCTAGTAATTGTAATAAAGGTTGTTTCCCACGATGGACATATTTTGTAAAATAAATAATGTATTTTTGAATCATAGTCGAATTGATGTCTAAAGGAATAAAATTTGTAAAGAATTAGATTGTTTTAACTATGATAAAATATTCTTTTGTAAAATGTTATGTTTTGTAAGATAAATAGCTATGACTTTGAAATGGAAAATGTAAGTTAAACACACATGTGAGATGTAAGTTTAATTAATATTCTAATTAGTTAATATAATAAATGTTCTTTATTGTAATAATAGAAATGAAAGAAACGTATAAGTTTTAATTAATGCAAGAAATAGTGCAAGTTTTCAATTAATGAAAGAAAAGTGTAAGTTTTAATAAATGGAAGAAACGTATAAGTTTTTAATTAATGAAAGAAAAGTGTAAGTTTTAATTAATGAAAGAAACGTATAAGTTTTTAATTAATGAAAGACGTGTAAAGTCCTAATTAATGAGAGAACATGCAAGTTTTTAATTAATGCAAGAAACTTGAAAAGTTTTAATTAAGGAAAGAAACATGTAAAGTTTTAAGTAGTGTGGTATTGATTAAATTAATAAATGCTCATTACTATAATAGGAATGTAAATTTAAAACGTACATTTGACATGTAGATTTTAATCAATGTAATGGTGTATTTTAAATTGATTAAAATGATAAATGTTGCTTATTGTAATAATAAAATGTAAGTTGATAATGTACATTTGATAAGCAAATTTTAATTTATGTAAATGGCATACTTTAAATAATTAGAATAGTAAAGTTTCTTTATTGTAATAATAATGTAAGTTAATAAGGCTATGATAAATTGACCATGTTAAAATTGTACGCTTATAAATACTTTAATTATATAAAATGTTAAAGTGGAAAGTATCACGTTCCAAAAATGCTATGATTCCTTAAGGTAACATTTCCAAAATGCTATGATAATTGAAAGGAATATTTCAAGTTTAATAAATTGAAAGAAATATTCAATGATTTGGAAATTTGGGTTTTATTTAAATGATATATTATTGAATTATTTTTGAAATGGAAATGATACTATTGTGATATGGTTTTGAAATGAGTATGATATTTTGGTTTTGAAAGTATATGCTATTTTGAAAGAAATTATATGATTTTGAAATGGATATGCTAGTTTGGTTTTGAAAGTATAAATTATTTCGAAATAAATATCCATGGGTTATAATAACGATTGGTTGTTAAAGAGACCGGGATCAGATATTCTCTTACAGCCGGCCAATACCGAAAACCACTTTAACAACTGTGTACACGGTGGAGATTCCAGAATGAATTAGGATGGTGGCAATGTTCTCGAGGTATATTACGTGGACCCAACTCCCGTGAGTTGGCATATATGACTAAAACAGGAGCTATACCGGGCTACACGAAGGGTCGCACCCTTTCATCGAGCATGCTTCATCGGAAACCATTCTATTATTTTTGTGATTCGATTCGGTGGCGCCACTTTGATTCGGGGGTTTTGTTCGAGGTGGGCGGAAGCTGCTGGCTTGCCGTCATCACCGGTCCGGGAGTGCAAACGTTGTATCCACTTTGGCATTGCCTCGCGTGCCGTGTCATATCCTTATATCGAGCCCACTACGATTTTTGTTTTAAAGATCCGACCGCGTTAAGGTTCACCATCCCCTTAACGCTATTTTCTATATGATTATACTTTACTGATTAGACACTATTGTATATAGCGTATATTACTACATAGTAAATAGTTTAACGGATCCTTAGAGGATGGGCGGTCCCAAGCATCTTCTAAGTTATTTGTACCTTTGCTACAGTTCATTTGAGTTGGTTTACATTGCATAAGTATGTATGTCCTGACTCGAGTGTTTGTATTTTTATTTACGCTCGGGTCAGCCTGAGTTATTCACAGATTTGGATTTCCACTTTCTGGAGATTGGAATCGCTGGAGATTATCTACTTGTCAAGTTTTATCTTTTGCAGTCTGTTGTTCCTTTCAGCTCTTTTATTAGTAGACTTCAATGTAGTGAGACTTCCTTAGTACTCTATTTCTTCTGTTGTATTTTATTTAACTCTGATATATTTATATAGTAGCTTCATGAACTACTATTTCTTTTACTTCCGCTACATCTTTATTACTCCGTGTCTGTGATCTGTAATTTTTATTTACTGTATATTCTGAGATTTGCCAAAATTTTATTTACAACGCGGTATTTTGAGCAATTCAATTTCGGCATGAGTGTCTACCTATACACTTATAATGGATGCGAATGGTTGAAAATATCGGGCTGTTACAGTTGGTATCAAAGCTATGGCTCTAGGAAATACTTAGCATATATGGTAAATTTATTTACAGAATCACTTTCATTCGAGTGTGAATCTCTTCCTTTTGACTCGATTCCTTTTGAATGTTGGAACGTTCTCTGTGGTTCCAAAATACATTCTTGTCCCCACTATTCATCTTCTTTTGATTCTGGAGTGTCCCATAAATCCACTTCGAATGATCCTTAGATTGAGTCAGCGGTCTCGCCAATCTTTGAATGACTTGTAAAGGGGTAGAACTCCTTTACCATAGGCATCCATTCACCAGAGATTTATATATCCTCGGTTTAGATGCTAGTATCTCTTGTCATCCTGAATTCCATCTCTTGAGATCGGATGTAGATTTGCCCCAGAACTGTACATCGATCTTATTCTTGAAGTCGCGGTTGACCCAGTTAAGGTTAGCCGCGATTTATGTAAGCTTATCCATTCCTTATTCTGTCAATTTAATCATCTTATCTTTTGTTTCCAACTTATCTTCGAATCAGAATTCTCTTGATTTGAGTCAATCAAATTTGAATCCCTATGCTTGCTTTGTAAACCTATATTTAAAATGTTTTATATATTGTGTTGTTTGAATTGTTGATGTTGATTTGGGTTTTCGATCGATTCGTCTGATCAACGCTATCGATAGGATTTCCAAAACACTTGAATAGAGCAAACTGACACCATATTAATTTCAAATTTAGTAAATGATAAATTTTGTATAATTATATTATGTATGAGTTTGATTTTTTGAATTTTGATAATTAATTGAATAGGGTATTATGAAATAATATTTGACTTTATATATAACTTGTAACCATTAACTTTTGTTTCATATATGAATAATTGAACTATAAAACATGGTTTTAAATTAATTTGAAAATTTAGATGAATTTAAAATCAAGAATTTGAGAATTTAATTTCTGATGATTTCGAACTTTAGTTTAAAGTTTTAAGAGATATATTATTTGAAGTATTTTCCGATTAGAAATAGTTTTTAAAGAATTTTCAAGTTTTAAATCAGTGCTCTTCTCTTTGTCGCTGGAGAATAGTTTCGGTGATGACTTCAGCATCATCAACATTCATTTTCGAGTTTCGAAGTGAAGAGACCATTCTGTAGTTTTTCTACAGTCTTGCTATGGAGAATTAAATTGATTTGGATTTCTAAAATATGACTTGACTTATACTATATATTGATATATGATGTAAATTTTATTATATATATATATATTGTGTATGTATATATATTTAGTTATTTACCACTAAAAAGAATTGATTGAAGTTAATCGAAAAATGAATTCTTGAATTTTATCTGAAAGGATGATTTTAAATTTTAAATGATCAAAATTTTGAATAAATACTTAAGCTTGAATAATTGAATTAGAAGGTTTATTTGTATAATACTCAATTACATTGTAATATAACTTACCTAAATTATTCAGAAGTTGAATATGTAATTGGATAAAATACAATATAAAAAGGTTTTTTATAAATAAAATTTAAGTAGTTATAATAAATGTTATACACTTAAATTTTAGTTATAAAAGATTAATAGGAGTAAACAGAATAAAAGTTAATTGAATAATTTACAATATAATGGTGATAAAGGAATTTATAAATAAATTGGAGTAGATATAATAAGTGTAAATAAACTTAATATATATGATTAGATATATTAAGTGGAATAAATTTAATAATAATTATGGAATAAAGAAGAATTAAATTTATTGAATTAATTATGAGTATAATAAATGATTTTCAAATTCATGACTTTGGAAAATTGTTAATTTAAGAAAATAAAATTTGAAATAGTTAAGATTTATTTAAAGTGAAATCAAATAAATGAAATCATTCATTAATTTAAGTTGAAGTTTCCATGGATTTAAATTTTATTATCTTCTTTGATGTCCAATCTTTTTTCTATTAGGTTGTTCTATTCTCCTACCTCTTCCTTTTCAGGGACGAAAAGTTTTGAGTGGAGGAGAGTGTAACGACCCATAAATTTTCAATAATTAAAGCTGTCAATTTAATAAGATTTTGATAAATATTTTGGAAAAAATAAAAAAATTGTAATTTAATAATGAAATGAATGCCAAAATGAGATGTAAGTTTGTACTTAAAAAAAACTAATTATTAAAAATTGAAATGAAATTACAGTTTATTGTAGTAATGTAAATTGTTATACTTGGCTATAAATTTATGTAAGAAAAAAAATGCAAACATTAAAATTTATAAATGATTTAGTATGAAAAATGACCATTGAATAAAGATTTGGTATATAAGAATGGTAACGTATGTTTGTGAACAGTGAATTCAAAGGTGTGATTAAAAGTTATAGTAACGGTTGTAAGTTACTATTTAATGGGTCTATTCATATAGTTGTAAATGTTACATTTAGGTGTAAAAATGGATATAAGTAAATAAATGTAAGTTGTGTGGGCAAAAGAATTAGTGTATAATTTATGGTAATTGAATGAATTAAACATTATGTAAGCAATTATGATAATTAGTGGACATGATAAACTTGAGTGTAATATAAAGATAAGGAAAACATTTATTGAAAGTTACATTTATTTAGGCTGCTAAATTTAAAGTAGGAAATCAATTACACATAAATGTAAGTTAATTTTCATTTATATGAGATAGGACAATAATTGTAAAGTGTGAATGTAATGACATAAATGGGAATGTATATTTTATTAAATGTATATTTTATCTATAAAATGAAATAAAGGAATGAAACCAAGTTGGATAAATGGATTGAGGTTTTAATTATAATAAACATATATATTTAGCAAACACAATATAATTGAAAATAACAGTTATTATAATAGAAAGATGAAAATTTAAATATATATTTATGTAATGAATGATAAAAAATAATAGCTAGGTTTATAGAGTGATAATAGATTTATAAAAAGAAAAGAATTGAAGCAAGGCAATTATTGGAAATTTAATTAAATGTGAATTCAATTCATAACAAATAGATTTATGGTAAGAGAATGGAATTAATTACTTTTCCAATTTAAAATTTGGGTGCATTAGGAGGATATAAATTAGTATCTAAACCAATGTTAATATGGGTTTATTGGGAATTTAAAACTTATACTTTTAAATTTAAAATACAACGTTTTACACGTAATGAATTTATGTGTTTTCATTATATATATATATATATATATATATATATATTTCATATTTATTTCCCTATGTTTGTTTCTTTAATTTTTATTTTTATTTTTATTTTTATTTTAATTGTATAAACTTAGATTTTTTTATTTGATTTATCTATTTTAATGGCAAGGAAACAAATATATTAGGCGTATGTTACTTTGCTTTAATTGGCATACGTTACATTGTTTTATTTCCTGCCTCTTTATTTGCCTATCTTTTATTTCCTATCTCCTTAATAACTTTCTAGCCGTGTATTCATTCCACAAATCACGTACAAAATAATTCCCTAACATTTCATTCCTCTTTGCCTCTTTATTTTCTAAACTTTCCATTTAATTTCCCTTGCCATTCCCTTCCTTTAGCCGTTCAAATCCTTTGGGAAACCCTAGCCGCCACTTTGATATTCACGTACAAATTAGCATCTCAATTCCTCATTTCCTTTTTGCGTGAAAAAAATATGTATTCAAGTTCTCAATTCCATGGCCTCCTCTTCTTCTTCCTTCTCTTTCTCCTCTTTTTCATTTTTTTTTACTTTTGTTTTCTTCATGCTAGTTCAGCCACCACCTTGTTCACCTCTTCACCATAATTCCGACCTCATCCTCTCTCCACCACCTCCATAACCGATCCCGCATGCCACCAAAACTATCATGGCCGAGACCACATGATGTTTAAGGTCAAGGTTATGCCATTTGATCCATATTCTTTTCATTTTTTTTGATTTACAATCTTGTGTTGAATTATATCCTTATAATTTGTGTATTTGTTTATGTACAAGATTGGATCTTCACTCTCCATCACTCAAATATAGTCGTGCTTTGTCGTTCCTTGTCGTGCTTTGCGGAGTTTAGATTTGTATCTTGAATTTGATTTCTAGCCTTAAAAAGGTGAGTTTTATCTCTCTAGACATACGTACTTTTAATTTGTGAAACGATGACATGTGAATTGTATAAATTAATATGTTATGTTATTATGTTCTTATATGCCTGTGGTAAATCTATATGATGTTAAATATTGCTATATCCCTGTTACATCATTTGTTTTGATTTTTTTTTGTTATACTGTTATTTATTTCCTTTTTATCACACTGCAAGTTCCCTATCACTATGGGCTGAAATGATAGGCTCGAGTGATTTTATTGTATTTATTTTATTGGGATTGCGGGTTTGAAATAATAGAACGCGGATTTTTCTTCTTAAATTACGGATTGAAATGACATATTATCCGTATCATTTGACCTCGGTTAGAAAATATCATACAGACCCATGGTTATATTTTTAAATGATATTTTCCTTAAAATTTATTAAGTACTTTAAACATTTCAGAAAATTATTAAGTATTTTGAAATTATGAATATATGAAAATTTTAACTTAATTTGATTTAATGCTTTAAAGTGTAAAGAAATATTGTTTTTCTATAAGTTAAATTTTTTATAAGTTAATTGGTTTTGAATGGAATTTAAAGAGTCTTATTTATGATAAATAACTTAATAATTAAGTTTGATTAAATTTGGAATCTTAGATCTAGCCTAGTAATTGTAATAAAGGTTGTTTCCCACGATGGACATATTTTGTAAAATAAACAATGTATTTTTGAATAAATAAAATTAAATACTCTTATATGTGACATCTTGTAATAAGTTTTGGAATCATAGTGGAATTGATGTCCAAAGGAATAAAATTTGTAAAGAATTTGATTGTTTTAACTATGACAAAATATTCTTTCGTAAAATGTTATGTTTTGTAAGATAAATAGCTATGACTTTGAAATGGAAAATGTAAGTTAAAAACACATGTGAGATGTAAGTTTAATTAATATTTTAATTGGTTAATATAATAAATGTTCTTTATTGTAATAATAGAAATGAAAGAAATGTATAAGTTTTAATTAATGCAAGAAATAGTGCAAGTTTTTAATTAATGAGATAAAAGTGTAAGTTTTAATTAATGGAAGACACGTATAAGTTTTTAATTAATGAAAGAAAAGTGTAAGTTTTAATTAATGAAAGAAACGTATAAGTTTTTAATTAATGAAAGAAACGTGTAAAGTCCTAATTAATGAGAGAACATGCAAGTTTTTAATTAATGCAAGAAACATGTAAAGTTTTAATTAGGGAAAGAAACATGTAAAGTTTTAAGTAGTGTGGTATTGATTAAATTAATAAATGCTCAATACTGTAATAGGAATGTAAAGTTAAAACGTACGTTTGACATGTAGATTTTAATCAATGTAATGGTGTATTTTAAATTGATTAAAATGATAAATGTTACTTACTGTAATAATAAAATGTAAGTTGATAACGTACATTTGATAACCAAGTTTTAATTTATGTAAATGGCATACTTTAAATGATTAAAATAGTAAAGTTTCTTTATTGTAATAATAATGTAAGCTAATAATGTACTTTTAACTTAACATAAGAATTTCGGTTTTAAATTGGATATTACAGTAAGAAAGTTTATTTAATTACAAGGCTATGATAAATTGACCATGTTAAAATTGTAATCTTATAAATACTTTGATTATATAAAATTTTAAAGTGGAAAGTATCACATTCCAAAAATGCTATGATTCCTTAAGGTAACATTTCCAAAATGCTATGATAATTTAAAGGAATATTTCAAGTTTAATAAATAGAAAGAAATATTCAATGATTTGGAAATTTAGGTTTTATTTAAATGATATATTACTGAATTATTTTTGAAATGGAAATGATACTATTGTGATATGATTTTGAAATGAGCATGATATTTATGTTTTGAAAGTATATGCTATTTTGAAAGAAATTATATGATTTTGAAATGGATATGCTAGTTTGGTTTTGAAAGTATAAATTATTTTGAAATACATATAAATGGGTTATAATAACGATTGGTTGTTAAAGAGACCGGGATTGGATATTGTCTTACAGCCGGCCAATACCGAAAACCACTTTAACAACTGTGTACGCGTTGGAGATTCCAGAATGAAGTAGGATGGTGGCGACGTTCTCGAGGTATATTACATGGACCCAACTCCCGTGAGTTGGCATATATGACTAAAACACGAGCTATACCGGGCTACACAAAGGGTCGCACCCTTTCATCGAGCATGCTCCATCGGAAACCATTCTATTATTTTTGTGATTCGATTTGGTGGCGCCACTTTGATTCGGGGGTATTGTTCGAGGTGGGCGGAAGCTGCTGGCTTGCCGTCACCACCGGTCCGGGAGTGCAAACGGTGTATCCACCCTGGCATTGCCTCGTGTGCCGTGTCATATCCTTATATCGAGCCCACTATGATTTTGGTTTTAAAGATCCGACTGCGTTAAGGTTCACCATCCCCTTAACGCTATTTTCTATATGATTATACTTTACTGATTATACACTATTGTATATAGCGTATATTACTACATAGTAAATAGTTTAACGGATCCTTAGAGGATAGGCGGTCCCAAGCATCTTCTAAGTTATTTGTACCTTTGCTACAGTTCACTCGATTTGGTTTACATTGCATAAGTATGTATGTCCTGACTCGGGTGTTTGTATTTTTATTTATGCTCGGGTCAGCCTGAGTTATTCACAGATTTGGATTTCCACTTTCTGGAGATTGGAATCGCTGGAGATTATCTACTAGTTAAATTTTATCTTTTGCATTCTGTTGTTCCTTTCAGCTCTTGTATAAGTAGACTTCAATGTAGTGAGACTTCCTTTGTACTCTATTTCTTCTGTTGTATTTTATTTAACTCTGATACATTTATATAGTAGCTTCATGAACTACTATTTCTTTTACTTCCGTTGCATTTTTATTACTCTGTGTCTGTGATCTGTAATTTTTATTTACTGTATATTCTGAGATTTGCCAAATTTTTATTTACAACGCGGTATTTTAAGCAATTCAATTCCGGCATGAGTGTCTACTTATACACTTATAATGGATGCGAATCGTTGAAAATATCGGGCTGTTACCTATCCATTTTTAAAAGAATTTTTAAAAGTATTTTCACTGGGAGTTGAAGCAAGCATATTTAGTACTTGGAGATTTTTAGTCCTGCGCCTGGCCAGCGTATGCCTAATTTCTAAGAACGACGATAGACTTGTTAAATTTTGAGTTAGCAAGTATTTTCAAACTTTAAATAGCAAATCAATAGTCTGAAAAAAAATTACATAATTCCAGCCTAATAAACTAAGAAGATGTCTTGAAAGTCCACAGCTTTGGAAAGATATAATATGCAAATCTCTAACATTAAAAATTTCAAGTTTAAATCTGAGTTTTATAAGTCGAAAATTTTGGTAAAAGACTTTTGCGTCTTGATTGTAGAAATCAATGAACAAAGGAGATAATGAACAAAGCTAGTGAGATAAAACAAATGGAATGAATCCTATATTTATTTATTTTTAATAAGTTTCAAGCTTGGTGAAATTGTGTAGGGTATAAATATCGGTGAGATTTTAGCAATCATTATTTTTTCCTAACTTGTAATTTCGGGACGAAATTCTCTTAAGGGGGAAGATTGTAACTACCCTGAATTTTTGAACAATTTAAATTGAAAATATTTAATAAATTTTAAATATTTGAATGATGGTTTGACTTGAGTTTCAAATTATCAGAATGAATTTGGCGATTAAATTTTAGAATTTAATCTATTGAAAGTTGATAAAAAATTGTGGAGTTGTTTGAATTTTTCAAGTTTAATATGAGAAATATATTTGGATTTAAATTTGAATTGGGATTTATAAATAAATGCAAACATATCTATCATCACAACTCATATCAGCCGAAGTCAACAAGCATGGCATATGAAACATAGGGTACCAAGGCATTTAATGCCAATATCTTTATCCACCATAACAAAATCTGCAAAATAGGTAGCCTGTAGAGTTTTAAAATGCAAAGCTATGAAACAAAGCAAAGTAAAATAATGCAAGGCTAGAATGAGCTGAAAGAAAAAAGAAGAAGGTAAGTATGGAGACATGTACCTTGGTATTAAATGCTAGCACTATCATCAGCCACCAAAGTAACATATAGTTAAAACAAGGATAGAAAAAGCTCTGGCCAAACCTTTACAAAATATTTCCAGTACATAATAAATTATATTAACCTGTAATCCTTTCTTTTATATACATCATTCCCATTCGTTCACTTCAAAACTGAGAAAAATGGCGGCCTAGAAAAAAAATCTTCTTTCGTTCGCCCGTTCCTTTTCGTCCTTCGATCAAAATTAGGGCTTACTCGTTCGTCGTTCATTCCTCCTTTCTAAGCTAGGGCTTTTAAAAATCGAAGGCGCCCGACCTCAGTAGCTTTGATCGATCGATTTGATTCCTTCGTCTCGCTCGTGACCGCTTTAGGCTAAGGTGAGTGATATTTTTCACTCGCATCTAATTCAAGGATTTGATGATTTCGTACTTCTGAAATTTCGTGATTCTGTTGCTGGATTTCGTGGCTACCATGTATTGATTTTCAATTGTTGGCTTCGGCCTTTATTTTGATGGTGAAATTGTTCATCCACAATTTGTTGCAATTAATCGAAACTGCTTTACATTTGGAACCTTGATTTTCATTGACTTCGGTCACCTAGATTTGTTGACTTTTTCTTGGTGACAATACTATGCTCGGCCATTCGATCTTCGTATGGGTGTTCGAGATGGTTACTGATTTTTTTTTCAAATTTCTATATTACATGTTATTGACTTTCGCTTTTTGGATTTTGGCATGATGTCGTGATAATGGTTGGCTTCGGCATGTGATATTGTATATGTGATGATGCCTGACTTGGTCGTGGTTGAACTTGCTACTGTTTTGGTTTTGTTGGCATGTTTGATTTCGTTTTGGCCTTGGTTGTCACAGCTCTGACTTGATTTTGAGACAGTTTGATTTAAGTTGCATTGTATGTTGGCATCGGCATTGACCTTTAATTGTTGTGTGCCGTGGTGCCATATCTATGGTGCCCTCACCTTCATACTGCTGTGTTCATATAGTTGTATCCTTTTGTTGGCGATACTTGAGATTTATCTGACTTAGTTTTGAATTTTTGTTTCTCGGCTCAGGCATTCATATTTGATATTTTTCAATAACCTGTAGCAAACTGTTTCAAAAATGTATTCGACATTGCTCTTCATATTGAGCTTGGTTCTGGTTTCACTATAATTGCATTTGAATCAAGTCTTTCGAGTTGCGTGATCATCTGTAGTTTGCTGTTGAACTTGTTCCTAATTCGTTCCAATTTATGTATTTTGATTTTTCGATTTCACGGCATCGATTTTGAACTCGTTGGTTTCCTTAATTGATATGGTTTCGATCCAGAACCATTCGACCTTCCCTTGGTCATTACAGTAGCGAATTTCCCACTTTGCTTTGAGTTTGGTTATCTTGTCGATTCTGGCATTAATAATTTTATAAAACTTAAACATTACAACTAGTATACAACCTGATCCAGGTCCATACTTTAAGATTTGATTTTGAAACTTTGTTAAATTCAGTTTTCAACTTTAAACCCAGATTTACCCCGAGTTTTCAAAATCAAAGTTTTAAATATATATATAAGTCGCTGTTATACTTAAGTTACTATTTTGCTGATCCATTGCTTAGTGAAATCTGATCAGTTTGGTTGTGAAGATTTTTCAACCTAGTTTGTTCATTGTCTTGTATTATTGATTTGTACCTGCTGTTCCATTTAACCAGTGCCTTGACTTCATTATATTGTATGTGCACTTATTAATGTAACACTCGAGTCTTGTTCAAGCCTTCATGCATTGTCCACTAATCACTTGTTTATATGTCCTTCACTGGGCCTGGGTTGAATTTTGAGTCGCAAGTTGAGGCTGTGTGCAGTTCACACTGTGTAGTCACTTGATAATACATATTGACTGTGTTTACTTGCGTGTTGGTCTTCATTCACATTTTGCAGTAGCTTGAGCATTGAGCTTGTTGTAGTGGTTATTTTCACTTGATCTTGTTATGTTGTCTTTGTTGCCACTCTGATCTGGTCTGCAATACTTGAAGTGGTCACTGACCTGAGTCTTGTTGCATTGGTTATCTCACTTGATTTTTGTTGAGCTTGTCACTGTGTTGCACTTGCTTGACCCAGTATGGTAGTTGTATATTTGATGTGCCCTTGAATTCATGTGGTGGCTGCATTTTCGTTGCAGTCTTGCCCTTGAATACCTGTGGTGGTTGTAGTTTTTTATTGTGTAGTGATATTCCTTTCATTTTGATATACTCTATATTGCCACTGCCTGGTGGTTTCGAACCTGTAGCTTTTGAGTTTACTTTTTCGTTGAATTGTTGTATCACTTTCTCATTTATTTATGTGCTGTGGTGCCATACCTCTGGTGCCCTCACCCTCCTTCTATTTTGTAGTTGTGCCACTGCTTTGTGCTCTGGTGCTGCAGTTGCGTTGACTCACTGACTTGACCTTTGCATTATTGTTAATGGTTTGGCTTTGCAGTTTCATTTTATTGCAGTCTTACCCTTGTTTCCTTGTGGTGGCTGCAGTTTCATTTTGTATAAAGTTTTGCACTTGTTGAAGTGTGCAGTCTTGAGTTGTTTGGATTTGTTCTACTAGTTGCTGTTAGCTTTGGCTTGTGGTCTTTGCTTGTTAAGGCTGCTGCTCATATGCTCTAACTTGATGCATATTGCATGACCATTCAGTTTGCATACATATTCATCATGTTCACTGTGTTTTTGCACAGTTTCATACATGTGCCATTTCATCTTCTTCTCTGGTCTGTTGGCACTGTTGTATTATGATTTGTACATTGAGTTGAATCCAGCTTAAACGCTCGGGTTTGACCTTGTGCTTGTTTGTAAACTAATGTTGTCTTTTGTGTATTTCATACTGTATTGGCGAGGCAGTGCACGCGTGCGTGTACTGCAGCCAATTCAGAATCCGTCGTTTTAAATTGATTGATTTCAATTAATGAAATTATTTTATGTCGCCAATTCAATATATTTTGAATCGCATTTTGATTTGTTTTAATGTGATGATTTGTTGTTAATTTCCGTTTAGGCAACTATGTTTTTTCTAAATTATCTTCATTGATAATCCTTTCATATATCTTCGTTGATAATTTGAATCTACTTATTTGTTGTTTAACACTGTTAAGTGTTATAATTTCCGTTATCCGATTTCTTTGTTAAAAGGGTGGATAGACGAGAATTATTGTGACTGTCGTCTAATTGTTATTTGATTATTGTTGCCTCTATGCACTAATAACTGAGTTTGAATTAGACTGACCCATGTATTATTTTCTTTTGAATGTAATACCTGGGTCAGACCGAGTGTTTTTGCAGCTTGAAGATTTTCTGGCAGCGAAGTTAGAGAGAGGGGGAAACTGCTTTAGCTTTTCAAGGATTTTGTACTTAAAGAAATATTCCGCTGTATAAATTTAATACATTGTAGAAACTCTGATATATGAAAAAAAAATTCATTTATGTGAAATATCATTATTCTGTGTTTCTGTGGCTGATTCTGTTAAAACTCTATAAACTAAATAACAATCCGTCATTTTGAACATTTCAAGTTGGTTTAATTACCGACTAAGGGCGGTCTGAAGGGCGGGTCGTTACAGTAATTGTACCACAAAATTCCCGTGTATCTTCTAGATATTTCCAAAGTTATGTTTCTGGGTCCAGAATTTGATAGTCGATTATTTAACTATCAAATATACAATCATCCAAAACAAAGGTTTCATTTCCCATTGAAAACCTTAAGCTTTATTAATTTAAATTTCAATAAATTAAAATTACTTAATCAAAATAGCATATGCTTATCTCACCAGATAAGTATATTCACAAACCATTCATTTTCAATATATTTGAAACCCTTTATAATAAATCTAGGAAAGTACCAATGCGGTATCAACCATGGATTCACAGCTCAATGTTTACGTCTCTATCCTAGAGAAATCCAAAACTTAAAAACAGGCACTCTTTGAATCGGATTACGCCCTGAAAGTATACCATTTACTTTTTGGAAACTTTATTTTAAATTTTCGAAATAATACTTATAAAGTTCGCTATAATTTTTTTCCATATTCCAATTAAGTAAAATACTCTTTTATAAAAGTTTGCTATATAATATATAATTTTAAAAAAAATTATTAATATTTAATAAATCTATCTTTGGAATAAATATACTTTAAAACTAATTAATTTCCTTACTAAATTTTTTTTAAACAACCACTATAAATTAACTTTAATTAGAAATTAATGTACTTTTAAACAATTAAATCACTAATAACTTTAAATCAAAATTTAGTACTTTTAAATAGTTTTTAAGAACAACCAATTAGTTACTTTAAAACATTATCAAAATATATACTAATTAGCTTAAAATACCATTCATAAATAATAATCATCTTTTAAACAATTTTGGTTCAAAAGTCAACTTCCAAGGCAGAAAAGTAGGCCTAAAAATTCCAATGGTACTTAATCAAGTTACCATAAATTCCATAATAGTCTAGAATAACAGATATAGATATTCACATCAATCATGCTTTTATCAATTAATTCAACATCATATTACCCAATATAATTATCAAGATAATCAATGGATGTCCGTACAAGTATAATAGTAGAACATGGTTTTATTTCTACTAGTAAATGTCTACAATAGATATATATTCCATAATAATGGTAGAACGGTGATTTGTTCTACCAATAGGGGTCCAATTTAAAATAATTAGCGGAACAGTGTTTTGTTCCGCTAAAATAGATGTCAAAACATCGTAATTGAATTAAACTAAATCGCCGTTATTTTTATCTGGTAGAACACTTTAATATTCGGGTCATACAAATTTAATTGACGATATTATTTTTCAATTGATTGCTTAAAATTTCAGTTCGTTTCAAATTACTATAAAATTCCACTTATTCATGCGCGGCAATAGGTCGTACGAAGATGTAATGATTATCTATACGAACCTATCGCAATAAATTCCGCATTAATCGGAATTCGTATGCATTTGTTAACGCATTTTAAAATTTCCAAATTATATATGTATAATCTTTTCAAATTCCAAACTCCACTCCATCTTAACTTTTCTTTTCTCTTTTTTTTATACTTGGGCCGAAGCCCAAACCACAAAAAATTGAAGAAACCCACTTCTCTCTTCCTCCCTTCCTTTTTAGCCTTTCTTTTCTCCTCTCCTTTTAAAATTTCCATTACCCAAATTAAAAACTACGAATCCACGCCTATTCCAGACTCATCAAAACTCACTTTACTTGAACCTAACTTCCACCACGCGTTCGAACCATGCGCAACCACCCCTTGGACCCAAACCCATCTCTTCTATCTTCCCAAACTCCTCCTGCTATTGCCAACTCCAGTTTGCACACTGTGCACATGCACACTCGACTCGATGCCCAAATCACCACTGCGACGCCTCAGGTAAACTTCACCTTGTCCCCTGGCCACCATCGCGACCTCGTCGAAGTCCGGCACCCAAAGATTCGAAAGTCGGGCCCTCAAACCGAACCCAAGAAAAGAACCCCTTCCATTTGATCACCGATCCGCTCGCACCTCACTCCACTAATTGACTCACCAATTGTCACGACCCAATTTTTCAACGCCCGAAAAATCGAACCATGAGGGTTAAAGAAGAAGAGATAGAAGAAGAAAGCAGAAAACAACAACAGAATCTTACCATCATAGTGGAATAAAATATAATAGATAATAACAGATTTTTACACAAAAGAAAACTATATCTGTTTTATACAAACACCTTCAGAATACATCATTAGAATTCAACAACATCAATAATATACAAATGGACAGTCATATAAACTTGTCCTTAAAACTGGATACACAGCGGAATAATAATCAAGTACGGAAGTACATATCGCCATCCAGCTCGTCTCTTGAGCTCCACAACATCCTTTCATGTATCCTATAATACTCGGTCCGACCCGAGCATTATAGTTAAATAACACCCGAGTCAGTCTGGAAAACCAGCGTGAGAAATCACACTCAATTGGATTTTTAAAGTTTCAATATTCTTTCAAAATCAAAAGCATCTCGTAAGACCACGCCACAAATAAACATGTTGGGTTTTAACCTTACGATAGCTAAAACATTTCTTATAAAATCCTATGATATTATAATAGTGTCTATATACAAATACTTATTCAAATAGCCGAAATTGTTACATTTATTAAATTCCAGCTAATAGGTATACAAACAAAACCGTAAAGGCACGTATGGAGAATGGATTTCTAACCAATGACTAGGCATTGGGGTACCACCTATCATAGTACGTGGCCTAGATCACCGTACCGAGGATTACTCCCAATCCCCTGCAACATAGGATAGGACTACCCCTTACTGGATAATCCCGAGTAAGATTACTCCACGGTTGGGATTAGCAACCGCACAACTAAGTCGAATAAAAGGTACATCTAGACAGGGATGAACGTACCCTAATAGGTGCTACCCACATAGCCTTGCTGCATAACTCCTAATTTTCAGTCATTCCCGGTTGATGAGGCTTGAGGCTAAGCTTTACCTTTTTAGAACACATCTCTTAGAATGCTCATCGCCCACCTGACGATGTTCTGAAAGCATTCATCCATACAAGTCCGTCCCAGGTTCGAACAGAACCGAAGGCACTACTACTACATCCATTTTGGAATCATCCTCGGGAATAGTAGCGACTAGCCCTTGCACTTCACTGCTCCATCTTCGACTCCGAACTCGTTTTTTCACGAAAATGTATAGACCGGATCGAAGTGGTTTTCGGAAAATAAATCCCGATCCCGGTCTCTTCGAAACGATCAACGCATTGGCCAATATTGATAGTCGGTTATTTAACTATCAATTAACATTCTCAAACGTCCATCAAACATAAATAATTTCTCCTGAATTATTTATTAACCTCAAAATATATGACGACCCTGACTCGATCTTCGAAAATCGGCACCGAATACGACACTCGTATTCAAATGCCGCAAATCCAAACGTCGAACCTGGTTTGCTGGAGCTTATAACACATTAAGTATAACAACACAGCGGAAGAAAAAGAATGACATATATCAATATACAACATTTGATACAATATCTGATACAATATGATACACAGATGATACAATGAATATACATCAGAGATACAAGAAATAGCAGCGGAAGGAAAAGATAACACTAGCAGCGAAAACAAAATCTCTAATATAGTCTTCAAGGAAGAACTCCAGTATCGGTAATCTCCATCTCCAAAGCACCAATCCAGCCATAGCTCGATCTCCAAATCACGATGCACAAAGATAAGCAAGTGCAGTTCAGATCCAAAGACTGAACTAGCTCCAGATAATCTACTAAACCTGACTATCTGAAAAACCCAACTCTAGACTGCCCGTGTGGGAAAATAGTGGGCACCCAGAGTTTAGGAAAGGAACAATAAACTCCAAGTCAGTCATGGGACTGGTATGAGCAAATAAAACATTTGGTCTTTTAAAACAAGCAAGGAATTTAAATTGGAAAATCCGTAATGCTTTTTAGAAAATGAAACTACCATAAGGCCTCCCGCCACACACACAATGCAAACGCAGAATTGGAGGAGATTTCTCCTTATGATAGTCAAATATGCTTGATACGAGAAAATTCTTTGATATTATTACTATAAGTGCAAAGTGGAAAAACCTTTCGAAAGTATAATATTAATCCTAGCCAGCATAGACATTCTGAACTATGCCTACTATAGCTACCATCTAAATAGTGGTGACCACCATAAGTAAATGGCAGGTTCTACAACTAAAACCGTACAAGGCGCGTATTGAAGAATGGATTTCCAACAAATGGTCAGGCTAAGGTACTTCCAACTGCCACATGGGATCGCCTCTGGCGGGACATCCCGAGAACCTAACCAGATCTCTGCCAACACAAGGCCGGGTTACCTCTGTAACTAGGTAACTACTACTCGAGTATGCCATCCCCCGGTCCTTTGGGACCTTTATCCGAGGTACCTCTAAGCAACAACCACACAGTAAATGAGATTGGAGCAACCACATGAGTAAGTATCTGGGCTCCATACCATGATACCACCCTTTACCAGAAGGGAATGACACACCCTAAAGGGCGCGACCATCATAACCTTGCCACATCTTTCCTGTTTCGACCATTTCCGGGGTGTGAGGTCCTGATGCAGTCTCGTCCACAAAGCTACGCTTTATACAAAAGCCATGCTTTGATCAACAAATGATCAACAAATGATCATCAACACACAGCAACACTTAGCATGGCACACTACCAAATTGGGAGTATATCACTGATAAATATCAACTACATAACCTCTGAGCTCGTACGTCTCAGAGAAGGGTGTTAAGATAAGAGAATAAATTCTCCGCCACCAAGCAGAAATGTATTTGATAGAGATCGGTTTAATATCTCAAAGTGTAATGTCGGACATACAACCATACAAGTCTGTTCCGGGTTCGAAAAGAACCGAAGGCACTTCCGAAGAAGCCCTTGCAAATCCGAGTATCCACAATCCCAATTGGACTTCCCATCACTTAAGGAATCTCTATACCGGCGCGACTCAGTGCAGAGACAATCGATAGGTCATCCTATCATTCTCGCAAATACCCGGTCTTCACCACCGCTCTTCAGTGCTATCCATAATGATGTATCACATATTTGGAATGGGCTATATGACACAAAGGTCCTCTCCTGGCTAAACCGAATAGTGAGCGCAATATTTAAAAACATATGGATATGGGATTTCAGTTAAGTCACAACATAAAGTCCAAAGCTTTTGCTTTCAAATGGTTAAACAAATCACCATTTTAAATCTTTAAAAAGATTTATTTCACAAAGATCTATTCATGGATTCCAAAACAATTCCCATTTAATTTGGGTTAACTCCATTAAATCTTTAAATTAAAGATTTATAGCTTTCAAAACATGTATCCAAAGATTTATCTATAATTTGGAAAACTATTTTCATTTTAGACTTCAAATCCTTTAACACAAATTGGAAATTCATTCTTATGTGAAAGCTTCAATCATTTGAAAACAAATAGTTTTCGTTTCAGAAAAATCCAATTTGTACAAGTTGAAATCTTGGGTTGAATTTAAATTCCAAAACATCACCTTTAAAAATGGTTTAAAAATCCATATAAACCCATTAATAAGTTGAATAACTTTTTAAACCCTAGTTCCCAAATTTTAGAATTCAATCTCAAATATTGAATTCAAATTTAAATCAAACTATTTAAATTTCAAGATTCAACCAAGTTATTCAAAATAACTTTTATTTTTGAAATTCATTTCCAAAAGCTTTTTATTTTAAACCCAATCCATTTCCAAATCCATTTGGATTCCAAAATTCAAATTTTAAACTATTTTTAAAAATATGTGACTTAACCTGTTTCCACGTGCAATCCATATTTGTGTGTGTATAAGTGTGGTCCAGGGGTTTTACACAATAGTGCACAACATCAATCAGCACAGATTCAAATACAGCAATATATTTGATAAGCGATATAAATTATAACGCTTATATTTGATAAGCGGTATGAACCATAACGCTTATCTTCCATTCACAAATCACAGGTACATATCACAGATAATAAATCACAGTAAACAATGCTCAAATCAAGACAGGGCATCACAATCAAGAATATCAAACAGTTCAATCATTTAATAGAATCCAAACATCCCTAAGCAATATCAATTAATTATCTGATTAATTCAAGTCAGATTAGTCACTAATCTTAGTTAATAAATATTAATTAATTACAACCCATCTTAATTAATTATTCTTAATTGATTACAATAACTAATTAATTACTTCTTAATTAATAATTATTCTTAATTACTTCCATTAATTACATCCTGACTTCCAGTAATTATCAATTAATTACTTTACTAAGTAATTACCATCCATTAATTACATTAATTAATATTTAATTACCAATTTATTAATCCCTAATTATCAAACTAATTAAGTGTTAATTTTAAAATCTTAATTAATCCTTAATCACTCGATTAATTAATCTTTAGTCATTAATAAAAATCTAATTAATAACCCTTAATTACAGATTAATTATCCTTAATTAATTAATCTCAAGTCTTAATTAATTAATTTATAAATTCTTAATTACTTAATTAATCATCCATATTATTAATTTATTTAATAATTAATTATCCAACTTAATAATTTAATGAATCCAAATCATTAAATTTATTTATCTTTAAGATAAACATTTCTTACTTAATTAAACAATTTGTTTTCAAATATACTTTAAATTTCACTTTAAATTTCATTTTAAATTTAAGATAAAAATTTAGCTTAAACAAAGTTTTAAAAATAATTCAAAACCCTTCTATCTCATGTGTTAAAAGAAACATCCATTTTATAAAATAGGTTTAAAAGAATTCAAATCCCTATTTAATTTAAATTCAAATCAATTTAAAAACATACTTAACATTCCAGGTTATTTAAATTAAATTTAAAAAATTTACTTTTAATTTCAAATCTGAAATACAGCTTGAATCTTCATTCCGGATTCAAACTTAAATTTTAAAAACTTTACTTACATTCTACATCTTCATTTAAAATTCAAAATTATTTAACCATTTCAAGTATTTAAACAATTTGAATTTAAAAAAACTGAAGTTTAAATTTAATTCTAGATTTTAAAAAAAATATTCAGATTTAAACTTATTTTAAATTTCTAATTACCAATTTAAACTTACAGTTTAAATTCAAACCCCATATACTTTTACACTTATAAGTTTTAAAACCAAACTTAAATTTTAAACTGAAATTATTTCAAATCTCAGATTCAAACTGATTTGAATTCATATCAAATTTCAGATTTAAAAACTCAGTTTAAATTACAATTTGCATCTTATACTTTTCTTTAAAAATATGAAAAATAGATCAGGTTTCTGTTTTACTACTAAAACCTGAAAAACACATATATATACTCGAGAAAAACCTGAGCAACCCAGTCCACACAATCCAAAACAATCACCAGCATCACCATTCTATTCTATGCACATGTACAGCGACGCCGACCATCCCTGATCATCATCGCGACCTCCCCACAGTCGCCGATCATCCCCTCAGGCCAACCATACACTAACCTTATCGATCAATGATCGAAATCAAAATCGTGACAAAGATCTCAAACCTGGAACTGGCACAAAACTCTATACCCAAACCTGTCAACAACCCTCGTCCTCCCACTGCCGATCACCAAAACTCCAGAGGCTCCGGCCATATCCAAGCCCATACCACCATTATCCAAAATGTTGTTGAACTCGATCAACTGAGGAAGACGAACCAAAGCCAAAACTTTAACCCATACAAACTAGGGTTCCAAACTTTAAATTACAATCTCCATTTCCAAAATGAAAAACTCCATGATCTGATAATTTTTCCAGCTTCACAGATCACCCTTCCACCTACAGAAAGAAAGAACTACAACATCCCAAATCCACTAGATCATCAGATACCACCCCAAACTCCATTTCCAAATAATTATGAACTGCTCCCATAATCCCAAATGAAAAATTATGATTTTGGTTTTAAAAATCATGTTTTAGTTTAGGTAATCAACTTATATTCCTGAATCAAGAAATCAGGATATTTGAATTTTTAACTTGTATAAGGTTTTGCACTGTTATTCTTGATTCCAGAGGATTTCACATATTGTTTTAATTAAGTACAATTTAAAAACTAAACTTAGGATTAAGCAAACAAGTTTCCTTTGAAACTTAAATTTACATAGAGACAATATCACAAGATTTGAAATTTTAAATCAAAACTTACATACTGGAAGGTGGAAGCAGAGAGCACCATACATGCATACTGATATAATTATGGACAAACAATCATTTTTCCTAGTTTACTTCAAACATCATTTCGGATATCAAGATATATAGATGGGTTTTAAATGAATTTGCTTACTTTCCTTTCACAGATCATGACTTATTGGGGTTTTGAGGAAGAAGAAATTAAATTTTCTAAATTTATCTTTGGCCTGGAAACAAACAGAGAGTGCTCATTCATATGCACATCTACTTACATACATTTATATTCAACATGCAAACATAATTTTTATCACACACTAACAGATTATTACATGCAACCAAGATGTAAACAAGATTTAAAGTTTGGGATGTGGTTTGCTCACCTGGGTATTTGTGCCAGAGAAGAACAGAGAGGAAACAAGCCTGCATTTTTTTTTCTTTAATTTCTTTTGAAGATTAGATCTGCCAAGTTTATAAATACAAAATTTTATTTAAATTCCTGTTGTATTTGCTTGTTTACTTCATTAATGACAAACAAAAAAAAATTATTCACTTACAGTTTAAATGACAGAGGAGTTTTCTCTTCTTCTTTTTCTTTTTCTTTTTTTTCTCTGCCATTTGAAATCCAAGAATGAGTTTAATCTTTGAACCCAATTTCTTCCTGCAACTGTTAAATAAGGTTATTTTTAAATGTTTGTTTTATTTACTGATTATCAACATCAAATTAAAATTAAAAAAAGAAGAAGTTTCACTTGCCTTTGAAACTGTTTCTAGAGATTGATTTTACTTGAAGTTGGATTTAGGCTGAGACTTTTGCATTTCTTGAATTTGCTTCACTATTTTGCTTTGCCTCAAGTTCTGGATTTAAACAAAGAAGCATTTGCACTTATCTCCTGGCCAAAAAAAACTGAAGCTTGCTGTCTTCTTTTATTCCAGATTGGATTTTAAAACTATACTTGGTTTGTATTGCAGTTTGAATTTGTTGAAGTTGATTTCCAGGCTTGCTTTGTACTGCTTTTTATTGTTTTTCTGCAACTTGTTTTGACAATTCTCTGAATTTGTTTGAGTTCTTTAGTTTCCTGAGTTGATCATCTCAGGTTGAAGATTTCCTCCTTGAACTGGAATCTTGTTTCCAGGTAAAAATCTTGGCTTCAGGACGAATTGAATTTGATTTGTCTAAGTTTCCTTTTTTTTTCTTGAACAGCCTTGATATTGAGAATTGTGGAGGCAAATCTTATTCTCAGGTTTGCTAAGATAGCCATGATTACACATGGGAAAATGAAAAGCTTCTTGTAATTTCAAATTTGATTATTTAAAAAAAAATGATGATGCCATTTGTTCATACATATGTATAAGATCTTAGAGTATGACAACATTGGTTTGTAGGTACATATGTATACCATATTATTATCATTATTTTGTTTTACCCCCTTGTTTAATAATTTGTTAATATGAACACAATTTGTATTAATTATATTTCATATTTTTAACTTGTAAATATTTTTACATTTTAAACTTTTATTTCTTGTTTTTATATCCATTTTGTTTATTATTTTCTACTTACATCAATTTGAAGAAAGAATGATTTTAGACTAATTATACTTTTAATAAATAAACACATATATAATAGTATTTAGTTCTAAACAATTGTTTTAAAATCATTTGTATCCAATTCAAAATACAACTCTTAAATCCAACTAATTTATAAAAATATTAATTATTGAATTTTCAATTAAAAGTTCCATTTTATTTTTAATACATTTTATTTTGAAATTCAATATTTATTTTATAAATCACTTATCCTTAAATTTCTAATATAAATTTCTATTTATAATCAAAATTATTTATTTATTCTAGAAAATTTTCTAATAATTCACAATTTATTTCCAAAAATTAATTCAATTGCCAAATTAAACTTAATGAATTTTCAGGAATGTTACAGATTTCCCCCCTTAAAAGAATTTCGTCCTCGAAATTGCAAGGAAGACGAGAAAGAAAATATAATAGATAAAGAAATGATTGATAAGATCAGATCGAAATATTTATTCTGCATTCGGTTTACCAAATCAGAATATCGACAATATGAGAACAAACTCATATATTTATTTCACAAGATATCTGGGTCCACTGGTCTACGAATATGCAAAGGCACTGATTAGTTCGATGGGATAACTAATCGTTCGTAGAATATATCTAGGCCCAAACGATAGATAAATGGATTTAATTTTCCACAACTCTCAAACACTAGATATGGAATCCAAACTTAAGCCGGAACACCCCAAATTATATATCTTGTTGCTCTTCGGACTTTGACATTCACAAGAAATTACAATAGAATTTCAAATTTGTTTTTAACCGATATTGTTTTATTGATACAATTCAAATTTAGCTTTACATTCTATTAACTAATTTAACTCAATCTAAAATTTCCAATATATTTAATTTAAATCTTCAAATTCATTAGAGTTTAGAACGAAAAGCTGATAAGAAACCGATGAAGATACGAAGTAAGAATTTTCCTACAACGATTCGTAGGGCCATCATCACACCGAAACTTCATTCTGGAGCTGTCACGAAGCAATCAAAAGAATACGAAATCGAATCAAAGGAGATTGATGGAGAAAGTTATTTCCACTGTTGCGGGGTATTGACCATTTGTAGTGGTATTCCCCTGTCCCCTATCTCGTTCTCTTCTCGCACTCATACTTACTATCGGTGGATAATAAGAGAATTCACTGAGGCAGTCGAACGGATATCTTAAGGATATACTCATTCTAGGGTATACTTTACCCTATCTCTAACGAGCTACTTAATGTGTTATACTCCTGAGCTAAGGTTTTAACCATCAGCTCTGATACCACTTATGATGACCCTGACTCGACCTTCGAAAATCGGCACCGAATACGACACTCGTATTCAAATGCCGCAAATCCAAACGTCGAACCTGGTTCGTCGGAGTTTATAACACATTAAGTATAACAACACAGCGGAAGAAAAAGAATGACATATATCAATATACAACATTTGATACAATATCTGATACAATATGATACACAGATGATACAATGAATATACATCAGAGATACAAGAAATAGCAGCGGAAGAAAAAGATAACACTAGCAGTGAAAACAAAATATCCAATATAGTCTTCAAGGAAGAACTCCAGTATCGGTAATCTCCATCTCCAAAGCACCAATCCAGCCATAGCTCGATCTCCAAATCACGATGCACAAAGATAAGCAAGTGCAGTTCAGATCCAAAGACTGAACTAGCTCCTAATAATCTCTAAACCTGACTATCTGAAAAACCCAACTCTAGACTGCCCGTGTGGGAAAATAGTGGGCACCCAGAGTTTAGGAAAGGAACAATAAACTCCAGGTCAGTCATGGGACTGGTATGAGCAAACAAAAACATTTGGTCTTTTAAAACAAGCAAAGAATTTAAATTTGAAAATCCGCAATGCTTTTTAGAAAATGAAACTACCATAAGGCCTCCCGCCACACACACAATGCAAACGCAGAATTGGGGGAGATTTCTCCTTATGATAGTCAAATATGCTTGATACGAGAAAATTCTTTGATATTATTACTATAAGTGCAAAGTGGAAAAACCTTTCGAAAGTATAATATTAATCCTAGCCAGCATAGACATTCCGAACTATGCCTACTATAGCTACCATCTAAACAGTGGTGACCACCATAAGTAAATGGCAGGTTCTACAACTAAAACCGTATAAGGCGCGTATTGAAGAATGGATTTCCAACAAATGGTCAGGCTAAGGAACTTCCTACCGCCACATGGGATCGCCTCTGGCGGGACGTCCCGAGAACCTAACCGGATCTCTTCCAACACAAGGCCCGGTTACCTCTATAACTAGGTAACTACTACTCGAGCATGCCATCCCCCGGTCCTTTGGGACCTTTATCCGAGGTACCTCTAAGCAACAACCACACAGTAAATGAGATTGGAGCAACCACATGAGTAAGTATCTGGGCTCCATACCATGATACAACCCTTTACAAGAAGGGAATGACACACCCTAAAGGGCGCGACCCTCATAACCTTGCCGCATCTTTCCTGTTTCGTCCATTTCCGGGGTGTGAGGTCCTGATGCAGTCTCGTCCACAAAGCTACGCTTTATACAAAAGCCATGCTTTGATCAACAAATGATCAACAAATGATCATCAACACACAGCAACACTTAGCATGGCACACTACCAAATTAGGAGTATATCACTGATAAATATCAACTACATAACCTCTGAGCTCGTACGTCTTAGAGAAGGGTGTTAAGCTAAGAGAATAAATTCTCCGCCACCAAGCAGACATGTATTTGATAGAGATCAGTTTAATATCTCAAAGTGTAATGTCGGACATACAACCATACAAGTCTGTTTCGGGTTCGAACAGAACCGAAGGCACTTCTGAAGAAGCCCTTGCAAATCCGGGTATCCACAATCCCAATTGGACTTCCTATCACTTAAGGAATCTCTATACCGGCGCGACTCAGTGCAGTGACAATCGATAGGTCATCCTATCGTTCTCGCAAATACCCGGTCTTCACCACCGGTCTTCAATGCTATCCATAATGACATATCACATATTCGGAATGGGCTATATGACACAAAGGTCCTCTCCCGGCTAAACCGAATAGTGAGCGCAATATTTAAAAACATATGGATATGAGATTTCAGTTAAGTCACAATTTAAAGTCCAAAGCTTTTTCTTTCAAATGGTTAAACAAATCACCATTTTAAATCTTTAAAAAGATTTATTTCACAAAGATCTATTCATGGATTCCAAAACAATTCCCATTCAATTTGGGTTAACTCCATTAAATCTTTAAATTAAAGATTTATAGCTTTCAAAATGTAACAACCCTGTAATTTACAATTATTTTTAAATTGAATTTCCAGATTTAAAAGCTTTATTTATGAAAAAGAATAAATTTTGTTATTTTAAATATAAAACTTTGATTTTGATGTGGATTTGAAATCCAAATATGACTAAATTTAATATTTCCTGAAAATGTGAATTTTGGTCAAATAGTCAAGCTTTGACTTTTAACTTAAAAATTTGAAAGTTTTAAATTTTAAATTTTATCTTTTATTATGAAAATAGATTTAATAACATGAACACTGCTTTTCGTTTCGTTGAAAACAGATTTAAATTGCAAAAGTTATACTGCTTTCAATATTGTGTGTATATTGGGTTATTTAGCAATAGTCTTTATTTTTAATTTTATAAATGACATCTTTATTTGATATATCTTATTCTAACTTGCATATTTATCTTATATTATGTATATTTTGACTTTTAAATATTTTTAGAATGATAATAGAATTTTTCCAAAATTTACTGTATTTATTTCCGATTTTTAAAGGATGTTTCTATTCTTCTGCTATTTTCTTCATCTAAACTATATTTAAATAAACATTCATATATTTATTTTGTGAATGCATTTTTTTTGTTTTGTTATTATCTTTATTTATAAATATTTTTCAAAGTATATAAAATTTTTCCAAAGTCCATTGCATTTATTTTCAAATTTTCTAGCATAGTTTTTGTTTTCTTTCCTATTTCCTTAATTTAATTATATATAATTAAAATTTAGTAATTTATTTTATACATTCACTTTTATTTGCTTTGTTTTACTTTATTAATATTCATTTTCATGTATTTAAATTTGAATAGATTTTTCCAAAGATTATTTGAGTTGTTTTCAATTTTAAAGCCTAGTTTGCAATTTTAAGCCATTTTCTTAATTTAAATTCTATTTAATTAAAATTTAATTATTTATTTTAGATATTTATTCTTATTTCTGATTTGTTATCTTTATTTCTCAGTTTTATATGTATTTATAAATTACAATATATATAAAAACAAATTTGAAAGGTTTAAAACTTTTGGAATTCCTAAGTCTTTTCATCTCCTGACCTTTCATTTTCCCAACTCTTCTCTTAATTGTTTTGGCCTGTAATCTACTCATTTCAGCTACATTTTTTTTTCACTTTAACGAAAATCATTTGTCTTTCTCTCAAAAAAAAACATGGCTATTCTCCTTGTGAAGCTTCGGTAAAAAATTCTATCTTCTTCTTGTCTTTTTATTGATTTTCTACGTGAATTTGCACATGCTCTCCACCTTCATAGCTGTATTGCCCCTCCTCCAAGCTGTGGCCAACCACCACCACCACTTTTTTTCTGACCATCACACATCCTAACATCTCTCCTCCTCAGGCCAAGACAAGCCATGGTGAAGATCCTCACAAAAATCCATCTAAACTAGCGCTAGCCATCACCTGTACCAAACCTTGTCTAGGATTGCCATCTCCTTCTTCTTCCACCTTTTTCCGCCACAACCTCCACCACCACCACCTCTGACCTGACCTCCACCCTCTTCCACACCACCCACCACCACCTGAGCATCAGGCCAAGCCAAAATGACC
The DNA here is from genome assembly GCA_030765085.1 of Allium cepa. Taxonomy (NCBI): domain Eukaryota; kingdom Viridiplantae; phylum Streptophyta; class Magnoliopsida; order Asparagales; family Amaryllidaceae; genus Allium; species Allium cepa. Next base: position 52,540,455 of record CM060943.1, on the reverse strand, counting down.
TCTGGCCGAACCATAATATAGCCTAGATGTGATGATTATTAGCCTTATACACCTAGTTATGCACCTAGATCACCACCACCTTCAAACCCATGTGTAGGCCGACCCTTTGCACACCCAAACCAGACCCAATTCCTTGTGTTAGCTGACCATACTCACTGCATAACTGAAGTACGTGAGGTAGAGAGCAAGTGCAATGCAAATGTTTATGGTTTTGGGGGTTAAATTATATGTTGTTTGATGATAAATGTGTGTTGTAACTTATGTATGCATTGTATTGTTTGTGTAATTGTTTTCAAGGGATATAGCTTTGGCTCTCCACTCTCTAGTCTTGTCTGTAGTTTCATGCCTTTGTTGTGTCAGTATCTGTGCTTTGGTGTCGATCTCCAGCTTTGAACATGTGAGTTATTCTCACCAGACAATATGTACATATATAACTAGTAAATTGACCCCTTTTGAATCTGTAAAATGCATTATCATGTTACACCTGCTATATTATGATTTTATGATGTTCACCCATGCTTAAACCCCTGTTATAACATCTGTTACTGTTATATTATGTTGTTCTACTATTTTTATCAGTTTATCACACTGCAAGTTCCCTTAGATTAGAATCACTATGGGTTGAAATGATACATACCCGAACAGACTGTAGAATATGGAAAAATTGTTATGGGCTGAAATGATAGGCCTGAATGATTTTCAAAATTATTTTATTTACTTGGGACTGCGGGTTGAAATGATAAAACCCGGATTTTTCTATGTAAATTACGGGTTGAAATGATATATTACCGTTATCACTTTACCTAGCGTAGAAAATTATATACAGGCCCGTAGTTAAAATATGTTTTTCTAATTTTTTTTAATATTTTAGAAATTTAATTATTATAATATTTTGATTTGAAATTTAATAAAAATAAAATTTTTGTAAAGTATAATTGATTTTCTGAATATTTATAAGAAAATGAATTAATGAAAAAGTTAGAAATTTTGAACGTAAGTTAGTTTGGAAATTTTGATTTAATTATACTTGGAAATTTAATTGAATATGAAATTATGATAAATTTATGATAATTTGAATTTAAATGAATTTAAAATAATTTTATATCATATTTATGATTTTTAACAAAGTTGAAATGTGAAATGAATGGATATTTCAAGTTGAAATTTTGAAATATAACTAAAATTGGAAATTTATGAAATTGACGTAAAAGTGAACTTTTAATTAAGTAAATAAAAATAAAACTAAGTTATATTTGAGAATTTGAACTTAAGTGTTAAGTTGAAATTTAATGAAATGGATTTAAAATTGAACGTTGCATTTTAATAAGTGAATTATTATTAAATCTTGATCTTTGCATGGAAGTTTAACTTTATAAAATCATGAACTTGAGGAAATTAAATGATGTTTATAAATGTGAAAAGGTATGATTTTTTTAAGTTAAAAATGTTTAAATAAAATTATAATTGGTTGAGAAATTTTATTGAATATTCGAAGTAAATTGACTGCATTTTTGAAATGCTATTAATTACAAAGTAAATGATATTACGGCAATTGTAAATACTGTAGTTGATGATAATGAACTAAAAGCTATTGAATTAAAAGCTATTATAGCAATTTTTGTAAGTGCTATGATTTTCGAATTTAACAAAGTTTATTTGAAATCTAAGTAAACCCTATTACAACATTTTAAAATGTTGACTTTTGTTAATTTGAACTGTTTTGAGTGTATCTTTCCGTCGCATTTTCTAAATGCCACGAAAAGTGAAATTTCACTGTTTTGATAAACTTAAGTGAATAAATGAACTTTGGAAGTTGAAAATTTTGGAAATTTAATAATTTAATTATTAAACATAATAACTTCACTTTTATGACCAAAAATGAATTTTGGAATGTAAACTGTTTGAAATATAAATTGAAATGATATTTTAAATTGAATAAAATGAATAATGATTTGAAATGAATGTGGCTTTGAAAAGAGATGATATTTTGATATATTAAAAATGATTTGAAACGATGTTCTGAAAGATATGATGTTTTGATATATTAAAAATGTTTTGAAACGATGTTCTGAAAGATATGATATTTTGATATTATATGATTTGAAAAATGGAGTTTCGAAAGATATGATATTTCGATATTAACATGATTTAAAAAGAAGTTCTGAAAGATATGATATTTTGGAAATGAAGCTTTGAAAGGTTACGATATTTTGATATATTAACATGTTTTGAAAGGAAGTTTTGAAAGGATATGATAATTTAATATATTGAAATGGTTAGAAATGATTTGATATTTATTTTGATAAATATTGAATTGAAAGATATGGTATGTTGGTATATTGAAATGGTTTGGAAATGATTTAATCTTTAATTTGACAAAGAATTGGGTCGAAACGACAGTTTATTTTGAAATATAAAATATTGGTTTAAAGTTATAACTACGGGTTATAATAACGATTGGTTGTTAAAGAGACCGGGATCGGATATTGTCTTATAGCCGGCCAATACCAAAAACCACTTTGACAACTGTGTACGCGGTGGAGATTCCAGAATGAAGTTGGATGTTGGCGACGTTCTCGACGTATATTACGTGGACCCAACTCCCGTGAGTTGGCATATATGACTTAAACAGGAGCTATACCGGGCTACACAAAGGGACGCACCCTTTCATCGAGCATGCTCCATCGGAAACCATTCTATTACTTTTGTGATTCGATTCGGTGGCGCCACTTTTGATTCGGGGGTATTGTTCGAGGTGGGCGGAAGCTGCTGGCTTGCCGTCACCACCGGTCCGGGAGTGCAAATGGTGTATCTACCCTGGCATTTCCTTGCGTGCCGTGTCATATCCTTATATCGAGCACACTACGATTTTGGTTTAAAGATCCGACCGCGTTAAGGTTCACCATCCCCTTAACACTATTTTCTATATGATTATACTTTACTGATTAGACACTACCGTATATATCGTATATTACTACATAGTAAATAGTTTAACGGATCCTTAGAGGATGGGCGGTCCCAAGCATCCTTTAAGTTACTGATGCATTTTGTTACTGTTCACTTGGGTTGATTTACAGTTTATAAGTATTTATGTCCTGACTCGAGTGTTTTGTGTTTTGCTTTACGCTCGGGTCAGATTGATCGAGTTAGCATTCAAGATTCACCTTCGGAGTTGGAGCTTTCCTTGAAGATCCAGCCATCTATTTTGTTTCAGTATCCAGTGTTTCAGTGATGTATCTGATTCGTACCTGATGTAACTTGTTACACTTCTGTTGTATCCTATTTAACCCTGATGTATCTAATATTTTATATAGTAGCTTCATGAACGACTATCTCTTTTTCCTTCCGCTGCATTATTATTTACTCTGTGTCTGTGATCTGTGATTTTTTCTCATTTACTGTATATTCTGAGGTTTGCCAAATTTTTTAATTACAACGCGGTATTTTGAGCAATTCAATTCCGGCATGAGTGTCTACCTATACACTTATAATGGATGTGAAAGGTTGAAAATACCTGGCTGTTACAGTTGGTATCAGAGCTTTGGTAGCTCTAGGCAAAACTCAGCATATGGAGTGAATGTATTTACAGAATCACTTTCATTCGAGTTTGAATCTCTTCCTTTTGACTCGATTCCTTTGAATTTTGGAACGTTCCCTACGGTTCCAAAATCCATTCTTATCCCTCATTATTCATCTTCTTTTGACTCTGGAGTATTCCATAACTCAGCTTCGAATGATCTTTTTAGTGAGTCGGTGGTCATGCCAATTTCAAATTGAATTGAAAAAAGGGGAAAACTCCTTTACAATTAGCATCGATTTACCCGAGATTTATATCTATCCTTGGTTTAGATGCTAATATCCTTTGTTATTCCAAACTCTAACTCTTGGGATCGAATGTAGATTTACCCTAGAAAAATCCACATTGATCTTATTCTTTAAGCCACGGTTGACCCAGAAATGTTGCCCGTGATTTATTTAAGCTTATCCACCTCCCTATTTGTTATTTAATCATCTTGTCCTTTGTTTCCAACCTATTTTCAAACATTTTGAATTGTACTTGTAAATATATATTTTGTTTATATATTGTGTTGTTTGAGTTGTTGATGTTGAATTGGGTTTCTGATCGATTCGTCTGATCAGCGCCATCGATAAGATTTTCAAAACACTCTGACAGAACAAACTGACACAATATTATTTTTAAAAAAAATTGGTTAACGAAATAAATTTTGATATATAAGTAAATTTATGGAACTTAATAAAATGATTTAAATTGATAATTTGAAATGATAATACTTGATTTATCATTTATTGTTCTACAAATGGATCTATAAATATTTGTTTATAAATTTATTTGGGAACTGAAATGAATTTAAAACAAGAAGTTGAGAATTTAATTTCCGATGATTTCGAACTTTGGTTTAAAAGTTTTAAAAGGGTTATATTATTTAAAGTATTTTCCAATAGAAATTTGTTTCAAAGAATTTTAAAGGTTTAAAATTAGTACTCTTCTCTTTGTCGCTGGAAAATAACATCGGTGATGATCGCGACATCATCGACGTTCATTTTCGAGTTTCGAAGTTAAGAGACTGTTCTGTAGTCTTGCTACAGCTTTGTTTTGGGAAATTAAATTGATTTGAATTTCTAAAATATGACTTGATTTATAATATATATATATATATATATATAGATATATGATTGAAATTTGATTTGACATATTATGTATATATTATTACTTATCTCTAAATGGTTTGAATGTAATCGGAAATTTAGTTCTTAAATTTTATTTTAAAGAACAATTTCAATTATAAAAAAAAAATCAATCAAAATTTTAGATGAATATCAAGCATGAAATGATTTAATTGGAAAGTTTATTTGTATAATATAATTGCATTCAAATATAACTTACCTTAATTTCAGAAGTTAACAACGTAATTGGATAATATACAATATAAAAAGATTTCATAAACAAATTTGAGTGGTTATAATGAATGTTATACACTTAAATTTTAAGTTATAAAACGATTAACAGAGGTAAATATAATAAAGGTTAATTGAATAACCTACAATAAAACAATGTTAGGAGAACTGAGAATAAAATAAAGCAGTTATAATAAGTGTAAGTATATTTAACATAAGTGATAAATATGTTGAGAGGAATAAATTTAATTTTAATTAGGAATAAAGAAGAATAAAATTTATTAAGTACATTGTGAGTGTAATAAATGATTATTTTTCAAACCCATGGTTTTAAAAATTGTTAATCTAAGATGATTGAATAATAAGAAAATGAAATTTGACATAGTTAAGATTTATTTAACTTGTATAAAAATATTAATTATCTATTTAAGTTGAATCTCCATGGTTTCTAACTTATTATCTTATTTTGTTTTTTCAAACTATCTGTTTGTTGTCCTTATTATCCTTATCTTCCTACAGACTGGTATAGGCATCTTTCTATAACCTTTCCGTTTAGAAATCTTTCTATAATCATTGATAATCTATGGTAATCATTTTGAATCCACCTTTTCGTGCTTGTGTTCTTAATTTTGGAGAATCTAGGAAAGATCATCTCCACCTTGTTAAACTTACCTATAACAACAGTTATCAGGTATAATTTAAATCTCCTTGTCATCTTATCTTAATTTTATTTTACTCTATCTTTTTCTGCGCTTTCCTGTACCTCATTCCTTTTCGGGGACGAAAAGTTTTGAGTGGGGGAGAGTGTAACAACCCTATAATTTACAATTATTTTTAAATTGAATTTCCAGATTTAAAAGCTTTATTTATGAAAATGAATAAATTTTGTTATTTTAAATATAAAACTTTGATTTTGATGTGGATTTGAAATCCAAATATGACTAAATTTAATATTTCCTGAAAATGTGAATTTTGGTCAAATAGTCAAGCTTTGACTTTTAACTTAAAATTTTGAAAGTTTTAAATTTTAAATTTTATCTTTTATTATGAAAATAGGTTTAATAACATGAACACTGCTTTTCGTTTCGTTGAAAACGGATTTAAATTGCAAAAGTAATACTGTTTTCAATATTGTGTGTATATTGGGTTATTTAGCAATAGTCTTTATTTTTAATTTTATAAATGACATCTTTATTTGATATATCTTATTCTAACTTGTATATTTATGTTATATTATGTATATTTTTACTTTTAAATATTTTTAGAATGATAATAGAATTTTTCCAAAATTTACTGTATTTATTTCCTATTTTTAAAGGATGTTTCTATTCTTCTGCTATTTTCTTCATCTAAACTATATTTAAATAAACATTCATATATTTATTTTGTGAATGCATTTTTTTGTTTTGTTATTATCTTTATTTATAAATATTTTTCAAAGTATATAAAATTTTTCCAAAGTCCATTGCATTTATTTTCAAATTTTCTAGCCTAGTTTCTGTTTTCTTTCCTATTTCCTTAATTTAATTATATATAATTAAAATTTAGTAATTTATTTTATACATTCACTTTTATTTGCTGTGTATTACTTTATTAATATTCATTTTCATGTATTTAAATTTGAATAGATTTTTCCAAAGATTATTTGAGTTGTTTTCAATTTTAAAGCCTAGTTTGCAATTTTAAGCCATTTTCTTAATTTAAATTCTATTTAATTAAAATTTAATTATTTATTTTAGATATTTATTCTTATTTCTGATTTGTTATCTTTATTTCTCAGTTTTATATGTATTTATAAATTACAAAATATATAAAAAAAATTGAAAGGTTTAAAACTTTTGGAATTCCTAAGTCTTTTCATCTCCTGACCTTTCATTTTCCCAACTCTTCTCTTAATTGTTTTGGCCTGTAATCTACTCATTTCAGCTACATTTTTTTTTCTCTTTAACGAAAATCATTTGTCTTTCTCTCAAAAAAAAATCATGCCTATTCTCCTTGTGAAGCTTTGGTAAAAAATTCTATCTTCTTCTTGTCTTTTTATTGATTTTCTACTTGAATTTGCACATGCTCTCCACCTTCATAGCTGTATTGCCCCTCCTCCAAGCTGTGGCCGACCACCACCACCACTTTTTTTCTGACCATCACACATCCTAACATCTCTCCTCCTCAGGCCAAGACAAGCCATGGTGAAGATCCTAACAAAAATCCATCTAAACTAGCGCTAGCCATCACCTGTACCAAACCTTGTCTAGGATTGCCATCTCCTTCTTCCTCCACCTTTTTCCGCCACAACCTCCACCACCACCACCTCTAACCTGACCTCCACCCTCTTCCACACCACCCACCACCACCTGAGCATCAGGCCAAGCCCAAATGACCTCTGGACGAACCATAATATAGCCTAGATGTGATGATTATTAGACTTATACACCTAGTTATGCACCTAGATCACCACCACCTTCAACCCCATGTGTAGGCCGACCCTTTGCACACCCAAACCGGACCCAATTCCTTGTGTTAGCTGACCTTAGTCACTGCATAACTGAAGAACGTGAGGCAGAGAGCAAGTGCAATGCAAATGTTTATGGTTTTGGGTGTTAAATTATATATGTTGTTTGATGATAAATGTGTGTTGTAACTTATGTATGCATTGTATTGTTTGTGTAATTGTTTTCAAGGGATATAGCTTTGGCTCTCCACTCTCTAGTCTTGTCCGTAGTTTCGTGCCTTTGTTGTGTCAGTATCTGTGCTTTAGTGTCGATCTCTAGCTTTGAACATGTGAGTTTTTCTCACCAGACAATATGTACATATATAACTAGTAAATTGACCCCTTTTGAATCTGTAAAATGCATTATCATGTTACACCTGCTATATTATGATTTTATGATGTTCACCCATGCTTAAACACCTGTTATAACATATGTTACTGTTATATTATGTTGTTCTGCTATTTTTATCAGTTTATCACACTGCAAGTTCCCTTAGATTAGAATCACTATGGGTTGAAATGATACATACCCGAACAGACTGTAGAATATGGAAAATTGTTATGGGCTGAAATGATAGGCCTGAATGATTTTCAAAATTATTTTATTTACTTGGGACTACGGGTTGAAATGATAAAACCCGGATTTTTCTTTGTAAATTACGGGTTGAAATGATATATTGCCCGTATCACTTTACCTAGCGTAGAAAATTATATACAGGCTCGTAGTTAAAATATGTTTTTCTAAATTTTTTTTAATATTTTAGAAATTTAATTATTATAATATTTTGATTTGAATTTAATAAAAATAAAATTTTTGTAAAGTATAATTGATTTTCTGAATATTTATAAGAAAATGAATTAATGAAAAAGTTAGAAATTTTGAACGTAAGTTATTTTGGAAATTTTGATTTAATTATACTTGGAAATTTAATTGAATATGAAATTATGATAAATTTATGATAATTTGAATTTAAATGAATTTAAAATAATTTTATATCATATTTATGATTTTTAATAAAGTTGAAATGTGAAATGAATGGATATTTTAAGTTGAAATTTTGAAATATAACTAAAATTGGAAATTTATGAAATTGACGTAAAAGTGAACTTTTAATTAAGTAAATAAAAATAAAACTAAGTTATATTTGAGAATTTGAACTTAAGTGTTAAGTTGAAATTTAATGAAATGGATTTAAAATTGAACGTTGCATTTTAATAAGTGAATTATTATTAAATCTTGATCTTTGAATGGAAGTTTAACTTTATAAAATCATGAACTTGAGGAAATTAATTGATGTTTATAAATGTGAAAAGGTATGATTTTTTTAAGTTAAAGATGTTTAAATAAAATTATAATTGGTTGATAAATTTTATTGAATATTCGAAGTAAATTGACTGCATTTTTGAAATGCTATTAATTACAAAGTAAATGATATCACGGCAATTGTAAATACTGTAGTTGATGATAACGAACTAAAAGCTATTGAATTAAAAGCTATTATAGCAATTTTTGTAAGTGCTATGATTTTTGAATTTAACAAAGTTTATTTGAAATCTAAGTAAACCCTATTACAACATTTTAAAATGTTGACTTTTGTTAAATTGAACTGTTTTGAGTGTATCTTTCCGTAGCGTTTTCTAAATGCCACGAAAAGTGAAATTTCACTGTTTTGATAAACTTAAGTGAATAAATGAACTTTGAAAGTTGAAAATTTTCGAAATTTAATAATTTAATTACTAAACATAATAACTTCACTTTTATGACTAAAAATGATTTTTGGAATATAAACTGTTTGAAATATAAATTGAAATGATATTTTAAATTGAATAAAATGAATAATGATTTGAAATGAATGTGGCTTTGAAAAGAGATGATATTTTGATATATTAAAAATGATTTGAAACGATGTTCTGAAAGATATGATGTTTTGATATATTAAAAATGATTTGAAATGACGTTCTGAAAGATATGATATTTTGATATTAAATGATTTGAAAAATGGAGTTTTGAAAGATATGATATTCTGATATTAACATGATTTAAAAAGAAGTTCTGAAAGATATGATATTTTGGAAATGAAGCTTTGAAAGGTTATGATATTTTGATATATTAACATGTTTTGAAAGGAAGTTTTGAAAGGATATGATAATTTAATATATTGAAATGGTTAGAAATGACTTGATATTTATTTTGATAAATATTGAATTAAAAGATATGGTATGTTGGTATATTGAAATGGTTTGGAAATGATTTAATCTTTAATTTGACAAAGAATTGGGTTGAAACGACAGTTTATTTTGAAATATAAAATATTGGTTTAAAGTTATAACTACGGGTTATAATAACGATTGGTTGTTAAAGAGACCGGGATCGGATATTGTCTTATAGCCGGCCAATACCGAAAACCACTTTGACAACTGTGTACGCGGTGGAGATTCCAGAATGAAGTAGGATGTTGGCGACGTTCTCGAGGTATATTACGTGGACCCAACTCCCGTGAGTTGGCATATATGACTTAAACAGGAGCTATACCGGGCTACACAAAGGGTCGCACCCTTTCATCGAGCATGCTCCATCGGAAACCATTCTATTACTTTTGTGATTCGATTCGGTGGCGCCACTTTTGATTCGGGGGTATTGTTCGAGGTGGGCGGAAGCTGCTGGCTTGCCGTCACCACCGGTCCGGGAGTGCAAACGGTGTATCCACCCTGGCATTTCCTTGCGTGCCGTGTCATATCCTTATATCGAGCCCACTACGATTTTGGTTTTAAAGATCCGACTGCGTTAAGGTTCACCATCCCCTTAACGCTATTTTCTATATGATTATACTTTACTGATTAGACACTACCGTATATAGCGTATATTACTACATAGTAAATAGTTTAACGGATCCTTAGAGGATGGGCGGTCCCAAGCATCCTTTAAGTTACTGATGCATTTTGTTACTCTTCACTTGAGTTGATTTACAGTTTATAAGTATTTATGTCCTGACTCGAGTGTTTTGTGTTTTGCTTTACGCTCGGGTCAGATTGATCGAGTTAGCATTCAAGATTCACCTTTGGAGTTGGAGCTTTCCTTGAAGATCCAGCCATCTATTTTGTTTCAGTATCTAGTGTTTCAGTGATGTATCTGATTCGTACCCGATGTAACTTGTTACTCTTCTGCTGTATCCTATTTAACCCTGATGTATCTTATATTTTATATAGTAGCTTCATGAACTACTATCTCTTTTTCCTTCCGCTGCATTATTATTTACTCTGTGTCTGTGATCTGTGATTTTTTCTCATTTACTGTATATTATAAGGTTTGCCAAAAATTTTAATTGCAATGCGGTATTTTGAGCAATTCAATTCCGGCATGAGTGTCTACCTATACACTTATAATGGATGCAAATGGTTGAAAATACCTGGTTGTTACACAAAACATGTATCCAAAGATTTATCTATAATTTGGAAAACTATTTTCATTTTAGACTTGAAATCCTTTAACACAAATTGGAAATTCATTCTTATGTGAAAGCTTCAATCATTTGAAAGCAAATAGTTTTCCTTTCAGAAAAATCCAATTTGTACAAGTTGAAATCTTGGGTTGAATTTAAATTCCAAAACATCACCTTTAAAAATGGTTTAAAAACCCATATAAACCATTAATAAGTTGAATAACTTTTTAAACCCTAGTTCCCAAATTTTAGAATTCAATCTCAAATATTGAATTCAAATTTAAATCAAACTATTTAAATTTCAAGATTCAATCAAGTTATTCAAAATAACTTTTATTTTTGAAATTCATTTCCAAAAGCTTTTTATTTTAAACCCAATCCATTTCCAAATCCATTTGGATTCCAAAATTCAAATTTTAAACTATTTTTAAAAATATGTGACTTAACCTGTTTCCACGTGCAATCCATATTTGTGTGTGTATAAGTGTGGTCCAGGGGTTTTACACAATAGTGCACAACATCAATCAGCACAGATTCAAATACAGCAATATATTTGATAAGCGATATAAATTATAACGCTTATATTTGATAAGCGGTATGAACCATAACGCTTATCTTCCATTCACAAATCACAGGTACATATCACAGATAATAAATCACAGTAAACAATGCTCAAATCAAGACAGGGCATCACAATCAAGAATATCAAACAGTTCAATCATTTAATAGAATCCAAACATCCCTAAGCAATATCAATTAATTATCTGATTAATTCAAATCAGATTAGTCACTAATCTTAGTTAATAAATGTTAATTAATTACAACCCATCTTAATTAATTATTCTTAATTGATTACAATAACTAATTAATTACTTCTTAATTAATAATTATTCTTAATTACTTCCATTAATTACATCCAGACTTCCAGTAATTATCAATTAATTACTTTACTAAGTAATTACCATCCATTAATTACATTAATTAATATTTAATTACCAATTTATTAATCCCTAATTATCAAACTAATTAAGTGTTAATTTTAAAATCTTAATTAATCCTTAATCACTCGATTAATTAATCTTTAGTCATTAATAAAAATCTAATTAATAACCCTTAATTTCAGATTAATTATCCTTAATTAATTAATCTCAAGTCTTAATTAATTAATTTATAAATTCTTAATTACTTAATTAATCATCCATATTATTAATTTATTTAATAATTAATTATCCAACTTAATAATTTAATGAATCCAAATCATTAAATTTATTTATCTTTAAGATAAACATTTCTTACTTAATTAAACAATTTGTTTTCAAATATACTTTAAATTTCACTTTAAATTTCATTTTAAATTTAAGATAAAAATTTAGCTTAAACAAGGTTTTAAAAATAATTCAAAACCCGTCTATCTCATGTGTTAAAAGAAACATCCATTTTATAAAATAGGTTTAAAAGAATTTAAATCCCTATTCAATTTAAATTCAAATCAATTTAAAAACATACTTAACATTCAAGGTTATTTAAATTAAATTTAAAAAATTTACTTTTAATTTCAAATCTGAAATACAGCTTGAATCTTCATTCCGGATTCAAACTTAAATTTTAAAAACTTTACTTACATTCTACATCTTCATTTAAAATTCAAAATTATTTAACCATTTCAAGTATTTAAACAATTTGAATTTAAAAAAACTGAAGTTTAAATTTAATTCTAGATTTTAAAAAAATATATTCAGATTTAAACTTATTTTAAATTTCTAATTTACCAATTTAAACTTACAGTTTAAATTCAAACCCCATGTACTTTTACACTTATAAGTTTTAAAATCAAACTTAAATTTTAAACTGAAATTATTTCAAATCTCAGATTCAAACTGATTTGGATTCATATCAAATTTCAGATTTCAAAAACTCAGTTTAAATTACAATTTGCATCTTATACTTTTCTTTAAAAATATGAAAAATAGATCAGGTTTCTGTTTTTCTACTAAAACCTGAAACAACACATATATACTCGAGAAAAACCTGAGCAACCCAGTCCCCACAATCCAAAACAATCACCAACATCACCATTCTATTCTGTGCACATGTACAGCGACGCCGACCATCCCTGATCATCATCGCGACCTCCCCACAGTCGCCGATCATCCCCTCAAGCCAACCATACACCAACCTTATCGATCAATGATCGAAATCAAAATCGTGACAAAGGTCTCAAACCTGGAACAGGCATAGAACTCTATACCCAAACCTGTCAACAACCCTCGTCCTCCCACTGCCGATCACCAGAACTCCAGAGGCTCCGACCAAGCTTTATCCAAGCCCAAACCACTATTATCCAAAATGTTGTTGAACTCGATCAACTGAGGAAGACGAACCAAAGCCAAAACTTTAACCCATACAAACTAGGGTTCCAAACTTTAAATTACAATCTCCATCTCCAAAATGAAAAACTCCATGATCTGATAATTTTCCCAGCTTCACATATCACCCTTCCACCTACAGAAAGAACTACAACATCCCAAATCCACTAGATCATCAGATACCACCCCAAACTCCATTTCCAAATAATTATGAACTGCTCCCATAATCCCAAACGAAAAATTATGATTTTGGTTTTAAAAATCATGTTTTAGTTTAGGTAATCTACTTATATTCCTGAATCAAGAAATCAGGATATTTGAATTTTTAACTTGTATAAGGTTTTGCACTGTTATTCTTGATTCCAGAGGATTTCACATATTGTTTTAATTAAGTACAATTTAAAAACTAAACTTATGATTAAGCAAACAAGTTTCCTTTGAAACTTAAATTTATATAGAGACAATATCGCAAGATTTGAATTTTAAATCAAAACTTGCACACTGGAAGGTGGAATCAGAGAGCACCGTACATGCATACTGATATAATTATAGACAAATAATCATTTTTCCTAGTTTACTTCAAACATCATTTCGGATATCAAGATATATAGATGGGTTTTAAATGAATTTGCTTACTTTCCTTTCAGAGATCATGACTTATAGGGGTTTTGAGGAAGAAGAAATTAAATTTTCTAAATTTATCTTTGGCCTGGAAACAAACAGAGAGTGCTCATTCATATGCACATCTACTTACATACATTTATATTCAACATGCAAACATAATTTTTATCACACACTAACAGATTATTACATGCAACTAAGATGTAAACCAGATTTAAAGTTTGGGATGTGGTTTGCTCACCTAGGTCTTTGTACCAGAGAAGAACAGAGAGGAAACAAGCCTGCATTTTTTTTCTTTAATTTCTTTTGAAGACTAGATCTTCCAAGTTTATAAATACAAAATTTTATTTAAATTCCTGTTGTATTTGCTTGTTTACTTCATTAGTGACAAACAAAAAAAAAATATTTACTTACAGTTTAAATGACAGAGGAGTTTTCTCTTCTTTTTTTTCTTTTTCTTTTTTTTCTCTGCCATTTGAAATCCAAGAATGAGTTTAATCTTTGAACCCAATTTCTTCCTGCAACTGTTAAATAAGGTTGTTTTTAAATGTTTGTTTTATTTGCTAATTATCAACATCAAATTCAAATTTAAAAAAAAAAAGAAGTTTCACTTGCCTTTGAAACTGTTTCCAGAGATTGATTTTACTTGAAGTTGGATTTAGGCTGAGACTTTTGCATTTCTTGAATTTGCTTCACTATTTTGCTTTGCCTCAAGTTCGGATTTAAACAAAGAAGCATTTGCATTTATCTCCTGGCCAAAAAAAACTGAAGCTTGCTGTCTTCTTTTATTCCAGATTTGATTTTAAAACCATACTTGGTTTGTATTGCAGTTTGAATTTGTTGAAGTTGATTTCCATGCTTGCTTTGTACTGCTTTTTATTGTTTTTCTGCAACTTGTTTTGACAATTCTCTGAATTTGTTTGAGTTCTTTAATTTCCAGAGTTGATCATCTCAGGTTAAAGATTTCCTCCTTGAATTGGAATCTTGTTTCTAGGTAAAAATCTTGGCTTCAGGACGAATTGAATTTGATTTGTCTAAGTTTCCTTTTTTTTTCCTTGAACAGCCTTGATATTGAGAATTGTGGAGGCAAATCTTATTCTCAGATTTGCTAAGATAGCCATGATTACACAAGGGAAAATGAAAAGCTTCTTGTAATTTCAAATTTGATTATTTCAAAAAAAAAATGATGATGCCATTTGTTCATATATATGTATAATATCTTAGAGTATGACAACATTGGTTTGTAGGTACATATGTATACCATATTATTATCATTATTTTGTTTTACCCCCTTGTTTAATAATTTGTTAATATGAACACAATAAGTATTAATTATATTTCATATTTTTAACTTGTAAATATTTTTACATTTTAAACTTTTATTTCTTGTTTTTATATCCATTTTGTTTATTATTTTCTACTTACATCAATTTGAAGAAAGAATGATTTTAGACTAATTATATTTTTAATAAATAAACACATATATAATAGTATTTAGTTCTAAACAATTGTTTTAAAATCATTTGTATCCAATTCAAAATACAACTCTTAAATCCAACTAATTTATAAAAATATTAATTATTGAATTTTCAATTAAAAGTTCCATTTTATTTTTAACACATTTTATTTTGAAATTCAATATTTATTATATAAATCACTTATCCTTAAATTTATAATATAAATTTCTATTTATAATCAAAATTATTTATTTATTCTAGAAAATTTTCTAATTAATTCAGAACTTATTTCAAAAAATTAATTCAATTGCCAAATTAAACTTAATGAATTTTCAGGAAAGTTACAGATTTCCCCCCTTAAAAGAATTTCGTCCTCGAAATTGCAAGGAAGACGAGAAAGAAAAGATAATAGATAAAGAAATGATTGATCAGATCAGATCGAAATATTTATTCTGCATTCGGTTTACCAAATCAGAATATCGACAATATGAGAACAAACTCATATAATTATTTCACAAGATATTTGGGTCCACCGGTCTACGAATATGCAAAGGCACTGATTAGTTCGATGGGATAACTAATCGTTCGTAGAATATATCTAGGCCCAAACGATAGATAAATGGATTTAATTTTCCACAACTCTCAAACACTAGATATGGATTCCAAACTTAAGTCGGAACACCCCAAATTATATATCTTGTCGCTCTTCGGACTTTGACATTCACAAGAAATTACAATAGAATTTCAAATTTGTTTTTAACTGATATCGTTTTATTGATACAATTCAAATTTAGCTTTACATTCTATTAACCAATTTAACTCAATCTAAAATTTCCAATTTATTTAATTTAAATCTTCAAATTCATTAGAGTTTAGAACGAAAAGCTGATAAGAAACCGATGAAGATACGAAGTAAGAATTTTCCTACAACGATTCGTAGGGCCATCATCACACCGAAACTTCATTCTGGAGCTGTCACGAAGCAATCAAAAGAATACGAAATCGAATCAAAGGAGATTGATGGAGAAAGTTATTTCCACTGTTGCAGGGTATTGACCATTTGGAGTGGTATTCCCCTGTCCCCTATCTCGTTCTCTTCTCGCCCTCATACTTACTATCGGTGGATAATAAGAGAATTCACTGAGGCATTCGAACGGATATCTTAAGGATATACTCATTCTAGGGTATACTTCACCCTATCTCTAACGAGCTACTTAATGTGTTATACTCCTGAGCTAAGGTTTTAACCATCAGCTCTGATACCACTTATGATGACCCTGACTCGACCTTCGAAAATCGGCACCGAATACGACACTCGTATTCAAATGCCGCAAATCCAAACGTCGAACCTGGTTCGCCGGAGCTTATAACACATTAAGTATAACAACACAGCGGAAGAAAAAGAATGCCATATATCAATATACAACATTTGATACAATATCTGATACAATATGATACACAGATGATACAATGAATATACATCAGAGATATAAGAAATAGCAGCGGAAGAAAAAGATAACACTAGCAGCGAAAACAAAATCTCCAATATAGTCTTCAAGGAAGAACTCCAGTATCGGTAATCTCAATCTCCAAAGCACCAATCCAGCCATAGCTCGATCTCCAAATCACGATGCACAAAGATAAGCAAGTGTAGTTTAGATCCAAAGACTGAACTAGCTCCAGATAATCTCTAAACCTGACTATCTGAAAAACCCAACTCTAGACTGCCCGTGTGGGAAAATAGTGTGCACCCAGAGTTTAGGAAAGGAACAATAAACTCCAGGTCAGTCATGGGACTGGTATGAGCAAACAAAAACATTTGGTCTTTTAAAACAAGCAAAGAATTTAAATTTGAAAATCCGCAATGCTTTTTAGAAAATGAAACTACCATAAGGCCTCCCGCCACACACACAATGCAAATGCAGAATTGGAGGAGATTTCTCCTTATGATAGTCAAATATGCTTGATACGAGAAAATTCTTTGATATTATTACTATAAGTGCAAAGTGGAAAAACCTTTCGAAAGTATAATATTAATCCTAGCCAGCATAGACATTCCGAACTATGCGTACTATAGCTACCATCTAAACAGTGGTGACCACCATAAGTAAATGGCAGGTTCTACAACTAAAACCGTACAAGGCACGTATTGAAGAATGGATTTCCAACAAATGGTCAGGCTAAGGAACTTCCTACTGCCACATGGGATTGCCTCTTGCGGGATGTCCCGAGAACCTAACCGGATCTCTGCCAACACAAGGCCGGGTTACTCTATAACTAGGTAACTACTACTCGAGCATGCCATCCCCCGTTCCTTTGGGACCTTTATCCGAGGTACCTCTAAGCAACAACCACACAGTAAATGAGATTGGAGAAACCACATGAGTAAGTATCTGGGCTCCATACCATGATACCACCCTTTACCAGAAGGGAATGACACACCCTAAAGGGCGCGACCCTCATAACCTTGCCGCATCTTTCCTGTTTCGACCATTTCCGGGGTGTGAGGTCCTGATGCAGTCTCGTCCACAAAGCTACGCTTTATACAAAAGCCATGCTTTGATCAACAAATGATCAACAAATGATCATCAACACACAGCAACACTTAGCATGGCACACTACCAAATTGGGAGTATATCACTGATAAATATCAACTACATAACCTCTGAGCTCGTACGTCTCAGAGAAGGGTGTTAAGCTAAGAGAATAAATTCTCTGCCACCAAGCAGAAATGTATTTGATAGAGATCGGTTTAATATCACAAAGTGTAATGTTGGACATACAACCATACAAGTCTGTTCCGGGTTCGAACAGAACCGAAGGCACTTCCGAAGAAGCCCTTGCAAATCCGGGTATCCACAATCCCAATTGGACTTCCCATCACTTAAGGAATCTCTATTCCGGCGCGACTCAGTGCAGAGACAATCGATAGGTCATCCTATCATTCTCGCAAATAACCGGTCTTCACCATCGGTCTTCAATGCTATCCATAACAGCGTATCACATATTCGGAATGGGCTATATGACAAAAAGGTCCTCTCCCGGCTAAACCGAATAGTGAGCGCAATATTTAAAAACATATGGATATGGGATTTCAGTTAAGTCACAACTTAAAGTCCAAAGCTTTTTCTTTCAAATGGTTAAACAAATCACCATTTTAAATCTTTAAAAAGATTTATTTCACAAAGATCTATTCATGGATTCCAAAACAATTCCCTTTCAATTTGGGTTAACTCCATTAAATCTTTAAATTAAAGATTTATCGCTTTCAAAACATGTATCCAAAGTTTTATCTATAATTTGGAAAAATATTTTCATTTTAGACTTGAAATCCTTTAGCACAAATTGGAAATTCATTCTTATGTGAAAGCTTCAATCATTTGAAAACAAATAGTTTTCGTTTCAGAAAAATCCAATTTGTACAAGTTGAAATCTTGGGTTGAATTTAAATTCCAAAACATCACATTTAAAAATGGTTTAAAAACCCATATAAACCCATTAATAAGTTGAATAACTTTTTAAACCCTAGTTCCCAAATTTTAGAATTCAATCTCAAATATTGAATTCAAATTTAAATCAAACTATTTAAATTTCAAGATTCAATCAAGTTATTCAAAATAACTTTTATTTTTGAAATTCATTTCCAAAAGCTTTTTATTTTAAACCCAATCCATTTCCAAATCCATTTGGATTCCAAAGTTCAAATTTAAACTATTTTTAAAAATATGTGACTTAACCTGTTTCCACGTGCAATCCATATTTGTGTGTGTATAAGTGTGGTCCAGGGGTTTTACACAATAGTGCATAACATCAATCAGCACAGATTCAAATACAGCAATATATTTGATAAGCGATATAAATTATAATGCTTATATTTGATAAGCGGTATGAACCATAACGCTTATCTTCCATTCACAAATCACAGGATCATATCACAGATAATAAATCACAGTAAACAATGCTCAAATCAAGACAGGGCATCACAATCAAGAATATCAAACAGTTCAATCATTTAATAGAATCCAAACATCCCTAAGCAATATCAATTAATTATCTGATTAATTCAAATCAGATTAGTCACTAATCTTAGTTAATAAATGTTAATTAATTACAACCGATCTTAATTAATTATTCTTAATTGATTACAATAACTAATTAATTACTTCTTAATTAATAATTATTCTTAATTACTTCCATTAATTACATCCAGACTTCCAGTAATTATCAATTAATTACTTTACTAAGTAATTACCATCCATTAATTACATTAATTAATATTTAATTACCAATTTATTAATCCCTAATTATCAAACTAATTAAGTGTTAATTTTAAAATCTTAATTAATCCTTAATCACTCGATTAATTAATCTTTAGTCATTAATAAAAATCTAATTAATAACCCTTAATTACAGATTAATTATCCTTAATTAATTAATCTCAAGTCTTAATTAATTAATTTATAAATTCTTAATTACTTAATTAATCATCCATATTATTAATTTATTTAATAATTAATTATCCAACTTAATATTTTAACGAATCCAAATCATTAGATTTATTTATCTTTAAGATAAACATTTCTTACTTAATTAAACAATTTGTTTTCAAATATACTTTAAATTTCACTTTAAATTTCATTTTAAATTTAAGATAAAAATTTAGCTTAAACAAGGTTTTAAAAATAATTCAAAACCCTTCTATCTCATGTGTTGAAAGAAACATCCATTTTATAAAATAGGTTTAAAAGAATTTAAATCCCTATTCAATTTAAATTCAAATCAATTTAAAAACATACTTAACATTCCAGGTTATTTAAATTAAATTTAAAAAATTTACTTTTAATTTCAAATCTGAAATACAGCTTGAATCTTCATTCAGGATTCAAACTTAAATTTTAAAAACATTACTTACATTCTACATCTTCATTTAAAATTTAAAATTATTTAACCATTTCAAGTATTTAAACAATTTGAATTTAAAAAAACTGAAGTTTAAATTTAATTCTAGATTTTAAAAAAATATATTCAGATTTAAACTTATTTTAAATTTCTAATTTACCAATTTAAACTTACAGTTTAAATTCAAACCCCATGTACTTTTACACTTATAAGTTTTAAAACCAAACTTAAATTTTAAACTGAAATTATTTCAAATCTCAGATTCAAACTGATTTGAATTCATATCAAATTTCAGATTTCAAAAACTCATTTTAAATTACAATTTGCATCTTATACTTTTCTTTAAAAGTATGAAAAATAGATCAAGTTTCTGTTTTTCTACTAAAACCTGAAACAACACATATATACTCGAGAAAAACCTGAGCAACCCAGTCCCTACAATCCAAAACAATCACCAGCATCACCATTCTATTCTGTGCACATGTACAGCGACGCCGACCATCCCCGATCATCATCGCGAGCTCCCCACAGTCGCCGATCATCCCCTCAGGCCAACCATACACCAACCTTATCGATCAATGATCGAAATCAAAATCGTGACAAAGGTCTCAAACCTAGAACAGGCATAGAACTCTATACCCAAACCTGTCAACAACCCTCGTCCTCCCACTGCCGATCACCAGAACTCCAGAGGCTCCGACCATAGCTTTATCCAAGCCCAAACCACCATTATCCAAAATGTTGTTGAACTCGATCAACTGAGGAAGACGAACCAAAGCCAAAACTTTAACCCATACAAACTAGGGTTCCAAACTTTAAATTACAATCTCCATCTCCAAAATGAAAAACTCCATGATCTGATAATTTTCCCAGCTTCACAGATCACCTTTCCATCTACAGAAAGAACTACAAAATCCCAAATCCACTAGATCATCAGATACTACCCCAAACTCCATTTCCAAATAATTATGAACTGCTCCCATAATCCCAAACGAAAAATTATGATTTTGGTTTTAAAAATCATGTTTTAGTTTAGGTAATCAACTTATATTCCTGAATCAAGAAATCAGGATATTTGAATTATTAACTTGTATAAGGTTTTGCACTGTTATTCTTGATTCCAGAGGATTTCACATATTGTTTTAATTAAGTGCAACTTAAAACCTAAACTTATGATTAAGCAAACAAGTTTCCTTTGAAACTTAAATTTACACAGAGACAATATCACAAGATTTGAAATTTTAAATCAAAACTTGCATATTGGAAGGTGGAAGCAGAGAGCACCATACATGCATACTGATATAATTATGGACAAACAATCATTTTTCCTAGTTTACTTCAAACATCATTTCGGATATCAAGATATACAGATGGGTTTTAAATGAATTTGCTTACTTTCCTTTCAGAGATCATGACTTATAGGGGTTTTGAGGAAGAAGAAATTAAATTTTCTAAATTTATCTTTGGCCTTGAAACAAACAGAGAGTGCTCATTCATATGCACATCTACTTACATACATTTATATTCAACATGCAAACATAATTTTTATCACACACTAACAGATTATTACATGCAACCAAGATGTAAACCAGATTTAAAGTTTGGGATGTGGTTTGCTCACCTGGGTATTTGTACTAGAGAAGAACAAAGAGGAAACAAGCCTGCATTTTTTTTTCTTTAATTTCTTTTGAAAATTAGATCTGCCAAGTTTATAAATACAAAATTTTATTTAAATTCCTGTATTTTTGCTTGTTTACTTCATTAATGACAAACAAAAAAAAATTATTTACTTACAGTTTAAATGACAGAGGAGTTTTCTCTTTTTTTTTCTTTTTCTTTTTTTTCTCTGCCATTTGAAATCCAAGAATGAGTTTAATCTTTGAACCCAATTTCTTCCAGCAACTGTTAAATAAGGTTGTTTTTAAATGTTTGTTTTATTTACTGATTATCAACATCAAATTAAAATTAAAAAAGAAGAAGTTTCACTTGCCTTTGAAACTGTTTCCAGAGATTGATTTTACTTGAAGTTGGATTTAGGCTGAGACTTTTGCATTTCTTGAATTTGCTTCACTATTTTGCTTTGCCTCAAGTTCTGGATTTAAACAGAGAAGCATTTGCATTTATCTCCTGGCCAAAAAAAACTGAAGCTTGCTGTCTTCTTTTATTCCAGATTTGATTTTAAAACCATACTTGGTTTGTATTGCACTTTGAATTTGTTGAAGTTGATTTCCAGGCTTGCTTTGTACAGCTTTTTATTGTTTTTCTGCAACTTGTTTTGACAATTCTCTGAATTTGTTTGAGTTCTTTAATTTCCTGAGTTGATCATCTCAGGTTGAAGATTTCCTCCTTGAACTGGAATCTTGTTTCCAGGTAAAAATCTTGGCTTCAGGTCGAATTGAATTTGATTTGTCTAAGTTTCCTTTTTTTTTTCTTGAACAGCCTTGATATTGAGAATTGTGGAGGCAAATCTTATTCTCAGATTTGCTAAGATAGCCATGATTACACATGGGAAAATGAAAAGCTTCTTGTAATTTCAAATTTGATTATTTTAAAAAAAATGATGATGCCATTTGTTCATATATATGTATAAGATCTTAGAGTATGACAACATTGGTTTGTAGGTACATATGTATACCATATTATTATCATTATTTTGTTTTACCCCCTTGTTTAATAATTTGTTAATATGAACATAATTTGTATTAATTATATTTCATATTTTTAACTTGTAAATATTTTTACATTTTAAACTTTTATTTCTTGTTTTTATATCCATTTTGTTTATTATTTTCTACTTACATCAATTTGAAGAAAGAATTATTTTAAACTAATTATATTTTTAATAAATAAACACATATATAATAGTATTTAGTTCTAAACAATTATTTTAAAATCATTTGTATCCAATTCAAAATACAACTCTTAAATTCAACTAATTTATAAAAATATTAATTATTGAATTTTCAATTAAAAGTTCCATTTTATTTTTAATACATTTTATTTTGAAATTCAATATTTATTTTATACATCACTTATCCTTAAATTTCTAATATAAATTTCTATTTATAATCAAAATTATTTATTTATTCTAGAAAATTTTCTAATTAATTCACAATTTATTTCCAAAAATTAATTCAATTGCCAAATTAAACTTAATGAATTTTCGGGAATGTTACAAAATATCTTCGCAAGATATATTTCCATTTTCAACCATTTTGAAAATAGTTTTCATACCACACTTTTCTCATGAAATAAATTTCAAAATATTTATTTCCACTTAAAACACCAAGCACAAATACTTTAGATTTTTAAAATAATTTAAAACACTTTCTTATAAAATATCCTTTAAAACATTTAAATTTAAAATTACCTTAATACTTTGTTTAAAAATATATACTTTAAGAATATTTAAAATAAAGCTACTTTATAAAATATAAAACTAAAATTTTCTCTTTTAGAAACATAGAACCAAGCCACCTTTAAGTAATTACTACTAAGATAAATTTGAAAAATACTTACTTTAAAATTTAACATTTAAAAATAATAAATTTTCTAAAACATTCTTTTAAAACAACTTTAAAACTTTTAACTTATACTTAAAAATTTGCTTCGAAAAATTACTTGGCAATCCAGGGAAATACACTTCTCTTTCATATTCTTTTAAAAATAAATCATTATTTATTTTTAAACAAATCATTACGTCCAATGAACCGAACACCATAAACGAAAATCAGACGCAAGTCCAAAAAAAAAGAAATGAGATGAAACTCAATAAAACGAAATATATCGAAACGTCTGATGAACATATAAAAAGATAATTCCATTCAGACATCATCAAAGAATCAACCACTCGTTGCTTACGACGAAGCGCATTGGCAACACAATTCCCTTTCGGGAATAAAAGAATATCAAGATCATAAGATGCAAGGAACTCGATCCAATATTAAGTTCCTTATGAGAAAATAAATATTCCAAAGATTTTATGATCAGGGTAGAGAACGAATTTCTCACCCAAAAATAATGATGTCAAATTCTAAAAGCAAAATCGATAGCCACGAGCACTAGATCATGAGTGGCATATCTAGCCTCAATAGGCATTAATGATTTAGAAGCACAAGAGATAGCACGTTCCCTTTTGCAAGAGAACGACATCCTGGCGAATACGGTTAGCATTGCTACAAAAGATAAAGTCTTGGTTCCCATCAGGAATCACAAGAATAGAAGTTCCGAAAAAAGAAAGAATTTCTGTTAAATAATATTCTTTCCCAAAAAGCTAAAACTTTTAAAATCATAATTATCTTTATGTAAAAATCTTTCTAGAAAAATTTGTATTTTTCAAGTCAATATATCGTGTTTGATTGTCTCATCAAAGCGTTTAGGAAATTCCTATCGACAACGTTGATCAAGCGCATCGACCAAAATTCTTAAAGCACTCAACGGGCAATACAATCACAAAATTATCTTCTATATGATAAAAATATCTCTTAGAAGTTTTACGAATATTCTTTGTTCATTGAAGAACAAAATCCAATTATACTTATAAAGAAACCTTATGAAAAAGATTTGCAAAATTTTAAATTGCTATTTTCATCCAAAATCAATAAATACAAAAATGGAGTCATCGAGATTGTAGAATACTCGATGCATAAAAAGGATGAAATAAGCTGGACAAACTGAATGACATAATAAGTCATTCACAGGAATCATAACAAGTGCGGAATGCGGGAAATGGAATGCTAACTCCCGCAACTCGTAGCAAATGAAAATCGGTGGCAAGGTCGAGCTAAAAAGACCTTAGCACCACACAAGAGATTACTTAGGTGATAACCCTAAGATAAACTCAAAGATTCCGGAATGTTCACAATTACCCAAATGAAAGAAATAACTCTTTGCTCAACTTGTGAGCTTAAAGAATAAAATGATGCCATCAAAAACTTGAAATCGAAATCACAAAGAAGAATAGAAATCTGCTTAACAGATAGAAAATGTCGAAGATGAATAGTCCACTCGGAAAATAGGATATGGGCTTCACAACGATTAAGCCAATCCTTTCAAAAATCAATTTCGAAGCCTAAGTAAAAATCGGCACGGAAAGAAAAACTACATAAAATAATTTTCGACATTAATAAAAAGCAAATTGAGTGTTGCAGATCTACCATCCGGATTCGCAATCCTCAAAGAAGTCAACAAGCCCAAAAATGTTTAAAGAAAAAGATTCACAAGTTCTTTTGATATAAAACAATATATCAACAAGAACTTGAAAAGGATTTACTAAATCAAGAAGCTGCTGGGCAGACATAAATACTCCATCCTGGGGAGTAGCACTAGATTGACCGGCGCTGGGATGGCCAGGTCTAACCATTGCTCTTCTTTAAGAAAGAAAGAAAGAAGAGGAAAAAGTTATTCTCAAAATAAATATCAAGCAATCTTGATAGATAAAACAAGGAATCATAAAGAAAATAGGATGAATCGGTTCGAAGACATGAGTTAAACCCTAAAGCACAACTCCTAAGAAAGACTTAGGACGATGATCCTTGTTATAATATTCCATATTGTTCCGAAGTTTGGCTCTGATACCAAGCTGTGACGCCCCACCTCTATACCCACGCTGGCCAAGGACACTACGGAGTAATGTCGTCAAATAGCACGGAGAATAAGGCTGTTGAGGAGCGACCATCTATATAATAGCTTTGTGCGAGCACCGATATGTCAGATAAAAATATAACTTTTCATCTCAAGAGGAAATCCGACATACCGATACAAACTCAAAGCTACTACACAGTGGCTATATATAATCTTCGGAAACAAATATAGAAATAAACATAACACAAATCAGTCACAGACAGTTCATATCACAAAGGCGAAAATAGATACGAATATTACACATAAAAGTGTATATCAGAGTAGTGGTCAAATAAGATCCACAATAACACAAAAGAATAGATACAAGTGCTAGACAGAAATATGTATACATCAAGGAGTCTATATCTCAAATGTATACAACAATAACTACTAAACTAGAGTAGTTAGCCAAAAGTCAGATGATAGTTCCAGATAGGAAATGAAGAGGAAGCACCTGCATAATCTCAGTCTGACCTGAGTATTATTTATAATAAAATAATAAACGGATCAGTCTAGCTATAAATATCAGATGACATGATATAAAAGAAAAGATATGGCATAACATAAAATATCCATAAGGCATACTATGATAAGTATGAAAATGATCATCAATAAGAGATAAATCAATATCACAAAAGAATCTTCTCAAAGATTAAAAAGAATATCATATTCTTTATTTACTTCACCAAGCCACAATAAATGACATACATATCAATGCCAATCATAAAAGTGGTGAAACATAAATTCCAGTAATCAATAATTAGAAATCCAGAAATCAATAATTGAAAAGAGGATGGCCAATCCAATAAAAATGAGCCGGAGCTCCTCCAGACAGGGTATAGTCCCCCATTGCGGACTTTGAGCCGAAGCTCCTCCAGACAGGGTATAGTCCCCCATTGCGGACTTTGAGCCGAAGCTCCTCCTGGTGAGTCGAAACTCCTCCTGACAGGGTATAGTCCCCCATTGCGGACATTGAGCAGAAGCTCCTCCTGGTGAGTCGAAACTCCTCCTGACAGGGTATAGTCCCCCATTGCGGACATTGAGCAGAAGCTCCTCCTGGTGAGTCGAAACTCCTCCTGACAGGGTATAGTCCCCCATTGCGGACATTGAGCAGAAGCTCCTCCTGGCGATCCGAAGATCTATAAAATTGAGGTATAGTCCCCCCACATGGACAAAGAGACATCGCACATTTGCTAGTCTAAATCATAAAAATGATCGTCATGATCAAAGAGAAGTGTCAATTACACTAAGCTAGTAAATATAAAAGTTTAGCTTCATGTCCCATAACCACTTGCTTAACTTTAATATTTACGAACAAACTGTAGATCTTCACTAGGAAATTGTCACAAAAAGGTTCAATCGAACAAGTCCAAGAATTAACCGACGAAGTGAACGCAAGCGTTTCATACCACTTGTTTTACTAAGCCGTTTAATTAGATTTCTCATACGAGTGAGGTAAAGGTTTGTATATACTAATAGACTGGAAAACGGTTTGAGAAAACGAGATTTGTAAATAAAATAGTGTTGAAATCGTTTTGATGAAAGAGTTTTGATATTTACTACTAGTATTGAAACCTTTATATTTTTATAGTGACAAATCACAAAGGGGATTGTAGAAACAATCAATCACAAAGATCACATTCGAAGATGTGAATAAATATCCAAAGAAATCGATAAAGGATCCATCAAAGTGGATATATCCAAAGTTCCTAAAGAAAAGAAGTCATCAAAGATAATAATAAATGATAACAATAAATAGGGAAGTAACACGAATCGATTAAAGTTGGAAATCACACAAAATAGACCAAACTGGCAGAATAGCAGCAGGTCGGTCGACTGGGCTCTGTAGTCGGTCGACCGGACCCTGTAACCTGCACCTCCAACAGAGGAAGGAATGCTCGCTGTAACAGGTCGGTCGACCGAACCCTGTAGTCGGTCGGCCGGACCTGTAGCCAGCATCCCCAAACAGAACTGGGAAGTGCTCGGCATAGCAGGTCGGTCGACCGAGCTCTGTAGTCGGTCGGCCGAAGCCTGTAGCCAGCACTCCCATGGAAGTCAAATGGATGCCAATTCCATCCAAAATGAAATCGGTCGAGCATCGGCACTAAGGGTTTACGTCTATCGACTACCCGGCCATATAAGCTCTACGATTCATCTCCAAAAACATGATCAAAATATCAAAGCTATGATTTTTTGAAGAATTGAACATAAAACACCAAAAATTAGAATATTCACAAAAGCAATCCAAATCAAATGCAATTGCACAAGAATAAGTGTTAGGAATTCATACCTAACAATCGAAGAGAATTATAAGCATAGATGTGAGATTAAAAATCTCACCTTTGAACCCAAACGAATGAAGAAGATGCTATGAAGCAATGGCAAGAACAAACACTCTTCAATTCCAACTCAATAAGCTTGAATCTAAGCTTAAAAGATACACATTTCCTAAATTAGGTTTAGGAAATTTCTGAAATCAAAGAGAGGATGAGTTGGAGAAGAAGAAGAGGAAGCTTACCAATGGGTTCTCTTGAACTTTGGAGCTAGGAACTTGGTTTGCAAGAGAAAGCTAGGGCTTGGAGTTTTAATTTCCACTCTCGACCTCCATTTTCAGTTTTGCTTAAGAGTTAGGAGTTGGAATGAAGTAGTGAAGAGGAGTGGGGGATTGGGACTGAGTTAGTAAGTGGTTAATTGGCTCAGCCCAAACCAAAGCCCTAAGTGAAAAAGTGCTAAAATTCCACTATCTACAAACATATCGAAGTTTATACTCAAAAAGTTGCAAACGACGTTCCGGACTCAATGGAAGTGGTCCCGAGCCCTAATTCGACCGTATGCCAAAAGTAGCTTTTCGGATCAAAATCCGATTAACGATAAAATATTTAAATAAAATATTTAAATATAAAATCGAAAAATATGCGGGTTGTTACACTGCAAATCTATTACTTTGTGATTGCTTTGTGGTTGTTGGATTAGAGGTACCTCGGATATAGGTCGCAAACGACCGGGGGATGGCATGCTCGAGTTGTGACATCCCGGAAATTTGGGGCAATATCAATTTAATAATGTGCATTAAAAATTAAATTGATTTGATAATATTTGTTAATAAGATTTGAATTAATTTAATAATCTTCTTTTAAATAAATATTTAACTGATAGTACATCTTTTAAAAGCTAGTAAATTGTTTTCTAATAATAAATATATATTTATACATATAATATAAAGATTTGTTTCAAAATTTTAATAAATAAGGATTTGTTTTCAAATTCTAATATTTTGGTAATTTGGAAATTTGATTAAATATATAGCTATTAAATAAATAATAATTTGGCTTTAAAATATACTCAAGATAAAGTTAAGATTTGTTTAAATGATTTTAGCTTAAATTTGAATTTAACAAAGGTTGTTTTGTTCTTGTTTTAAATATAGATTGATAAAATAAGTAATTTATTTATATAGTGATAGTTTCTTTTATAAATTATTTTAATTTTATAATGAGATTTATTTATAATATAATATCTTTAAAAGTAGATTTTAAAATAAATAGAAATTGTTATATATATATGTATATAATTGGAAGAACTTTGGTTAGAAGTTTAAAATAAAATCTTTTAAAATGTTTTAAATTTAAAATAAACTTTATAAATGTTTAATATAGTATAAAATAAAATAGTAGTAAATGAATATAATATTGGATAGTTAAGTTTTAAAATAAAATAACAATAGTAATTTAAATATTGATAGTTTAACATAAAATAAAAGTAAGATAACCAAGTAAAAAAAATACAATAGTAGGCTAAGTATCTAATAACTTAAGTTAAAAACAAAGTAGGCAAGATGACTAAAACAACTTTTTAATACATGTAGTATAAAACAAAAAAAACAGTACTAGTTAGAATGCTAAAAAGAAGTAGGCAAAAATAAACGAAGTAAACAAATATAAGTATATAAGAATATGCAGGCTGAAATAAACAAATGCAAGCAAAGTAAAAATCTGGTGCAGGCATGAGAGGAATGTAAAGCTAAGAAATATAAAGTACATAGGTAAGTATAGAAGCAACTGATTAAAACAAATGCAAAGTAAAGTGTTGCAGGCAAAAAGAAACAAGGCAATGCAAATTTGTAACCTGCAAAGTAAATATGCAGGCAAGAGAAAAAAAGAAGCAAAGCAAAGTATAAACAAAGAAATGTAAAAATATCTATACATAAAATAAAGATAGTAGAGACATAAAGTACATTGGCAATAAATGCCTTCACCTTAGCAGCAAAACCAGTCAACTCGAGTTGTATTTCAGCCTCCTAACATAGATATCTTGCCTGATACAAACAAAATAAAAATCTGATCAAAGCAAGAACCAAAACCAGATAACACCTACCTCTGTAAACTTCTTTATATATCTTCTTATATTTTGGTTCGTTCAAAAACATATCAAACCTGAAACAATGAAATAATAGTTAACACATCCATTTATACAAACTTAGATAATATTTACAACTGGAATAATGTTCGCAACTCAACAAAGGCAAGAAGATTTGGAGATCATAAGCAAAACCATCACTTAGTTTTTTAAAAGTTCAAAACTGCTGTTCAAACAAAGGTGCTCTATTCCTTTTCTTCAATCTATGGTGAGTAACATTTTTAAAATAATTTAAAGTTTAAACTTGTTGCAGGTTAATATTTGAATGCTTAAAAATATTTGTATGCATATTTCTATTTCTTTATGCATTGGTGAGATGAAGTATCTGCATATTGTATTCCCTGTGGACCATCCTGTTTATGAATCTCAAGTTCATACCTTACTTCAAAACTTAAATATGCTTGATCTACTTGATGTTATGAATTATGATCTAAACAAGAAGATTTAAAAGAAGGACAAGCCTGTAGCTTCCCAAATAAAAGTGCTCTGTCCATCTCTATCACTTGTGAGTAACTTCACATTTTAAAACATAAGAGTTAACTACCTGTTGCCTTTGGATAACTAGAAGTGAGTATGCTTTGAAATGTTAGTTTGTGATGATTCTTCTATATGTATATGAAAATACATAGGTATAGTTATGTATCTGTTTGTTTGTTTTTGTTCTAAAACTTAGATTTTGATAAAAAAGACTTTATCACCTGATTTGATCTCAGCCTGGATTTGTGATGTAAATGATAGTTGTTTATTTAATATGGATTTATGTTTATAAATTATAACTTAGATATGTTGAAAAATCTGATTGTCTCTGTAAACTATAAGAACAGTCACCCTTCAAAATAAGCAAAATATCAAACATCTTAAAATATCAATTCAGGTTTATAACTTGAATTCATTAACTAAAACACAATTTTTAAAACTAAAATCACAATTTTTAGTTTGGGTTTTAAGGTGTAGTATGGGTTTGAACGGGAATGGGAAGCTTGGGTTTTTCTGGTGATCTCGATGTTGAGGAAGGTCGCGACTTTCTGAGGTGGTAAAGGAGCGATCGAGGGTTGCGAGAAAAATGGAGCGGTGGCGAATGGTTGATCGAGGCGGCGGCAAGCAGCTTTCAAATGCTGGTGACCTAATTTTTACTGGGTCGAATGAATAGACCACCACGGTGCGTGTAGGGGTTCGAGTGCGATGCGACTTGGGAAGATGGTAGTTGGGTCGTAGTCGAAGTCGTAGCTGGAGTAGGGGAATTTTTGGTGGCCGAGGCGTCGTGGAAGAGGGGATGACAGGTTTGGATGGGGTGGGCCGTGCTATTTCCAGGTTGGGTTTTTATACTCGAATTCGATTTCGAGTCGAGTTGAGGGTTTTCTGGTGTTCGAGTTGGGTTTTGGAGATGCCAGGGGTCGTGCGAAGATCGCCGTCGATGATCGGAATCGACCATGGCTGCTGGGCATGTGCACAGTGCACAGTTGTGTTGGTGCATGATGTTTCTGTTCAAGTGAGTTACAGGTTTTAGGTACCTGTAGTGTTGTTCTAAACTTTTAACAGAAGTTTAAAAAGGAAAAGCAATGTTTTAAATAAGTTTAAATCCAAGTTTAATCTAGAATTCAAGATAGTGAATCTTAGTTTAAAAAAATAAAATAAATTTTTTAATTGTTTTAAAGAACTAGAATGATAAAAATGAATTCTTAAATTGATTTGAAGTAAAATTAGATTTGGGTTTTAAATTCTTTTAACTTCTATTTATAAGATAAATTTCTTAAACTTGTAAATTAAGAAGGTTTGAAATTGTTAGAGTTAATATGATTTCACTTTGAAATCTTAAATTTCAAAACGAAATTTAAAAAAAGTAAGATTTGAAATTATTAGGTTAATTAAATGGTATGATTAACTTAGTAATTAAGAGTTTAAATTTTATTTAAGTAAGATTTAAGTCAATTAAATTAGGATAAATGAATTAGTGATTTAAGATCATAAACTAAATAATATTTGAATTTGAATTAATGGTTAGTGATAAATTAATTAAGAAAGTAGGGATTAATTAAGTATCAATTAACACTTAATTAATTAAATAATTATGGATTAATTAATGGTTATTAAAAATTTATTAAAATGAATTTAATAATGAATAAATCTTAGTTAATTACTTGAGAAAAGTAATTAAAGTAATTAAATTGTAAATAGTTATTGAAAGCCATTAACTAGGATTATTTCATAATCAATTAATATGATTAATTTTAATGATTAATTAGATTAATTTATTGAAGATAATCAATGGTGGATTGTTTAGGTGTGATTACTTATAAAAGTAATCAAGGAATTAATTACTCGCTATAATTAATTTGATTTATAATGAATTGTTAAGTTAATTAATTAAGCTTAATTAAATTAAATAACCAATAGGTGATGAAATAAGTATAATTACTTAGGGAAGTAATTAATGATAATTACCGGATGTAATTAATTGAAGAGTGATTTGGTAATGAAAGTAATTTGTGTATAATTACTTTGTATAATTAATCAAGGGATTAGTTAGAGGAAATTAATTATAGAGTAATTAATTTGTTAATGAGTAATTAAGGGTAGTTAATTACTGGATTGATATTAATCAAGGGTGATTAGTAATTGTATTTTAAAATTTAGATTAATTACTAAATGCAGTTAATTTAAATAAAGTGATTAATTTGAATATAAATTAGAAATCATTAATTTATATAATTAATGATGAAATTAAGAATTGTTTAATTTAGGAATAATTAATAATAAAGTGATTAATTAATGTAATTAATTAAGGATACATGTAATTAATTTTAGTTAATTAATTAATGAAGTAATAAAAATGTTAATTACTATAAATGATTAAGTATAATTAATTTGTAAAATTTATTAAAGACTAATTAATTATTGTAATTAGAGAATGATTAATCAAGTGTGTTTAATCAAGATAAATATTTAGAAGATGATTATATAATTTGATTTAATTAATTAATGATTGTATAAGAAGGATTTATAGATGAAGTAATTAATTTAATTTACTTTAAATTAATTAGAGCTAGGAGTAATTAATTTAATTCATTTTAAATTAATTACAAATGGTATGATTATAAATCATTGCTTATGGATGAATGATATTGATATTCATTGAATGGTTGTGAACTCAGATATGAGATGAGTAATATCTATATGATATGGAATCTTAGTTAAAATATGATAATATAGATTATCTGTTTGTGATGATTATCTGTTTGGAATGATAATATGAAATATCTGTTTATGATGATGATGTGATTATCTATTGTGATATTGTGAATTATCTATCTGTGTGTATATAGATAATAATTGAATTGAATTGTTTTAACTCTAAAATAACTTGGCCTTAAAAGATACGATTTGGGATTTCGATGAGACCGGGATCGGGTTTCCATATTTGGATATCCGAAAACCACATCGATCCAAATTAACGATAGGTCGTGAATCTGATGTGAAGATGAAGATTCAGAATGCAAGGGTTGTCGTCGTTAACCCTGAGGGTGATTCCAAAATGAGTGTAACGAGATAATGCCTTCGGTTTCGTTCAAACCCGGAACGAACTTGTATGGATTGAATGCTTTCAGAACATCGTCAGGTGGGCGATGAGCATTCTAAGAGATGTGTTCTATAAAGGTAATCGTGACCTCAAGTCTCATCAACCGGGAATGGCTAAAACAGGGGAGGTGCAGCAAGGCTTCGTGGGTAGCACCCACTGGAGAGCAAGATTTACCTCTGTCTAGATGTCCCTTTTTATTTCGGCTGTGTGGGCGGTTGGTTGCAAACAACTGCGGGTTGTCTTGTTCGGAACTGTTCAGTAAGGAATGGTTCCGGCCTTGTGTTGCAGGGGATTGGGAGTAATCCTCGGTACGTTGATCTAGGCCACGTACTGTGACGGGTGGTACCACAGTAGCCCTACCATTGTATGGAATCCAAAATCCAATAAGTGCCATCGGATTTGATTATATTACCCACTTTGTGGCTAGTATGCT
Source organism: Allium cepa (assembly GCA_030765085.1). Taxonomy (NCBI): domain Eukaryota; kingdom Viridiplantae; phylum Streptophyta; class Magnoliopsida; order Asparagales; family Amaryllidaceae; genus Allium; species Allium cepa. Next base: position 52,506,219 of record CM060943.1, on the reverse strand, counting down.
GGAATTTAATAATGTAACAATTTCGGCTATGATTATATTTACTTGAAAACCCTAGACCTATTATAATATCACTGGATTTCCTATCAAATGTTTTGGTTAGCGTAAGGTAAAAACTTACCCATGTTTATTTGTGGCGAGTCTTACGTGATAACTTTTGTTTTCAAAGGTTTTCAAAATTAAGCAACTCTAACCCGTTACTCATACCAGACCCATGTCTGACCCGGAGTTTATTTCTGTTTTTCCCTAAACTCTCGGGTACCCAAATTTTTACGGGTAGCCAAGGGATTCAGGTTATCTTTGACGGATTATGGAGGAGCAATGGAGCAGGAGGCTTCTGCGTTGTAGATATATATAGTGTTCCGCTGTGTTGGTATCTCTGTGTTGTATTGTATTGAGTTGTATAACTAGACAGGTGTTTATAACTGTCTAGTATGTGTTGTAGTATCTGTATAACTCTGATTGATGTTGTATATTATGTAATACTTATGTTATTAATATAATTTATTCGTTCTGCTGTTTAGATTCTGATGTTGTTTCTTCTTCTTCTCTATCTTTTCTATTTTCTCACCCCTTTCTTTCTTCAAGACGAAACGGACTTCCTGGGCGTAGGAAGCCGGGTCGTCACAGTTGGTATCAGAGCGCTAGGTTGAGTGAATACCTAGGCTCTTGAGTGTTTTCTTTCTTGAGAGAGCGTATTTGTAATTTTGATATATATATTTATTTATTTATATATTTATTTCTATCTATTTGTTGGGTTACCTGTTCGGGTTTTCCAATAAGTTATAAAGGTAGATAAGGTAGTGGTGTGTGCAACACGACTACCAATGGTTGGAGTTTTGAATGTTTGAGATTGGAAGTGTATCTGTCAAGACTGTAGATCTATTACCGTCTCGAGTAAACTTTGGATGGTGTAAGGATTTCAGTGATCTCTGAAGGAAACCTGTTAAGGTTCGGAGTTCATTTTGAAGTGTAAGTTTGGATGAGCTAGAATTTGGATCTGTCGGTTGGACAGAAGCAAGAAATGTTATTTTGATACCTCAGGATGTAGTAGCTGTGTGATGAGACACAATGACTATGGATGTCTCCGAAGACGTTTCTTTGGAACAAAATTTAGAAGTGTGTCTGCTTTGGTGTTGTGGCTGTGTTTAGAAGGGTGTTTGTGTTTGGCTTGTGGTCCGAGTTTCTGGAAGAGCCTTGGATTAGGAATTTCTTGGCTTTGGTGTCAGCAGTGCTGTTGGAGTATTTTGGGTGTTGGCAAGGTATTCTTTGGCATCTGAGTCAGCAGTGGCAGCTCGATCTGTTATATGTGCTGTCAAGGAAGTCTTCTGTCTTAGCAGTTTTTCTAGAGGTAATTTCAGAAGCAGCAGTGTCGCTCCGTTTCTTCGATGGATTGGCTAGTTAAGTGTAAGCTGTTCTGTTTGGTAAAGAGAGAGCAGTATATTTGGAATTAGGCCGGTTGATCGCAAAAGTGACTTGCGATAGTTTGAGCGTTCTCTTGCGATTCAGAGATTTTTCTGGATGTCTTCAGGTAGTCAAAGTTTTGTCAACATTTGGAGATTGAGTTTGGTATCGTCTGGATTCCAGAAGTGATACCGATGGTTCAGCTTAGCAATAGGATGATTTTTGAGTTTGGTGAAGCAGCTCAGGTTTTAGAGGAACTTCTGAGTTTTATTTTTTGGATCTGTTGAACCATAGTTCTGGGATGTGTTGTCCAGTTTCTGCTCATGATCATCATCAACATTTTCATCTGCTCAGTTAGAGTTGCGCAGTGGAAGCATGGTGGCAGCTATTTCTAAGTGGAAGCAACTGGAAGTTGCAGTGTTTGGATCGGAAGGGTTTCTACAGGAAATTTTTCAGGATATTAAGGCCAGAATGGCAAATGCATCTGTTTTATCTCTTCCGGAGGTGAGAAGTGAGATCTGTTTTCTAATTCTGGAATAGAGTCTGTGTTCTGAGTTTTGGTCGATCTTGGAAAGATCATTTTGTTGGATTGATTTTGGTTCAGTTTGTTTCTAGGAGCATCAGCAAGGGTTAAGCTGACCAGGAAGGATGTAGGCAGTCCAGGATCTTCCGAAGAGTTTTGTGGATAAGACGGAGGAAATTGGATTCCAGAGTTGGAGATTTGATTTCGGATAAGTGTTTGGTCTTCAGGAGTGAATTGTCAGTTTGGGATAACTGAGATTCGTTGTTTTTCACGTAAATCTGAGGGAGTACGTGTAAGATCTATCTCTGGTTGTAGAACCAGCAGTTCAGGGAGTTTTGATTATTGAGTCAGACTTGTTTATAGTCTGATATCTTGTCATGTTTTGTGACGCCCCACCTCAATACCCACGCTAGCCAAGAACACTACGAAGTAATGCTGTCAACTAGCACGGAGAATAAGGCTGTTGAGGAGCGACCAACTATATAATAGCTTTGTGCGAGTACCGATATGCCAGATAAAAATTTAACTTTTCATCTCAAGAGGAAATCCAACATAGCGATACAAACTCAATGCTACTACAGAGTGGCTATATATAATCTTCGGAAACAAATATAGAAATAAACATAACACAAATCAGTCACAGACAGTTCATATCACAAAGGCGGAAATAGATATGAATATTACACATAAAAGTGTATATCAAAGTAGTGATCTATAAGATCCACGATAACACAAAAAGATAGTTACAAGTGCTACACAAAAGAATAAGTATACATTATAGAGTCTACATCTCAAATGTATACAACCAAATAAACTACTAATCTAAGTAGTTAGCCAAAAGTCAGAATAATAATCTCTGACGAGGAGTCAAGCAGAAGCACCTGAAACATCTCGGTCTGACCCGAGTATTATTTAATAAGAAAATAATAAACGGATCAGTCTAGCTATAAATATCAGACGAAATGATATAGAATAAGACATATGGCATAAACATATAATATCCATAATGACATACTACTATATGTATGTAAATCAAAATCAACAAAAGATTAATCAATATCACAAGAATCTTCTCCTTAGATCCAAAAAGGGTATCATACCCAAAACTTGTATTCATAACAAGTAAATGACACACGAATTCACCAATGCACAAATATTGACAAAACTTACCAATGTAAATCACGAAAATTGGTGAAACACAATTCTAGAAGTCATCAATGGAAATCCAGAAATCACAGAAAGAGAGGGGAGAGGCCTATCACAGACGGGAGCATAAAAACTCCGTACACGTGTATCACGAACGGAATGCTAATTCCATGGTTGCTAACCATCACGAATTGAGTCGAAGCTCCACAGACGGCCCGAAGACCATGGGTTACTACCCCATCACGAATTGAGTCGAAACTCCATGAAGCGGGGTTTAGTCTCCCTCGCAGACAAAGAGACATCGCACATTGCTAGTCTAAATCACAAAAATGATCGTCATTGATCATCGAGAAGTGTCAATTACAATAAGCTAGTGAATATATGAGTTTAGATTCATGTCCCATAACCACTAGCTTAACTTAAATATTTACGAACAAATTGTAGATCTCCACTAGAAAATTGTCACAAGAGTTTCAATCGAACAAGTCCGAGAATTAACCGACAAAGTAAACGCAAGCGTTTCATACCACTTGTTTTACTAAGCCGTTTAATTAGATTTCTCATCCGAGTGAGGTAAAGATTTGTGTATACTAGTAGATTGGAAAACGGTTTTATAAATGAGTTTGATATTAAAAATATAGTTGAAATCGTTTTGATGAAGAAGTTTTGATATTTAATACTTGTATTGAAACCCTTATATTTTAAAGTGACAAATCGCAAAAATGATTATAGAACAATCAATCACCAAAATTCACATACGAAGACGTGAATTAATTCCAATAAATCGATATCAAGTCCATCGAAATGGATATTTCCAAAAATTCCAAAATAGAAGTCATCAAAGTCAAATAATTGGTAGTAACTACTAGGAATCAAAACGAATCAATAAGCATTGGAATCTAAGAAAAACTAGGCCCAAATAGGCAAAGCAGGCAATTAGAAGCAGGTCAGTCGACTGACCTCTGAGTTCAGTCGACTGATCACAGTCCCAAAAAACTCTCGGGATGTTGGTCAGTCGACTGAACTCAATGGCCAGTCGACTGACTGCAGTAAACAGAGCCTCTAAGGCTCTGCAGAAAGCCTTTATGCTGCCTTTTAGCTACAGCCAGTCGACTGGATCTAAGGCAGTTTTCCTGCCTTTGCCCAAGATGTGCAATCCCAACCAATTCGCAACCGAAACGAGCGATGACGCTAGGGGTTTATGCCAATCGACTACCCGGCCCTTTAAGCTCTTCGATGTGTCACTAAAACATGTTAAGATATCCATAAAAGGATTTTCATAGATTTTGATTTCAAAACACCAAAAATTGGAATATACGCCAAATCAATTCAAACCAAAATCAAATGCACATGATTGTGTGTTAGGAATTCATACCTAACAATCGAAGATAATCATAGACATAGATGTGAGATTAAAAATCTCACCTTTGAATCCAAAAACAATGAAGGAGAAGCTTTAAAACAAGCTAAGATCAATTCCTCTTCAATAACAGCTCAAGAAGCTTCAATCTAAGCTTACATATAAAATATTTCCTAAGTTAGGTTTAGGAAATTCTGAAATTGGATAGAGAATGAGTTGGAGAAGAAGAAGAGGAAGCTTACCAATGGGTTCTCTTGAATTTGGAGCTAGGAACTTGAGATTGCAAGAGGAACTAGGGTTTTGGATTTCTATTTCCCATTCTCTTCCACCATTATTCTCTTGAGCTTGAGAGAGTTAGGAAAAGAGGAATGAATGAAGAGAGTGGAGAGGGGTTGGGTTGGTATAACTAGAATTGGGCAAATGGGCTGAACCAAACCAAAGTCCTAAGTGAAAAAGTGCCAAAATTTCACTATCTCCAAACATATCGAAGTTTATACTCAAAAAGTTGCAAACGACGTTTTGAACTCAATGGAAGTGGTCTCGAGTCCTAATTCGACAGTTTGCAAAAAGTAGCTTTTCGGACCAAAATCCGATTAACGATAAAATATTTATATAAAATATTTAAATATAAAATCGATAGATATGCGGGTTGTTACATGTTTTGTAGATCTAGGTGTATGTGGCTTAGTAGTATTGATTGATTGGATTCTGCAGGGCGAGTATCCCGGTATTTATACCTGGGGAACTCTAGATAGATCTATCCTGATTTTGTCTGGATAGTTAGATTTGTTGACTTGATGAATTGGTTGCTATGGTTGTTAGCAAATGATTGATATATGCTTCTGTTTTAAAATTTATTTTAATTAGATTATTAAATTACCTTTGTTTTAAATTTCGGGGATGAAATTCTTTTGAGGGGGAGGAATGTGACATCCCGGAAATTTGGGGCAATATCAATATAATAATCTGCATTAAAAATTAAATTGATTTGATAATATTTGTTAATAAGATTTGAATTAATTTAATAATCTTCTTTTAAATAAATATTTAACTGATAGTTCATCTTTTAAAAGCTAGTAAATTGTTTTCTAATAATAAATATATATTTGTACATATAATATAAAGATCTGTTTTAAAAATTTAATAAATAAGGATTTGTTTTCAAATTCTAATATTTTGGTAATTTGGAAATTTGATTAAATATATAGCTATTAAATAAATAATAATTTGGCTTTAAAATATACTCAAGATAAAGTTAAGATTTGTTTAAATGATTTTAGCTTAAATTTGAATTTAACAAAGGTTGTTTTGTTCTTGTTTTAAATATAGATTGACAAAATAAGTAATTTATTTATATAGTGATAGTTTCTTTTATAAATTATTTTAATTTGGTAATGAGATTTATTTATAATATAATATCTTTAAAAGTAGATTTTAAAATAAATAGTAATTGTTATATATATATATGTATATAATTGGAAGAACTTTGGTTTGAAGTTTAAAATAAAATCTTTTAAAATGTTTTAAATTTAAAATAAACTTTATAAATGTTTAATATAGTATAAAATAAAATAGTAGTAAATGAATATAATATTGGATAATTAAGTTTTAAAATAAAATAACAATAGTAATTTAAATATTGATAGTTTAAGATAAAATAAAAGTAAGATAACCAAGTAAAAAAAATACAATAGTAGGCTAAGTATCTAATAACTTAAGTTAAAAACAAAATAGGCAAGATGACTAAAACAACTTTTTAATACATGTAGTATAAAACAAAAAAAAAACAGTACAAGTTAGAATGCTAAAAAGAAGTAGGCAAAATTAAACAAAGTAAACAAATATAAGTATATAAGAATATGCAGGCTGAAATAAACAAACGCAAGCAAAGTAAAAATCTGGTGCAGGCATGAGAGGAATGCAAAGCTAAGAAACATAAAGTACATAGGTAAGTATAGAAGCAACTGATTAAAACAAATGCAAAGTAAAGTGTTGTAGGCAAAAAGAAACAAGGCAATGCAAATTTGTACCCTGCAAAGTAAATATGCAGGCAAGAGAAAAAAAGAAGCAAAGCAAAGTATAAACAAAGAAATGTAAAAATATCTATACATAAAATAAGGATAGTAGAGACATAAAGTACATTGGCAATAAATGCCTTCACCTTAGCAGCAAAACCAGTCAACTCGAGTTGTATTTCAGCCTGCTAACATAGATATCTTGCCTGATACAAACAAAATAAAAATCTGATCCAAGAGAGAACCAAAACCAGATAACACCTACCTCTGTAAACTTCTTTATATATCTTCTTATATTTTGGTTCGTTCAAAAATATATCAAACCTGAAACAATGAAATAATAGTTAACACATCCATTTATACAAACTTAGATAATATTTACAACTGGAATAATGTTTGCAACTCAACAAAGGCAAGAAGATTTGGAGATCATAAGCAAAACCATCACTCAGTTTTTTAAAAGTTCAAAACTGCTATTCAAACAATGATGCTCTGTTCCTTTTCTTCAATCTATGGTGAGTAACATTTTTAAAATTACTTAAAGTTTAAACTTGTTGTAGGTTAATATTTGAATGCTTAAAAAATATTTGTATGCATATTTATATTTCTCTGTGCATTGGTGAGATGAAGTATCTGCATATTGTATACCCTGTAGACCATCCTGTTTATGAATCTCAAGTTCATACCTTACTTCAAAACTTAACTCTGCTTGATCTACTTGATGTTATGACTTATGATCTAAACAAGAAGATTTAAAAGAAGGACAAGCCTGTAGCTTCCCAAATAAAAGTGCTCTGTCCATCTCTATCACTTGTGAGTAACTTCACATTTTAAAACATAAGAGTTAACTACCTGTTGCCTTTGGATAATTAGAAGTGAGCATGCTTTGAAATGTTAGTTAGTGATGATTCTTCTGTATGTATATGAAAATACATAGGTACAGTTATGTATCTGTTTGTTTGTTTTTGTTCTAAAACTTAGATTTTGATAAAAAGACTTTATCACCTGATTTGATCTCAGCCTGGATTTGGGATGTAAACGATAGTTGTTTATTTAATAATGATTTATGTTTATAAATTACAACTAAGATAAGTTGAAAAATCTGATTGTCTCTGTAAACTATAAGAACAGTCACCATTTAAAATAAGCAAAATATCAAACATCTTAAAATATCAATTCAGGTTTATAACTTGAATTCATTAACTAAAGCACGATTTTTAAAACTAAAATCACAATTTTTAGTTTGGGTTTTAAGGTGTTGTATGGGTTTGAACGAGAATGGGAAGGTTGGGTTTTTCTGGTGATCTCGATGTTGAGGAAGGTCGCGGCTTTCTGAGGTGGTAAAGGAGCGATCGGGGGTTGCGAGAAAAATGGAGCGGTGGCGAATGGTTGATCGAGGCGGCGGCAAGAAGCTTTCAAATGCTGGTGACCTAATTTTTACTGGGTCGAATGAATAGACCACCACGGTGCGTGTAGGGGTTCGAGTGCAATGCGACTTGGGAAGATGGTAGTTGGGTCGTAGTCGAAGTCGTAGCCGGAGTAGGGGATTTTCTGGAGGCCGAGGCGTCGTGGAAGAGGGGATGACAGGTTTGGATGGGGTGGGCTGTGTTATTTCCAGGTTGGGTTTTTATACTCGAATTCGATTTTGAGTCGAGTTGAGGGGTTTCTTATGCTCGAGTTGGGCTTTGGAGATGCCAGGGGACGTGTGAAGATCGCCGTCGATGATCGGAATCGACCATGGCTGTTGGGCATGTGCACTGTGCACAGTTGTGTTGGCGCATGATGTTTCTGTTCAAGTGAGTTACAGGTTTGAGGTACCTGTAGTGTTGTTTTAAACTTTTACCAGAAGTTTAAAAAGGAAAAGCAATGTTTTAAATAAGTTTAAATCCAAGTTTGATCTAGAATTCAAGATAGTGAATCTTAGTTTGAAAAAATAAAATAAAATTTTTAATTGTTTTAAAGAACTGGAATGATAAAAATGAATTCTTAAATTGATTTGAAGTAAAATGAGATTTGGGTTTTAAATTCTTTTAACTTCTATTTATAAGATAAATTTCTTAAACTTGTAAATTAAGAAGGTTTGAAATTGTTAGAGTTAATATGATTTCATTTTGAAATCTTAAATTTCAAAACGAAATTTAAAAAAAGTAAGATTTGAAATTATTAGGTTAATTAAATGGATATGATTAACTTAGTAATTAAGAGTTTAAATTTTATTTAAGTAAGATTTAAGTCAATTAAATTAGGATAAATGAATTAGTGATTTAAGATCATAAATTAAATAAGATTTGAATTTGAATTAATGGTTAGTGATAAATTAATTAAGACGGTAGGTATTAATTTAGTATCAATTAACACTTAATTAATTAAATAATTATGGATTAATTAATGGTTATTAAAAATTTATTAAAATGAATTTAATAATGAATAAATCTTAGTTAATTACTTGAGAAAAGTAATTAAAGTAATTAAATTGTAAATAGTTATTGAAGGCCATTAACTAGGATTATTTCATAATCAATTAATATGATTAATTTTAATGATTAATTAGATTAATTTATTGAAGATAATCAATGGTGGATTGTTTAGGTGTGATTACTTATAAAAGTAATCAAGGAATTAATTACTCGCTGTAATTAATTTGATTTATAATGAATTGTTAAGTTAATTAATTAAGCTTAATTAATTTAAATAACCAATGTGTGATGAGATAAGTATAATTACTTAGGGAAGTAATTAATGATAATTACTGGATGTAATTAATTGAAGAGTGATTTGGTAATGAAAATAATTTGTGTATAATTACTTTGTATAATTAATCAAGGGATTAATTAGAGGAAATTAATTATAGAGTAATTAATTTGTTATTGAGTAATTAAGGGTAGTTAATTACTGGATTGATATTAATCAAGGGTGATTAGTAATTGTATTTTAAAATTTAGATTAATTACTAAATGTAGTTAATTTAAATAAAGTGATTAATTTAAATATAAATTAGAAATCATTAATTTATATAATTAATGATGAAATTAAGAATTGTTTAATTTAGGAATAATTAATAATAAAGTGATTAATTAATGTAATTAATTAAGGATACATGTAATTAATTTTAGTTAATTAATTAATGAAGTAATAAAAATGTTAATTACTATAAATGATTAAGTATAATTAATTTGTAAAATTTATTAAAGACTAATTACTTATTGTAATTAGAGAATGATTAATCAAGTGTGTTTAATCAAGATAAATATTTAGAAGATGATTAATTAATTTGATTTAATTAATTAATGATTGTATAAGCAGGATTTATAGATGAAGTAATTAATTTAATTTACTTTAAATTAATTAGGGCTAGGAGTAATTAATTTAATTCATTTTAAATTAATTACAAATGGTATGATTATAAATCATTGCTTATGGATGAATGATATTGATATTCATTGAATGGTTGTGAACTCAGATATGAGATGAGTAATATCTATATGATATGGATGCTTAGTTAAAATATGATAATATAGATTATCTGTTTGTGATGATTATCTGTTTGGAATGATAATATGAAATATCTGCTTATGATGATGATGTGATTATCTATTGTGATATTGTGAATTATCTATCTGTGTGGATATAGATAATAATTGAATTGAATTGTTTTAACTCTAAAACAACTTTGCCTTAAAGGATACGATGTGGGATTTCGATGAGACCGGGATCGGGTTTCCATATTTAGATATCCGAAAACCACATCGATCCAAATTAACGATAGGTCGTGAATCTGATGTGAAGATGAAGACTCAGAATGCAAGGGTTGTCATCGTTGACTCTGAGGGTGATTCCAAAATGAGTGTAACGAGATAATGCCTTCGGTTTCGTTCGAACCCGGAACAAACTTGTATGGATTAAATGCTTTCAGAACATCATCAGGTGGGCGATGAGCATTCTAAGAGATGTGTTCTCTAAAGGTAATCGTGACCTCAAGCCTCATCAACTGAGAATGGCTAAAACAGGAGAGTTGCAGCAAGGCTTCGTGGGTAGCACCCACTGGAGAGCAAGATTTACCTCTGTCTAGATGTCCCTTTTTATTTCGGCTGTATGGGCAGTTGGTTGCAAACAACTGCGGGGTTGTCTTATTCGGAACTGTTCAGTAAGGAATGGTTCCGGCTTTGTGTTGCAGGGGATTGGGAGTAATCCTCGGTACGTTGATCTAGGCCACGTACTGTGACAGGCGGTACCTCAGTAGCCCTGCCATTGTATGGAATCCAAAATCCATTAAGTGCCATCGGATTTGATTGTATTACCCACTTTGTGGCTAGTATGCTGGAATTTAATAATGTAACAATTTCGGCTATGATTATATTTACTTGAAAACCCTAGACCTATTATAATATCACTGGATTTCCTATCAAATGCTTTGGTTAGCGTAAGGTAAAAACTTACCCATGTTTATTTGTGGGGAGTCTTACGTGATACCTTTTGTTTTCAAAGGTTTTCAAAATTAAGCAACTCTAAACTGTTACTCATACCAGACCCATGTCTGACCCGGAGTTTATTTCTGTTTTTCCCTAAACTCTCGGGTACCCAAATTTTTACGGGTAGCCAAGGGATTCAGGTTAGCTTTGACGGATTATGGAGGAGCAATGGAGCAGGAGGCTTCTGCATTGTAGATATATATAGTGTTCTGCTGTGTTGGTATCTCTGTGTTGTATTGTATTGAGTTGTATAACTAGACAGGTGTTTATAACTGTCTAGTATGTGTTGTAGTATCTGTATAACTCTGATTGATGTTGTATATTATGTAATACTTATGTTATTAATATAATTTATTCGTTCCGCTGTTTAGATTCTGATGTTGCTTCTTCTTCTTCTCTATCTTTTCTATTTCTCACCCCTTTCCTTCTTCAAGACGAAACGGACTTCATGGGCGTAGGAAGCCGGGTCGTCACACGAGTAGTACTTACCTAGTTACAGAGGTAACCCGGCCTTGTGTTGGCAGAGATCCGGGTAGGTTCTTGGGACGTCCCTCTAGAGGCATACCCATGTAGCAGTAGGAAATTCCTTAGCCTGACCATTTCTTGGAAAACCAAAGAAACAATACGCGCCCTGTACGGTTTTAGTTGTATAACCTGCCATGGAATGTAGCGGTAGCCTGCTATTGAACATGGTAGCTATAGTAGGCATAAGTGCGAAATGCCTATGCTGCCTAAGATTAATATTATACTTTCGAAATGTTTTCCACACTATGCACTAATAATAGAAATATCAAAGGATTTTGCGTATCAAGCATGTTTGACTATCATAAGGAGAAATCCCCTCCAATTCTGCGTTTGCAATGTGTGTGTGGCGGGAGGCCTTATGGTAGTTTCATTTTCCAAAAAACATTGCGGATTTCTTTTCCTTACTTTGTGAAGAATAACTGTTTTAAGATCTCACACCAGTCCCACGATCGACCTGGAGTTTATTCTTCCCTTTCTAAACTCTAGGTGCCCACAATTTTTCACACGGGCAGCCAGAGTCAGGTTATCATTATTCTGGAACGAAGTCAGAAAAGAGATGCTGTGGAGATCAGGAGCAAGCTGGATGGCGAAGCGTATCACTATTATATGTTATATTCTTTTCCGCCGTTTGTTGTTGTAACACTCTGATAATGTAATGTGATGTAATGTAATAACCGATATAGTTCTTTGTTTTAAAGATATTCATTTATCTATTATATGTTGTTCTGCTGCGATATGTGAGATTCTGTTATTGTTTCTGTTATTCTTCTATCTACTTCTTCTACCTCTTTCTTCTTTAAACCCGAAGACTCGTACATCGGTTCCACTTTGGGCTGAATTGTTGTGGGATTATTCCAGCTCAAAGGAGGTACGGATTTGCGGGCCTTTACACAATACATGTGCAAGCAGCAGATGCAGTCAATTCCGATAATGGTTGATAGGAAGGATCAACGCGGAGCAAGGAAGAGTTTATTTCATGGAGCGGATTGTCAATAATCAAGGAAGGCGGCGAATCAACTGTCAAAGGTGCAGGAGACGTGGCACCAAAGGCAAAAAAGCGAAGGTAATACATCATCTGTAGCAACGCGACCAAAAGAAGGCAAATCAAGATGGTTATCAATGAAGATACGCTGAAGGGCAGACCAGATCTTGTTAGATATTGTTCACTAATAAGCAAAATCTGAGATATTCAAACAATCGAGGAAGGCATGAGGGAAGAGAATGAGGAGAGAAGGGGAACGAAGGAGCTTAGGGAAGGGGAAGAGTGGATGAGGGAGGCGATCGAAAAAAAACAACCTACGGCCATTTTTTTTTTCTCGTTTGATTTTTGATTTGAACTGAAAAAAGACAGGCACGATTTAAAGAAAAGTTGAGAAGGCGGCTATGGTCAGATGATAGGGCGGCAAAGATAGGTTAGGGTGGCTGGACAAGGCTAGGTCGACTGAGGTGCTTTCTCTTTTACGATTTGACTATTCTACTTTAATATCCAAAATATCTCATTCTCGTAACTCGAAATCCCGAACTCCTATCGAGGTGTACCGCTAGGCATTTATAATGTTATACCCTTATTACGAACGCAATGGAAAAGGTTTCGAGTCCAAATTCGATCGTATGGAGAAGATAGCTTTTTCGACCTAGTTATTATATTAAATTCCCGATAAAATTTCAGCGCGTTTATATATCGTATGCTCACACAACAACTCCAATCACTACGAAATTTGAAATCCGATAATAATACAATATTATGGATCCAATGGAATTGGTTTCGTCGAATTCTGAGACTGTGCCTCGGAAAGCTACTTTTAAATTCAATTTAAACAATATTTTATTAAAACTGAACAAATCACCTTTGAATTAAATTTTAACCATCCTATTATCTTCAGTATCATCAATATAAATTTTATAAGCCTTCAAATTATTTTTAACAGGCTTATAACTGAAAATTCAATATTTTACCCAAATTCAAATTATTAAATTCAATAAATTCAATCGCCAAATTCAAACAGATATTTGAAATCCTAGTTAAACTACCTTGCAAATATTTAAAATTAATTAAATATTCCAGTTTCAAATGTCTAAAAATTCCGGGTCGTCACATTCCTCCCCTCTTGAAAGAATTTCGTCCCCGAAATTACTAAGGCGGAAGAATGTCCCAAATCCACTAACTTACGGAAACACACTTAGTGAAATCCCATATTCATTGTTCCAATCCTTTAGTTCTAACTAAATAATTAGTTTCAATTTCCATTTCCAAAATCCTTTTATTTCAATTCCAATTTGAAATCATTTGTCTTTAACAAAAAATTTCCAAAAGTTTTCAAAAATTTTCTAACTCCTAAAATTTTCAAAAAAAATTGGTAGTCTCCTTTGTTCGGAGGCGCTTTTGCAATTTGACAAGTGATATAAATATATATACATCGACCCTACACGGTCGGAAAAACAAAAACAGTTCATATTTCCTATTTTTTATTGCATAGGCGTACCTTTATTTAGCATTTTTAAGCAAGCTTCTTATTATTTTATCAATTTTGCGCGATCAAATCCAGCCAAACGGCTTCTCGGTACCTGTACTTACTCAATTCAAACATGTAAGTACTAAATATACGAAATTTATTAACATTTCACTTACTTTCAATAGCTAAACACATGCATTTAAGTTCATAAGCAACATGCACCAAACACTTTCCATGAGCAATTTATATGATTTTAAAACTAATTCAATTGCTTTCAACCAATTCATGTGCCATTCCATTCAATTTTAATAGTTTACACTTCAGTTTCTTACATTCAATTTATTTTTAATCCAAACAAGCTCATATTCATATTCATTGATTTCAAAATCAATTTATTTACTTCCATTAAATCATAGAATTTTATTTGCTTCCGTTTGCGTCGAACGACAATTTATTCTTATGCAAATTGACGATATTCTTGTGAATAAATAATTACTTAAGCTTTAACCATTTTAAATTGATCTCAACTAAATTTATATAAATTTCATTCCATTTTAAATTTATTCACAATCCATACATCCTCATTTTCACTTCATTTTTAATTTTATCTCTTTACTTACATTTCATTTCATCATTCAAACAGGTTCTATTCAAAACCATTTCATAAAGCTCACTAACAACCAATTAACAATTTGCTTAAGTTAACAACTTAAGTTCCTCTCCATTTCAATTAGATTCCATTGTATTAAATTCAATTGGTATATTCATTCAATCCATTATAAACTTTATTTCACATTCTCAATGCATTACCGAACTTATCTTATTAATAATAAGTCCATTTCAATTTTATTTCCGCTTCCATGAATTTTATTTGTAATTCAAACCATCTCTGTTTTAATACAACTTCATTTCATTTCACCATGTTTCAACCATATTCAATTCACTTAGCGCTTCTAAGTTGAACTTCATTTACAACTCAAGTTTAACTTCACAAAAATCCATTTTTAACTATAATTCAATTTTTATCCAACCAATCAAAATTCCATTAACATGCTTACTTAACTAATTTATTCAAATTAGTTCATTTCCCATTTTTAATTCAATATTTGATTTTTGTCCTTCAAAAATCACTTCACTTAATTTTTTTGAGTTCAATCTATTTTATAATTCAAGTTTTGGATTTTTATTTGTTTCCCAAAATTCAAAACAATTCTATTTTGGCTTATTTATTCTACTTCTAAGTTTTATAAGTCATAACTTATTTATATCCATACTTTCCTCCATTTACAATCAATCCCGTTCACATTTTACTTTTTAACTCGGGGTTATACATTTAATTTAGCCAAGTATATATTCTTATTCAATGAATTTTCAGTTCTTTTATAAGCCATCGAAATCTATTTATTCTAATTCAATCTTATTTAACTTAACCCAGTTAAATCTAACCTCATATTATTGTTTTGACTTCACACCATTTATTCAAATTTTATTAAGTAAGAACTTAATTTCATTTAACGTATCCACCACATGATACAATTCCATCTCAATTATATTTCGACTTTGATTCAAATCTAATCACAATATTATTAGACTTAGCTTGAGTTCTTTAATTCGACTTACTCTTCTAATTTATTAACTTTTTACAAGTTAATTTCACTCCAGGAAATTTTCAAACTTTATAAATTTCCAAACCTGCTTATAATCCATAACATTTTTAGTTAAACCTCCAGAGTTTAGACCATTACTTACACACTCAAAACATAAACCAATTCCAGAGTCTTCAATAATCACTTAAGTATTTCAAAAATCATTTGAAATCAACTGTATCCAAAACTCTTTCGTAGATTCAATTACCTCTTTGAATTTCAAAACCAAACCCAGCTTTTGCAAACATCTCCCATTTAAAACATTCAAGTAGCAATTCCTCCGTTGGAAACTTGAAAATGAACATCGATGAAGCTGCAGTCATCACCGAAGTTATTTTCTAGCGACCGAAAAGAGTTTAGTGCTTTTATCCTTCCAAAACATTTCAAATATTTTTAAATTCCAAATCTCACCAGATTTCACACCTAATTCAAAAATATTTTCCAAATAATATCACCATTGTTTCTCTAAAACTTTTGAAAACCATTTTCAAATTCAAAGGAACTTAAACTTTTCCCAAATTCCAAATTCATCCAATTCATATTCAAACATTACTTTGGAATTTTTCATCCCAATTTATTTTCAAATATTTCTTTGGAATTCTATTTCAATTATAAATCACATTTATAATTCTCATTTATAAATTTCATTTTGTTAATGAATTTATTCCTTAATCTTTTGTTATAATTTCAATTCTTTATTCAACTTTCACATAACAATGATAATAATTTAATATTATCATCTTCTAACAACCAAGCAACCATATATAACTATAATAATTTACGAAAAATTATTTCTTTTATATACAAAAATAATTTGGGTAAAATTATTCCATTTACCCTATTTTAAAATAATACCGTGTCGAATTATTCTATTCAAGTGTTTAGAGGTCCCTATCAATAACGTTAATTACTCGTATTGACCAGAATCCATAAACTACTCAATAAACCAATCAACACAATATAAAATCATTTTATATTCACTAACAAATACGCGCTCATATCTATTAATACACTCAAACTCATTCTAGAGTACTACGGTCTCTATTCAAATGAGTAATCCCACCAGAGCCAAGGTTCTCGCTTAACCTTCAGCTCTGATACCACAATGTCACGACCCAATTTTTCAACGCCCGAAAAATCGAACCATGAGGGTTAAAGAAGAAGAGGTAGAAGGAGAAAGTAGAAAACAACAACAGAATCTTACCATCGTAGCGGAATAAAATATAAAAGATAATAATAGATTTTTACGCAAAAGAAAACTATATCTGTTTTATACATACACCATCATAATACATCATCAGAGTTCAACAACATCAACAACATACAACTGGACAGTCATATAAACTTGTCCTCAAAACTGGATACACAGCGGAATAATAATCAAGTAAGGAAGTACGTATTGCCATCCTCCTAGGCTCTACAGCATCCTTTTCTGTATTCTATAATACTCGGTCTGACCCGAGCATTATAGTTAAATAACACCTAAGTCAGTCTGGAAAACCAACGTGAGAAATCACACTCAATTGGATTATTAAAGTTTCAAAATTCTTTGAAAATCAAAAGCATCTCGTAAGACCACGCCACAAATAAACATGTCGGGTTTTTACCTTACGATAGCTAAAACATTTCTTACAAAATCCTTTGATATTATGATAGTGTCTATATACAAATACTTATTCAAATAGCCGAAATTGTTACATTTATTAAATTCCAGCTAATAGGTATACAAACAAAACCGTAAAGGCACGTAGGAAGAACGGATTTCCAACAATGACTAGGCACTGGGTACCACCTGTTACAATACATGGCCTAGATCACCGTACCGAGGATTACTCCCAATCGCCTGCAACACAAGACCGGGACTACCCCTTACTAAATAATCCCAAGTAAGATCACCCCACGGTTGGGATAAGCAACCGCACCACTAAGCCGAATAAAAGGGACATCTAGACAGGGATGACCTCACCCTAATGGGTGCTACCCACATAGCCTTGCTGCATAACCCCTGATTTTCAATCAATCTCGGTTGATGAGGCTTGAGGCTAAGCATTACCTTTTTTGAACACATCTCTTAGAATGCTCATCACCCACCTGGCGATGTTCTGAAAGCATTCATCTATACAAGTCTGTCCCGGGTTCGAACGGAACCGAAGGCACTACTCCTACTACATCCATTTTGGAATCATCCTCAGGATTAGTAGCGACTGGCTCTTGCACTTCACTGCTCCATCTTCGACTCCGAACTCGTTTTTCCACAAAAACGTACAAACCGGATCGAAGTGGTTTTCGAAAAATAACTCCTGATCCCGGTCTCTTCGAAACGATCAGCGCATTGGCCAATATTGATAGTCGGTTATTTAACTATCAATTAACATTCTCAAACATCCATCAAACATAAATAATTTCTCCTGAATTATTTATCTTCGCAAGATATATTTCCATTTTCAACACTTTTGAAAACAGTTCTCAAACCACATTTTTCTCATGAAATAAATTTCTAAATGTTTATTTCCACTGAAAACACCAAGCACAAATACTTTAGACTTTTAGAGTAATTTAAAAAAAAATTCTTATAAAATATTCTTTAAAACATTTAAATTTAAAATTACCTTAATACTTTGTTTAAAAATATATACTTTAAGAATATTTAAAATAAAGCTACTTTATAAAATATAAAACTAAAATTTTCTCTTTTAGAAACATTGCACCAAGCTACCTTTAAGTAATTACTACTAAGATAAATTTGAAAAATACTTACTTTAAAATTTAACATTTAAAAATAATAAATTTTCTATAACATGCTTTTAAAACAACTTTAAAACTTTTAACTTATACTTAAAAATTTGCTTCGAAAACGTACTTGGCTATCCAGGGAAATACACTTCTCTTTCACAACCTTTTAATAATAAATCACTATTTAGTTTTAAACAAATTTACCCATTCCTTTAATAAATTCCCACCGTGAATTTATTCTTCTAATTATCCACTGATATATTACTTTACTTTTTATAAACACAGTTTATAAATTTCACGTCTCACTTCTCTTTTTAAAAATCCCGGTTTTACACACTTAAATCAATTCCCAAATTAATTCCCAATTTACTTCACTTTTAAATAATTTCCTTACTTACTCCATTTATTTCAAAATCCATTAACTTCATATTTTATTTCTTCATTATGATTTAAAATCTTTTTAATTGAAAATACCAATTTCATATTTCCCAAATTTCTTCTTTATCCTTTCAAATAAATTTAAACCTTGAATTTTAAAGTAAATTCTCTTATTCCTTTAAATAACATCACTTAAGCCTTAAAAATTCATTATCACTATGTTTATTCAAAATCCCCATTTCCATACTCGGAACTTATTAATTAGAATTTTAAAATCGCTTTCATACTTTTCCAATTCATTCTTCAGTTTATCCCAAATTTTCAATAACTATTTTATTTTCAAATTCTCTCCTTTAATTTTCTTTTCAAAAATTCAATTCTATATATTTTGATATCTCAGTGAACCGAAATATATTCAAGCAAAGCACAGCATTCAATATTCCAAATATCAATAATATTCATCACAGAATATCAAATATTCATAATACAGAATATTAAACAATCTAAATAATTTGGAGGAATCCAGTTGGATCCCTCCAACCTGTTTTCCTGCATCCACAGATGATAGCACAACATAAAATACCAATTCCACTTCGAGATGGAATAACGCGGTATATGGGATTAATATAATATCATCTATTATTATGCGGTGCAAAAGGTCTCATCCGCTATAAAATGTGGGAAATCAATCACTCTAATATATACTATATATATGCTACTATATATAATATAGCACATCAAATCAATTCAATCATCCAACCAATTATTTAAATTTAACCATTTAAATTTAAATTTAAATTAAAACCCAGATGAGTGAGATTAACTCACCTTTGATTTTTGTTTTACAATCCATTTCCATTTCGACCATTTCTTCAGGGTTCCAGACCTTGTATAAACATTATATAATTTATTAATATTCGAACAAATTGAACAATCAATTTCCCTTAAATAAATTTAATTAACACATAATTTTATTTAAACTAATTTTTCCTCTAACCATTTTTAGTAACCAAACTAATTATATAAGTTAATTAGATAAATTAAATTTCATTAATACATTATTTTCAAATAACCTAGTAAATCTAAAATAACATCTATAAATATTTCCTTGCTTATATTTTAAATTAACTATGTAGGTGTATATTTCCTCTTGTAAATGACAAATAGTGACTACTTACTATATATATACACACACACACAAAATCAACTAAAAAAACTATACCTTACTGCCATTGCTTACAGTAAACTCCAACAAGACAATAACCTAACAATCATGCGCCTCTCCACCACTAGCATGCAGGTTTCGAAGAGGGGTTTGGTGCAGCTGAAACAACAGCATGCCTAATATCAGAGTTGACATTTGGATAAACACTTGGCGTGCCTCTTTCACTACTCACACAGCCACCTACCATGTCGACCATCCACTCTAATTCCTTGCTCAAGCTTACAACAACATTACCAGAAATATCAGCATCAATCTGAACTCAGTATCCAATTCATTGGCCACTCATTGACCCAGCAGCCCATAAAGGAGAAATAGGGGTTCCAATACCCATGCTAGCAGCAAATGCAGTCATTTTCAAAAATGGTTAATAGGAAGGATCAATGCGGAGCAGGGAAGAGTTTAGTTCATGGAGCAGATTGTCAATGATCAAGGAAGGCGGCGAACCAACTGTCAAAGCTGCAAGAGACGCAGCACCAGAGGCAAAAAAACGAAGGTAATACATCATCTGAAGCAATGCGACCAAAAGAAGGCAAATCAAGATGGTCATCAATGAAGACGCGCTGAAGGGCAAACCAGGTCTTGTTAGAGATTGTTCACTAATAAGCAAAATCCAAGATTTTCAAACAACCGAGGAAGGCATGAGGGAAGAGAATGAGGAGAGAAGGGGAACGAAGGAGCTTAGGGAAGGGGAAGAGTGGATGAGGGAGGCGATCGAAAAAAACAACCTGCGGCCATTTTTTTTCTCGTTTGATTTTTGATTTGAACTGAAAAAGGGCAGGCACGATTTAAAGAAAAGTTGAGAAGGCGGCTATGGTCAGATGATGGGGTGGCAAAGATAGGTTAGGGTGGCTGGACAAGGCTAGGTCGGTTGAGTTGCTTTCTCTTTTACGATTTGACTATTGTATTTTAACACATAATATCCCATTCTCGTAACTCGAAATCCCGAACTCCTATCGAGACGTACCGCTAGGTGTTTATAATGTTATACCCCTATTCCGAACGCAATGGAAAAGGTTTCGAGTCCTAATTCGATCGTATGGAGAAGATAGCTTTTTAGACCCAGTTATTATATTAAATTCCCGATAAAATTTCAGCGCCTTTATATATCGTATGCTCACACAATAACTCCAGTCACTACAAAATTTGAAATCCGATAATAATACAATATTACGGATCCAATGGAAGTGGTTTCATCGAATTCTGAGACTGTGCCTCGAAAAGCTACTATTAAATTCAATTTAAACGATATATTATTAAAACTGAACAAATCACCTTTAAATTAAATTTTAGCCATCCTATTATCTTCAGTATCATCATTATAAATTTTATAAGCCTTCAAATTATTTTTAACATGCTTAAAATTGAAAATTCAATATTTAACTTAAATTCAAATTATTAAATTCAATAAATTCAATCGCCAAATTCAAACTGATATTTGAAATCCCAGTTAAACTGTCTTACAAATATTTAAAATTAATTAAATATTCCAATTTCAAATGCCTAAAAGTTCCAGATCGTCACATTAATACCGCTATGCGAAGCCCCACTTCCATCACCTCCTACCTGCCAAGTTCCACGACCTCCGCCCACCAACTCGATCGCGTTCAACCATGACCCGAGACCCACCCTTAAACCCTAAGATTTCCACACTACCTCAAACCAAGGCCTAAATCAACATTCCGCCATGGTGAACACCTCCGCCCCATCACCATGCTACTGTTCGAACCAACCTCAACGCCTATCGTCGCGTAGATCACCGAGAATTAATTTTTTTAAGAAAACCGATCATCTTCAAATCCACACAACCTATGCTACTAAAAATCAGGATTTTTGCACTTATATTGCTAATTGGATATGATGAACATGATTATGTACTGAATCCATGGATTTAAACATGTCAAACATTGATAAAAAATGGATCTCTCACTGCTAAATCAAAATTTTACACAACATATTTGATGAACAGCCTTTGAATTATTTTTAAGATAATCTACACTCAAAAATAAAGTTTTACCAGTTTATACTATTGGCAAAACCAAACTAGAATGGAGGGAAATGATTTTTGAAAGTTGAACATGAATACAACTTTCACAGTTAACTATAACATAGTGATTTTAAAAACACTTCCAGGTATTTTCTAAATGCAAACTCTCACCTTCCACATTGCTTGATTTTTGAAATCTTCCACTTGGATCTTTAGCTTAGAATCTGAAACTCTAATAATCTTGCTTTGGTTTTGACTTGAACAGAGGATGCTTTTTCTCTCCTTTTGTTTTACAGAGCTTTTCTGTTTACAGTTTTATTTTTAATGTTTTACGAGCTTAACCCAGCTGAAGCTACAAGCTTATATATATATGCAAGGATGTCAGGATGTACATGTAATAATTCGAAAATCCATACTCCTGAATAGACACTAATCTCCATCGATCAACTCAAGATGAACGGAAATACGAACCATTATGGTTAAAGAAGAAGAGGTAGAAGAAGAAAGAAAGAAAGAAAGAAAGAAGAACAACAGAACAATATCAGAATCTCACAGTCGCAGCGGAATAACATATAATAGATAAATGAATAATTTTTAAATCAAAGAACTATATCAGTTATTACATTACATTACATTATCAGAGTTTTACAACAACAATACAGCGGAAAAGAAATATTATATATACTAGTTGATACGCCCTGCCATCTAGCTTGCCTCCAAATCTCTACAGCAACTCCCGAATTCCAAAATATCCGTGTAACCTAACTCTAGACTGCCTGTGTGGAGATTGGTGGGCATCCAGAGTTTAGAAAGGGAAACAATAAACTCCAGGTCAATCATGGGACTGGTGTGAGAATTTAAAACAGTTATTTATCTTTAAAACAACAACAGGAAAATTTAAAGTCGATTCACAATGCTTTTTGGAAAATGAGACTACCATAAGGCCTCCCGCACACACATACAATGCAAACGCAGAATCAGAGGAGATTTCTCCTTATGATAGTCAACGATGCTTGATACGCAAAATTAAATCATTTTTGATATTATTATTAGTGCAGAAAACATTTCGAAAGTATAATATAAATCTTAGCCAACATAGGCATTTCACACTTATGCCTACTATAGCTACCATCCAAATAGTGGTGACCACCATAAGTGAATGATAGGTTCTACAACTAAAACCGTACAAGGCTAAGGAACTTCCTACTACCAATGGGAACGCCTCTGGATGGACGCCCCAAGAACCTAACGTCACGGTTAGATCTCTTCCAACACAGGGTCGGGTTACCTCTGTAACTAGGTAACTACTACACGAATATGTCATACCTCGGTCCTTTGGGACCTTTATTCGAGCGCTCTGTAACGATCCTGACTCGGCCTTCGAAAATCGGCACCGAATACGACACTCATATTCAAATGCCGCAGAGCCAAACGTCGAATCTGGTTCGCCGAAGCTTATAACACATTAAGTATAACAACACAGTGGAAAATAAGAGGATAATACACATGATATACAATATTTGATACAATATATGATACAACTGAATGATACAACAGAATTGTACAATAGAAAGATACAATAGATATTAACACTATCAGAGATACAAAGAATAGCAGCGGAAAGATAATGTCTTCAAATGCCAAACTCTAAAAACTCCATCTTCAATCCAAAGCTAGCTCGAACCCTGATGCAGCAAGGCATATGGGAATTCAGAAGTTAGACCATATTAAGTCGTGCACGAGTCAAGGAGCTTCGGATTTAACTCGTAAGTCGTACACGAGCTTAAGACGTGCATGCTTGATGAGTCGGTCACGGGATAGTGGAAGCATGAGTCGGTGCCGATTTAACGAAGCTTGGAGGAGTTCGTGCTTGATGAGTCGTCCACGACTCATCGGTCTATCCATAAGTCGTTTGCGACTTATTAAAGCAATGGGGAACAAGTTGCCGGGTCTAACTATGAGTCGTTCAGTATTGAGGGAACTTGAGTCGTCTACGACTCAACGTATAAGTCGTCGACGACTTAGCATGAAGCACGGGACAGCCCAGCTAGTGAAGGCTTTGAGTCGGAGGGAGTTAAGGCGGCAAGGAGTTGAGTCGGCATGCACTTGAGTCGGTCGTGTTGAGTCGTTTGTTGTGATGAATCGTGTACAGTTGGCATGTAGTGAATTTCTTGAGTCGTTTGCACTGTGTGTTGTGTGCCGTGAGTCGTAGGTCGTTGCCAACCTAGTATGAGTCGTGAGTCGTTCATGTAATATATATGAGTCGGTCTTGTTTGAGTCGGTTGCTTATGAGGTGTTGTAATTGACGTATGTGGCGTCTGTTGAGTCGGCTGCGACTTGGATGAGTCGGTAGCGAGTTATGATGAGTCGGGGGGGTTTCATGAGTCGGTCACGACTTATGACTGAGTTGTGAATACTATAAATACGCGTGTGTTGTACATTTTTTAGAAGTTGAATATTGAATAAAATTCTCTTTTGTTAGCTTTGTGCTTTCATACCAAATTGGTAGTTGAGTGTAATCTCCTATCTCCTCTTTCGGATAATCGAGTGCGCTCGATTTAACGATCGTAGAAGCCGATTCACGGAATCTAGTGCGCTAGATCAACGTGCGAAGAATCGTAGATCTTTGAACACGGTATAGTGTGCTATCAACGTGTTTGAGATAGCTAGAGTTCGGTATCTTTGGATCAACGAACTTGGGCATTTTGGTATCTTCAACTCACCGATTGCTACATTCCATCGATTGAAGTTTTGTTTGATTAATCCGCTGCGTCAGTTTTGGTATCAGAGCCATACTTAGCCAATCATAGCTAAGTTGATTCTTGGAGCCAAGTTTTGAAGTTTGGAGTTGTTCATTGTGTTCATCTTGAAGTTGCATCAAGTTGGGAGTGTTTGATCCATTGCTTTTTGGATCAAAGAGAACAAAGGTGTTTGAATTTGGACTTGTGGAAGTTTTGCGCGCCAAGGGTTGAAGTGTAGAACCTTGCCGAGCTAAGTCTTTGCCGACTTAGTGATAAGCCGTGAAGTGTCATAGCCGAGACATTGTTGAGCCGTGACTTGTTGATTAAAGTCTTGTGAGTGAATTGTTGAAGTGTTTGTGGGATTTTCAACCATGCCACCAAGGAGAGCTAATCGTCATCAAAACGTTGAAGCTTTGTATCGTAGAGAAGAAGCCGAGCTTATGGAACAACGTATTAATGAAAAGTTTGATGAAGGCATTGGAAAATTGGAGAGATTGATGAATGATTTGAATCAAAGGAGGAGATCACCAAACTCGAACCATGGAGGAAACCGAGTTTCGCCATCGGTTACGGAAGCGAGGAGGGTATCGCCACATTCTTGTAGAGATAGAAGAGAGACATCAATTTCATCACGAAGAGATCATCATGACTATGCACATGAAGAGAGAAGAAGTCAACGTGAATTTGACCATGAAGCATATAAAGATGAAGAGAGACATAGTCAACGAAGCATGCATGAACGAAGGGATGACATTGGTCGAGATCGATGTAGGCGTACTTTTGATTTTGTTGAAGAGGGTGATAGAGCAAGTATTCATTATCGAGATCGAGACCAAGTTCGGAATTCTTATCGGGATGTTGATGATGATCGACGATGGGAATCGGGAATGAAGATGGAAATTCCGGAGTTTAAAGGCGGGATGGTTGCTGAGGAGTTTTTAGATTGGTTGTCTAATGTGGAGGAAATCTTTGATTTCAAGGAGGTACCGGAGAATCGAAGGGTGAAGTTAGTTGCTACAAGGCTGAGGGGGAGAGCATTGGCATGGTGGCAGCAAACTAAACTTACTCGAGAACGGATGGGGAAGTCAAAGGTTGTAGAGTGGGAGAAGATGAAGAAAATGATGCGAGCTACATTTTTGCCTTATAACTACCAATCACTTATGTATCAGAGGTTGCAGAATCTGAGGCAAGGGACAAAGTCTGTTAGTGATTATGCTGATGAATTTTACCAACTCATTGCCAGGAATGATATCATGGAGACGGAAGAACAGCTGACTGCTAGATTCATTGGGGGCTTGAGAATGCAGATCCAGGATATGGTTAATATGTTTGATCCTAGATCAGTGGCAGAGGCACATCAGAAAGCGTTAGCTTGGGAGAAACAAGGAAGGCGTGGAGGTGGTGTGTTTACTAATTCCAATAATCAAGCAAGGGGTGTTGGTGGAAGTTCTAATGTTCCTAAACCAGTTACAAAGCCAGTGGTGAAGGAGGTTGAGAAGGCGAAGGCTAGTAGTGTTTTCAAATGTTATAACTGTCAGGAGTTGGGTCACAAAAGCAACGAATGTCCGAAGCCAAAGAAGAGAACCATGGTTGCAGAGGTTGAGGCAGATGATGGTGAGGAGGCAGAGTATTCAAATGTACCTTATGTTGAGGAGGAAGAAGAGGTATCGGGTGATGAAGGTTGTAATCTTATGATGAGAAGAAGTTGTTTGACACCAAAGCAAGAGGAGGATTGTAGTTGGTTGAGAAGCAATATATTTCAGTCGACATGCACTATTCTGGGAAAAGTCTGCAAGTTCGTTATTGATGCGGGAAGTTGTGATAATATTATTTCTACAGAAGCGGTAAGGAAGTTGAACTTGAAGACCGAGAAGCATCCTAAACCGTACAAGCTAGCATGGTTGAGGAAGGGAGGTGAAGTGAAAGTGTGTCGAAGAGCTTGTGTGAATTTTTCGATTGGGAAGAAGTACAACGATGAAATCTGGTGTGATGTTGTGGAAATGGATGTTTGTCACTTGTTATTGGGCAGGCCATGGCAGTTTGATAGAGTAGTTCAACATGACGGTCGTGCCAATAGTTACAGTTTCATGTTCGAGGGTACTAAAATCACTTTGGTTCCCAAGAAGCAACAGCAGAAGGAGAGCAAGCTAGAAGAAATTGAGGAATTAAAAACTCTGTTGACTTTGAAGGAGTTTGTCAAAGAAGTGGAGGAAGAACCTGAGGTGTTTTTGTTGATTGGGAGAGAGAGTAGTGAAGAAGTTGAAATCCCAGAAGGAGCAAAGCCAATTTTGAAAGAATTTGAAGATGTCTTTCCAGAGGAGTTGCCAAAGGAGTTACCGCCACTTAGAGACATTCAACATCAGATTGATCTTGTTCCAGGAGCAGTATTACCACATCGACCACATTACCGAATGAGTCCGAAGGAACATGAGGAGTTACGAAGGCAGGTGGAAGAGTTGTTGGAACAGGGGCGTGTTCAGGAAAGCTTGAGTCCTTGTGTCGTGCCAGCATTGTTAGTACCAAAGAAGGACGGAACATGGAGGATGTGCACAGATAGTAGAGCTTTGAATAAGATCACTGTTCGTTACAGATTTCCTATGCCGAGGTTGGATGATTTGTTGGATCAGTTGAGTGGGGCAACTATATTTTCGAAGATTGATTTGAAGAGTGGTTATCATCAAATTCGTTTCAGACCTGGAGACGAATGGAAGACAGCTTTCAAGACGAGAGAGGGGTTGTACGAATGGTTGGTTATGCCGTTTGGTTTGTCAAATGCACCTAGTACATTCATGCGGGTGATGAATCAAATCTTTAGACCATTCATTGGGAAGTTCGTCGTGGTTTATTTCGATGATATTCTGATTTATAGCAGGAATACGGAGGAGCATGTTCTACATTTGAGGGAAGTATTGATTATTCTTCGTGAAGAACAATTTTATGCCGCTACAAAGAAATGTGTGTTTATGACACCTAGTGTTTTATTCCTGGGTTATATTGTTTCAGGAAAGGGTATTCAAGTTGACCAGAGCAAAGTTGAAGCAATCAGGAATTGGCCACAGCCAAAGACAATTACAGAAGTGAGAAGTTTTCATGGGTTAGCGTCATTCTACCGAAGATTCATTCCACACTTCAGTAGCGTGATGGCTCCAGTTACTGATTGCATGAAAGGAAAACAATTTGTATGGTCAGAGGAAGCGGGGGTTGCCTTTGAGAAGATCAAGGAATTGCTGACGTCTGCACCAATTCTTGTGTTACCTAATTTTCAGATGTTGTTTGAATTACACACTGATGCTTCGAAGGTTGGTATTGGAGGAGTTCTGAGTCAGAATGGGAAGCCAGTTGCTTATTTCAGCGAAAAGTTGTCAGGGGCGAAGATGAGATACAGTACATATGACGTTGAATTTTATGCTGTTGTTCAGGCGGTTAAGCATTGGAGACATTACTTATTTCAGAAGGAATTTGTTCTGTATACTGATCATGAAGCTTTGAAGCATTTACAGGGGCAGGATAAAATTTCAGCGAGACATGCATCTTGGATTGCTTATTTACAGCAGTTTACGTTTGTCGTTAAGCACAAATCAGGGGTGACAAATCGAGTAGCTGATGCTTTAAGTAGGAGGAGTCATTTGTTAACGACAATGAAGGTTGAAGTGACGGGTTTTGAAATGTTGTCAGAAATGATTGAAGAACATCCTTACTTTGTGAAATATGTTGAGAAAGTAAAGGATGGAAGTACCAATGAATTTATGTTGATTGATGGTTTTCTGTTTAAAGGAAATCGTTTATGTATTCCAGACTGTAGCTTGAGACTGAAAATTATCAAGGAGTTACACGAGGAAGGACATGTGGGTCGTGATCGTACTTTGCAGTTGATTTCACAGTCTTATTTTTGGCCGTCGATGAGAAAAGAGGTGGAAAGATTTGTGGAGCGATGTCATATTTGCCAGGTGTCAAAAGGAACAGCAACGAATGCAGGGTTGTATATGCCATTACCAGTACCATCTAAGCCATGGGTTGATATTAGCATGGATTTCGTTTTGGGTTTGCCTAGAACTCAAAGGGGAAATGATTCGATATTTGTTGTGGTGGACAGGTTCTCGAAGATGGCACATTTTGTTGCTTGCAAGAAGACAGCAGATGCAGTTCGAGTGGCACAGTTATTTTTCAAGGAGATTTATCGACTTCATGGTTTACCAGAATCTATTGTTTCTGATCGAGATACTCGTTTTCTGAGTCACTTTTGGTTGAGTTTGTGGAAGATGGTGGGAATGAAACTGAAATTTAGTAGTGCTTATCATCCGCAAACTGATGGGCAGACAGAAGTTGTTAACATGTCATTGGGGAATTTGTTGCGTTGTCTTGTACAGGGTAATTTGAGAAGTTGGGACATGAAGCTATGCCAGGCAGAATTTGCTCATAATCATGCAGTGAATCGTAGCACAGGATTCAGTCCATTTCAGATTGTTTATTCAAATTTACCCAGGGGACCGTTGGATTTGGCAGTAGTACCACAGTCGAAGGGAACAGTTAAACGAGCTGTTGATTTTGTTGATGGGCTGACTGAATGTCATAAAATCGTTCAGGAACGATTGGAGAAATCGAATGAGAAGTATAAGAAGTTTGCAGATTTGAAACGACGGAATGTTGAATTTAAGGAAGGTGATTTGGTTTATGCTGTATTAACCAAAGATCGTTTTCCAGTTGGTGCTTACAATAAGTTGAAAGCCAGAAAAATTGGTCCTGTCGAAATTGTGAAGCGAATTAATGACAATGCTTATAAGTTGAAGCTGCCGGAGGACATTTACACTTCTGACGTGTTCAATATTAAGCATCTTGTGCCATATTATGGAGATGAACATTTTCATGAGGAAAAAATTGCAAATTCGAGGATGAATTTTTCTCAACCAGGGGAGGATGATGCAGCAAGGCATATGGGAATTCAGAAGTTAGACCATATTAAGTCGTGCACGAGTCAAGGAGCTTCGGATTTAACTCGTAAGTCATACACGAGCTTAAGACGTGCATGCTTGATGAGTCGGTCACGGGATAGTGGAAGCATGAGTCGGTGCCGATTTAACGAAGCTTGGAGGAGTTCGTGCTTGATGAGTCGTCCACGACTCATCGGTCTATCCATAAGTCGTTTGCGACTTATTAAAGCAATGGGGAACAAGTTGCCAGGTCTAACTATGAGTCGTTCAGTATTGAGGGAACTTGAGTCGTCTACGACTCAACGTATAAGTCGTCGACGACTTAGCATGAAGCACGGGACAGCCCAGCTAGTGAAGGCTTTGAGTCGGAGGGAGTTAAGGCGGCAAGGAGTTGAGTCGGCATGCGCTTGAGTCGGTCGTGTTGAGTCGTTTGTTGTGATGAATCGTATACAGTTGGCATGTAGTGAATTTCTTGAGTTGTTTGCACTGTGTGTTGTGTGCCGTGAGTCGTAGGTCGTTGCCGACCTAGTATGAGTCGTGAGTCGTTCATGTAATATATATGAGTCGGTCTTGTTTGAGTCGGTTGCTTATGAGGTGTTGTAATTGAAGTATGTGGCGTCTGTTGAGTCGGCTGCGACTTGGATGAGTCGGTAGCGAGTTATGATGAGTCGGGGGGGTTTCATGAGTCGGTCACGACTTATGACTGAGTTGTGAATACTATAAATACGCGTGTGTTGTACATTTTTTAGAAGTTGAATATTGAATAAAATTCTCTTTTGTTAGCTTTGTGCTTTCATACCAAATTGGTAGTTGAGTGTAATCTCCTATCTCCTCTTTCGGATAATCGAGTGCGCTCGATTCAACGATCGTAGAAGCCGATTCACGGAATCTAGTGCGCTAGATCAACGTGCGAAGAATCGTAGATCTTTGAACACGGTATAGTGCGCTATCAACGTGTTTGAGATAGCTAGAGTTCGGTATCTTTGGATCAACGAACTTGGGCATTTTGGTATCTTCAACTCACCGATTGCTACATTCCATCGATTGAAGTTTTGTTTGATTAATCCGCTGCGTCAAACCCCCATCATGTTTCATCCAGATAAGCAAGTCTCATCCGACCAAAGACTGAAAAAGATCTCCAAATGCTACCAAACCAAGGATTCTGAAAGTTATAGAATCTACACCTAATATGGGTTTATCTGAAAACCCAACTCTAGACTGCCTGTGTGGAAAATAATGGGCACCCAGATTTTAGGAAAGGAACAATAAACTCCCGGTCAGTCGTGGGACTGGTATGAGCAAACAAAAACATTTGGTCTTTTAAAACAAATAAAAGAATGTAAATTTGAAATCCGCAATGCTTTTTGGAAAATGAAACTACCATAAGGCCTCCCGCCACACACACAATGCAAACGCGGAATTGGAGGAGATTTCTCCTTATGATAGTCAAATATGCTTGATATGAGAAAATTTCTTTTGATATTATTACTAGTGCATAGTGTAGAAAATATTTCGAAAGTATAATATTAATCCTAGCCAGCATAGACATTCCGAACTATGCCTACTATAGCTACCATCTAAACAGTGGTGACCACCGTAAGTAAATGGCAGGTTCTACAACTAAAACCATACAAGGCACGTATTGAATTAATGAATTTCCAACAAATGGTCAGGCTAAGGAACTTCCTACTGCCACATGGGTTCGCCTCTGGCGGGACGTCCCGAGAATCTAACCGGATCTCTGCCAACACAAGGCCGGGTTACCTTTGTAACTAGGTAACTACTACTCCAGCATGCCATCTCCCGGTCCTTTGGGACCTTTATCCGAGGCTCCTCAAAACCACAAAGCAATCACAAAGTAATAGATCTGCAGTATCCACATGAGTAAGCATCTGGGCTCCATACCATGATACCACCCTTTACCAGAAGGGAATGACACACCCTAAAGGGCGCAACCATCATAACCTTGCCACATCTTTCCTGTTTCGACCATTTCTGGGGTGTGAGGTCCTGATACAGTCTCGTCCACAAAGCTACGCTTTATACCAAAGCCATGCTTTGAACACAAATGATCATCAACTCACAGCAGCACTCAGCATGCCACACTACCAAATTGGGAATATATCACTGATAAATATCAACTACATAACCTCTGAGCTCGTACGTCTCAGAGAAGGGTGTTAAGCTAAGAGAATAAATTCTCCGCCACCAAGCAGAAATGTTTTTGATAGAGATCAGTTTAATATCTCAAAGTGTAATGTCGGACATACAACCATACAAGTCTGTTCCAGGTTCGAACAGAACCAAAGGCACTTCCGAAGAAGCCCTTGCAAATCCGGGTATCCACAATCCCGATCGGACTCCCCATCACATATGGAGAACTCTATACCGGAGCAACTCAGTGCAGAGTCAATCGACAGGTTATCCTATCGTTCTCGAAGACACCCGGTCTTCAACACCGGTCTTCAAATGCAATCCATAACGTCGTATCACTATTCGGAATGGGCTATATGACACAAGGTCCTCTCTCGGCTAAACCGAATAATGAGCGCCATATTTTAAAACATATGGATATGGGATTTCAGTCAAGTCACAACTTAAAAATCCAAAGCTTTTCTTTCAAATGGTTAAACAAATTACCATTTCAAATCTTTAAACAAAAAGATTTATTTCACAAAGTTCCACCCAGTTTCACAAAGATCTATACATAGATTTCACAACAATTTCCATTTCAATTGGATTAACTCGTTAAATCTTTAAAATAAAGATTTAACTTATAGCTTTCAAACCCATTTCCAAAGATTTATTCATAACTTGGAAAACTATTTTCATTTTAAATTTGAAATCCTTTTAACACAAGTTGGAAGTTCATTTCTTATGTGAAAGCTTTTATTATTTGAAAACATGTAGTTTTCGTTTCAGAAAAATCCAATTATATCTACACAAGTTAAAATATTGGGTTAAATTTTTAAAATCCCAAAACATCACTTTTTAAATGGTTTAAAAACCCATATAAACATATTTACAAGTTGAATAACCTTTTTAAACTATAGTTCCCAAATCATAGAATTCAATTCCAAATATTGAATTCAAATTTAAATCAAATTATTTAAATTCCAAAACTCGATCAAGTTATTCAAAAAAATAACTTTTATCTTTGAAACTCTTTTTCAAAAGCTTTTTACTTTTAGATTCAAAAATTCAATTTAAGATCATTTCAAAAATCTGTGACTTAACCCATTTCCACGTGCAATCCATATTTGTGTGTGTGTATAAGTGTGGTCCAAGGGTTTTACACAAAAGTGCACAACATCGTCATCACAGATTCAACCATATCGATAAGCGGTATAATCCATAACGCTTATCTTTATTCACAGATTCATAGATAAAATAAATTATCAATCACAAAGATTCATCGTTATAATTCGATGTGCGTTTCGGATAACCAACGGGAATCCGACTCTCGGTCGCATCAAAATTCAAATATCATTTTACAAGTCAAGGGGTTTGCATATTCATATAACAATATATGCATCACAGATATAACAGCTTAGCACAAGCATCACATAGCATCACATCACATATCAAATATATCAATCCATCACACATCACTCAATAACAATCAAACATCTTTAATTAAGATGAATAAATCGTGTGGTTTAAATTTAGTACTCATATAACTAGTCCTATTAGTAATCTTTAATCATTGATTAATTATCATTAACTACAATTTACTAAGTCTTAATCATCTTCATTAACTCATCATATCTTTATTTAATTATCTCAATTAATCAACCCTTGATTGTAATTAATTAAATCTTAATTACTTATTCCTTAATTAATTACTTTTAATCAATAAACCCTTAATTTTTTAATTAAATCTTGATTATAATTAATTATCCTTAATTGATTAATTAATAGATTTATTATTATTCCTTAATTGATTACAAAAATTAATTACTTCTTAATTAATAATAATTTCGTAATCACTTTAAGTTAATTAACCTTTAATTACTTATTCTTAATCTAATTACCTTAATTAATTAACCATATTAATTAATTATTCTTTAAAGTAATTAACCTTTAATATTTGATTTATCAAATTTTTTTAATTTTTTAATTATCTATCCTTAATTACTTTCATTAAGTAATTATTATTTTTATTTAATCATTCATTAATTACTTGATTAATTAATCTTGAATTATTAATTTATTAACCTTAATTCCTCTCATTTAATAATTATTTTTAAGTAATTAATTAACTTTAAATCATTAATTGATTAAGGATAAGTCATTTATCTTAATTAACATTAAATATTATCAAAATTTAAAAAAAACTTGAAATTGATTCATTACAAAATAAATTAAGATCTTTCATTAAAATTAACATCTCTACCTTTAATTTCTCACTCGATCTATTTTTATTTTTTTTAAGAACAACGTGTTTGTTACAACTTTTGTAAAGTAATTGGATATGGGTTTTGTTTTACTTAAAAATCAACTTCTTTATTCACAAAACTTTGCTTAAATTAAACAAAACAGGTGGGTCCTGAAGCCCACAACTCAAAACAATTTAATCGCACCTAACTTTTACAAGCCAATTGGGCCGAAGGCCAGATCCAAGAAAAACTACCTCCTTCCATCACAATTTCCAGAAGATAATGTGCACGGTGCACATGCACCACTTCTCCGGTCACTTCCGATCAACGCCGTGAGCGTCAACAAGTCCTCCATGACCATCTCAATCCAAACAATCCTCCAAAACCGTGAAAACCCAAACAACCTGGAATCGAGCATGCTGATCACCATCTGGAACCAACAGTTCACCTAAAGACCTCTCCGTGATGACGTCTCCGATCATCTGAAACTGCGCAACTCCGGCCATGCCCTTGTTAATGACCACACTTCCACTACTCCAAACCTTAAAGCACTCAATCACTTGAAAAAAAAGAAAAAAAAAATAAAATGTTCAAACCAGTAAAACTTGGGTTGCCGACCCAAATTCCCTTCGCACCCCTCCAACATGATTTGATAAATTTTCTTGCTATTTTTCACTAAGCCTACGATTATCCAGCGAGCTTCAGATTCAATCACGAGGTGAATCGACAACGCGATCACCAGAATTTGATAAAAAACCTAAAACTGTTCAGCTTTGAATTTCTCAACAAATACGATATTAAAAATCTTGGTTTTAGTTTTAAAATTCACGTTCTCGAATGTTGTTTCAGACCCTAACCCTGAAACATTAAATCATGATATTTAAATTTTCTCTATTTCGAAGTTTGATCAGCTGTTAATGACTTCCAGAGATAATGCAAAGCGATTTTAACTTAAGTACAATTTAAAACTAAAAATTGTGATGGGACAACCCAGTTTTCTTTGAATCTTAAGTTTAAATCATGACAAAATCAGGAGGGTTTAAATTTAAGTCCAGATTCAAAACTGTTTCTACATTCTAAGTTCTACTCACTGTTATTATAAGGTAGAGAGCAGGTTTATATATATATATATATATATATATATATATATATATCTGTGTGTGTGTGTGTATATGCACACCATACAAGCAATTTTAACAACGAGGCAACAATTTTATATCAGCCATAACATCAAGACATAGGGATAGATAGAAGAAAATTTGGTCATAGTTTATTTTTATTTTTATTTTTTTTGAAATTGTAGAACGCAACAGAGGTGGGTACATATATATACATATACACAAGCATGCATCCATCACAGTATATATATATTCACATACACACAGGTAAGCGGGCATTTTAACAAGAGAACAACATTTATCATTGCATATAACATAGATTTGGGTAGGTTTGCTCACCTGGAAATTTTGACAGAGAACAAAAGTGGTTTGAGCCTGTGTACTTTTCTTTCCTTTTCTTTAGATCCTGAAGTTAAAACTGTAAGTTGTAAGAAGAAACTTGCTTACTTTTATGTTGTATTTATTTGTTTATTTCACTAATAACAAACAAATTTGATTCTTTACTTACAGTTTAAATTCTTATATATATAACAGAGGAATTTCCTGCATTTGAAAACAGAAACAAATCTTTTGCCTTGAACTTGACTTGTTCCTGCAACTAATTAAATTTATTGATTTAAACTTATGCTTTGGTTACTGATTACTAACAATATTAAGTTCACATCTTAAAAAAATTTGCTTGCCTTTATCTACTTATTCCCAGAGAAAGCTGCTCATTAGAAAACTGAAGCTCCATTTTTTTTCTTTTTTTTATAAAACACATTTGCAAATTTGATTGACACAGTTGTTTAAATATTTGTTATACTGACTGATTACTAACATCAAATTCAAATTTGAAAGAAAAAGGAATTTACTTGCCTTCAAATATTTCCAGAGAAAACTGCAGCTTTGAATTTGAACTTGCCTCAAGTTGAAGATTGAAGTTTTAAATTTTGAACCAAGCTTTGAAACTGATGGTTACTTGATGTATGAATCCAGTTGCTTCAAGATTGTGGCTTTCAGATCTTACATTTTACTTTGATTTTACAGCTCGAATTTCAAGTTGTTGTTTTCCTCTTCTTCTTTTTTTCCTCTGATTTTTCTTTCTTTCTTTGGTGTTGAGCTTTGTGATATTCAAATCTTTGATACAATTTGTTTCCAGATTTCTGAAAAGCTATTATGATTGCATGTGGGGAAATGGAAAGGTTTTTGTAATTTTTTAATCTTATTATTTAATTCAATTTGATTGTAATTGATGCCATTTGTTAGAAATATCATAATCTCTAGATTTTGTTAATATCATTACTCCAAACCCATGTGCATGTATTCATATGTTTACATTTAAATTTTTAAAGACAAAAGAATATTTATGTTTGTTCACATTTGTAATTTTCAAAGGTAAAGGAAATTTTCATATAAAATTTTATATCATATTTATTCTATAAATAAATGTACTTCTTTTTATATTTATATTTACAAAAATAAGACTAAATCTTAAATTTAGTTCATACATTTATTTTTAAAATTTATATTCACACAATTTACATTCACACATATCTTGAAAAATTTAAATTAAATTCCAATTAGTTATTCAACCATACTCATATATGTATGTAATTTTTAAATTTAAATGACTTTTTTAAACATGCATTATCTCAAAAAAATTAAACTCAAAATAAATTAGAATTTTATCCATATATAGTTTATTACTTATTTTATTTGTTTGAGACTTATCAATTTATTTTCAAATTAAATTTTCAAAGTTTAAAATATATTATTAATTCATATTGACAAATTTTAGGA
The DNA here is from genome assembly GCA_030765085.1 of Allium cepa. NCBI lineage: Eukaryota > Viridiplantae > Streptophyta > Magnoliopsida > Asparagales > Amaryllidaceae > Allium > Allium cepa. Next base: position 52,469,413 of record CM060943.1, on the reverse strand, counting down.
TGTTACTTTTTATTTATAAGATATTAAATATACAAATTCAAAACCCCAATTAAATTTTAAAATCAATACCCAATAAACAAATATCCTATTAAATTTGAAAAATTCAAATTAACCTACAATTTTATTTCAAAAATTCATTTTAATTATCAATTTAAATTTAATTAAAAATCGGGATCGTTACACGCTCGATAACCAACATCACACAGTAATAAATATAGTGCATCAACATGAGTAAGTATCTGGGTTCCATACCATGATACCACCCTTTTCCAAAAGGAAATGACATACCCTAATGGGCGCGACCCTCATAACCTTGCCGCATATTCCTGTTTTGATCATTTTCGGAGAGTGAGGCCTGATGAAGTCTCGTCCACAAAGCTACGCTTTATACAAAGCCATGCTTCGATTAACAAATGATCAATAAATGATCAACACACAGCAACACTCAGCATGCCTGGCGCAGCGGATAAATCGAAATAAACTTCGATCGGTGAAATGTAGCAATCGGTGAGTTGAGAATACTGCAAGGCCCAAATCCGTTGATCCAAAGATACCGGATTCTAGCTATCTTCGTCTCGTTGATCGCGCACGATGCCGAGAAAGAAGATCTACGATTCTTCATACGTTGATCTAGCGCACTAGATACCGTGAATCGGCTTCTACGATCGTTGAATCGAGCACACTCGATTAACCGAAAGAGGAGATAGGAGATCACATTCAACTACCAATTTGTATGAAAGCACAAAGCTAACAAAAGAGAATTTTATTCAAATATCAACAACCTTTCAAAATGTACAACACACGCGTATTTATAGGAGTTACAACCCAAAACAAAGAAAACATCACCAAACTCTTAGGTCGGCCGCGACTTACGACCTAACTTAGGTCGGCAGCGACCTAACGACGGCGACTCAACGCTATCTTCAACACATTTTTACAACACTTACTCAAACACGACCTAAAAACAACTCACGCGACCTAACTCACATACAGACCGACTCAACAAACGCGACTTAAGATAGGTCGTTAACGACCTAACCTTTACAACATCAGCGACTTAATATGTACAACACAAAGACTCAACGTTAGCTCGACGGCGACTTATGAGTTAGGTCGTTCGCGACCTACAGACGTTAGGTCGTTCGCGACCTAAAGTCACTGCATCCAGAATTCTTCACGCGACCTAACTAGGTCGTAGGACGTGGCGCGACCTAAGGAACATCCCTCCTTATGTGACTTAGGAACTTCAGTAGTTGTAGCTTCTTCACGCGACTTAACTGGGTCGTAGGTCGTGGCACGACCTAAGGAATCTGAGCGACCTAAGATTTTAGGTCGTGATTTGGCAACCTGAAGTTTCGTTAGGTCGTTAACTCGCTCGAACGTCTTCAGGCTTAGCTCGTTAACTCGTGGTCGTCCTTCGTTAGGTCGTGAATGACCTAAAAATTCCCAGCGATCTAAAACCATGGTTCCCTCTGCACGACCTAAGGCTCTGTTAACTCGCAACTTCTTTTCACGTGATTCATTAGGTCGTAGACCACTACTGTTAGGTCGTGAACGACCTAAGACTTGTGAGTTTCCAGAATTTTCAGATTGCGCTGCATCATCCTCCCCTGGTTGAGGAAAATTCGACCTCGAATTTGCAAATTCCTCCACCTCAGATTGTTCATCCCCATAATATGGTATAAGATGCTTAACATTGAACACGTCAGAAGTGTATACGTCCTCCGGTAGCTTCAACTTATAAGCATTCTCATTGATCCGTTTCACAACTTCTACAGGTCCAATTTTCCTGGCTTTCAACTTATTATAAGTGCCCACTGGAAAACGATCCTTTGTTAACACGGCATACACCAAATCGCCTTCGTTAAATTCAACATTTCGTCGCTTCAAATCTGCAGCCTTCTTATACTTCTCATTCGACTTTTCCAATCGTTCCTGAACGATCCTGTGGCACTCCGTCAAACCTTCAACAAAATCAGCAGCTCGTTTAACTATCTCTTTCGATTGTGGTACCACCGCTAAGTCCAACGGTCCCCTGGGTAAATTTGAATATACAATCTGAAATGGACTGTAACCCGTACTACGATTCATGGCATGATTATGAGCAAATTCTGCTTGGCATAACTTTATGTCCCAACTTTTCAAATTATCCTGTACAAGACATCGCAACAAATTTCCCAATGACCTGTTAACAACTTCTGTTTGTCCATCAGTTTGCGGATGATAAGCACTACTAAATTTCAGCTTCGTTCCCACCATTTTCCACAAACTCAACCAAAAGTGACTCAGAAAACGAGTATCTCGATCAGAAACTATAGATTCTGGTAACCCATGCAATCGATACACCTCCTTAAAGAATAATTGTGCCACTCGAACTGCATCCGCTGTCTTCTTGCAGGCAATAAAATGTGCCATCTTCGAAAACCTGTCCACTGCAACAAATATCGAATCATTTCCCCTTTGAGTTCTAGGCAATCCCAAAACGAAATCCATGCTAATATCAACCCATTAGATGGTACAGGCAACGGCATATACAACCCTACATTCGTCGCTGTTCCCTTTGACACCTGACATATATGGCATCTCTCCATGAATCTTTCAACCTCTTTTCTCATCGACGGCCAAAAGTAAGACTGTGAAATCAACTGCAAAGTACGATCACGGCCCACATGCCCTTCCTCGTGCAACTCCTTGATAATTTTCAATCTCAAACTACAATCTGGAATACATAATTGATTTCCTCTGAACAAGAATCCATCAACCATCACAAATTCATCCGAACTTCCATCCTTGACTTTCTCAACATACTTTGCAAAGTAAGGATCCTTCCCAAACAATTCTGGCAATAATTCAAACCCTGTCACTTCAACCTTCATTGTCGTTAATAAATGACTCCTCCTACTCAAAGCATCAGCTACCCGATTTGTCACCCCTGATTTGTGCTTAACGACAAAAGTAAACTGCTGTAAATAAGCAATCCATGATGCATGTCTCGCTGAAATTTTATCCTGCCCATGTAAATGTTTCAAAGCTTCGTGATCAGTGTAAAGAACGAATTCCTTCTGAAATAGGTAGTGCCTCCAATGCTTAACGGCTTGTCCAACAGCATAGAATTCAACGTCATATGTACTGTATCTCATCTTTGCCCCTGACAACTTTTCACTGAAGTAAGCAACTGGCTTCCCATTCTGACTAAGAACTCCTCCAATACCAACCTTTGAAGCATCAGTATGTAATTCAAACAACAATTGAAAATTCGGTAGAACAAGAATTGGTGCAGACGTCAACAATTCCTTGATCTTCTCAAAAGCAACCCCCGCTTCCTTGGACCATTCAAACTTCTTCCCTTTCATACAATCAGTTACTGGAGCCATCACGCTACTGAACTGTGGAATGAATCTTCGGTAGAATGACGCTAGCCCGTGAAAACTTCTCACTTCCGTAATTGTCTTTGGGTGTGGCCAATTCCTGACTGCCTCAACTTTACTCTGATCAACTTGAATACCTTCTCCTGAAACAACATAACCCAGAAATAAAACACTAGGCGTCATAAACATACATTTCTTTGTAGCAGCATAAAATTGTTCTTCACGAAGAGTAATCAACACTTCCCTTAAATGTAGAACATGCTCCTCCGTACTCCTACTGTATACCAGAATATCATCGAAATAAACCACGACGAACTTCCCAATGAATGGTCTAAAGATTTGATTCATCACCCGCATGAATGTACTAGGTGCATTTGACAAACCAAATGGCATAACCAACCATTCGTATAACCCTTCTCTTGTCTTGAAAGCTGTTTTCCATTCGTCACCAGGTCTGATCCGAATCTGATGATAACCACTCTTCAAGTCAATCTTCGAAAATATAGTTGCCCCACTCAATTGATCCAGCAAGTCATCCAACCTTGGCATGGGAAATCTACATCGAACAGTGATCTTATTCAATGCTCTACTATCTGTACACATTCTCCATGTTCCATCCTTCTTCGGTACCAAAAATGCTGGCACTGCACAAGGACTCAAGCTTTCCTGAACACGTCCCTGTTCCAACAACTCTTCCACCTGCCTTCGTAACTCCTCATGTTCCTTCAGACTCATTCGGTAATGTGGTCGATGTGGTAACACTGCTCCCGGAACAAGATCAATTTGATGTTGAATGTCTCTAAGTGGCGGTAACTCCTTAGGCAACTCCTTTGGAAAGACATCTTCAAATTCTTTCAAAATTGGCTTTGCTTCTTCTGGAATCTCAACTTCTTCACTACTCTCTCTCCCAATCAACAAAAACACCTCAGGTTCTTCCTCCACTTCCTTGACAAACTCCTTCAAAGTCAACAGAGTTTTCAATTCTTCAATTTCTTCCAACTTGCTTTCTTCTGGTTGTCGCTTCTTAGGAACCAAAGTAATCTTTGTACCCTCGAACATGAAACTATAACTGTTAGAACGACCATCATGTTGCACCGCTCTATCATACTGCCACGGTCTCCCCAACAACAGATGACAAACATCCATATCGACTACATCACACCAGATTTCGTCTTTGTCTTTCTTCCCAATTGAAAATTTAACACAAGCTCTTCGTCCAACCTTCACCTCTCCTCCCTTTCTCAACCAAGCCAACTTGTACGGTTTCGGATGTTTCTCAGTCTTCAATGATAACTTCTTCACAGCCTCTGTGGAAATAATATTATCACAACTCCCAGCATCTATGACAAATTTGCAAATTTTCCCCAGAATAGTACATGTCGACTGAAATATGTTACTCCTCCACCAACTACAGTCCTCCTCTTGCTTTGGTGTGAGACAAGACCTTCTCATCATTAGATTACAACCTTCGTCTCCCGACACTTCTTCTTCCTCTTCAAAATAAGGTGAATTAGAACATTCAGCTTCCTCACCATCATCCTCCTCAACTTCTATAACCATGGTTCTCTTCTTTGGCTTCGGACATTCGTTGCTTTTGTGACCCAACTCCTGACAATTATAACATTTGAAACCACTTCTAACCTTCGCCTTCTCACTCTCCTTCACCACTGGCTTTGTAACAGGTTTAGGAACATTAGAACTTCCACCAACACCCCTTGCTTGATTATTGGAATTAGTAAACACACCACCTCCACGCCTTCCTTGTTTCTCCCAAGCTAACGCTTTCTGATGTGCCTCTGCTACCGATCTTGGATCAAACATATTAACCATATCCTGGATCTGCATTCTCAATCCCCCAATGAATCTAGCAGTTAGCTGTTCTTCCGTTTCCATAATATCATTCCTGGCAATGAGTTGGTAAAATTCATCAGCATAATCACTAACAGACTTTGTCCCCTGCCTCAGATTCTGCAACCTCTGGTACATAAGTGACTGATAGTTGTAAGGTAAGAAAGTAGATCTCATCAACTTTTTCATCTTATCCCACGATTCTATCTTTGACTTCCCCATTCTCTCCCTGGTAAGTTTAGTTTGCTGCCACCATGCCAAAGCTCTCCCCCTTAACCGAGTAGCAACCAACTTCACCCTCCTATGCTCAGGAACCTCCTTGAAATCAAAGATCTCTTCAACATTAGAAATCCAATCGAGAAATTCTTCCGCTACCATCCCTCCTTTAAATTCTGGAATCTCCATTTTCATTCCCGATTCCCAACGTCGATCATCTTCAACATCCCGATAAGAATTTCGAACTTGGTCTCGATCTCGATAATGAATACTAGCTCTATCACCCCCTTCAACAAAATCAAACGTACGCCTACATCGATCTCGACCATTATCATCCCTTCGCTCATGCATGCTTCTTTGACTATGTCTCTCTTCATCTCTATATGCTTCATGGTCAAATCCACGTTGACTTCTTCTCTCTTCATGTGCATAGTCATGATGATCTCTTCGTGATGAAATTGATGTTTCTCTTCTATCTCTACAAGAATGTGGCGATACCCTCCTCGCTTCCGTAACCGATGGCGAAACTCGGTTTCCTCCATGGTTCGAGTTTGGTGATCTCCTCCTTTGATTCAAATCATTCATCAGTTTCTCCAATTTTCCAATGCCTTCATCAAACTTTTCATTAATACGTTGTTCCATAAGTTCAGCTTCTTCTCTTCGATACAAAGCTTCAACGTTTTGATGACGATTAGCTCTCCTTGGTGGCATGATTGGAAAATTTCACAAACACTTCAACAAAACAACAATCAACAAGTCACGCCTTCAAACTTCAAATTCAAACAATAAGGCTCGGCTCAATCTTGTCTCGGCTATGCTTCACTACTTAGCTCGAACAAGCTTCCAATTATCCTCTCTAGGCTCGGCTACCTCAATAGTATACACGGCCCAATTTCAACTTCAAACACCTTCCAACACTTTGATCCAAAATGGAATGGATCGAAAGTTCTCCCTCTTGTTGCAACTTTAATATGAACGCGATGAACAACTTCAAACTTCAACTTCAAATACTTGGCTCCAAGAATCAACTTAGCTATGATTGGCTAAGTATGGCTCTGATACCAAACTGGCGCAGCGGATAAATCGAAATAAACTTCGATCGGTGAAATGTAGCAATCAGTGAGTTGAGAATACTGCAAGGCCCAAATCCGTTGATCCAAAGATAACGGATTCTAGCTATCTTCGTCTCGTTGATCGCGCACGATGCCGAGAAAGAAGATCTACGATTCTTCGTACGTTGATCTAGCGCACTAGATACCGTGAATCGACTTCTACGATCGTTGAATCGAGCGCACTCGATTAACCGAAAGAGGAGATAGGAGATCACACTCAACTACCAATTTGTATGAAAGCACAAAGCTAACAAAAGATAATTTTATTCAAATATCAACAACCTTTCAAAATGTACAACACACGCGTATTTATAGGAGTTACAACCCAAAACAAACAAAACATCACCAAACTCTTAGGTCGGCCGCGACTTACGACCTAACTTAGGTCGGCAGCGACCTAACGACGGCGACTCAACGCTATCTTCAACACATTTTTACAACACTTACTCAAACACGACCTAAAAACAACTCACGCGACCTAACTCACATACAGACCGACTCAACAAACGCGACTTAAGATAGGTCATTAACGACCTAACCATTACAACATCGGCGACTTAATATGTACAACACAAAGACTCAACGTTAGCTCGACGGCGACTTATGAGTTAGGTCGTTCGCGACCTACAGACGTTAGGTCGTTCGCGACCTAAAGTCACTGCATCCAGAATTCTTCACGCGACCTAACTAGGTCGTAGGACGTGGCGCGACCTAAGGAACATCCCTCCTTATGTGACTTAGGAACTTCAGTAGTTGTAGCTTCTTCACGCGACTTAACTGGGTCGTAGGTCGTGGCGCGACCTAAGGAATCTGAGCGACCTAAGATTTTAGGTCGTGATTTGGCAACCTGAAGTTTCGTTAGGTCGTTAACTCGCTCGAACGTCTTCAGGCTTAGCTCGTTAACTCGTGGCCGTCCTTCGTTAGGTCGTGAACGACCTAAAAATTCCCAGCGATCTAAAAACATGGTTCCCTCTGCACGACCTAAGGCTCTGTTAATTCGCAACTTCTTTTCACGTGATTCATTAGGTCGTAGACCACTACTGTTAAGTCGTGAACGACCTAAGACTTGTGAGTTTCCAGAATTTTCAGATTGCGCTGCATCAATGCCACATTACCAAATTGGGAATATATCGCTGACAACCTTCAACTACATAACCTCTAAGGGTGTTAAGCTAAGTGAATAGATTCTCTGCCACCAACGGAAATATATTTGAAAGAAATCTGCTTTATATCTCAAAATGTAACGTCAGATACGTAACCATACAAGTCTGTTCCGGGTTCGAACAGAACCGAAGGCACTTCTAAAGAGGCCTTGCGATCTATGTGTTCGCAATCTCGATAAAACTTCCCAGCACAAAGGAAATCTCTATACCGTAGCTAGCGGTGCAGAGACAATCGATAGGTCATCCTAGCGTTTTCACAAATACCCGGTCTTCAACACCGGTCTTTAAATGCTATATATAACGACGTATCATTATTCGGAATGGGTTATACAACCCAAAGGTCCTTTCCCGGCTAACCCGAATAATAAGTGCTTATTTTAAAAATAAGTGTAGCATTCAAATTCAAGCAAATCACAACAAATACTTATTTAAAGGTAAATATTGATAGTCGGTTATTTAACTATCAATAGGTAGCACAACATCACCATATTCCAAATTATTTTCCAAATTATTTATTTTCCAAAAATATCTACACAAGATAATTATTTTCCGCACTTCAAAAATAAATAAATGTTTAGTTTTAAACAAATTTCCCTTTCTTTTATAAATTCCATAGTGAATTTACATTTCCAAAATATCTATGAATATACGATTTTCAAATCGATTTCTAATATTCATTTTTCAATTTATCTTTAAAAAGATGAAATCTCAAAACACTTCATTTCATATTGGAAAACATTTCCATACTTATTAAATAATAAGCAATTCACAAATCTATTTATTTTCAACATTTGGGAAATATTCGATATACTCAAACCACAGTTAAGTATATATTTCATTCTTTAAGAAAATATTCTCTTAAACACATTTATTTGAGTCGAAACGAGTGTTGCGTAAAACATCGTTACGACAACCCAAAATCACTAGTATAGGGATTCGAATTTAAGATAGATATATAAATCCCAATACTATATAAAACATTTCCTTTCGGAAATCATTTACTATAACAATAGTGTTATAGTCCACCATTTCCTTCTTTCTCGAAAACGTCTATTTCAACAATCAATGTTGAAATCTATGGTTTCGATACTTAACACAATTTAATGCATCTTTTAAAACAATTAACTTCATTTCATAATATCACTTCCCCAAAACATATCCATTTTATTTAATAATATATTCACTATCCAAAATCGTGAATATACTTTATTTACCCAATTCAACACTTCTACATATTTAATTAAAGGATTTATCCTCTATCCAAAATCGTGAATATAATTCCATTAGTAATTTCCATATTTACTTATCAATTTTATTTGATTACGGATATATAAAACAATGTTTATAAATTCCGTTTTTTTCATTTTATAAAAACTACTATATATATATATATATATATATATAAATCCTTTTTATTAACCAGTTCCGTTTATAACACAATTATATACCCAGAAGCCAAATTATAAGTTAATAACTTATAATTCATTTATTTTACAAACATTTATTTTAAAACTTCACAATTTTAAATCTTATTCACTTATATACTCCTTTTATAACTTCATTTTAACCTTTATAGAACTTGTCTAAAATTTAATTATCTTGATTTATGAAATATCGATTTTTTTTATAAATCTCTTATATAAACCCTTTAATATAGTTCAAAAACCTATATTTAACTTTATTCTATAAAATAGTTAACTCCATATTTCAAAATTCACATTTAAATTTTATTCCTCAAATATCATAATTTTTAAAATAACTTTCAACCTGAATTTGTCAAAAATAAAATTTTATTTATTTCCGGTATATAATGACACCAGAATTTTATTCGGCTAAATTTTAGCCTTCAATGGTTTCAATCATAAAGATAATCACACAGGGATTATAAACACACAACATCGAAATAATTAAATTATTTGAGGAATCCAGCTGGATCCCTCAAACTTGTTTCCCTGCATCCACAGATGTTAGCACAATACCAATCCTGTTTCAAGATGGGATATCGCGGTATATGGGATTTATAAAATATTATCCCCTATTATGCAGCACAATAGGGTCTCATCCGCTATATAATGCGGGAAATCAACTCCAAGTACATATATAATACCAATTCCACTTCAAGGTGGAATATCGCGGTATATGGGTTTAATAAATAACATCCGCTTAATAGGCGGTGTATAGGGTCTATTTCAATACAATAGATAATACTATATTATCCAAACAAACAATCAACACAATCAACAATTTAAATCTAACTATTTAAAATTTAAAACAAAACCCTTTTTGAGTGAGAAGTTCTCACCTTTGCTTTTTATTTTGCAATCCATTTCCATCCTGACTCGATTTTCTTGATTTATACCTCGTATAAATATTTCCACAACTTATTAATATTCGAATCAATCGAATAACCAGTTACCGTTTAATAGTTTAATTAACTGATAGTTTCGTTTAAACCAATTTTGTCTTTAATAATTGATTTAACTAAAAATTAAATTTAAACTAAATTTCCATCAATAAATTATTATTAGCAACTAAATAATTATATGATTTTATTAATATTCAATCCAACTGAACAATTTACTTCTGTTTAATAGATTTAATTTCAACTAATTATTAAATTTCTTAAACCCATTTTCTTTCACCTTTTGAAACTATACATATTAAAAAAAAAACAACCTGAATAAATAAAAAAAATACGTTTTTCTTTTGTAAGAACAAAATAACATTTTACTCTGTCCTTCCTTTGAAAATAACCTACATAGGTTCTTAAAAATGAAATTTTTTTCTTTAAACTTAAAAAAATTATTTCCTGCCCCCATAAATAATCACAGTATTTTTCTTCACAGTCTATATAAAAGTATTCAAATTCATTTTTTTAAAATTCAAATTGAATGAAACAAATTTATAAATATCTTACTCCTTACCTAATCTCTAGCAACGAGACGATCTGGAATTGATTGCCGAGCCACCAGAGACTCCTCGCCTCAACCCCAAAATCGACCTTCCCCTTAATGCGACTACCACCACTAACTCACGAGCATGCGCCTCCTTCTTCTAGCCTCTCAACATCATCGAACTCGAACACCACTCGCCTCGTCAGTGTCGCGATCCCCAATGCGAAACGCTGCTCGCTCACGAGCCACGCGCCATGCCTAAATCGTGTAACCCCCACCACAATACTTGAAACTCCATCCCAGTCGCTGCCTTCTCCTCTCGTGACCTTGCAGGCATCGCGATTCAGTGGGAAGAGAAAAAAATGAAGGCAGTCCCATTTTTTTCCTTTGATTTCTGGGCTTCGGCCATTTGATTTTGTCGTGGCCATTACTTTTTTGATTTTTTTTTGAACAAACAATTTTTGTTCGATTATTACGGAGAGGAAGGATCGAAAAGGTGGGCTGCCCTTTTGAACGAGATGCTAACTAAAAAAAAGAAGAGTGCGAAGCAATTTTCTTTCGGCCATTACTGATTTCATTTGATTCTGCTTCTGAAAACTGAAGAGGGTGAGGGTTATTTAAAAATTGGAAGAGGCATGGTTTATACGATCTATTTCGTGATTTTTAGGCGTAATTTATGGAACGCTGAGAGGAGAGAGAGCATGTGATTTTCATCTGATGTTCACCAATTTCCAATTTTAAATTCAAACTGAATTCGATTTAAATTTCAACGCGTTTACTTAACGTATGCTCACATAAAAACTCCAATCAATATGAAATTTGAAATCTGATAATAAGTCAATATTACGGACCCAATGGAACTAGTTTCGTCGAATTCCGAGACTGTGCCTCGAAAGGCTATTTTTAAATATCGATTCAAATGATAAAATCCGAAACTGAACAAATCACTTTCAAATTCAATTCTGAAGCTTCCATTATCTTCAGTATTATCAATATGAATTTTACAAGCCTTTGAAATATTTTTATTCAGCATAAAACTGAAGATTCAAATTTTTATTCAACTTTCAATAGATTAAATTTTATAATTTAATCGCCAAATTCATTCTGAAAATTTGAAATTCAAGTCAAACCATCATTCAAATATTTAAAATTAATTAAATATTTTCAATTTAAATTGTTAAAAATTCAGGGTCGTTACGGACTTCCCCCCTTAAAAGAATTTCGTCCCGAAATTACAAGTTAGGAAGAACGATTCTTAACCCGTTTATTATTTTTCACAATCTAAATAGTTTTATCAATTTGCCAAACAAATCTTTCTTATTAACAACCTACTATAGCTTCAACTATCTTTCCAAAATTAATCATAGGTTCCAAACAACATTGCTGTCCTTAACAATTCAAATTTAAATTTAAATTCAAATTTCAAACTTCAAATTTTTCTCAAAAATTTTCTAACACTCGAAATTTTCGAAAAATTTCGCCAGCGTCTCCTTTGCGTGGCTAGCTCGGTACGACTACAGAATGCCCACATCGGGCCCCAATTTCAGAAAGAAAAGAAAAAGCCAAGCGGTTGGACAAGAAAATCATCAAATCTCATATCGAAATTCAAATACATACCTTTTTCGAGCAATTCAAATTTATCTTCCAAAATCAAAATTCCAATTCCTTTTGCATTTAAATCACCTGTATATCCTACTAGCAGTAGTATCTAGTTACAATATTCAAACCATTTTGCCAATTCCATTACAAAATTTCGATACGTACTTCTTATATCATCTTTAGTTTACTATTGAAGTTATATATCCATTTTCATTCAATTCTGCATTTCAATTTCATTTGAATTCAATTCACAATTTCAATTCTATTTGAATTCAATTTATCTTCTATTCTGAATATTGAATTTTATCTTTCAATCATAACTGATTCATATTAATTTAAATTAGTTTCATTCACTAATTTACTTCGATTTCAAATTTGAAATCGTTTGTCATTAACTAATTTTTTTTAACTATTTTCAAAAAAATTCAAACTCCCAAAAATTTTAGAAAATTTTGGCAGAGTCTCCTTTGTACGGCGGAGCTTTTGCAATTTGACAATAGATATAAATATATATACATCGACCCACACGGTCGGAAAAACCAAAAACAGTTCATATTTCCTATTTTTATTGCGTAGGCGTACCTTATTTAGCATTTTTAAGCAAGCGGCTTATTAATTTAGAAATTCCACATCCAAAATCTCGCTAAACAGTCTTCTGGTACCTGTACTTACTCGATTAAACATATACGTGACATATTTATGAATTTTATAACATTCGATTCATTTATACAACTACAACAATCAATAACATAAGTAGTGCATTATAAATACTTCCATAAACAAATTTTATATAGTTTCCAAACTAGTTCCGTTTTTTTTCAACCGATTGACATATTATTTGCATTCCACTTAAGTGATTAACAACTCATTTGCTTAACTCAAATTCATTTTTACGTCCAACCAATTCATTTCCAATTTAATTGATTTCAAAATCAATCCCTGCTACTTCCACCAGTTTATGATAACAGCAAGGCTATTTTTTCTAACACCCAAATTTAGTTTATTAACAAAATACACTAAATATTATTTCAAATTCTATTTCACCAATCAATTTATTAACTCAAAACTTCAATTTATATTTAACCAATTTAAATATTAACATATTCACTTTACTATTTTATTCCACATTGGTTTACTTTCAATTCAATATTTGATTTTTATCACAAAAATCACTACATTATATTTCTTGAGTTCAATTCTAGTTTGGATTTCTATTTCATTTCTAAAGTTCAAAACAATTTTATTTTGGCTTATTTATTCCACCTTTAAATTTTATAAGCTACACATTCATTTTTAACTCAAGATCTTATCTTTATTAAGCTAAGTATACTTTATTTCAAACTTTCAACCTCTTTTGAAAAGCCATTGAAATTTATTTATTCATTTTTAATTCTTATCCAACTTATTCCTATTAGAATAAGGATTTTATTTCATCCAACTTAAATTTTCCCAAGCTTTATTTAATGAACTTTCACTTCTCTTGCAATCATCCTTATATAAAGTTTAATCAATCTCAAGTTAATTTACTTATTTCAAACACACACTTAATTTCATTTAAATTTTTAGTTCCATTCTCAATTTCTTAAGATTATATCCAAAAGCACATTTAATTCATTCATTCTCAAGTTGGACTCATTTGCCAATTCAAACTATCTTTGTTTTAATCTAATTCCATAACAATTTTAATTCCTATCTTCTCATTTTAATCACATTTAAGCTTTACTAATTTTTTTTCTACCTGTCATTAATTAAATTTCACATTTTAATCTTAATCCAAGTTAAATTTCATTTTTTTAACTCCTCACTTTTAATTTTAATTTCAAAAATTTCAAATCTACTGCTTTCCTTGGTTATATAAGCTATTTCAGATTTTATAATCTAATTTTACTGTAATGTTATCATTCAAAACATCCAAGATATATAATAATTTCAGAAAATATTTCTTTTTTTTTTCAAAATCTATTTTGGATGAAATTATTTCATTCACCCTCTTTTGAAAACAATATTGTATCGAATTGTTCTATTCAAATGTTTAGAAACCCCTTCGGCACAGTTGTGCAGACCGTGCTGACGAAGGTTCATATGCCACTCAATAAATCAATTAATACAATATAAAATCATTTTATATTTACTAACAAATATGCACTCATATCTATTGTTACACTCACACTCATTCTAGAGTACTACTGACTCTATCTCTAATGAGTGACACCCAACAGAGCCAAGGTTGTCTCTTAACCATATGCTCTGATACCAAATGTAGTAATCCACAAATCCGTACTCCTGAATAGACACTAATCTCCTTCGACCAACTCAAGATGAACGGAAATACGAACCATTATGGTTAAAGAAGAAGAGGTAGAAGAAGAAAGAAAGAAAGAAGAAAACCAAAACAATATCAGAATCTCACAGTCGTAGCGGAACAACATATAATAGATAAATGAATAATTTTTAAATCAAAGAACTATATCAGTTATTACATTACATTACATTATCAGAGTTTTACAACAACAATACAACGGAAAAGAAATACTATATATACTAGTTGATACGCCCTGCCATCCAACTTGCCGTCAACTCTCTACAGCAACTCCCGGATTCCAAAATATCCTGGTAACCTAACTCTAGACTGCCCCTGTGGAAATTGGTGGGCATCCAGTGTGACGACCCGCCCTTCTACTCCCAGAAAGACGTATCATCATTGTGACGACCCGGAATTTTCGAGCATTTAAATTCGGAATATTTAATTGATTTTAAATATCAATAGAGTAATTTTAACTTGAATTACGAATATCATAATTTATTTGATAATTGAATTATTAAATTAAATAAGTGAAATTGGGTAAATCGTTGAATCTGAATTTTAAGCCTATTAAAAATATTCCGAGGGCTTGTAAAATTTATATTGATAATACTGAAGAGAATAGAGGTGATGAAATCAAATTTAAAAATGGTTTGTTAAGTTTTGAAATTATATTGTTTAAATTGAATTGAAAAATAACATTCCTGGGGACAGTCTAGAAATTTAGCAAAATCAGTACCATTGGATCTGTGATATTGTATTATTATTGGATTCCAAATTTTGTAGCATCTGAAATTGTTGTGTGAACATACCATTTTTTTTAACGCTCTTAAATCCACATCGGAAATTTAATAAGTGACTGAATTCAAAAAGCTAATTTTTTCCTCCTGGTGCTTCTGGAAAACACTCGTTTCCTCTTGCATAGACCTGAATCCCCTCTTCCCTTTTATTTTCTGGGCCCTAATACTAAAATCAGGAATCGATTCATAAAAATAAATAATAATAATAATAATAAATACATTAAAAAAATAATGAATGGCTTCGTTCGTAAGCTAATGCAAAGGGATAAAGTTCGCCCTTCTGCTCACCGTCTCGCTTTACTAAAAGAAGAAAAATAAATAGGACCGAGCCCTTTCGTATCAATTTCGATGTCGAAAAAAAATGAATCACAGCCACTCCAGAAAACTTGCGTTCGAACGAAAACAAATTCCTCTCAATCAAATCGTTCAGCTCGAGGCGCGTTTCAAGTGAGTGGAGGCGAGATGACCTCGCGAGCTCGAAGGTGGTTTCATCGAACGGGAATGGCGGCTCGGAGGGGGGGTCGCATTGGTCGAGGGGTTAAGGGTGATGTCGACTTCAATTTGACGAACGGGAGCCATTTTTTGGGGGTTTCTGCGTCGTTGGCAGCGAACCGCGAGCATGGGAAGGACACGGCGATTTGGGCGACGTGACGAGCTCTTGGGGTTTTAGGGCATGTGATGCTGGGAGGGGGCAGAGGCGATGTCGCGATTGAATCTCCGTGCTTATTCAAATTTGGGGATCGAGTCGTGGTGGGTCGCTCGTTGTTTCGAGCTAGTGTAAAGTGACGCGACTGGGAACGAAGTTGAGGTATTGATTTTGACTTTTTACAACTTTGAATATATGCATATGGATTTGTTTTTTTTAAAAAAAAATTAATGTAGGCAGATTATTCTAATATATAGCAGACTATATAAAAAAAAGAAGTAAAGTACTGGTTATTGTTTTTAATATGTGGAGTTCACAGTAAACTAATAAAGAAAAATAAATATACACATTGTATGTTACTAAGTTATTTTAAATAATGGATTGAGAGGCTTTATTTGTTAATTAGCCTATTTAATGATTTTAAATTAATTACTCTAGGATTTTATATATATATAAAGAAAGGAAGAGGGAAATTTAGTCTATACATTTAATCATTTGTTACACATTAAATAATTGGGTTTAGAATAAAATTTATTTATTTAAAACTAAGTTATTAAATGGAAATTTGAGATATTGGAAGATTATATATATATAAAAATTTGATTTTAAAAAACCTATATGGATTATTTTCTTACACGGTTGAATATGAAGAAAAAATAAGATTCAGTTACTAGAATATAGTTTAAAATAATTTATTAAGGCGTTAATTTATTTAATTAACTTATTTAAGTATTTTAAAAAATTTCAATGGAAGATTAGTTAAAACTAAATATTAGTTAGTTAAATTTATGAAATTGATTGATCGATTAGCTCAAATGTTAATAAACTATAAAATGTTCATTCAAGGTTTAAAATCTGGAAAGAAACAAGCTGGTTTGGAGTGGATTGCAAATTTAAAAGCAAAGGTGAGTTAATCTCACTCAGTTAATTTAATTATTTAAATTTAAATGATTAAATTTAAATAATTGTATGAATGGTTGAAATTGATTGATGTGCTATAGTATAGTATATTTTGAATTGGCATATTATTGTGCTAACGTCTGTGGATGTAGGGAAAACAGGTTGGAGGAATCCAACTGGATCCCTCAACATTTATTATTTAATATTCTCTGTGATTACTTGATATTCTATGATGAATATATTGGAATATTGAATGTTATGATTTGATTGGATATATTTGGGTATAATGGATTACCAAAAATATATAAATTGAGTTTTGGAAAGAAAATAAAGAAAGTAAAGTTGTAAACGAAATAATCTTAGAAGATTTAATAAAAATTAAAATGAATTGAAAAAGAAATAGAAGTATGTTAAATACTAATAAATAATTTCGAGTATGGAAAAGAATAAGAATTTTGGATATACAGAAAATTAATGTATTATAACTTAAGTGATATCAATCAAAGAAATAAAGAATTATGTTAAATTTCAAATTCTAAATTTATTTAACAGGGTTAAGAAGTAATCTGAAAAATCTAAAACTTGTATTTTTAGTTAAAGCATGTTAAATAATAATTAAGAGATAAAATCTGAAATTAATGGTTTTTGAGATAAAATAGAGTAAATTTGAAATCAATTTGGAAATTGATTCAAGTGTTTGAAATTGGAATTTCAAGAAGAATGTGAAGGGAAGTATATTTCCCTGGATTGCCAAGTACATTTTGAAGAGAATTTTAAATATAAGATAAAAGTGTTAATGTGGTTTTAAAAAGCATATTTTAGAAAATTTATTATTTCTAAATGTTTAAAATTCTTAAGTACATATTTTTCAAATCTAGTATTGTAATAACTATTTAAAGGTAACTTGGTATTTTATTTTGAAAGAGTGAAAACTTTGTTTTATATATTTATCTTTTCAAGTAATCTTATTTTCAAATATTTATATAGTATGTATATTTTACAAATTATTGAGGTAGTTTTAACTTAAATGTTTTAAAGTATATTTCAAAGTAAAGCGTTTTAATTTTTTTTTAAAATCTAAAAGTTTCGTGCTTGGTGATTTCAGAGGAAATAGAAACTATTTGGGAAATTTATTCTAAGGAAGGAAGATAGTTCGTAAACTGTTTTCAAAAGGGTTGAAAAGTAGAAATATATCTTGTGAAGATATTTTTGGGATTTATAAATAATTTGGGAAATTATTTATTTGTTGATGTTTGTAAATATTAATTGGTAGTTAAATCACCGACTATCAATATTTGCCAAATGCGCTGATCGTTTCGAAGAGACCGGGATCGAGATTTATTTCTCGAAAACCACTTCGATCTAGTTTGTACGTTTCATGGGAAACGAGTTTGGATTCGAAGTTGAAGCAGTGAAGTGCAAGGGCTAGTCGCTACTAATCCTAAGGATATTTCCAAAATGGATGTAGTAGGAATAGTGCCTTCGGTTCCGTTCGAACCCGGGACGGACTTGTATGGATGAATGCTTTCAGAACATCGTCAGGTGGGCGTTGAGCATTCTAAGGGATATCGTTCTAAAGGTAATGTTTAGCCTCAAACCTCATCAGCCGGGAATGACTGAAAATCAGGGGATATGCAGCAAGGCTTCGTGGGTAGCATCCACTGGAGAGTAAGGTCATCCCTGTCTAGACGTCCCTTTTATTCGGCTTAGTGGTGCGGTTGCTAATCCCAACCGTGGGGTGATCTTATTCGGAACTATTCAGTAAGGGATGGGTCCGGCCTTGTGTTGCAGGTGATCGGGAGTGGTCCTCGATACAGTGATCTAGGCCCCGTACTGTGTCAGGTGGTACCCCAGTGCCTAGTCATTGTTGGAAATCCATTTTCCATACGTGCCTGTACGGTTTTGATTGTGCCCAACTATTGCTGAAACGTGAGATGCAAGCATTTCAGCTAGATTCTATTTTACTTGTTATAGACACTATTATAATATCAGAGAACCTTAATAAAAAGTGTTTTAGCTATCGTAAGGGAAAAACCCGACATATTTATTTGTGGCGTGGTCTTACGAGATGCCTTTTGTTTTCAAAGGGATTTAAAAACTTTAATAATCAATTGAGGGTGGTTTTCTCACGCTGGTATTTCAGACTGACTCGGGTGTTATTTAACTATAATGCTCGGGTCAGACCGAGTATTATAGGATTCAGGTTATGATGCTGTGGAGCTCAGGAGACGAGCTGGATGGCGATAGGTACTTACGTACTTGTTTTATATATATTCCGCTGTGTTGAGTAACTGTGTATTCAGTTGTATGTTATTAATGTTGAGCTGTGATTGATGTACCCTAATGATGATGTACTCTGATATATGTATAAACAGATATATATTTGTTTTGAGTAAAGACCTGTTATCATATATTATATCTTATTCCGCTGCGATGGTTAGATTCTGATGTTGTTTTTGTTTTCTCTTCTTCTACCTCTTTTTCTTTAACCCTAATGGTTCGTATTTCTGTGCCGCTTGAGTTGATTGATGTGGATTAGTGTTGACTCAAGGGGTACGGATTTGCGGGTCGTTACACTTGGTATCAGAGCTTAGTTGGTGATAACCTTGGCTCTGTTGGGAATTACTCATATAATAAAGTCCATAGTACTCTAAAATGAGTTTGAGAGTATTAATAGTATGAGCGCGTATTTGTTAGTGAATAAAAATTTGTTTTGTATTGTGTTGACTTATCGGTTGAGTCTTTATGGATTCTGGTCGATATGTGGGACGCCATGTATCGATAGGGATTTCTAAACTCTTAAATTAGATAAACCGACACAGTATTGTTTTAAATATGGTAAATGGAATAATCTTACCCAAATTATTTTTATATATAAAGGAAATAATTTTTCTTAAATCATTATAGTATATATGGATGCTTGGTTGATGGAAAGTGATAATATTTAATTATTATCATTGTATGGGAACTTAACTAGAAATTGAAATTTTATAACCAATGATTAAGGAATAAATTAATAAAATAAATGAAATTTGTAAATGTGATTCATAATTAAATAAAGGATTGAAATCATAATTAAGAAATTAAGAAACAAATTCATAAAACTAATGAGATTTGCAAATATAAACTATTGATGTGAATGATAGTGTGATTAATAATTTAAATAAAATAAAATTCCAAAGTAATGTTTGAATATAAATTTAAAGAATTTGGAATTTGGGGAAAACAAATTGGAAATTTAATTTTCCTTTGAATTTGAAAATGTTTCTGGAAGTTCCAGAGTAATGTTTTGGATGGATTTCGAATTTGGAGTTTTGGAAAAAAATTTGAGTTGGATTTGAACTCTGGGGAGAGTTTGGAATTTTTGAAAGGATTTTTGAAAGAGAATAAAAGCATTGAACTCTTTTGGTCGCTAGAAAATAACTTCGGTGATGACTGCAGCATCATCGATGTTCATTTTCGAGTCTTCGAAAGAGAAATTGCTACCTAATTGTTTTAAATCGAAATTGATTGTAAATAATAGATTTGGTTTTAGAAATGCAAGGAATTTTGGATATATGTGATTTCAAAGGGCATTTTGAAATGTTAAATGACTGCTTAAGTTCTGGAATCTTAACTAAGTATGTTTATAACATATAAAGGTTGGATAACTTATAAATTTGGAATTTGTTGAAAATAAAATTCAACTTTGTAAGTAAGTAAAGTGAAACTGAGTACTGGGATTTAAAGTTGAATTGTGTGAAGTTATGTGGAATGGAAAATTAGTCAGGGTGGACTAAAAATAATTAATGTTTGGAAATAAAATTTATTGGTTAAATAATGAATTGGTAAATGAATAAATGGATCAACTAATGTACTTATAAAGTGAAGTTGATACTAATAAGAAGAAATTGGAAAATGGTAATCCGGGGATTAAAATTTAACTTAAGTGAATGAAAGTGAAGAAAATATATTTGAATTTAACTTGAAATAAGTTCTATTAAATTGAAATTGAAATTGAATTAATTTGGCTTGAAATAAATTCAGCTGAGTATAGATAATAATTAAATGGAATAAAATTCTTACTTAACTAAATAAATAAATATAAACCAAGTAAGTATTGAATTGGAATAATAAGCTTCGGGGGCTTATAAAAGAATTGAAGAGCATAGAAATAATAAAAATATATATAAATCCAAACTTGGGATATAAAATAAGATTGAACCTAAGGAAATCAAGAATGAGATTATAAATTGGAAATGTTGTTGAATGAAAAATGAATTGGATTAAAATGGTTATGGAGTGATGTAACGGCCGCAATTCCGTACCCCTTGAGTCGCACTATTCTACACAAAACAACTCAAGTGGCACAGAAATACGAACCATTTTGATTTAAGAAGAAGAGGTAGAAGAAGAGAAAACAAGAGCAACATCAGAATCTAACCATCGCAGTGGAATAAAATATAATAGATAAACAATGATCTTTATACAAAACAAATATATTTCTGTTTGTACATATATACATCATTAGAGCATATCATCAGAGTTCAACAACATCAACATACAACTGAATACATACAACTGAATACATAACTACTCAACACAACGGAATATCTATATAAACAGGTACGTAAATACGTATCGTCATCCAGCTCGTCTCCTAAGCTCCACAGCATCATATCCTGTATCCTATAATACTCGGTCTAACCCGAGCATTAAATTAAATAACACCCGAGTCAGTCTGGAGTACCAGCGTGAGAAAATCACGCCCAATTAATTATTAAAGTTTCAAAAATCCTTTGAAAACAAAAGCATCTCGTAAGACCACGCCACAAATAAACATGTCGGGTTTTTACCTTTCGATAGCTAAAACACTTTTTCTATAGAAATCCTCTGATATTATAATAGGGTCTATTTACAAATACTTATAAAATAGCCGAAATTGTTACATTATTAAATTCCAGCTACTAGCCACAAAAGTGGGTAATACAAACAAAACTCGTCCAAGGCTCGTAGGAAGAATGGATTTCCAACAATGACTAGGCACTGGGGTACCACCTGTCACAGTACGAGGCCTAGATCACCGTACCGAGGATTACTCCCTTCATCCCCTGCAACACAAGGCCGGACCCATTCCTTACTGAACAGTTCCGAATAAGATCACCCCACGGTTGGGATCAGCAACTGCACCACTAAGCCGAAATAAAAAGGGACATCTAGACAGGGATGACCTTACTCTCCAGTGGGGGCTACCCACGAAACCTTGCTGCATATCCCCTGATTTTCAGTCATTCCCGGTTGATGAGGCTTGAGGTTAAATGTTACCTTTAGAACATATTTTCTTAGAATGCTCATCGCCCACCTGACGATGTTCTGAAAGCATTCATCCACACAAGTCCGTCTCGGGTTCGAACGGAACCGAAGGCACTATTCCTACTACATCCATTTTGGAAATATCCTCAGGATTAGTAGCGACTAGCCCTTGCACTTCACTGCTCCATCTTCGACTCCGAACACGTTTCACGAAACGTACAAACCGGATCGAAGTGGTTTTCGAGAAATAAATCTCGATCCCTGTCTCTTCGAAATGATCTACGCATTTGGTCAATATTGATAGTCGGTTATTTAACTATCAATTATCATTCACAAACAACCATCCAACAATAAATAATTTTCCAAATTATTTACCTCAAAATATCTTCACAAGATATATTTCTATTTTCAATCCTTTGAAAATAGTTTCCAAACTAATTTCCTTTTTACAGAATAAATCTCCCAAAGATTTATTATCTCCACTGAAATTACCAAGCACAAAACTAGATTTTTAAAAATAATTTAAAACACTTTTACCTTGAAATATACTTTAAAACATTTAAGTTAAAACTAATACAAGAGTTAGTTAAAAATACGTACTATATGAATATTTTAAAAATAAGGTTACTTAATAAAATATAAAACTAAATTTTCACATTTAAAAATAGAATACTAAGTCATCTTTAAATAATTACTGCTATAATAGATTAAAGAAATTACTTACTTTAGAATTTAAATTTTTTTAGAAATATTATATTTAAAAAACTTGCTCTTTAAAACAATTTTAAAACTATTAACTTTTGTTTAAAAATTTACTTTGAAACGTACTTGGTTATCCAGGGAGAATTCCCAATCCCAATCACTTAAATCAATTTCCCAAATTGATTCCCAACTTATTCCATTTAAATAAATTTCCTCACTTATTCAGTTCATTTCTGTTAACCGACACCTTGGTCCGGCTACAAGACGACAGTTGAAGAAATTGTCATTAGCACTAGACAAGATTCTAACCAAGAAAAGCCTGAGGATATACGGATTTGATGCGGTCGACATGTTTTGGCAATCAAGAGCGTTCGGCGTTAGAAGGACGCTCGGCATTGAGAAACGTTCAATATTGTATATCGTTCGGCATCTATGGAATGCTCGGCATATAGGGGCACTCGGCACCAAGAACGTTCGGCATGTCCTCTGTTCGGCATTCCCTCTACTCGGCATATACTTTGATCGGCATCAGAAGAATGCTCGGCCTCAGAAGAACGTTCGGCACTCCAGCTTCGTTCGTCCTAGGAACATCCTTCGGCTAAAGGGCATCGTTCGGCTAAAGGGTACGTTCGGCGAACCTCGATTGTTCGGCATCCAGCTTGGTTCGGCAACCTTGGATCGCTCGGCACTCCAGCTTTGTTCGGCATGAGAGCATCGTTCGGCGCCA
The DNA here is from genome assembly GCA_030765085.1 of Allium cepa. NCBI lineage: Eukaryota > Viridiplantae > Streptophyta > Magnoliopsida > Asparagales > Amaryllidaceae > Allium > Allium cepa. The sequence continues at coordinate 52,445,844 of CM060943.1, read as the reverse complement.
TTGCCTTGGCTCGGCATCTTACCGTTCGGCCTCCCTAGTTCGGTACACAGAGCTTACTACCTTTGGGCCATTTACTCTATTTGGACCGAGTTATTCAGCTACCAGGACCACCAGGGAAGTCCAACCCATCTTCGTCTATAAATAGAGGGGTAGGGGCACTGTGAAATGGACCTTTTTTCCCGGGACCACTGGGGAGACTCTGCCATTTTCTATACTCTCCTCTTTCTAATCCAAACTTGTATCGAAGTGATTGATTTACGGATTGTATCTGTATCCAAGTAATTGATAAAGCAATAAAGATTAAACTCAAAGTGGGCATAGGCAATTACGCCGAACCACTATAAATCTGGTGTTCTCGTTTTTATTGTTCTTTCTGCATTGAATTACACTATTCTTCTGTCTTAATTTACTCTCTTCATTAATCTCTCTACATAACTCTACTCAAGGGTGTTAGTGACCAATTTTGGTGCTAACAATTTCAAAATTCATTATAATTGTTATTATTTTTCGTTTGATTTTACATCTTTAACTGAAATATACAAATTACATATTTTTCTCATTTCTTCTTTATTCTTCTAGAATAATTTAAATCCTAAATTTGAAATAATTATTTTATTCTTTTAAACAGTAACATTGAAATTTTAAGTTTTCTTAACTTTCTGTTTATTCAAAAATTCCTTTCCATATACAGGATTCATTAATTAGCATTTTGGAAACACTAATATTCTTATCAACTCATTTATAATTTATTTACATTCTTTATAATTATTTTCTTAAAAATTTACTTCTTTTATTATTTCTTTCCAAGAATCCAATGCTATATAATTTGATAACTCAGAGTTCAAGAATATATCCAAGCAACTATAGCATTCAATATTTCAATATGATTCATCACAGAATATCCACAAAGCATATCAGAGAATAATAAACAATATATCAATGTTGAGGGACCCAGTTGGATCCCTCAAACCTGTTTTTCTTGCATCCACGGACGTTAGCACAACATAAATACCAATCCAAAATATACCATACTACAGCACATCCATCAATTCAGCCATTCAAATAATTATTTAAATTTAATCATTTAAATTTAAATTTAACTGAGTGAGATTAACTCACCTTTGCCTTCAATTTTGCAATCCACTTCAATATGGCTTTGGTTTTCCCAATTCGACCTTGAATAAACAATTTATATGATTTATAAATATTTGAAATAATTTTGATAATCAAATTCCAAGTAAAAATTTTAATTGACCAATGATTAAATTGAACTATTAATTTTCCTTTCCAAAACTACCAATAAAATAAATTATAGATTTGAAAAATCTACCTTTATAAATACCTCAAATATTTATGAATTCCATTTATTTCAAAATCTTACACACACACACACACATAAGATTCTAATGAATTAAAATTCTTTTCAAATCCATATACTAATTCACAATAGAATTACTTTATATAACTTATTGTAGGGTATTCATATATATTTTTATTTCCTTTATCTTCAGTCAACAATAAGTATTTACTTCACTGTTATTAAAAATATTTTACTGTAAAATAGGTAAACCTATATTACAACAGAACTGCTTCCCTGCTGTTATGTATATTTTTTTTTAGCAATTTAAATCCTAAATTAAAAGTAGTTTAAATCATTGAACAAAAGAAATACACAATCTCACCAGATCGATTCCAACATGCCCGGCTTCAATAGCGACCCCTTAACCCTAACAGAGCTCATCCACTTTGCCGCCTCACCACGACCCTACCAAATTGCTACTGCGCGTGCCCTGCCCTAAATCGCCATCCTGACCTCAAAGTTGACGCACCTTGTCAATCGTCCCAATCTCGAACTCGAGCTCGAAAATCCCCCAAATCAAAGATTAACTCAAGAGCCAGGAGGAAGCTTGCTCTGACGATCTCGAATTCGAACAGACAATCGCGATATCATTTTTTTTTGTTGCTCGAGAATTTTGAGGAGCGATTTTCTTTGGAAACGAACGAGGTCATTCGATTAGGAGGTAAAGTAGGAAACTCGGCTGTTGCAAGTAAAAGAAGGAGAGGGAGAGAAGAGAGTGGCAGACGATAGTATATGGTCAGCCATTTTTAATATTTTGTTCATTCTGATCGAATTGTGACTTGAGAAGATGGAAAGGAAAGAAAAATGGGTACGAAGGAAACAAAATGGTGGCAGGTTGTACTTATTGTCGATAAAGAAAACAATTATATTTTATTAATATTTCAATTTGCCCTTAAATAAATTTCTATACGTTTATATATTGTACGCTCACACACTAACTCCGATCAATACGAAATTTGAAATCCGATAATAATTTAATATTACGGATTCAATGGAACTGTTTTCGTTGAATTCCGAGACTATGCCTCAGAAGGCGATTTTTAAATACAAATTTAAACTATATAAATTTTAAAACTGAACAAATCAATGCTAAATTCAATTTTAACATTTTTATTATCTTCAGTATTATCAATATAGATTTTATAAGCCTTCGAACTATTTTTAACAGACTTAAAGCTCCTGATTCAACATTTTACCCAACTTCAAATTATTTAATTCAATAAATTTAATTATTAAATAATAGTGAAACTTGAATTCAAGTTATAATTAATCTTTCAAATATTTTAAAATTAATTAAATATACTTATTTTAAACGCTCGAAAATTCCGGGTCGTCACAAGTGAATTGTAAACAAATCCAATTCAGGCATAGATTGAATGACCTTGTTATAAATAAATTCTAAAATGAATTTGTAACGACCCGTATTTTTACGGATCGATATATCGTAGAATTATTAGGTCGTTGGTATTGTTTATGTCATCCATAGCTTAAGTCGTATGGAAGCTAGCTCGTGTGGTGTTTAAGTCGTGGGAAGCTTGGGTCGTGTGACCGAGTTAAGGTAGTGACCGACCTATAGTTATAGTGCTTGACCGACTTAAGGTGGTTGCACGAGTTAAGGGGTAGCGACCTAGTAGTATTAAGAGATAACGTGTGTTAACCCTATCTCGGTTACGACTCAAGAGATGCCGACTCAGAAGAGTTGCCGACCTAATTAGTTAAGAAACATGCCGATCTAATACTTTCACATAGATGCCGACCTAAGGCATAAAGAAGTTCCGACTCAACAGCGCAAGCACGAAGACCGATCTAAAGCTTTAGCAGGTTGGCCGACCTAACTAGTTAACAAGGTGACCGACCCAATTCGATGCCGACCCAGAAGAGTTGCCGACCTAAGGCCATGCTGATCTAACAGATCCAATAGGTTGCCGACTTAAGGTTTCAATAAGTTGCCTACCTAGTGCTTCAGAAGGATCCGACCTAACATGTTGCTGACCTAACTACCCAATGAAGTCACCGACTTAACTAAGGGACCGGCTTAACATGCCTACCGACCTAATTGAATGGAACAAGTTCACGACTTACGCTTGAGTCGTGACTGACTCATGACCTGTTTAAACATGCACTCCCAGTTAAGTCGGGAGCAATGCATTAAAGAGGGGGAGACGACCTACTGCCCAGCTTGTCTCGGCACCGACCTACGACTCAGCTTATCTCGGCGGCAACTCAATTCAGACAGGCTTGCTTCCATTAAGTCGCGGGCTTAGCTCGTTAGATCGGCAATGAGATAGGTTAAGTCGGTCACGACTTATACTAAGTCGGTGGCGACTTAGAACTTGGCAAAATTTCCAAACCAGAACTCTTATAAATAGAGGACCACTTCCAACGTTCAAAGGACTTTTGGCTCATTCTCTTCAAGCGCCATTACTCCGCCGAATTCCAGACTACTTCAAAGCTCTTGAGATCCAACAAACTTCTAAAGGAACTCCATGAAGATATCATCTACATTCACCATGGATTTGAAGATGATTGTCAACATCAAAGTTTGAGCTACTTGTTTTACATATCCTATCACTTGAAGTGTGTTGTAATTGAAAGATCTTGTAAAGAATTGTAATCAAACTAGTGATAAAGAGATTAAAGTGGACGTAGGCTTGATTATAAGCCGAACCACTATAAATACTGTGTCTCTTACTGTTTTTCTGCATACTTACTGCTTATTTCTGATTCCCGTACGAACGGGTGGTGCTTTCACAATCACATCCTATACACCAGGGTGTTAGCGTTTAAATTTGAGCGTTAACATTTTGGTGCTTTCACTGAGAATTGAACTCAAGAAAACTATCAACATTGCTTTACAGAAGATTTGTAGAGAGAATTTCCTTGAAGACTAGAAGTCTAGCAGAAATTATGGCTTCTGAAAGGAAACGGAAGTTTTTGAGGTTTGAAAGTACTAGCAGCAACGCCATTGCTCTTCCCGCATTAGGTGAAACAGCTTCGACTATTGGAGTCACAAAGGCTGAATTAAATGCTGTGGTTTATGGAATATATCAACACATGGAAGTTCAAAGTAATAGAGTACTGGACAAGATGAACGCATTGCAAGAGGAAGTCCGTCGACTGGAAAATGACATAAAAACCATTGCTAAGGAGGCTCAGGTTTCAGAAGAATGGAATATTCCTCAACGAGCAACGGGCATTGTTGGACCATTCCCCCAAACAGAAAGTTCATGGCCACGACCAACTATCCACGAACGTTTGTCAAGGAGAACTTTTGAAAGAATAGTTGACGACTACCCACTGAGTCCTGGGAACGATGAAGAATACATACCGGAGATGATTGAACAAAGAGAGGACAATGGAGGGAGAAGAAAGCAGAAGCTGTTGAAAAAAGCTCGACGCCTCAGATCCTCTGACTTCACCCCCTTGACCGACACTCCGGAAAATATCTTCTTGGCAACAAAGGATGTTGTTGTGTACCCCAAACCATCTCTGATGAGGAGAAGCGCAACAGACAATGGAAAATTCTGCCGGTTTCACAATCAGCCTGGCCATGACACCAACCAATGTCGCCATTTAAGGAAGGAGATTGAAGAGTTGCTCAAACAGAATGAACTGCAACAATATGTGAAAAGGGATGGAATTAACTACTCTTCTTCCTCCAAGGTGCAGCTGGGTTCCGCTCAACAATGTAGCTCAAATAAAAGAACCGTGGCACAGGGAAATGAAGGTCCGATCATCAGTATCATCACAGCAAGCCCTCACCAGGTAGGAAAAAATTGGATGAGACGGGAAGATGTGCTCACGCTTCAAGAGGACCTTCAAAGTGAAAGGAAGTTTCGATTCTGAAAAATGTTGCCATCCAATCCTTTCAAGCCAAAAGATTCAATCCCCAAAGCTTGGGGCAACAACTGCTTTCTTACTTTACTGGAATACTATGTTTCAAATTTGTAAAAGAATGCTGATCCAATAATTCTTGTATCAAAATCTGTTATAAAAACAAGTGCAAATAAATAATAAAAACTATAAGCCTTGTTTTCCCTATTATTACAAGTGGCTTATTTTATTTCGATATGTGAAATACTCTGAGAATATCACTAAGATTATCGATCTAAATTTGCAGGCAATCAATATCCAGCCGATTCATTACAATATCAGGCAACCCTTGGTAGCATTCAAAAGCAAGTCTTAAGCGACGAAATTCCAGGGCCGAATCCTGAATAAGAAGTACTCTAAGCAAACAAATAAGATTTGGCTAGAGTGCGTTTCTTCAGTTAAAACCACCCGCCAACAGAAGAAGATAATGCACACTTGAGGATGGCACTGAGCAATTGCTAATATAATCAATCAAATTTGCAACTGTCAAATATATGATTCTCTTGTTAAGGGCAATTGCAAGGCGGGCGAATAACAACAAAAATAAAGTGGATATAGGCCCAATTCTGGCTAAACCACTATAATTCTCGTGTTCCCTACTATTATAAAATGCTTTGTTTTATTTGGGCATATGAAATACGTTAATCGCGTTACTAAAAAGACGATTTAATAATGCAGGCCATAAAAACAAGGCTTACCAATCACGAGACCAAGCGATCCGCGACAACATCCAGCAGTCAAGCATTGAGCCATTCAAAATTCCCACATTCAAATCCTGCAAAAGGAGAACTTCAAACGGAAGTAAGCGAGGTGGATAAAAGCAGATCATATATAGCTAACTGCAAATGTTTGAACAAACAAACGGCAAGTTAAAGAACCTATATCTGCCACCACCAATTTGCTTAACTATAAAATATATTCCTTTGGGTAAGGGAGAGGCTTGGCAGCTAAAAGTGATGACCCTTGCGAAGCAAAGGAAATCGGCAAAAAGGCACGCGAAAGCAAGCATTAGCCAGCAAAAGACCATTTCGGAAGCACAAGCCCTTTTTTGAAGGCATAATTCCTCAAGGGATAGAGACCTCAAGCGGGCTTCATCGAAAGGGGTGTCTTTCTCGTTACAAAGTCGTGGAGTTATCGGTCAACACACTCACGAGAATCCATCCAATCGAGAAAAGGAAACTCCAAACTTCCTGACAATGACCCTACTCAGGGGCACGCATTTCACCACAATCGGTCAACATACTCCCGTGAGATGAAATGTGAAAAGCCCTCTTCGGAGGCCAAATGCTTCTCTACGGAGACCGAATGCTTCTCCTCAGAGACCAAAGCCCTCTTCGGAGGCCCAAAAGCCCTCTTCGGAGGCCCAAAGCCCTCTTCGGAGGCCAAAAGCCCTCTTCGGAGGCCAAAAGCCCTCTTCGGAGGCCAAATGCTTCTCTACGGGGACCGAATGCTTCTCCTCAGAGACCAAAGCCCTCTTCGGAGGCCAAAAGCCCTCTTCAGAGGCCAAATGCTTCTCTACGGGGACCGAATGCTTCTCCTCAGAGACCAAAGCCCTCTTCGGAGGCCCAAAAGCCCTCTTCGGAGGCCAAAAGCCCTCTTCGGAGGCCAAAAGCCCTCTTCGGAGGCCAAAAGCCCTCTTCGGAGGCCAAAAGCCCTCTTCGGAGGCCAAATGCTTCTCTACGAGGACCGAATGCTTCTCCTCAGAGACCAAAGCCCTCTTCGGAGGCCAAAAGCCCTCTTCGGAGGCCAAATGCTTCTCTACAAAGACCTCTAATGGGACATATGCCACAAAAAAGAAAGTTCTCTACTCAACAAAAAAGATTGGAGAAGTCATGACCCTCCAACCATGAGAGAGTAACTTCCAGGCGATGCAAACCCTATCTGGGGCACATTTCACCAGGAGTTGAAGTGTAACAGCCGCTCTTCGGAATTACACTTCACCAAAGTTGAAATGCAAACAAAATAAAGACCTCTTCGGGGGCACATTTCACCAAGAGTTGGAGTAGTCACTCTACGGAGTTTCACTTCACCAAAGTTGAAATGCAAACAAAATAAAGACCTCTTCGGGGGCACATTTCACCAAGAGTTGGAGTAGTCACTCTACGGAGTTTCACTTCACCAAAGTTGAAATGCAAACAAAGTAAAGACCTCTTCGGAGGCATATTTCACCAGGAGCTGAAGTGTAACGGCCGCTCTTCGGAATTTCACTTCGCCGGAGTTGAAAGACAAACAAAATGAAAACCTCTACGGAGGCACAATCAAGAAGAAAGACCTCTTCGGAAGCCCGCGTTTCACCGAGATTGAAATAAAACTTCCAAGTGTTGAAACGTGGAAAAGCTTTCTAAGGCAAAACTCTTTGGAGGTACACGTTTCGCCGAGATTGAAATAAAACTTCCAAGTGTTGAAACGTGAAAAAATCCCTCCTCAGAGGTACAACTTTCCATATATAAAAAAAAAAGAAAAATCCTCATCAGGGGCATGCTTTAACTCACGAAGGAAGAGTAATTTACCTATTCTGGAGAATGATCTTCCTTAAAAAAAAAAAAAAAAAAAAAAAAAAAAAAAAAAAAAGGAGAGAGAAGAGAAAAGGAGTTAAAGTACCCTTCAGAGGTCCGCTTTGCTACATAAAAGAAATCACTCGGCAAAAAAGAAAATGTACTTAAGCAAAAAGAAAGAAGTGATTTCTTCAAAGGACAAAGCGCGTAGAAACTCATACGGAGGGGGTTGTACTCTACAAGAATTCTCTTTAGAATAAAAATAAAGTAATTATTCTTTAGCAAATAAGAGTGCAAGTCCCCTCGAAGTATAGAGTATTGCAGCATACTTATGGAATGGGGGCAATATAGTATAATTACACATGATATGGTATAACTAAACCAGCAAAAGGTAACGCTCAAGTAACATTCCATAAGCTTGCTGCAATATCAAATGAACTCATGCCAAAACAAATAACAAATGTACTCTCTAATTCAAACAAAAGTTTGTACAAATGAAGAATCATTTTATTCAATTATAGTGCAGGTACAGGTCTCAAAATAAAGAAAAGCGGGGGCCGGTACCCGCACAATTCTCGGCCAGTACATGCAAAACACAAAAAATTAGAAACTGAAGATCTTCACTTCTTTTTACTGCCTTTAGACCCTTTACCCGGCCGAATGATCAGCTTTTCAGGGCGGTCAGTAGCCGTAAGGGAAGTAGGAGAGGTAGGCGCAACTGGTCCGACTTCTGGCTCCTCTTCAGCAGCAGTGGATTTCTTCCCCCTCCTCTTTGGTGTCCCACGCTTCTTTTTCCTTTTTGAGGAAGACTCACTTCCTGGGGTGACAAGTTTAGATAAAGTAATGTCGTCAGAAGGAGTTCGCTCCGGAGATGTGTCACCTCCCTCAAGTCTCTCATCTTTTTGCTCTTGTGAAGCGATGGGATCATCCAAGCCGTGGAGAGCCTCTATTTGTTCTTCCTGTGATCCAGGTTGCGAGGCAGAAGGAGGCGCCACTTGAAGAGATGGAGGAAGGATAACCGGAGGAATAGGAGTTTGAGCAGCGCTTGGTGCTTTCTCTACAGAAGAAAAGAGGTTAAAGTCAGTAAAAGAGAGGGGATGAAGGCTCACCAATAAAGTTAGTAGAGAGAGGAGATGAAGGCTCATCAAGGTTGAGAAGATAGCCGAGGAGTTCATGAAACTCATACGAGACAAATGGGTAACCCGCTTGAACAGGATTAACAGTAGCGGGATTAACATGAGAATTACCTGGTGAAGCCGATTTCCTGATTTCAACTTCATAAGCTTGTGTGTCAGCGCTCTCATCACCCTCGTCTCCACCATGTACGCTTGTAATTTTAGTAGTAACTTTGGTAGGAGAAGCCAAATGGGAACTGGAACCAGTGATGTTGACTTCAGATGAAGAAGGAGGCTGAACCGGAGTGGTTGAAGTAGTTCCTCCAATCTGCCCCCCTTCTGCCACTTCGGTTCTTAGCTTAGCAAGTTGTTCCTTTCCCTTGGCAAGGGCAGCACGAGCGTCTTCATCAAAATAATGCCTTTCCAAGGCTGACTCATCATAACCAGCACCCTCAGCACCAAGCATATCGAGGGCAGCCTCCCACACCTCGGCTAAAGTGATCTCGTACTTGGGACCTAGAAAAGCAAGGCTTCCACGCCCCAAGACGCTATGTAAGTAGAAGTCGAATAGTGTTGAGCCAAAGCTGTTCTTAGTCTCCTCATGAGATTCCTCAGCTGCGATTCTGCCGGCGACAGCCTCATCACGCTCCCTCTCAGTTTTAGAAAGCTGAAGCTTAAGCATTTGTATCTCCGCTTCCTGGGAGTTGTTTTTCTTATGAAGCTCAGCGATATCAGAAATATAGCCTTCACTGATTCTCTTTTGCACTTCAAGCCTGTCCTCAGCATCCCTTTGGCTGGCATGAGCGTCTCTTACTTGTTTGAGAAGCACTTCTTCCTTTTGAGAGTATGAAGTAGAGGAAGCAGCAAGTTCATCTTTTAACTTCTCAACTTTTGCTTCGAGCTCCTCATTGTAGGAAGTAATGTTCCTCATTTCAGTGTCATGCTGCTCAAGGACTTTTTGCCACTCAGCCTTATCGTTTTCCATGGTGAGCATGGCCTCTAAGTTGGCACGGTTAACTCTTTGAAGTTCATCAACAAGCTTCTGCCAGTTTGACATCCTCTCGATGTCAAGTTTGACGGCGTCAAGATTTCGCAGCATAGCAGGCTTGTCGATAGGAACCAGGTCGAGATCGAATCTCACACCCTTTAAGCACCATTGGGGAAAGCGACTTTGTAAGGTGGCTGGGCCGGGCCCCACTTGAAATTTAGGCCTACTTATTATTGTTTGGATGTCCTCCTTCCCGAGAGCAGGAGAGTCGGAAGAAATATCAAGAGGGGCAGGAGCAGTAGGCTTGTCGGGAGTGGTAGAAGCATGTCTCTCACCATATCGAGCTCGTTTGCTCGAATCTTCTACTACATGACCTTTTCCCCGATCATCGTGTGATTTCCTCTTATGAGAATCGTCACCTCTCTGCGGGGAGTCGCGATGCTCATCCCTATCCCTTCTATCACGACGTTCTTCGGCATCCCTCCTTTCCCGAGCTTTTCGAGCGGCCCTCTCTTCATCAGACTCCCTATAGGAAGAGAAGTAGCGCCCATAATTATACTGGCCGCGCCCACCATAGCGTTGAAAGTCTTGATAGTATGATCCGCCACGTGTCATTGGAGAATCTGAAACAAGAAAAAGATAAACTTCAGAAATCCTTAAAGTATAAGAAAATAAGTACATAAGTGTACTGGAAAATTCTTAGTGGTGTGTGAAGTGCAAACTATTCGCGTTGGGCTAACGAACCACTTCTCAGTTGGGGAAATGTAGTAGGTGTCACTATCGGTGACAATTCTTGGGATAAAGGAGTTGGAGTCAGTTGGAGGGCAGATGTCGCTTCAATTGTTGGAGGAACAACTTTACCGCGAGCAGGGTCGTCTTTAAAAAGCTCTTGGGAAGTAATAGTTAAGTCACTTAAACCCCCAAAGATGTCATCGTCATCATGCCCAGCCTGGTTCCCTCTATCAGTTCCTTTATCGGCATTTTTCATAGTTTGGGAAGGTTGCTCCTCTTCTTCTTCAGTAATGGGGGGAAGCACGGACTTTTCGGATGGCCCCGAGTCATCTCGTGGAGTAGAGCACTTCACTAATGAAGTCCCAGTAGAAGTTTCTCCCTGCACATGATCTTTAGTGGAGGCCGAGGCGTCAAGAGTTTTCGTCGGAGAATCGGGAACTTCAGTCGGAGCTTCACAAAGCTGGGTATAGCGAGAAGGGTCGAGAAGTCCGTATTGATGTAGAAATTCGTCACTTAGTAGAAACTTGATACTTCTCTCTTCTGCGGCTACAGCGCTCAGTCTATCAAAAGTCTGCCTATGTATCGGATCTCTAGAGGGAAGGGGAAGTGCTGAAAAGAGCAAGGAATGAGATTAGCAATTTGGACCCCGAAAAGAGTTAAAAAAAAAAGAAAGTGGAAAGATGGACATAAATGATCTTACTTCCTACTCTCCAAGAAGCATAAAACTCTGGGGGACTGCGGGCAAAGAAAAATTGGTTTAAAAATCCATGAACACTTTCAGCAAGATCAAGAATGAGCTTGCGGTTTCTTGCACTTCTCACGATGATAAGAGAAGGATGGTCTTTGCTCTTTGCAAACGAGCATAAGTAGCGAATTTCTTCGAAGCTCGGCAGTCGGTCAAGATTTCTTCTGAACAAAACAGCCAACCCCATCAAGATAGCGTAACCATTAGGATGAAGTTGGAACGGAGAAATTGACATCCGAAGAAGAAGAATTCGAAGAAAGTCATTAAAAGGTGGGATCGCCCCACTTAAGCACATTTGACGATTAACCGCGACAAAACCATAGGGAGGTCTGTCAGCAGTATCATTTGGTCCGGGAAATATGACATCATCTTCAGCAAAGCCAAATTGAGCGCGCAGCTGAGTAAATGTTCTCAAAGATAGAATAGTCGAAGTTCTTTCCGGAGGATTCTCTATAGGAACAGTTACCGGGAAAGTTTCTTCTTCTTGACTTGCTACTTCTTCTCTTTGATGGGAAGTCATTCTACACAAGCAATTGGATATTCAAGTATGAAGGTGCACGTTTCCTAAAGTGTGTGAAGTGTTGTGTAAAATCAATTAAGCAGTAAACAAATATGACTGGATTAAAAACTAGCAAGCATTTGTTAGTTATAAATTCAGGGACTATTGTTTTAAGTCTAAATATTCAAGTAAGATGTTGATGCAGATGAATCTGTTCAAATCATTGATACTTTGCATTAATATTTTACTATAACCAATTAATTCACAACATTTCATGCAATATATTCATGTCTCTTATCTTGTTTTGACTAATCTGTCATTTGATATGGGCAGTCAATGGCAGTATGTGCGCCTTGGTTTTCTTTGTTTGTCTGTTATTCTCACAGGTTTACAGCTTAAAAGTAAGAGTGATCTGCGAAATAACACAATGGCATTCAAGCAAATTTAAGGATTGGGGCAGTTCAAATCTTAATCCATGTTCAAAGTTTGATCACAATTCAAAGTTTATTCAAATTAATTTGGTAGTCCGGGTCAGAATACTTGAAGAAGGCCTATGTTTCTAAGTGTTACTATGCCCAGAGCCTAAGTACTAACTCGGTTACGGTTTAAAACTCTTTTGCAAGATGAAGTCAAGTCGGCAGCGGGTCAAGGTTTAAATAGTTTAACTTGGAAACTCGTTCCCCTAGGTCGCAAGCTCTGGTTCGAAAAGTTGTGTGAAATTCCCCAAGTACTAACTCGGCAGCGGTTCAAGAGCCAACTCGGTCACAGTTTAAAGGCTTAACTCGGCCACGACCTAAGGGATCACTTCGCCACGGTTCAAAGTTAAGTCAGTGGAAAAATTAAATCGGCAGACCTCCTCAAGAATGAATGTGGCTACGATTTAGGGGTAAGGTCGGCCAAATATTAAACCACCCGAAACCACTGACTCGCCCCCGAACCAACATCACACTCCATCTACCCATTAACCCGATAAACCATTGCATCAGCAACAGCCTTCATTCATGCTATTGAATCACCCAATACAACAGTTCGAAGTTGTCACAAATCCAATACCCTGCCATCAGAGATCATCGAGCCTAAGGTGATAAATCACCTTCGTTGTATCAGCGATCATCTGAAGCCGAATTGAGCAACCTAGGCTTCATCAGCTATAAACGTGATGAGATTCATGATGGAGCATCGTATAGGGAGGCGATTCGAGTTCAAGCAGTAGAGTTCACAAATCAATAGCAATCTATGATCGAGAAGGGGACGGATTCACTTACGCTCTGAATAGTAGGAAGTGCTGATGATCAGGTAGAATGGAATCGCCTTTAAGAACTCAGGAGAATTTTAATGGCGGAATTAAGAGAGCAGGTAATGAAAAAGAAGAAGGGGATATGATTTATACCTCGTGGTGAAAGGAACTGAAGCGGCAATTCGCCGGCCTAACTTTTGGACCGTGCCCGATCTAATAACGTGCCGACTCAATGAAGGGCCGAGATAAGAGATATTTCGAAGCACACGACTTAAGCCTAAGACGTATACTTCGAGGGGCAAATGTTAACCCTATCTCGGTTACGACTCAAGAGATGCCGACTCAGAAGAGTTGCCGACCTAATTAGTTAAGAAACATGCCGATCTAATACTTTCACATAGATGCCGACCTAAGGCATAAAGAAGTTCCGACTCAACAGCGCAAGCACGAAGACCGATCTAAAGCTTTAGCAGGTTGGCCGACCTAACTAGTTAACAAGGTGACCGACCCAATTCGATGCCGACCCAGAAGAGTTGCCGACCTAAGGCCATGCTGATCTAACAGATCCAATAGGTTGCCGACTTAAGGTTTCAATAAGTTGCCGACCTAGTGCTTCAGAAGGATCCGACCTAACATGTTGCTGACCTAACTACCCAATGAAGTCACCGACTTAACTAAGGGACCGGCTTAACATGCCTACCGACCTAATTGAATGGAACAAGTTCACGACTTACGCTTGAGTCGTGACCGACTCATGACCTGTTTAAACATGCACTCCCAGTTAAGTCGGGAGCAATGCATTAAAGAGGGGGAGACGACCTACTGCCCAGCTTGTCTCGGCACCGACCTACGACTCAGCTTATCTCGGCGGCAACTCAATTCAGACAGGCTTGCTTCCATTAAGTCGCGGGCTTAGCTCGTTAGATCGGCAATGAGATAGGTTAAGTCGGTCACGACTTATACTAAGTCGGTGGCGACTTAGAACTTGGCAAAATTTCCAGACCAGAACTCTTATAAATAGAGGACCACTTCCAACGTTCAAAGGACTTTTGGCTCATTCTCTTCAAGCGCCATTACTCCGCCGAATTCCAGACTACTTCAAAGCTCTTGAGATCCAACAAACTTCTAAAGGAACTCCATGAAGATATCATCTACATTCACCATGGATTTGAAGATGATTGTCAACATCAAAGTTTGAGCTACTTGTTTTACATATCCTATCACTTGAAGTGTGTTGTAATTGAAAGATCTTGTAAAGAATTGTAATCAAACTAGTGATAAAGAGATTAAAGTGGACGTAGGCTTGATTATAAGCCGAACCACTATAAATACTGTGTCTCTTACTGTTTTTCTGCATACTTACTGCTTATTTCTGATTCCCGTACGAACGGGTGGTGCTTTCACAATCACATCCTATACACCAGGGTGTTAGCGTTTAAATTTGAGCGTTAACAACGTGTTAAGTGATAGGTCGTGTACGAGTTACGAGTTAATGGGTTACGACCTAAAATGTTGCAGCGACCTTAAGGAGTTAGGTCGTAGGCGAGTTATGGCCTGATAGTTAAGTCGTAACGTTTTAGGTCGTAGCAATGTTATTTCGCATGAGTTTTAAGTCGGCAGTGTCCTTAGGTCGTTGGATGAGATGAGTCGTAGGTCGTAACTCGTGTGTAGCCGTTAGATCGTAGAAGAGCTTATGTGTTAGGTCGTAAGCTTTTAGGTCGGCACATCTGCTATGTCGTACGAAGGCCTGAGTGTTAGGTCGGGTACCTGATGAGTCGTGAGTCGTTATGAGGCATAGGTTGTTAGGTCGTAAACGACCTAGTTAAGTCGCGGCATGTTGATCTGTTTTGTGTTAGGTCAGTAGGTTAGGCCGCTTGTAGTTAGGTCGTGTGTAATCGTTAGGTCATTGGGTAGATAGGTCGGCAGCGACCTAAGTTAGGTCGGGGAAGATTTTTAGGTCGGCAACGACCTAAGACCGAGCGCGAGTTAAAATGCCTGGACGACCTAAGGGGCGATTCGGCCTATAAATACGCGACCACTTGTGCACTTTTTGGCACCGGATTTTGAAGCGACGAAGTGCTGCCATTTTGAGAGCTCGACTACAACATTTCTTCTTTTCTCTACTTTGATCTAGTGCTTACATCCATCCAAGATCGAAGATCAAGATCGAAGATCCAAGAGACAAATTTGAAGATCTTCATCCAACGAAGCTAGATTTCATCGTTCGAAGCGGAATTTCACCGGATCAAGCTTGAGTCTTTGCTGTCCAGATCTGAAGTGTGTTGCTTTTGGGTTGTTTTGGATATTCGGTGAGTGGTAGTTATCTCTCACGCGGACCCAAAGGAGTATATTGGATCGGTGGCTTGTTTATGTGTTAAAGATAGTGATTTCTTGCATTTTACTTAAGTCTGCATGTAGATCCATCATTTATGAAGTATTGAATACCCTTTTTGCTACATATTAACCTATACAAGTTTATTCATCAAATTGTAGAGACATTTGCCTATTATTCATGCTTGTTAGATTTGGACACTTTAATTGCGAAATTGCCATTATAGTTAATATTGCTTGTTAGATCTTGTTTGAATGTTTGATTGTTTCTATTGATGATTGATTTGATTGTTTCAAGTTAGCTAGTTGTTGATTTGGAACAAGATGGTCGAAGATGGTTCAAAAGCTAAGTGGAAAGGCTCTTGAATGGTGAAAGCTGCTTGTGGCATATGAAGCGGATGATGAAGCTCATATGGATGGATTCGAGGACTTTGCTATGATCAGAGGAAGCAAAGTATGATGATGATGATGGACTTTGCCATGATGCGATAAGGCGAAGCATGATGTTGAGATGGACTTTGCTAAGATGCGATGAAGCAAAGTATGATGTGAGATAGTCTTGGTCTAATCCAGGCGGGATCATTCCAAGCATGTTGATGACTCGATGATGCGGTTTGAGTTGGTTGATAATGGATGGCTCGAGAGGCGCTTGGGCTAGTATGAGAATATTCATCGAGGAGGATGACTAGGAGGCTGAGACTTCATCGTTGTTGAAGGTTCTAGCATGCTCAAAGCAAGAATACGTTGGGTAGTTGGGAAAATTCCCAGGCACAGGCTGCGACGACGTGCTAGTACTCTGGGTAGTTGCGAAAATTCCGAGGCACGGGCTGCGACGACGTGCGGAGTTATGTCTAGAACCGGGGTTGCCATTAGCCCTTGATGGACGGCTGAAAGAATGTGCCGGTCATTCAATTAACGGTGAAATCGAGGCACTGATAATAGTGATAGCCAGAGTCATGGATGTTTGGTTGTATCATCATTTGGTCTCAAGAGCAGTGTTTTCTGGGTGTTTATCTGATCTTGGTTTAGGCCTTGGGGTTTTGTATTTGGAAAACATCGACCTTGACTCGAGTGGTTATTGCTTTACTTTAGTTATCTGCTTTGCTATGCTTGCTTCTCCTTAGTGTGTATCTGGGGACTATCACTGTAGAAAGAGGTGGAGTGGGATGGTTTGGGTTCCTATTCCTTTTTATCCCTTGTGCTCTTTTGGTATGTTTGATAGTTGATTTACTGCTCACTAGGGCTTTTGTCTGACTCAAGGTTTTATGTTCAACTCTTATTACCTTGGGCTGTTCATCCATGTTGGGATGGGCAGACTAGGTAGCAGGTGACAAGTGCTGTTATTGGAGATCCATGCTGATGATGATGAAGATGAGCAGGAGGCTTTTGCATATTATTTTCTTATTATATGTACTGGGTGTTCCGCTGCTGTATTTTTCTTTGAGTGCTTTGTAGTGAGGCTTGATGTATTGACTTTTCAGATGCTTGTATCAAACTATTACGAAGTCCATATGATGATTTTCTGTTATGGAGCTTCACTATATATTTCTCTATTGTATTTTTATCCCTGCGCTGTGAGTTATACGATAGATTCTGCGATGTTTATTCTACCCTTGACGGTCACCCATGGCTGCCTGGCACACCTTCAGCGCACTATTCCCTTGTTTCCGTGCGGGAGTCATGGGCGGTCGTCACATTTGGTATCAAAGCTTTGGTTAATCGATTTTAGCCAACGCTCGCTGACGTAACTACGTAAGAGAGACGTAATTGTATTTTGATGGATGATTACTATATATAACATAGTAGTTTAGAAGGATTTGAACTCCTTATGTAGTTGTTTCTCAAGGTGTTCTAATCATTCCTTTTTGTAGATATTAAGGATGAGTCGAAGAGGGAGACCAGCTGCTAGAGAAAACCGTGCTACTGGGGAAGCTACTGATTATGGAGCTATGTTTGAAGCTATGATGACTTGTATCATGAGAAGGATACCAGCTCCAGGGCCATCAGTGGATGTTGGAGTTCAAGTTCAAGCTCCAAGACCGGTGGATTTTGCTAAGTTGTGTAAGGACTATACTGCTCTTGGAGGGAAGGTTTTCTTAGGGATAAAGTCAACCATTGAAGTCCAAAGATGGATAGATGCTTGTAGAAGGATCTTTGGTGACTTGGGAATTGATGATGCAACTATGAGGAAGCTTGCATCGAGACAGCTTCAAGGAAGAGCTTCTGATTGGTGGAACTCTATCACCATTGATACTCCGGAGGAAGAAATTACTTGGGTACAGTTCCAAGCTAGATTTGAAGCTAAGTTTATTTCTACGGCTCAGAAGTCTGTCTTGTTCAAGAGGTTTGTGGAGCTCAAGCAAGGTGGAAGATCGATTCTTGAGTATGTTTCTGAGTTTGAATCTTTGTCCAAGTATGCTCGGTCATATATTGAATCTTATTATCAGAAGAATGAGAAGTTCGTGACAGGCTTGGATAGTTATCTTGGGAGGCAGTTGGTGGATCATCTGGATGATCCGTTTGAGAAGCTTGTGGAGAAAGCTCTCAGGCACGAGAGTTTGTTTCCTAAGGAAGGATCTGTTGTTGCTGTGACCAGGGAGGAGTCTAAACCACAGCAGGGTGGAAACAAGATGAGGAAGCAGCAACATCAGAAGGGTAAGAATGGCCAGAAGAAACCGAAGGGCGAAGTGACCTGCTACAATTGTCAGCAGAAGGGCCATCTCTCCAGGGATTGCAAGAATCCGAAGGCGCCGGCGAAGTGCCACAACTGCAACAAGCCAGGGCATTTCAGGAAGGATTGTCCGGAACCACAGAGGGACAAACAGATTGTGCAAGCTTATGCTTTGGGGGCTGTTCCATCATCTTCGAAAGCTCCTACTACTGAAGAGAAGGGGAAGAGTGTGGTGGTTCAAGGTACTCTTTCCATTTGTGGTGTTCCAGTTAGAGTGTTGTTTGATACTGGGGCGTCACATTCTTTTGTTTGTAATGAGTTGGTAGACCGGTTGGGTTTGGAACCGGACATTGTTGATAGACCATTGGTTGTGACTAATCCAGTTGGGGGTTCGTCTTGTTTGTGTATGCTATGCCGTGGTTTAGTTGTATCGAGTCATGATTGCTCTTTTGATTGTGATTATTTTGTTCTGAACTTTGCGGGGTTCGGATTTATTTTGGGTATGGACTGGCTTAGGAAGTATGCGGCAAAGGTTGATTGTGAGAGATTGGAGGTGATAGTCGAGAATGTGGAGGGGCGAAAGGTTGTGATACGATGTAAGCATGAAGAAGGCGTCTTCATGAGCTTCATGTATTCGCTGGTTGTTCCACGGGATGGACTGTCATCGGTGCCAATCGTGAATGGATTCGAGGATGTCTTTGACGAGGTCAAAGGGTTACCGCCGCATAGAGAGATCGAGTTTCGTATTGATCTAGTTGAGGGAGCCAGACCCGTTGTGATGCCTCTTAGGCGGATGGCGCCTAGGAAACAGCAAGAGTTGAAGGTGCAAGTTGATGATCTTTTACGAAAAGGATTCATTCGGCGTATTGTGTCCGAATGGGGTGCACCAGTTGTGTTCGCAACCGAAGCGGATGGATCGTTGAGATTGTGTGTGGATTATCGTGAGCTGAATAAGGTAACTAAGAAGAACATGTATCCATTGCCGAGAATAGATGACTTGTTTGATCAGCTTCACGAAGCTAAGGTGTTTTCTCAGATGGATTTGGCAATGGGATTTCACCAGTTGAGAGTGGCGAAGGATAGTGTGCCGAAGACTGCTTTCAGGACACCATCCGGTTTCTATGAGTGGCTGGTAATGCCGTTTGGATTGACGAATGCACCAGCATATTTTGTGGATCTTATGAATAGAGTATTCAGAGATCAGTTGAATAAGTTCGTACTTGTGTTCGTGGATGATATTCTGATTTATTCCAGAACTGAAGAAGAGCACAAGACACATTTGCGGATTGTTTTGGAAATCCTGCGGAAACATCAGCTGAAGGCTAAGTTTTCGAAGTGTCACTTCTGGAAGAGTGAAGTGAGGTTCTTAGGCCATGTTATTTCTGGAAATGGAATAGCGGTTGATCCCGCTAAGGTGGCAGCAATCCAGGATTGGATTAGACCTAAGAATGCATCTGATGTGAGAAGTTTTCTTGGATTAGCAGGATATTATCGTCGATTTATCAAAGACTTTTCCAAGATAGCTGCACCGTTAACAGGATTGATGAAGAAGAACCAAGTGTTCAGTTGGGATGCTAAGTGTGAGCAAGCTTTCGGAATCCTGAAAGAGCGACTGACGAGTGCTCCTGTTTTGACTATTCCAAGTGGGAATGATGAGATGGTGGTTTACACCGATGCATGTGGTACTGGACTTGGAGCAGTGCTAATGCAGAAGGATAAAGTTGTTGCGTATGCAAGTCGACAACTGAAGCCGCATGAAAGGAATTACCCGACTCATGATTTGGAGTTAGCGGCGATTGTTTTTGCTCTGAAGATGTGGAGACATTATCTATTGGGAGTTCGATTCGAGTTGTTTACAGATCATAAGTCATTGAAGTATCTTTTCTCCCAGAAGGATTTGAATCTTCGGCAGCAACGACGGCTAGAGTTTTTAGCATCATATGATTTCGGTATAGCCTATACTCTGGGAAAAGGTAACGCAATAGCTGATGCGTTGAGTCGAAGACATGCAGGATTGGGAGCCATGTTTTCAGAATGGAAGAGTCTCGAGTATTTGGCTGGATTTGACTTCAGGCCTAGATGTGAATTGGAACCTGAAATGTTGGCAAACTTATCTATAAGACCCACTTTAGTGGAAAGAATTGCCAAGAGCCAAAAGCGAGACGATAAGCTTGTCAAGATTATCCGTGATTTGGAATCTGGATTGGACCCAGAGAAGGATAAAGGATTCGAGGTCGATCGAGAGGGTTGGCTTCAGAAACAAGGAAGACTAGTTGTTCCCGATATAGATGAATTGAGAGATGAAGTTCTGTGGGAAAGTCATCACTCGAAGTTGACAATTCATCCAGGTGGAAATAAGATGTATCGGGACATGAAGAGAATCTATTACTGGGAAGGTATGAAGAAGGATATTGGAAATTTTATTTCCAAATCCCTGAACTGTCAGTTGGTAAAAGCTGAACAGAAGAAGCCAAGTGGATTGCTTCAGCCATTAGAAGTTCCTACGTGGAAGTGGGAGCAAATATCGATGGATTTTATCGATGGTTTACCTAGAACCAGAACGGGAAATGAAGGGATTTGGGTCATTGTAGATCGATTGACCAAGAGTGCAAGATTCATTCCTGTTCGATCAACTAGGACTGCATCGAAGTTGGCTGAATTGTATGTTAAGTGGATAGTTCGATTCCATGGTATTCCGAAGAGTATAGTGAGCGATCGAGACTCATTGTTCACTAGTGGATTTTGGAAGAGCTTCCAGGAAGTTTTGGGAACCGAGTTGTGTTTGAGTACAGCTTATCATCCTCAAACAGATGGTCAGACTGAGAGAGTCAACCGAGTTTTGGAAGATCTCCTCAGAGCATGTGTTTTGGATTTCGGAGGATCGTGGGAAGATCATCTTCATTTGGTGGAGTTTGCGTACAATAACAGTTACCAGTCAAGCATTGGAATGGCACCATATGAAGCATTGTATGGAAGACCGTGTAACTCTCCGACATGTTGGTTGGAAACCGGAGAAAAACTGATACTTAGGCCAGAGATGATTCGTCAGACTTCGGATTGTATAGAGATCATTCGACAACGAATGAAGGCAGCCCAGGACCGTCAGAAAAGTTATGCTGATAAGCGTCGTAAGGATTTGGAATTCGACGTAGGTGATATGGTTTTTGTGAAGATTTCTCCTCTGAAGAATGTTATTCGATTCGGGAAGAAAGGGAAGTTGACTCCGAGATTTGTTGGACCATTCCCGATCATCGAGCGAATTGGAAAGCTCGCTTATAGATTGGAGTTACCAGAAAAGATGGCGGGTGTGCATAATGTTTT
This sequence comes from Allium cepa, assembly GCA_030765085.1. Classification (NCBI taxonomy): domain Eukaryota; kingdom Viridiplantae; phylum Streptophyta; class Magnoliopsida; order Asparagales; family Amaryllidaceae; genus Allium; species Allium cepa. Next base: position 52,424,477 of record CM060943.1, on the reverse strand, counting down.
TCATGTATCTTATCTACGGAAGTATGTGCACGACTCGAATACAGTGGTTTCTGCTGATAGCTGTGAAGATTTGGAGGTTGATCCAGTTGTTAGAAGACCTCGTAAGCCGCTTCGTGTTGTTGAAACCGACACGAAACAGCTTAGGAGGAAGACGATTACGTTGCTCAAGGTACAATGGAGTGATGATGTTAACGACTGTACATGGGAGGAGGAAGAGAGGATGAAGGCAGCTCATCCTGAACTCTTCGAGGTATGGCCCTAAGGTGTCGTGACATCTCATGAATTTGTAGCTTGTTCTAATTTTAGAATTCTGCATGCTAGGCTAGTAATTGGATGCATGGTTTGTTGATTGCTATGGATGGTAGGCATGCGGAATAGTTTTGGTTTCTCTTGTTTGTTTGGAATTTCGGGGGCGAAATTCCTAAGGGGGAGAGAATGTAACGACCCGTATTTTTATGGATCGATATATCGTAGAATTATTAGTTCGTTGGTATTGTTTATGTCATCCATAGCTTAAGTCGTATGGAAGCTAGCTCGTGTGGTGTTTAAGTCGTGGGAAGCTTGGGTCGTGTGACCGAGTTAAGGTAGTGACCGACCTATAGTTATAGTGCTTGACCGACTTAAGGTGGTTGCACGAGTTAAGGGGTAGCGACCTACTAGTATTACGAGATAACGTGTTAAGTGATAGGTCGTGTACGAGTTACGAGTTAATGGGTTACGACCTAAAATGTTGCAGCGACCTTAAGGAGTTAGGTCGTAGGCGAGTTATGGCCTGATAGTTAAGTCGTAACGTTTTAGGTCGTAGCAATGTTATGTCGCCTGAGTTTTAAGTCGGCAGTGTCCTTAGGTCGTTGGATGAGATGAGTCGTAGGTCGTAACTCGTGTGTAGCCGTTAGATCGTAGAAGAGCTTATGTGTTAGGTCGTAAGCTTTTAGGTCGGCACATCTGCTAAGTCGTACGAAGGCCTGAGTGTTAGGTCGGGTACCTGATGAGTCGTGAGTCGTTATGAGACATAGGTCGTTAGGTCGTAAACGACCTAGTTAAGTCGCGGCATGTTGATCTGTTTTGTGTTAGGTCGGTAGGTTAGGCCGCTTGTAGTTAGGTCGTGTGTAATCGTTAGGTCGTTGGGTAGATAGGTCGGTAGCGACCTAAGTTAGGTCGGGGAAGATTTTAAGGTCGGCAACGACCTAAGACCGAGCACGAGTTAAAATGCATGGACGACTTAAGGGGCGATTCGGCCTATAAATACGCGACCACTTGTGCACTTTTTGGCACCGGATTTTGAAGCGACGAAGTGCTGCCATTTTGAGAGCTCGACTACAACATTTCTTCTTTTCTCTACTTTGATCTAGTGCTTACATCCATCCAAGATCGAAGATCAAGATCGAAGATCCAAGAGCCAAAGTTGAAGATCTTCATCCAACGAAGCTAGATTTCATCGTTCGAAGCGGAATTTTACCGGATCAAGCTTGCGTCTTTGCTGTCCAGATCTGAAGTGTGTTGCTTTTGGGTTGTTTTGGATATTCGGTGAGTGGTAGTTATCTCTCACGCAGACTCAAAGGAGTATATTGGATCGGTGGCTTGTTTATGTGTTAAAGATAGTGATTTCTTGCATTTTACTTAAGTCTGCATGTAGATCCATCATCTATGAAGTTTTGAATACCCTTTTTGCTACATATTAACCTATACAAGTTTATTCATCAAATTGTAGAGACATTTGCCTATTATTCATGCTTGTTAGATTTGGACACTTTAATTGCGAAATTGCCATTATAGTCAATATTGCTTGTTAGATCTTGTTTGAATGTTTGATTGTTTGTATTGATGATTGATTTGATTGTTTCAAGTTAGCTAGTTGTTGATTTGGAACAAGATGGTCGAAGATGGTTCAAAAGCTAAGTGGAAAGGCTCTTGAATGGTGAAAGCTGCTTGTGGCATATGAAGCGGATGAAGAAGCTCATATGGATGGATTCGAGGACTTTGCTATGATCAAAGGAAGCAAAGTATGATGATGATGACGGACTTTGCCATGATGCGATGAGGCGAAGCATGATGTTGAGATGGACTTTGCTAAGATTCGATGAAGCAAAGTATGATGTGAGATAGTCTTGGTCTAATCCAGGCGGGATCATTCCAAGCATGTTGATGACTCGATGATGCGGTTCGAGTTGGTTGATAATGGATGGCACGAGAGGCGCTTGGGCTAGTATGAGAATAGTCGTCGAAGAGGATGACTAGGAGGCTGAGACTTCATCATTATTGAAGGTTCTAGCATGCTCAAAGCAAGAGTACGTTGGGTAGTTGCGAAAATTCCCAGGCACGGGCTGCGACGACGTGCTAGTACTCTGGGTAGTTGCGAAAATTCCTAGGCACGGGCTGCGACGACGTGCGGAGTTATGTCTAGAACCGAGGTTGCCATTAGCCCTTGACGGACGGCTGAAAGAATGTGCCGGTCATTCAATTAACGGTGAAATCGAGGCACTGATAACAGTGATAGCCAGAGTCATGGATGTTTGGTTGTATCATCATTCGGTCTCAAGAGCGGTGTTTTCTGGGTGCTTATCTGATCTTGGTTTAGGCCTTGGGGGTTTGTATTTGGAAAACATCGACCTTGACTCGAGTGGTTATAGCTTTACTTTAGTTATCTGCTTTGCTATGCTTGCTTCTCCTTAGTGTGTGTCTGGGGACTATCACTATAGAAAGAGGTGGAGTGGGATGGTTTGGGTTCCTATTCCTTTTTATCCCTTATGCTCTTTTGGTATGTTTGATAGTTGATTTACTGCTCACTAGGACTTTTGTCTGACTCAAGGTTTTATGTTCAACTCTTATTACCTTGGGCTGTTCATCCATGTTGGGATGGGCATACTAGGTAGCAGGTGACAGGTGCTGTTATTGGAGATCCATGCTGATGATGATGAAGATGAGCAGGAGGCTTTTGCATATTATTTTCTTATTATATGAACTGGGTGTTCCGCTGCTGTATTTTTCTTTGAGTGCTTTGTAGTGAGGCTTGATGTATTGACTTTTCAGATGCTTGTATCAAACTATTACGAAGTCTATATGATGATTTTCTATTATGGAGCTTCACTATATATTTCTCTATTGTATTTTTATCCCTGCGCTGTGAGTTATACGATAGATTCTGCGATGTTTATTCTACCCTTGACGGTCACCCATGGCTGCCTGGCACACCTTCAGCGCACTATTCCCTTGTTTTCGTGCGGGAGTCATGGGCGGTCGTCACAGAATTGTAAATGAATTAAATATGAATTGAGTTGTATGGAATTGGATTTTAAAAAAATGATTTGAGATGAAAATAAATTCAATTCCGGTATGAATAAATTAAATATGGCTTTGGGTATTATTTTGAGGAATGTGAATTAAAATTTAAAAGGGATTAAGTGAGTGGCTAATTGAATTAAACAGGATTTGATTAAACGACAATGGAATTGGAATGAGAATGAACTTAAGTATGAATTGAAGTAAATTTACTTAAGTTTAAAATTAATATAAGTATGGGATGATGTCGTGTATAATAAAATGGTTTGCAATCAAATCTTTTTGGATATGGAAGAAATGCAATGGAAGCTTGTGAATAAATTAAAACGGGAATGCAACTATATGGTTTGTAAATAAGCTAGATTGGAATGGAATTTATATACATTGAGTTGGAATCAATGTAAATTGGTTATCAAGCTCACAATAATATTGTCGAATTGCAATAGTAATTGGTCGTTCAACGTAAACGGAAGTAAACAAAATTATATGAATTGTAAATCACTTAAACTAAATGTAATATTTTGGGGAGTTGGTTGTAATCAATTGTAGTAAGTGTCGGAACCTTGCATATATGCTTATGGAAATTATATAACATGCTTTATAGGTGAAATCTATGTGTTAGCTATTGATAGTAAGTGAAATGTTAATAAATTGCATATATTTAGTACTTACATTTTCAAATTGAGTAAGTACAGGTTCAGGGAAGCCATATGGATGGATTTGATCGTGCTAAAAGCAAATTAAATAAGCTGCTTGCTTAAAAATGCTAAATAAAGGTACGCTTACGCAAAAGAATTCAAAATAGGAAATATGAACTGCATATATTGATATATATTGTGATTTCCGGCCTGAGGCCGATGTGTGTGTGTGTGTGTGTGTGTGTGTGTGTGTGTGTGTGTGTGTGTGTGTGTGTGTATCTGTGCATCATGCGATATCGCAGAAATCCCTCCGTACAAAGGAGACTTTGCCAAATATTTTCGAAAATTTTGGGAGTTAGAATTATTTTTAAAAATTTTCACTAACGGTAAAGGATTTAAAATTGGTAAACAAATAAATATGAAACCGAATATGAAAATCTAATTTAAATATGTAAAGTGAAATCGAAGAAGTTGTTTGAAGAAACTAAAGGAAGAAAAGTTTACAATTAAACTTTTCTTTGAAATTTTAAATAAATTAGTAAGCAGAACTAATAAAAGGAAATGACTAATTACATATGGGTTGAGATAAGACGAATACAATATAATATTCAAAGTTGAATTCAAGTAGATCTTGAAGATGGAAATTCTAAATAGAAATTTGAAAAAGTACTTAGTTTTGAAAACAATTAGTAAATTGGAGTTAATTGAATTCAAATGGGATTGTAAAGGCGTAGTGAATGGAAAAGGATATAAACTCCAATAGCGAAGTAAAATAAATAGAGAAGCATATTAAATACTTATACTAAACTTAAGTAAGGAATGGTGTATTTTCAATTGGAAATGGATACTGCAAATATATCCTAAGTTGATATTTGAATGAATAGATATTGACATTGGGTAAGGAAGTCGATAACATGTTTTAAATGTTGTTATTGGATAGTAGTGCTAAGCAGGATATGCAGGTATTATAAAGGGAAAGGAAATTGATATTTTGATTCCAAAAGATAAATTTGAAATGCTCGACAAAAAAGTATGTGTTTAAATTTCTGTATGAAATTGATTGGGTTTTTGGATCTAGCCACTTGGCCTTTTGTTTTCTTTTTGGTTTTGGGAGGCCGTAGAGTCATTTTGTAGTAGTATCGAGCTAGCCGCGCAAAGGAGACACTGGCGAAATTTTTCGAAAATTTAGAGAGTTAGAATAATTTTGAGAAAATTTGATAATTCAAAATTTGGTTTAAAATTGAAACTTGAATGGTTAAACTAATAGTATAGTTTGAAAATATGGGAGAGTTGAGAAGTAAATAAGAATGATAATGGGTCTTTGTAAAAAGATAGTTAGATGTTGAATTGTTTGGTTTTGGGAATAAGTAAACGGGTATAGGACCATTCTCCCAAATTAGTAATTTCGGGGACGAAATTCTTTTAAGGGGGGAGGAATGTGACGACCCGGAATTTTCGTGCATTTAAATTCGGAATATTTAATTGATTTTAAATATCAATAGAGTAATTTTAACTTAAATTACGAATATCACAATTTATTTGATAATTGAATTATTAAATTAAATAAGTGAAATTGGGTAAATTGTTGAATCTGAATTTTAAGCCTATTAAAAATAATCCGAGGCTTGTAAAATTTATATTGATAATACTGAAGAGAATAGAAGTGATGAAATAAAATTTAAAAATGGTTTGTTAAGTTTTGAAATTATATTGTTTAAATTGAATTGAAAAATAACATTCCTAGGGACAGTCTAGAAATTTAGCATAATCAGTACCATTGGATCTGTGATATTATATTATTATTGGATTCCAAATTTTGTAGCGTCTGAAATTGTTGTGTGAACATACGAATTTTTTTAACGCGCTTAAATCCATATTGGAAATTTAATAAGTGACTGAATTCAAAAAGCTAATTTTTTCCTCCTGGTGCTTCTGGAAAACACTCGTTTCCTCTTGCATTGACCTGAATCCCCTCTTCCCTTTTATTTTATGGGCCCTAATACTAAAATCAGGAATCGATTCATAAAAATAAATAATAATAACAAATACATTAAAAAAATAATGAATGGCTTCGTTCGTAAGCTAATGCGAAGGGATATAGTTCGCCCTTCTGCTCACCATCTCGCTTTACTAAAAGAAGAAAAATAAATAGGGCCGAGCCCTTTCGTATCAATTTCGATATCGAAAAAAAAATGAATCACAGCCACTCCAGAAAACTTGCGTTCGAACGAAAACAAATTCCTCTCAATCAAATCGTTCAGCTCGAGGCGCGTTTCAAGTGAGTGGAGGCGAGATGACCTCGCGAGCTCGGAGGTGGTTCCATCGAACGGGAATGGCGGCTCGGGGGAGGGGGGTCGCATTGGTCGAGGGGTTAAGGGTGATGTCGACTTCAATTTGACAAAGGGGAGCCGTTGTTTGTGGGTTTCTGCGTCGTTGGCAGCGAACCGCGAGCATGGGAAGGACATGGCGATTTGGGCGACGCGACAGCGACGAGCTCTTGGGGTTTTAGGGCATGCGATGCTGGGAGGGGGCAGAGGCGATGTCGCGATTGAATCTCTGTGCTCATTCAAATTTGGGGATCGAGTCGCCGTGGGTCGCTCGTTGTTTCGAGCTAGTGTAAAGTGACGCGACTGGGAACGAAGTTGAGGTATTGATTTTGACTTTTTACAACTTTGAATATATGCATATGGATTTGTTTTTTTAAAAAAAATTAATATAGGCAGATTATTCTAATATACAGTAGACTATATAAAAAAGAAGAAGTAAAGTACTGGTTATTGTTTTTAATATGTGGAGTTCACAGTAAACTAATAAAGAAAAATAAATATACATAATGTATGTTACTAAGTTATTTTAAATAGTGGATTGAGAGGCTTTATTTGTTAATTAGCCTATTTAATGATTTTAAATTAATTACTCTAGGATTTTATATATATATAAAGAAAGGAAGAGGGAAAATTAGTCTAAACATTTAATCATTTGTTACACATTAAATCATTGGGTTTAGAATAAAATTTATTTATTTAAAACTAAATTATTAAATGGAAATTTGAGATGTTGGAAGATTATATATATAAAAATTTGATTTTAAAAAACCTATATGGATTATTTTCTTACACAGTTGAAAATGAATTAAAAATAAGATTCATTTACTAGACTATAGTTTAAAATAATTTATTAAGGCGTTAATTTATTTAATTAACTTATTTAAGTATTTTAAAAAAATTCAATGGAAGATTAGTTAAAACTAAATATTAGTTAGTTAAATTTATGAAATTGATTGATCGATTAGCTCAAATGTTAATAAACTATAAAATGTTCATTCAAGGTTTAAAATCTGGAAAGAAACAAGCTGGTTTGGAGTGGATTGCAAATTTAAAAGCAAAGGTGAGTTAATCTCACTCGGTTAATTTAATTATTTAAATTTAAATGATTAAATTTATATAATTGTTTGAATGGTTGAAATTGATTGAAGTGTTATAGTATGGTATATTTTGAATTGGCATATTATTGTGCTAACGTCTGTGGATGCAGGGAAAACAGGTTGGAGGGATCCAACTGGATCCCTCAACATTTATTATTTAATATTCTCTGTGATTACTTGATATTCTATGATGAATATATTGGAATATTGAATGTTATGATTTGATTGGATATATTTGGGTATAATGGATTACCAAAAATATATAAATTGAGTTTTGGAAAGAAAATAAAGAAAGTAAGGTTGTAAACGAAATAATCTTAGAAGATTTAATAAAAATTAAAACGAATTGAAAAAGAAATAGAAGTATGTTAAATACTAATAAATAATTTCGAGTATGGAAAAGAATAACAATTTTGAATATACAGAAAATTAATGAATTATAACTTAAGTGATATCAATTAAAGAAATAAAGAATTATGTTAAATTTCAAAGTCTAAATTTATTTAACAGGGTTAAGAAGTAATCTGAAAAATCTAAAACTTGTATTTTCAGTTAAAGCATGTTAAATAATAATTAAGAGATAAAATCTGAAATTAATGGTTTTTGAGATAAAATAGAGTAAGTTTGAAATCAATTTGGAAATTGATTCAAGTGTTTGAAATTGGAATTTCAAGAAGAATGTGAAGGGAAGTATATTTCCCTGGATAGCCAAGTACATTTTGAAGAGAATTTTAAATATAAGATAAAAGTGTTAATGTGGTTTTAAAAAGCATATTTTAGAAAATTTATTATTTCTAAATGTTTAAAATTCTTAAGTAAATATTTTTCAAATCAAGTGTTGTAATAACTATTTAAAGGTAACTTGGTATTTTATTTTGAAAGAGTGAAAACTTAGTTTTATATATTTATCTTTTTAAGTAATCTTATTTTCAAATATTTATATAGTATGTATATTTTACAAATTATTGAGGTAGTTTTAACTTAAATGTTTTAAAGTATATTTCAAAGTAAAGCATTTTAAATTGTTTTAAAAATCTAAAAGTTTTGTGCTTGGTGATTTCAGAGGAAATAGAAACTATTTGGGAAATTTATTCTGAGAAAGGAAGATAGTTTGTAAACTATTTTCAAAAGGGTTGAAAAGTGGAGATATATCTTGTGAAGATATTTTTGGGATTAATAAATAATTTGGGAAATTATTTATTGGTTGATGGTTGTTTGAAAATATTAATTGATAGTTAAATCACCGACTATCAATATTGACCAAATGAGCTGATCGTTTCGAAGAGACCGGGATCGAGATTTATTTCTCGAAAACCACTTCGATCCGGTTTGTACGTTTCGTGGGAAACGAGTTTGGATTCGAAGTTGAAGCAGTGAAGTGCAAGGGCTAGTCGCTACTAATCCTGAGGATATTTTCAAAATGGATGTAGTAGGAATAGTGCCTTCGGTTCCGTTCGAACCGGGGACGGACTTGTATGGATGAATGCTTTCAGAACATCGTCAGGTGGGCGATGAGCATTCTAAGGGATATCGTTCTAAAGGTAACGTTTAGCCTCAAACCTCATCAGCCAGGAATGACTGAAAATCAGGGGATATGCAGCAAGGCTTCGTGGGTAGCACCCACTGGAGAGTAAGGTCATCCCTATCTAGATGTCCCTTTTATTCGGCTTAGTGGTGCAGTTGTTGATCCCAACCGTGGGGTGATCTTATTCAGAAATGTCCAGTAAGGGATGGGTCCGGCCTTGTGTTGCAGGGGATCGGGAGTGGTCCTCGGTACGGTGATCTAGGCCCCGTACTGTGTCAGGTGGTACCCCAGTGCCTAGTCATTGTTGGAAATCCATTTTCCATACGTGCCTGTATGGTTTTGATTGTGCCCAACTATTGCTGAAACGTGAGATGCAAGCATTTCAGCTAGATTTTATTTTACTTGTTATAGACACTATTATAATATCAGAGAACCTTAATAAAAAGTGTTTTAGCTATCGTAAGGGAAAAACCCGACATGTTTATTTGTGGCGTGGTCTTACGAGATGCTTTTTGTTTTCAAAGGGATTTAAAAACTTTAATAATCAATTGAGGGTGGTTTTCTCACGCTGGTATTCCAGACTGACTCGGGTGTTATTTAACTATAATGGTCGGGTCAGACTGAGTATTATAGGATTCAGGTTATGATGCTGTGGAGCTTAGAAGACGAGCTGGATGGCGATACATACTTACATACTTGTTTTATATATATTCCGCTGTGTTAAGTAACTGTGCATTCAGTTGTATGTGATTAATGTTGAGCTGTGATTGATGTACCCTGATGATGATGTACTCTGATATATGTATAAACAGATATATATTTGTTTTGAGTAAAGATCTACTATCATATATTATATCTTATTCCACTATGATGGTTAGATTTTGGTGTTGTTTTTGTTTTCTCTTCTTCTACCTCTTTTTCTTTAACCCTAATGGTTCATATTTCTGTGCCACTTGAGTTGATTGATGTAGATTAGTGTTGAATCAAGGCGTACAGATTTGCGGGTCGTTACAATCATTAATAAAGAAAGGGATAGAAAAGAATGGAAAGAAAGAACAACAACATCAGAATCTCATAGCGGAATGGAACAAAATATAATACATCACATAACCATTACATAATTTACATATATCAGAGTTATACAATATCATACACATGACTGTCATATATACATCTGTCAATACATATATCCCAAAATACAGCATATTCTAACTAACACAGCGGAACTAGATAGATATCTACATAAGTCTAGGCTCCTGCTCCAAGCTCCTCCAGAAACTCAACAATCCAAGAACCTATCACTTGGCTACTCGTAAAAATTTGAGTACCCAAGAGTTTATGAAAAACAAAAATATAAACTCCAGGTCAGACATGGGTCTGGTATGAGTAAACGATTTAAAGCTATTTAACTTTGAAAACCATTTGAAAATAAAGGTATCACGTAAGACTTCCCACAAATAAACATGGGTAAGTTTTTACCTTACGCTAACCAAACATTTAATAGGAAATTCAGTGATATTATAATAGGTCTAGGGTTTTCAAGTAAATAAGAAATAGCCGAAATTGTTACATTTATTAAATTCCAGCATACTAGCCACAAAGTGGGTAATACAATCAAATCCGGTGACGCTTATTGGATTTTGGATTCCATACAATGGCAGGGCTACTGGGGTATCGCCCATCACAGTACGTGGCCTAGATTAACGTACCAAGGAGCCACCCTAACTCCCATGCAACACAGGGCCGAAACCATTCCTTACTGAATAGTCCCGAACAAGATAACCCCGCGGTTGTAGCTAGCAACCGCTCACACAGTCGAATAAAAAGGGACATCTAGACAGGGGTAAATCTTGCTCTCAAGTAGGTGCAACCCACGAAGCCTTGCTGCACCTCCCCTGTTTTAGCCATTCCCGGTTGATGAGGCATGAGGCTACGATTACCTTTAGAGAACACATCTCTTAGAATGCTCATCGCCCACCTAACGATGTTCTGAAAGCATTCAATCCATACAAGTTCGTTCCGGGTTCGAACGAAACCGAAGGCATTATCTCGTTACACTCATTGTAGAATCACCCTCAGAGTCAACGACAATAACCCTTGCATTCTGAAAACACCATCTTGATCTTCACTTGAGAATTTCACGACCTAACGTTTAATTTGGATCGATGTGGCCTTCGGGTGTCCAAATATGGAAACCCGATACCGGTCTCATCGAATTCCAAAACGTATCTTTTAAGGCCAAGTTGTTTTAAAGTTTAAAACAATTCAATTTTATTATCTATATACACACAGATTGATAATTTACAATATCACAATAGATAATCAACATTACCATAATACACGAATAATTCTTATTATCATCACAACAGATAATCCATATCATCATCATACTCAAAGCATCTATATCGCACAGCATCATTAATCTCATATTTGAGATCTCAACCCATTCAAGGTAAACAATTTCATCCATCCATACATAAGCAATCACATCAGCTATAATTAATTTAAAATGAATTAAATTAATTACTTCATCTCTAATTAATTTAAAGTGAATTAAATTAATTACTTCACCATTATAAATCTTGCTTATATAACTACTAATCAATTATCAATTAATTAATTTATCATCATCCAATTTTTCGATTTAATTAATCATCCTTGATTAATTAACTTTAATTACACTCAAGTAATTATCCTTTAATTATTTTCACAAATAAATTATCCTAACTAAACATAGAAATTAACCTTAAATTACTCACATTACATTACTTCTTAATTACACCAATTAATTACTCTTTAATCTCTTATTATTAATTAATCTTGATTGATCAACCCTTTATTACATCATTAATCATATTTATTAATGATTACTAATTACATTTTAATTAATTATCCTGTTTAAAATTAATTACCTTAAGTAATTAATCTTCAATTAAACTACATTCATTAGTCACTCCTGATTAATACCATTCAGTAATTAACTACCCTTAATTACTCCATCAAATAAATTAATTACTCCTTAATTAATTTTCTTTAAATTAATCCCTTGATTAATCTCACAAAGTAATTATGCTCAAATTATTTTCATTATTAAATCACCATTAGTTAATTGCATCCAGTAATTAACATTAATTACTTCCCTAAGTAATTATACTTATCACATCATCAAATAATTATTCAAATTAGTTAAACTTAATTAATTAACTTAAACAATTCATATTAAACTTCATTAATTACAATGAGTAATTAATTCCTTAATTAATTAATTACTTAATTATTTTATTTCACACTATTTAATTTATTACTTCCTAATCAATTTATTTAACCTTAATTACTTAATTAATTATTCCTTAATCATTAATTATTAACCTTAAATATTAATAAAACTTAATTTCCCATTTATTAGCTGCTAATTACTTAATTAATCATTTATTAATCCATAATAAAATTACTTAATTTATTAACTATTTATCATTTATTAATTAACTTTAAGTAGTTAATCACATTATCATTAATTTATCTCTAATTACAATTAAAAGTTAATCATTCTTAATTACTTTAAAAATAATTAACATTTTATAAGTCTTCTTTAAATTTTTAAAACCAATTTATTATATCTACAAACTTTAAATGTTCATTAATTTTATACTTAACTTAAGTAATTAGTTAATTAAATAATGATTAAGTGTTAAAAACACTGTTAACTATTAACTAAATAATTATAACTTGAATCAAAATCTTAATTTAAACTTGTTAAACATTTATTATGTTCACAGTGCTTAAAATGTTGAAGACAATTTTCTTAACCTTACTCTTTTTTTTAATATACTGCAGTTTTGACAAAACCCACCTGATAACTCCCCGGTTCCACACGCGTAACCCAACGATTTCCCCGAGACACCCTTCCTGTACACAAACTTCTTCTTTTCCCCTTTTTTTAGTAGCTTAAGTTTAAACTAAGTTAACAAGCATCAAGAAGCAAACTTACGCAAAAGATACTCGAACACAAACCAAAAGAAAACACTCAGGTCCCTCGAGCACGACTCGAGACTGCGCACCCATCAAAGTTGCTGACACACATCGCCACTACCGTACGTGTACGGCAGCACGACTCGACTCCGGCGATCACCAACATCACCAGCAAGTCGTAATTTACCCCAAAGTACGAAATTCAAACTCTAAACTCCTATAGGAATTCGAATCAAAAATTTAGCCAACAGCTCAAAAAAACTTTAACTCGACCAATCCACGAAATCGTCTCGCCATCACCGCATAAGCCACTGGAGGCGCTCGCACTTCGACCATACCACGACCACACGTCGATCTTCCATTTCCCAATTCCTCGTGACACTCGATCGCGTGAAGAAAATGAAATTCGTCACCCTACAGTTAAGACTAAAACATGAACACAAGCCCTAATTCACTCTCGCTCGATCAATCCTTGTGTTTGAAAAATTATACAGCATTTTTCCCAACATCATAGATATACAAACTTGCTTCAAAAGAAATTTCAATGTTTATTATTGATTAAATTTTTAGAAATTGGCAGAAATGCAATTTATATTCAAATGCAAACTGCTCTTGAATTTCTGAACTAAAAATTCTCCTTTTTGTTTTAAAAATCATGATTTGCAATATAGATTCAATATACAATCTTGAATCAATATTTTGCAACAATCGAATATTATCAATTATCACTTGATTTACTTGTACATCAATATTACAGTGTTGTGCTTGATGAAGATGATTTAAATCAACCCTTAAAAATCTTATTTTAAGTTTAACAACTTGTTTGTTGAGAAATCGAAGTTTATCAATGATTTAAATAAGAATAACTTGAGTTTTGGTCCAAATATGATACCTGTACCAAATTTCAGAGAACACAGAGCATCACAAATCATATGCAAACTGAAGCATATACAAACTAGTTTATAAATGAAGATTGGACTGTTTTAATTAACTTAAACTTTTAAAATCTTTGTTCACTGGCCTGTATCATTCCTGATCAAAGAATAATCATGTTTCATGAAAACTGCAGTATGAATCTGCTTGAGGCCTTCCCTGTTTTTGCTTTGAATTCTTGTCAAATTTCTAGTTTGAATTAAATTGAGTTACTCCTTTTTCTTCTTTTTAGTTTTCACGGGTTAGAAAAGTTTTGAAAGAACTAAAAGAAAGATGCATATATATAAGAGAAACAGTATGTATGAGGAAGGTAGTAACTAGTGCAGTTGTTTTGATATGAACAGGTTTTATTATTTTTGTTTTACTTTGACCAGATTTACTTATTGAAATGTAAGATTTGCAATATTTCTGAATTGACAAAATGTAGGCTTGAGCAGATAGGCATTAAATGTTGTGTTGCTTAATTAGTTTACATACTTATTAAAATATTTACTGTGTGAAGATATATTGTACAATTTACTCTTTGCAGACAACTTGGCTTGTGGATGAAGATAGTTTATATACAATATTTATTTTGTTATCTTCTCATGTACATATTTGTGTCAGGTTTATACTTTATGGATTTAGTCTCAAATGATGATATTGTCTTGTTATTTTTAATTGCATAACATTTGCAGGTAGAGGTTCTTGTGAATGAAGATTATTTCCTTTGGAAACATTTGTTTTATTAATTTATACTCTATACTTGATCGATTTCCATTTTTCTACTTTGTTTATGAAGATAAGTGGTATGTAACTATCCATTTTGCAGTTGGACTATAGTGTTGTATGAAGATAGTTTGTATAAAAATATTTGTTTATTGACTTCTAACTTAAATAATTTATACACATATGTTTGTGTTTAGTTTTACATTACATTTGGTTCTACTTTACTTTATACTTTGTATTTCATTTAATTTTGGTTTTTATTTACATTTTTATTTTATATTTTGACTATCAATATTCATATGGTTTACTTACATTTATTTCTATTTGTATTTTATTTAAATTATATTCTTAAGTTTGCCTTACATTTTACATTTATATTTTATATTGCTAGAATTTGATTTCATTTTAAACATTATTATCTATATATATATATATATATATATATATTTTCACCAAATGTTAACAAGATAAAGTATTTCAATTCAATTATACAAGATAGATTTATTTTAAATATTTTTAAGAAATTTATTTTAAATTTTCAAATCCATTTTCTTTCAAAATACAAATCCATTATAAACAAATGGCAATTATTTCCAAAATCATATTCATTTTAATATGATCAGTTCATATTTTATTTAATCAGATTAAATATTTATTAAAATAAACAGGGCTAAAATCCAGGGTCGTTACATTCCTCCCCCCTTAAAAGAATTTCGTCCCCGAAATTTAAAACAAAGATAATTTAAAAGCTGTTATATCAACCATTAAAACATACATATCATTCATACATTAGCAAACAATCAAATAGTTAATCCTAACAAACATCACTAGCTATCCGAACACAAATCCGGATAAGCTTTCCTAAAACTATCTAGAGTTTCCTAGGTGCAATCTCTGGGATCCTCACTCCACTGCACTTGACAAGCTTCAGTACTTACTCCCGAGTTGCCTCTCGTCTTGATAAAAAATCCGAACTGGATTCCTGACCATAGTCAAATTCGGCACAACCTCTAAATCTTCCTGAACTACTGGCTCTACAACTAATGATGGATCATGAACAAACTTCCTTAAGCTACCATTCCAATCCTTTCCAAAATCCTATATATCTCGGGCAAGTTTTCCCGTCTTTCTGAATCTAATAGCTCCTTTAATTGGGAAACTTTGACAAAAACAAAATCACCAATCTCAAATTCCAATTGTCTTCGCCTCTTATCCACGTATGTCTTTTGACGGTCCTGAGTAGCTTTCATCCTTTCTTGATAAGCTCAACTCTACCAGATGCTTCATGAATCAAATCTGGCTCAGGCACAAGATGATCTCTCGACTCTATCCAACAGGATGGGGATCTACACTATCTTCCATAAAAAGCTTCATAAGGATCCATCTTAATACTCGCTTGGTAACTGTTATTGTAGGAGAATTTTACCACAAGAAGATGGTCTTCCCACGATCCCCCAAAATCCAAAACACCAGATCGCAGCATATCTTCTAGAATATGATTCAGCCTCTCCATCTGTTCATCTGTCTGAGGATGATAGGCTGTACTGGTTAGCCTCGTCTTCAATTCTTGAAAAGCTTCTTCACACTGGTATCCACTTAAACTTAGCTTCTTTCCTTATCAACTTAGTCAGATGTGAAGAAATTTTAGAATAGTTCTTGATAAACTTCCTATAGTAGCCAGCTAAACCCAGAAAACTACGAACTTCCATCGACGACTTCGGTTGCTTCCATTCAAGAATAGTCTCCACCCTTGCTGGGTCTACAGAGATACCTTCGCTAGAAACAATGTGCCCAAAAATTTTGACTTCTGATTTCCAGAAATGGCACTTAGAAAACTTCGCCTTCAAAACATACCTCCACAGTGTCTCCAACACTATCCTCAAATGCTGATGTGCTCTTTTTCAAACTTAGAATAGACCAGAATATCATTGATGAATACCATAGCAAATTTATTCAATACAGAACTTTAGCGATCCATCCGATTTAGCGACAAACACTACAGCAGTACCCCAAGAAGAAAAACTGGGCCTAATCAACTCCTTCTCCAAAAGATCCTGAGACTGCTTAAATAACTCCTCTCTTTCTTAAGGATCCATCCTCCTACTAGGCTGAATCACCGGCACTGCTCCTGGAATCAAATCAATATGAAACTTTATCTCTCGATGCAGAGGCAAACACTTGACTTCCTCGAATACATCAGGAAAATTTTGGATCATATCGAAATCTTCGACCTTCTCTTGAGATGTCTCAACTTCATGCAAAAGACTACTCAAGTGAATTCCAGAATTATCACACGACACTCTGGCAATTCTACCCAAATCAGTTTCCAACGAAACTGTTCTCTCATCACAACCCAAATAGCCTTATACTTATCGAGCCAATCCATCGAAGAAATGGATTCACTCTGCTACTTCTAAAATTACCTCAAGAAAACTGCTAACCAGAAAATCTCCTCGACGGCACACAGAACACTCCGGGCTGCACTGCTGACTTAGGTGCCCAAGACTTCCTATCCAGAGCTCTTCGAGAAATTCGGACCTCGAACCAAACAAAAACATCCTACTGAACTTAGCCACAGCACCAAAACAGACATACTTCCTTAACTTGTTCCAAAGAAACATCTTCGGAGACATCCATAATCACTGTGTCTCATCACACAGCTACTACATCCTGAGGTATCAAGATATCATGACTTGCTTCCATCCGACCAACAGATCCAAACTCAAGCTCATCCAAACTTACACTTCAAAGATGAACTCCGAACCTCAACAGGTTTCCTTCAGAAATCGATGAAATCCTTACACCACCCAAAGTTTACTCGAGACGATAATAGGTCTACAGTCTCGAGAGATACACTTCCAACCTCAAACATTCAAACTCCAACCATTGGTAGTCGTGTTACACACACCACTACCCTATCTACCTTTATAACTTATATTGGAAAACCAGAATAGGTAACCCATCAAATAGGTATATATATATATATATATATATATATATATATATATATATATATCAAAATTACATTACAAATACGCTCTCTCACGAAAGAAATACCCTCAAGAGCCTAGGTATTCGCTTAACCTAGCGCTCTGATACCACATGTGACGACCCGCCCTTCTACTCCCAGAAAGACGTATCATCATTAAGAAAGAAAAGGATAGAAATAGGAAAGAATAGAAAGAAAGAACAACAACATTAGAATCTCACAGCGGAATGGAACAAAATATAATACATCTCATAACCATTACATAATTTACATATATCAGAGTTATACAATATCATACACATGACAGTCATATATACATCTGTCAATACATATATCCCAAAATACAGCATATTCAAACTAACACAGCGGAACTAGATAGATATCTACATACGTCTGGGCTCCTGCTCCAAGCTCCTCCAGAAACTCAACAATCCAAGAACCTATCACTTGGCTACTCGTAAAAATTTGAGTACCCAAGAGTTTATGAAAAACAAAAATATAAACTCCGGGTCAAACATGGGTCTGGTATGAGTAAACGTTTTAAAGTTGTTTAACTTTGAAAACCATTTGAAAATAAAGGTATCACGTAAGACTTCCCACAAATAAACATGGGTAAGTTTTTACCATACGCTAACCAAACATTTAATAGGAAATTCAGTGATATTATAATAGGTCTAGGGTTTTCAAGTAAATAAGAAATAGCCGAAATTGTTAAATTTATTAAATTCCAGCATACTAGCCGCAAAGTGGGTAATACAATCAAATTCGATGACGCTTATTGGATTTTGGATTCCATACAATGGCAGGGCTACTGGGGTACCGCCCGTCACAGTACGTGGCCTAGATGAACGTATAGAGGTCCACCCTAACTCCCCTGCAACATAAGGCCAGAACCATTGCTTACTGAATAGTCCCGAACAAGATAACCCCGCGGTTGTAGCTAGCAACCGCCCACACAGTCGAATAAAAAAGGACATCTAGACAGGGGTAAATCATGCTCTCAAGTGGGTGCTACCCACGAAGCCTTGCTGCACCTCCCCTGTTTTAGCCATTCCCGGTTGATGAGGCATGAGGCTACGATTACCTTTAGAGAACACATCTCTTGGAATGCTCATCGCCCACCTGACGATGTTATGAAAGCATTCAATCCATACAAGTTCGTTCCGGGTTTGAACGAAACCGAAGGCATTATCTCGTTACACTCATTTTGGAATCACCCTCAGAGTCAATGACAATAACCCTTGCATTCTAAAAACACCATCTTGATCTTCACTTGAGAATTTCACGACCTAACGTTTAATTTGGATCGATGTGGTCTTCGGATGTCCAAATATGGAAACTGGTCTCATCGAAATCCAAAACGTATCTTTTAAGGCCAAGTTGTTTTAAAGTTTAAAACAATTCAATTTTATTATCTATATATACACAGATAGATAATTCACAATATCACAATAGATAATCAACATTACCATCATACACGGATAATTCATATTATCATCACAACAGATAATCCATATTATCATCATACTCAAAGCATCTATATCGCACAACATCATTAATCTCATATTTGAGATTCAACCCATTCAAGGTAAACAATTTCATCCATCCATACATAAGCAATCACATCAGCTATAATTAATTTAAAATGAATTAAATTAATTACTTCATCTCTAATTAATTTAAAGTGAATTAAATTAATTACTTCACCATTATAAATCTTGCTTATATAACTATTAATCAATTATCAATTAATTAATTTATCATCATCCAATTTTTCGATTTAATTAATCATCCTTGATTAATTAACTTTAATTACACTCAAGTAATTATCCTTTAATTATTTTCACAAATAAATTATCCTAACTAAACATAGAAATTAACCTTAAATTACTAACATTACATTACTTCTTAATTACACCAATTAATTACTCTTTAATCTCTTATTATTAATTAATCTTGATTGATCAACCCTTTATTACATCATTAATCATATTTATTAATGATTACTAATTACATTTTAATTAATTATCCTGTTTACAATTAATTACCTTAAGTAATTAATCTTCAATTAAACTACATTCATTAATCACTCCTGATTAATACCATTCAGTAATTAACTACCCTTAATTACTCCATCAAATAAATTAATTACTCCTTAATTAATTTTCTTTAAATTAATCCCTTGATTAATTTCACAAAGTAATAATACTCAAATTACTGTCATTATTAAATCACCCTCAGTTAATTGCATCCAGTAATTATCATTAATTACTTCCCTAAGTAATTATACTATCACATCATCAAATAATTATTAAAATTAATTAAACTTAATTAATTAACTTAAAAAATTCATATTAAACTTCATTAATTACAATGAGTAATTAATTCCTTAATTACTTAATTACTTAATTATTTTATTTCACACTATTCAATTTATTGCTTCCTAATCAATTTATTTAACCTTAATTACTTAATTAATTATTCCTTAATCATTAATTATTAACCTTAATTATTAATAAAACTTAATTTCCTATTTATTAGCTGCTAATTACTTAATTAATCATTTATTAATCCATAATTAAATTACTTATTCTATTAACTATTTATCATTTATTAATTAACTTTAAGTAGTTAATCACATTATCATTAATTTATCCCTAATTATAATTAAAAGTTAATCATCCTTAATTACTTTAAAAATAATATAAATCTTCTTTAAATTTTTAAACCAATTTATTATTATCTACAAACTTTAAATGTTCATTAATTTTATACTTAACTTAAGTAATTAGTTAATTAAATAATAATTAAGTGTTAAAAACACTATTAAGTATTAACTAAATAATTATAACTTAAATCAAAATCTTAATTTAAACTTGTTAAACATTTATTATGTTCACCGTGCTTAAAATGTTGAAGACAATTTTCTTAACCTTACTCCTTTTTTTAATATACTGCAGTTTTGACAAAACCCACCTGATAACTCCCCTGTTCCATACGCGTAACCCAACGATTTCCCTGAGACACCCTTCCTGTACACAAATTTCTTCTTCTCCCCTTTTTTTAGTAGTTTAAGTTTAACCAGCATCAGGAAGCAAACTTACGCACACGATACTCGAACACCAACCCAAAGAAAACACTCAGGTCCCTCGAGCACGACTCGAGACTATGCACCCATCAACGTTGCTTACACACATCGCCACTGCCGTACACGTGTGAGGCAGCATGACTCGACTCCGGCGATCACCAACATCACCAGCAAGTGGTAATTCACCCCAAAGTACGAAATTCAAACTCTAAACGCCTACAGGAATTCGAATCAAAAATTTATCCAACAGCTCAAAAAAACTGTAACTCGACCAATCAACGAAATCGTCTCACCACCACCGCATAAGCCACTGGAGGCGCTCGCACTTCGACCATACCATGACCACACGTCAATCTTCCATTTCCCAATTCCTCGTGACACTCGACCGCGTGAAGAAAATGAAATCCGTCACCCTACAGTTAAGACTAAAACATGAACACAAGCCCTAATTCACTCTCGCTCGATCAATCCTTGTGTTTGAAAAATTATACAACATTTTTCCCAACATCACAAATATATAAACTTGCTTCAAAAGAAATTTCAATGTTTATTATTGATTAAATTTTTAGAAATTGGCAGAAATGCAATTTATATTCAAATGCGAACTGCTCTTGAATTTCTAAACTAAAAATCCTCCTTTTTGTTTTAAAAATCATGATTTGCAATATAGATTCAATATACAATCTTGAATCAATATTTTGCAACAATCGAATATTATCAATTATCACTTGATTTCCCTGTACATCAATATTACAGTGACGTGCTTGATGAAGATGATTTAAATCAACACTTAAAAATCTTATTTTAAGTTTAACATCTTGTTTGTTGAGAAATCAAAGTTTATCAATGATTTAAATAAGAATAGCTTGAGTTTTGGTCCAAATATGAAACATGTACCAAATTTCAGAGAACACAGAGCATCATAAATCATATGCAAACTGAAGCATATACAAAATAGTTTACAAATGAAGATTGAACTGTTTTAATTAACTTAAACTTTTAAAATCTTTGTTCACTCACCTGTATCATTCCTGAACAAAGAATAATCATGTTTCATGAAAACTGCAGTATTAATCTGCTTGAGGCCTTCCCTGTTTTTTCTTTGAATTCTTGTCAAATTTCTAGTTTGAATTAAACTGAGTTACTCCTTTCTCTTCTTTTTCGTTTTCACGGATTAGAAAAGTTTTGAAAGAACTAAAAGAAAGATGTATATATATATATAAGAGAAACAGTATGTATGAGGAAGGTAGTAACTAGTGCAGTTGTTTTGATATGAACAGGTTTTCTTATTTTTGTTTTACTTTGACCAGATTTACTTACTGAAATGTAAGATTTGAAATATTCTGAATTGACAAAATGTAGGCTTGAGCAGATAGGCATTAAATGTTGTGTTGCTTAACTAGTTTACATACTTATTAAAAATTTTACTGTGTGGAGATATTTTGTACAATTTACTCTTTGCAGACAACTTGGCTTGTGGATGAAGATAGTTTATATACAATATTTATTTTGTTATCTTCTCATGTACATATTTGTGTCAGGTTTATACTTTATGGATTTAGTCTTGAATGATGATATTGTCTTGTTATTTTTATTTGCATAACATTTGCAGGTAGAGGTTCTTGTGAATGAAGATTATTTCCTTTGGAAACATTTATTTTATTATTTTATACTTTATACTTGACTGATTTCCATTTTTCTACTTTGTTTATGAAGATAAGTGGTATGTAACTATCCATTTTGCAGTTGGACTATGGTGTTGTATGAAGATAGTTTGTATAAATATATTTGTTTATTGACTTCTAACTTAAATAATTTATACACATAAGTTTGTGTTTAGTTTTACATTACATTTGCTTCTATTTTACTTTATACTTTGTGTTTCATTTAATTCTGGTTTTTATTTACATTTGTATTTTATATTTTGACTATTAATATTCATATGGTTTACTTACATTTATTTCTATTTGTATTTTATTTAAATTATATTCTTAAGTTTGCCTTACATTTTACATTTATATTTTATATTACTAGAATTTGATTTCATTTTAAACATTATTATCTATATATATATTTTCACAAAATGTTAACAAGATAAAGTATTTCAATTCAATTATACAAGATAGATTTATTTTAAATATTTTTAAGAAAATTATTTTAAATTTTCAAATCCATTTTCTTTCAAAATACAAATCCATTACAAACAAATGGTAATTATTTCCAAAAACATATTCATTTTAATATGATAAGTTCACATTTTATTTAATCAGATTAAATATTTATTAAAATAAACAGGGCCAAAATCCAGGGTCGTTACACCCAGAGTTTAGAAAGGGAAACAATAAACTCCAGGTCAGTCGTAGGACTAGTGTGAGAACTTAAAATAGTTATTTATCTTTAAAACAACAACAGGAAAATTTTAAAGTCAATTCGCAATACTTTTTGGAAAATGAGATTACCATAAGGCCTCCCGCACACACACACAATGCAAACGCAGAATCGGAGGAGATTTCTCCTTATGATAGTCAAAGATGCTTGATACGCAAAATCAAATCATTTTTGATATTATTATCAGTGCATAGTGCAGAAAACATTTCGAAAGTATAATATAAATCTTAGCCAGCATAGGTATTCCGCATTTATGCCTACTATAGCTACCATCCAAACAGTGGTGACCACCATAAGTGAATGATAGGTTCTACAACTAAAACCGTACAAGGTGCATATTGATAATTGGATTTCCAACAAATGGTCAGGCTAAGGAACTTCCTGCTGCCAATAGGAACGCCTCTGGATGGACGCCCCGAGAACCTAACGTTACAGTTAGATCTCTGCCAACACAAGACCGGGTTACCTCTGTAACTAGGTAACAACTACACGAATATGTCATCCCCCGGTCCTTTGGGACCTTTATCTGAGTGCTTGATAACCAACATCACACAGTAATAACTATAGTGTGTCAACATGAGTAAGTATGTGGGCTCCATACCATGATACCACCCTTTTCCAGAAGGAAATGACATACCCTAAAGGGCGAGACCCTCATAACCTTGCCGTGTATTCTTGTTTTGAACATTTCCTGGGAGTGAGGTTTGACGAAGTCTCGTCCACAAAGCTACGCTTTATACAAAGCTATGCTTCGATCAACAAATGATCAATAAATGATCAACACACAGCAACACTCAGCATGCCACATTACCAAATTGGGAATATATCACTGATAACCTTCAACTACATAACCTGTAACGGTGTTAAGCTAAGAGAATAGATTCTCCGCCACCGACGGAAATATATTTGAAAGAAATCTGCTTTATATCTCAAAATGTAATATCAAACACGTAACCATACAAGTCTGTTCCGGGTTCGAACAGAACCGAAAGCACTTCCAAAGAAGCCCTTGCAATCCGTGTATTCACAATCCCGATAAAACTTCCCATCACAAAGGAAATCTCTATACCGTAGCTTGCGGTGCAGAGACAATCGATAGGTCATCCTATCGTTTTCACAAATACCCGGTCTTCAACACCGGCCTTCAAATGCTATCTATAATGACATATCATTATTTGGAATGGGTTATACGACCCAAAGTTTCTTTCTCGGCTAACCCGAATAATAAGCGCTTATTTTAAAAATAAGTGTAGTATTCAAATTCAAGCAAATCACAACAAATACCTATTTAAAGGTAAATACTGATAGTCAGTTATTTAACTATCAATACGTATGCACAACATCACCATATTCCACATAATTTTCCAAATTGTTTATTTTCCAAAAATATCTACAAAAGATAATTATTTTCCACACTTCGAAAATAAATCAATGTTTATTTTTAAACAAATTTCCCTTTCTTTTATAAATTCCGTAGTGAATTTACATTTCCAAAATATCTATGAATATACGATTTTCAAATCGATTTCTAATATTCATTTTTCATTTATCTTTAAAAAGATAAAATCTCAAAACACTTCATTTCGTATTGGAAAACATTTCCATACTTATTAAATAATAAGTAATTCACAAATCTATTTATTTTCAACATTTAGGAAATATTCGATATACTCAAACCATAGTTAAGTATATATTCCATTCTTTAAGAAAATATTCTCTTAAATACATTTATTTGAGTCAAAACGAATGTTGCGTAAAACATCGTTACGACAACCCAAAATCACTAGTATAGGGATTCGAAGTTAAGAAAGATATATAAATCCCAATACTATATAATACATTTCCTTTCGGAAATCATTTACTATAACAATAGTGTTATAGTCCACCATTTCCTTCTTTCTCGAAAACGTCTATTTCAACAATCAATGTTGAAATCTATGGTTTCGATACTTAACACATTTTAATACATCTTTTAAAACAATTAACTTCATTTTATAATATCACTTCCCCAAAACATATCCATTTTCTTTAATAATATATTCACTGTCCAAAATCGTGAATTTACTTTATTTACCCAATTCAACACTTCTACATATTTAATTAAAGGAGTTATCCTCTATCCAAAATCGTGAATATAATTCCACTGGTAATTTCTATATTTACTTATCAATTTTATTTGATTACGGA
This sequence comes from Allium cepa, assembly GCA_030765085.1. Taxonomy (NCBI): domain Eukaryota; kingdom Viridiplantae; phylum Streptophyta; class Magnoliopsida; order Asparagales; family Amaryllidaceae; genus Allium; species Allium cepa. Next base: position 52,399,349 of record CM060943.1, on the reverse strand, counting down.
TATATAAAACAATGTTTATAAATTCCATTTTTTTCATTTTATAAAAACTACTATATATATGTGTGTGTGTGTATGTATGTATGTAAGTATGTATGTATCCTTTTTATTAACCAATTCCGTTTATAAAGCAATTATATACCCAAAAGCAAAATTATAAGTGAATAACTTATAATTCATTTATTTTACAAAATCATTTATTTTAAAACTTCACAAATTTAAATCTTATTCACTTATAAACTCCTTTTATAACTTCATTTTAACCTTTATAGAACTTGTCTAAAATTTAATTATCTTGATTTATAAAATATTGATTTTTTTATAAATCTCTTATATACACCTTTTAATATAAATCAAAAACCTCTATTTAACTTTATTCTATAAAATAGTTAACTCCATATTTCAAAATTCACATCTAAATTTTATTCCTCAAATATCGTAATTTTTAATATAACTTTCAACCTGAATTTTTCAAAAGTCAAATTTTATTTATTTTTGGTGTCTAACGATACAAGAATTTTATTCGGCTAAATTTTAGCCTTCAACGATTTCAATCATAAAGATAATAACACAGGGATTATAAACTGTAACGACCCGCTATTTTGGACCATTCAAATCGACACTAAAACCGTACATGTACGACTTGAATAATTCAAAATACCGAATTGTTAATTTAATTTGGCAAAACTTAAAATATACAGTAAATAAATCAAACACAGATCACAGACACAGAGTAATATAATGCAGCGGAATAGAAAAATAGTAGTTCATGAAGCTACTATATACATCAGAGTTTAAAATAAAATACATCAGAATCTCTTGAATACAGAAAAGTCTTCAGTACGAGCCGATGACTTCTCTGAACCAGTCAATCTAGAAAACTGAAAGCTGAAACGATAGTTGGATCTCCAAATGAAGCTCCAATCTCCAAAGGTGAGTCTCTAATGCTGTATTACTCGGTCTGACCCGAGCGTAAAGCAAAACACAAAACACTCGAGTCAGGATTAACATTCTTATATCAATAAATCCAACTCAAGTGAAATATCAACTGAAATACAAATAACTTAAAGGATGTTTGGGATGACCATCCTCTAAGGGTCCATAGAACTATCTACAGGGTAGAAATATACACTATTACATCGTGGTCATTCACTTAATTTATACTTCAAACCCAAATGTCAAATTCACTTCGAATAATTATATTTCCCAAATAGTATTTATATATATTAAATGCTGTATATGGTAAAGCACTTGCAATTTCCTTAACTTAACAAATCGTTCACATCAACCTGACCTTTCCATTTAAATTAAATTCAATCTCAATTATAAATCTCAAATCTGGATTTGATATCCTAATTACCCTTTCCATTTCAATATGTTTCCATACTTTAAGTATTTAATATTTCCCCTAAATTTCCCAATCTAGTTTTCTAAATACAAATTTCCAGATTTCGTTCAACCTCAATTTCCATTAAATTCAATTAGTTATCTACATAACAAATTCAACTATCTTGGTCCCAAATACATATCAAATTTCTAAACCATTTAATTACAATACAGTTCATGGCTTAAATACTTAGATGTTAAATTTAACAGTTTCATATAGATTCTTGGTTTTTACATCATTATTATTTAGTTTGAACCTTCCCTTATTCAATACCATTTTAGTGACTTTAAATTACATCTTTCTCAAGATTTCTCAAATTTTATTAAACGTGAAATATCTCATTCGATAAATTTCAAATTGATTTAAATAAATAAATCCTTATCTAAACATCATTTTACAATAACCCAAATTTATCTCCCAACCTTAATTTTTCAATATTATTGCAAAATTTATCCGAATAAAATTTACATAAATTATTTATCATAATTTATGTATTTAATCAAATCTTGATTAACTAGATATAATTAACTCTATATTTATCATTACCCTTTATAGATGTATTTAAGAATTTACATTTAATAAGACCATAGATTTTTTTATCATATGGTCAAAGTGTTATGGCTATTATCATTTCAATACGTACACTAAATGTATACGGGTGGATAGCATTTCAACCCGTAATCCCAAATTTAATTAAACGAAACCCGCTTGGGCCTATCTTTTCAACCCATTTTAATTCAAAAATCAAACATAACAAAGGGAACTTGCAGTGTGATGACAGGGATAGTGTCAAAGTAAGTAAACAAGCAATAACAACAATCAATAACAATTCAATAGATTAAATCAAATAACCCCGAAATAATCGTATTAATTCGCATTGTTATTTTTATAATTATTTCTAAAATCTACACTATCATTTCATGTAGATTTAAAGGTTATTACATTTCAGTTTTCCCTTGTCGTTCCATTTCATTTTCAGTTTAATAATACAACAATTAATCCAAACTACGTTCAAAGATTTCAAGAATAATTTATCAATTTCTACGACAATCAATGGGTCAAATTCAACTAATCAAATTTACATATGGCGGGGTCAGGTTTTAATAAAGTAAGGTCCATCATATATAATCCGTTTAATTTGTAAACTATACTACTCAAATTAAACTAGCAAACTAGTTATCACTTAACAAAAATAATTAACATCCAATTTAAACAACAATCAATAAAACAATCAATTATCAACCAATCTGTATTATTATCACATACATAATTAACCGATAATGGTGTTGGGTGTCATAGGTGAACAGATACAGATAATAGCATATATAACAATTAAAAATAAATACAACAGCATATTTCAATTGTCGTTTCAATTGAAATCAAATTCAATAAATATAAAAGTGTTAATCGTGAGTGATTGCTCACCTTTCGAGGCTAAATAGATTTGACAAGGAAACGAGCTACGAATTCCAAGCGACGCTAGATGGATACGATTCGATGGAGAAAACGGGCACGACGGACAAAGCTGATAACAGGAATCGACGGAATCAAATTAGAACCGGGTTTGATGAAGAAAATTGGTATAAGAGAATTTGAAAACAATATCCATTTAAAGCACATATACATATATAAATCAAAATAAATATATTATTTTCTTATTAAATTAATATTTCTTTTTAAGACCAATATCAAAACAAAATACGTATGTACGAAAAATCACTGTTTTGTATTAAAAATCAAATGTAATAAAATTTGAAATAAATATTGTAACTTTCATATTGAAATGTACATAAACACATGCAAGTTTAAAGAAAAAAACAATGTTGAGACCCATTTTCAACATAGCTTATATTAACTGCGACAAAGAAAGCTACAAACACTTGTTATTCAATATATATATACAGTCCAAGTAAAAATCAATGTACAAATGCAGACAGCACTTAACAGCTATATTACCCAATGCAGTAACATATAACTATGGATATAAAACCTCTCTCCTTTCTTTTCTAACATATAAACCATACTATATAAAATAAAACTTAAAAATATGTATATAAAAAAAATTCATAAAACTGACCTATACTATATATACATATGAATTTATATTCTAAGTTTGAACACCGCAAATTAAATTTACAAGCGTTTCAAACATATAAGTAAATAAACAAATCAAGCTTACATTTATTAAAAATTAAACATAAACTTAAAATAAATATATTTGTTTAAATTAAATAATTAATCCCAAAACATACTATAAAAAATATATTTGAAAACCAAGTTCTCATCTATAAAAAAAAAGTATATACATATTAAACGTGATCTTACAAAACAGCAATATGTGAACTTGCCAAACATATAACTATTTATGTTTTAAAACCAAAAGTGAAGCACTACTGTAAACAAAAATCCATAAAATCGACATATTATTTTATATAACTATAGACCTTGCAAAACCAATTATATATATATATAGCTTAGTTAGCATTACTAAATGCATAAACCAAAACTGATGAAAATAGAAAGTAGGAATTAATGATGTCCTCGCCTATATATGTTAAACTATCCCAGTTTATACATCATAAATTTGCCTTCCTTTACATAAATTTAAACATTATCTTTTAAATGTAAATACATAGACCCTAACTGTATAGCCAACAATCAAATGCTCCTAGGACCGGGATTGTAAAATATAAATAAAAGTGACAAAATAGTTTAAAAAAATACTTCTCCAAATACCATGTGACCTTAATATAAAGCGATCCTTTTTAAATATATATATATACGCTTAAATTATAAACTTTTATGTTACATTGAAAATCAAAACATGTAAAAAAATAAATAGACAAAAACAGGTTGTGCTTAAAATAAAGGAAAAACAATATAAACAATAAGAAAACAAAAGAAAAGGATGAAAAAGAAGAAGAAAAAGAAAAGAAATAAGAAGAAGAAAAAAAATGGTGCAGCCATTTACCTACAAAAGAAGCTTCACATGCAAAAGAGGAGACGAAGGTCTATTGATATGGAGTAGGGTATGTACGAGTGATTTGTATTTATAAGAGAAGTCTCACATTGATAAAGTGGAAAGAAATTTTGTTTAAAGTGGCAAGAAATAAAGATAGTAATGGCTAAAATTTAGCTGAGAATAATTTATGCTTTGAACATATGCCATAATTTAAGCAAAAGACACTGACTTCAATTATATTAATAGCCAGGAGTAGGAACGTTTCAAACCTGAATTGGGAAAATTATTTGCTTAAAATTGAGGAATGCTAAAAGAAATAGATAGATAGACTAGAGGTAACGTATCAATTTGAAAATAAACTGAGATGATGGAAAAGTAACAGCTATATGTTTAAAGGAATAATTTTTTTTTTGTTTGGAGAGCACGTAATGAGTTTGGAAATGAAGGACATTAAATTGGAAAAAGGAATGGACAAAGAAATTCAAGCAAAGATAAATGTACAGAAAAAAATATAGAGTAGTGGAAATTTAAAAGTTAGAAAGCTTAAATCAAGGAAATATCAAATGCAACCGGCTAAAATAGGGGAATGGTAATATAAACAAAAAGGTAAAAGCAACGGTGATCCTTAAATTTAGCTGAATCATTAAGGCAAATAAATATGGAGCATTGGTTAGTAACGCACGAAATTCGGGAAATAACAAAGGAAAGGACCGGTCAAATAAATGAATGTAACGTGTAACGAATATAAAGTTTATATAAATTTGAACCGATGGAAATAGAGGGGTCAATCGCTAGAATTTAGGAGGTATGAATGGTAACGGTTGTTTGAATTGTATACCAAATATATAACTTTATATTCCATTATTAATTGAATAGGAGAAATGAATGGGTGGAGAATGAGCTGTCCATTTATGATATACTGTTACATATAATTTGTTAAAGAAGAATGGTAGAATAATGATAGATTTGAATTATATACTAGTGTGATGCAATAACAACGGTCAAGTTGATAAGGTGGATATTTAAATAATTTATTGCTTGATTGGAAAGCACGTGAGTATGGAAAGGCAAGGATATTAAAATGGAAAAAAGAATGGAGAGAGAAATTTAAGCGAAGATAAAACGTACAGGAATAAATATAGAGTAGTGAGATTCAAAGCAATTAATAATAACGTGCGCAGCACGCTTCTATAATTGAGACCGAAGAAAAGAAATAAAGTCACAATTTTAAAGGTACCGTGATGTGTACAATAATAAAAATGAAAACGTACACAAATAAATGAAATTGTAACAGTCTCTCATTGATTCAGCTGACACAAAAAAAAGAAATTATGAACGGATAGAATGCAAATTGAAACGTTAGAGAATTAAATATAAGGTGGAAAGGTGTGTCAACGCTCACCCATAGATTTAGCTAAAACCTTTAAAAGAAATTTAATATGGTATGAGTTGAACTTATGGCTATATATGTGCATAACTATGTATATAACTCTTTATATGAATCAAAATCATTTTCTAAATTCAAACGCAAATCCAATTATATATATGTATGTATGTATATTTTTATTATTATTTTAAAATCATTGTTTAGATCGATACACATAAATAAACTAACATATAGTATTATACTAGTAGACAGCAAAATATACACTGGTTATTATAGAATAAGATGCAAGCCATATACAACTACAACTTATTGGTTTAAACTATAAAATTATACGTAATCCAAATATCAAATTTTTATTTCAAAATTATTATTATTAATAATTTCTCAAAATCCAAATTAAATACGTTATAAAACCAATAAAAAAAAAATTAATAAAATTTTATTGGTCGCTACATAAACACACAACATCGAAATAAATTAAATTATTTGAGGAATCCAGCTGGATCCCTTCAATCTATTTCCCTGCATCCACAGATGTTAGCATAATACCAATCCCGTTTCAAGACGGGATATCGTGGTATATGGGATTTATAAAATATTATCCGCTATTATGTGGCGCAATAGGGTCTCATCCGCTATATAATGCGGGAAATCAACTCTAAATACATATATAATACCAAGTCCACTTCAAGGTGGAATATCGTGGTATATGGGTTTAATAAATAACATCCGCTTAATAGGCAGCATATACGGTCTATTTCAATACAATAGATAATACTATATTATCCAAACAAACAATCAACACAATCAACAATTTTAAATCTAACTATTTAAAATTTAAAACAAAACCCTTTTTGAGTGAGAAGTTCTCACCTTTGCTTTTTATTTTGCAATCCATTTCCATCCTGACTCGATTTTCTTGATTTATACCTTGTATAAATATTTACACAACTTATTAATATTCGAATCAATCAAATAACCAGTTACCGTATAATAGTTTAATTAACTGATAGTTTCGTTTAAACCAATTTTGTCTTTAATAATTGATTTAACTAAAAATTAAATTTAAACTAAATTTCCACTAATAAATTATTATTAGCAACTGAATAATTATATGATTTTATTAATATTCAATCCAACTGAACAATTTACTTCCGTTTAATAGATTTAATTTCAACTAATTATTAAATTTCTTAAACCCATTTTCGTTCACCTTTTGAAACTATACATATTAAAGTAAAACAACCTGAATAGATAAAAAAATACGTTTTTCTTTTGTAAGAACAAAATAACATTTTACTCTGTCCTTCCTTTGAAAATAATCTATATAGGTTCTTAAAAATGAAATTTATTTTCTTTAAACTTAAAAAATTTATTTCCTGTCCCCATAAATAATCACAGTATTTTTCTTCACTGTCTATGTACAAATATTCAAATTCATTTTTTTTTAAATTCAAATTGAATGAAACAAATTTATAAATATCTTACTGTAATTTATCTTTAAACATATACAATTGATTTTATTATTTTATTTTTCCCTGTTAAGTAAACAAACTAGGCTTTTTTTATTTAAAATGAAGATGATACCTTACTGCCCGTGTCGCCTGCCGCTCCACGTCGAGCCAAGCTCCCCTAATCTCGAGCAACGAGACGATCTGGAATTGATTTCCGAGCCACCAGAGATTCCTCGCCTCAACCCCAAAATGGACCTTCCTTTTAATGCGACTACCACCACTAACTCACGAGCGTACACCTCCTTCTTCTGGCCTCTCAACATCATCGAACTCGAACACCACTCGCCTCGTCAGTGTCGCGATCTCCTATGCGAGACGCTGCTCGCTCGCGAGCCACGTGCCATGCCTAAATCGTGTAACCCCCACCACGATACTCGAAACTCCATCCCAGTCGCCGCCTTCTCCCCTCGCGACCTTACAGGCATCGCGATTCAGTGGGAAGAGAAAAAAATGAAGGCGGCCCTTTTTTTCCCTTTGATTTCTGGGCTTCGGCCATTTGATTTTGTCGTGGCCATTAATTTTTTTTGATTTTTTTTGAACGAACAATTTCTGTTCGATTATTACGGAGAGGAACGATCAAAAAGGAGGGTTGCCTTTTTGAACGAGATGCTAACTAAAAAAAGAAGAGAAGGAAGCAATTTTCTTTCGGCCATTACTGATTTCGTTTGATTCTGCTTTTGAAAACTGAAGAGGGATAGGGTTATTTAAAAATTGGAAGAGGCGTGGTTTACACGATCTATTTCATGATTTTTAGGCGTAATTCAAGGAACGCTGAGAGGAGAGAGAGCACGTGATTTTCATCTGATGTTCACCAATTTCCAATTTCCAATTTTAAATTCAAATTAAATTCGATTTAAATTTCAACGTGTTTACTTAACGTATGCCCACATAACAACTCCAATCAATACGAAATTTGAAATCTGATAATAATTCAATATTACGGACCCAATGAAACTTGTTTCGTCGAATTCCGAGACTGTGCCTCGGAAGGCTATTTTTAAATATCGATTCAAACGATAAAATCTGAAACTGAACAAATCACTTTCAACTTCAATTCTAAAGCTTCCATTATCTTCAGTATTATCAATATGAATTTTACAAGCCTTTGAAATATTTTTAATCGGCTTAAAACTGAAGATTCAAATTTTTATTCAACTTTCAATAGATTAAATTTTATAATTTAATCGCCAAATTCATTCTGAAAATTTGAAATTCAAGTCAAACCATCACTCAAATATTTAAAATTAATTAAATATTTTCAATTTAAATTGTTAAAAATTCAGGGTCGTTACAATACACGTATAGATTTTGGGCTCAAAAGATTTTGATGTGTTGTATAATGTTTGGAGAGATTGATTTGAATTTTTGTGACTTGAGTTGATATTTTGTTTTGAGGTTGAAATGAAATTTAAACAAAAGTTTTGGTCTTTGCCTCTTTTGATCAGACTATATTTATGTAAATATATATATGTGTGTGTGTGTGTATGTGTGTGTGTTTATATTTGTTGTACGTTTATATATTTCCAGTAAATGCTTTTTTTTTGTTATTTTAGTTTTCTAACTTTATTTGCTTGGGTTAATGTCTTTCTTTTATTTACTTTTTTACCTTCACTTGATTTTTAACATGCTTTTATATATACATAATTTGAAAATAATAATTATAAAGTGGTTTAAAAACAACTTAAGTCTTTATGTTCATATCAAATAAAAGTTTGTGGTTTAAAACACATTGCTTCTATTAAAATATATAACCCAAGGCAATGAAATTTTGTTATTCCATTTTAAGTGTATAAAATACATTTTTGTCAAGACATTGCTCTTTAAATGATTTTCTTATTGAAATGATTTTATAGATTTCCTCACTTCTACAATATAATATTATCCTATATTTTTTTCATATATACTTATTTTTTATTTTATTTTTAGAATGTATAAATTTAAAACAAATGAATGTTTTTGCCATTTCATTCTAAATATATATAAATAACATCTTTATCAAAATACCATTACATAAAATATTTTCTTTTTAACATGATTTTATAAATTTAATCATTTCTATCATATATGTATTATCATATATATTCATTCTTTCATTTTTCAATATATAAAATTGTATATCACTTTTTAATAAACTATGTTTTTTTGTCCATATATATGTATATTACATATATTGTTTTTAACCCACTATCTTGTTTAGTTTATATAAATATTACACTCTGCTTAACTGATATATATATATATATATTTATATATATATATATAAGACTATCCAATCTTAACTTTCTTTTTATAATGCATTGTATTTTCCATAAGTCATATCATTTCTATTTACAATATATCCTTTTCTTTTTCATCTATATTTACTTGCTATGAATTTGTTTTCTAAATTATATATATAAATTCTATTGTTCCGAATACGTATATACATATAAGAAATTTCTAATTAAATTAATTCCCTGTTTTATAAATAAAAATTTGGAAACTTAAAATATTATCTTGGCTTGAAAACTATATATTATCATTAACTGTTATTTAATGGGGATTTTTGTTGGTTAAAATACCGTATTATTGAATATTCAAAATTAATATTCAAAACTCGAGACGTCAAAAATCCCGGGTCATTACATTCCTTCCCCCTTAAAAGAATTTTGTCCCCGAAATTTCCATAGCCAAGCTATTAAACAAAACTAACCGAATTTTAATTTATTTACGAATCAATAAACACCTATATTGCACAAGTCAATATATATATTTATATATATTCCTAAATATTAGTTACACACAGGATCAACTGTAATACTTCCACAAGTACCGCCATCATATACTAATTCATATATATATATATATATATATATATATATATATATATATATATATATATATATTTGTACCAAACATCTACAGAGATACCTTCCTGGACTACAATCCAACAAACATGACGTTTATAGGTTACTAATACATACTAATAGCGTATACACTACTAAGAGACCACTCAACCCAAATCAACACTCATTGCGGACTCTCTCCATCCGAGTCCTCCATTTCGGGTCCTTTTAATTCCATAAACTACATCATTTATCTGGGACCCATGCAAACACTGGACTTGGTTCCCTTTGACGATAATCTCCATCTACCGCTAGATCATTTTCAACTTTGCCCATTTCCCAAACGGTCACGTTGTCATTCTTCGATCCGGGTTCTCTCTCTGCTTAAAATTCCTCTTCATCCTCAGATTCATCCTCGTCCTCGAATTCTTCCTCACCATCGAATTCTTCCTCGGGCTCCTCTTCTGCTCTGTAACAGCCCGCTATTTTGGACCATTCAAATCGACAATAAGTTCCATACATGTCCGACTTGAATAGTTCAAAATACTGAATTGTTAATTTAAATTTTGCAAAACTTAACATATACAGTAAATAATCGAATCAATTATCACAGCCACAGAGTAATATAATGCAGCAGAATAGATAAAGAATAGTAGTTCGTGAAGCTACTATATACATCAGAGTTAGAAATAAAATACAACTGAATATTGTAGATGCACTGTAACAACCAGGTATTTTCAACCATTCGCATCCATTATAAGTGTATAGGTAGACACTCATGCCGGAATTGAATTGCTCAAAATACCACATTGTAAATAAAAATTTGGCAAATCTCAGAATATACAGTAAATAATAATCACAGATCACAGACACAGAGTAAATAATAATGCAGCGGAAGAAAAAAGAGATAGTAGTTCATGAAGCTACTATATAAAATATAAGATACATCAGGGTTAAATAGGATACAACAGAAGAGTAACAAGTTACATTAGGTACAAATCAGATACATCACTGAAACACTAGATACTGAAACAAAATAGATGGCTGGATCTTCAAGGAAGCTCCAACTCCGAAGGTAAATCTTGAATGCTAACTCAATCAATCTGACCCGAGCATAAAGCGAAACACAAAACACTCGAGTCAGGACATAAATACTTATAAACAGTAAATCAACTCGAGTGAACAGTAACAAAATGCATCAGTAACTTAAAGGATGCTTGGGACCCGCCCATCCTCTAAGGATCCGTTAAACTATTTACTGTTACCTGGAAAATCGACCAGGCAACTAGGCGCTCGGCCGTTCAGAATTGTACTCGGTAGACCTTCCACTCGGCAAGAGTTCCACTCGGCAGACCTTCCCACGGCATGTCTCCACTTGGCATGTCGTCCACTCGGCAGACCTTCCACTCGGCAAGAGTTCCACTCGGCAGACCTTCCACTCGGCAAGAGTTCCACTCGGCAGACCTTCCCACGGCATGTCTCCACTCGGCATGTCGTCCACTCGGCAGACCTTTCACTTGGCACTTCCACTCGGCATGCTCACACGGCAAAGGGGAATCCTTTTCACTCGGCAGTGTTGCACTCGGCATGTCTTCCACTCGGCGTGCTCACATGACAAAGGAGAATCCTTCACTCGGCCAAGCCCTTCACTCGGCATTCCAACCAACCGGCCTATTCTGCTCGGCATACAGGGCATGCCCTATTTGGACCGAGCTATTCAGCCATTTGGCCCACCAGGGAAGTCCAATCCACTTTCGTCTATAAATAGAGGGGCAGGGGTACAGAAGAAAGGGATCAGAATTTAGAGAACACAGAGGAGACTCTACCACACTCCAACCTCATCCAAGACTTCTACTTTCTTTTGCAATTGTATTCGAATACTTAAAAGACAGATTGTATCTGTAATCAAGTTTAAAGTGAAGAAATAAAAGATCGACTTCAAAGTGGACGTAGGCTACAACGCCGAACCACTATAAATTCCGTGTTCTCGTTTTTCCGCATTTTAATTTATATTCTCTTCTCTATCTTAAGTTATTTTCCTCATTAATCTCTCTACACAAACTTTCTAAGGGTGTTAGTGACCAATTTTGGTGCTAACATTTTGGTGCTTTCACTGAGAATTGAATTCTCCGACCGTTAGGATCTACTTTGTAGCTACTGGATTGAATAAATCCACCGAAGGAGATCCAAGTTATTCAAAAGGCATCTGTTGATTCTACTCAGAGGTGCAACCAACAACTCTACAATGGGGAGATCGCGAACCAGATTGGCTTCTCAAAACGCAGATGCCAGAGAGACCGCTAGTGTACAACAGATTGGGCATGGCAATCAGCGAGCTGCCCAAGACATAGGACCCTCTATCCAAAATCAAGCGGAAACCGTCTCACGAGCAGAGTTCAATGATTTGCTGAGGGAACTTAGGGAAAGTAAAAGGCAGCTCGATGAGCAAATGCAGGCCAATGCTAACCTCATGATTCAGCTTACTCAGCAACAACATCGGGATGCTGGAAATAGCCCTGCTCCCTACTCAAAAGATGATAGTTCCACTTCAGCTGATGAACCTCCTAGGCGTAAACGCTTCAAGAATGAAGGTAAACAAGCAGGTGTCACCGATCGAACAACTAGGAGCCAGGATCCCAAGGATCCTAACCTCCCATCTTCCATACCTACCCCAGACTTGACAGCAATGGTTAGGCAGCTGATGAAAGAGAGTCAGGGACTAACTAACGAAGATTGGGGAGTGTCTAGGAGTCATACTCCCTTCACAAATACCATTCTACAGGCTGAATACCCGAAGAAGTTTAGCATGCCCGCTATTCCCACCAACGAAGGGAAAACTAACCCTAGGTAGCATGTAATGAGGTATGGATGGATGATGGATTCAGCGAGAGCCAATGATGGTACCAAGTGCAGATGCTTCCCAATCACTCTATCTGGGATTGCCACCATGTGGTTCACTCGACTTCCTCCTCGATCTATATCTTGCTTTGATGAACTGGCAGTGAAATTCATAGAACAATTCAGGATACACACCACTCGACGCAAGGATGTTATGTCCTTATCAAGTGTAACTCAAGCCCCAGGAGAATCACTGAAAGCATACCTGCAGAGATTTCACGTTGCCGCTACCGAAGTGAGCAATCCAAACGACCACGCGATTTTGATGGCAGTAATGTGTGGAGTGGATCCAGACTCTGAATTTGGGGATTGGCTGGCGGGCAAGCCTCCAGCTACGTTGGAACGTTTCTATTCGAAAGCCCACCAGTTCATAAGGAAGGAAGAAGCTCGGTGGATCAGGAAGGACAAGGCACAAGGGCCCGTACAGGAATCTGTGAAGAGCAACATCGCCGTGAAGACGAGCGGCAATGACCCTGGAAAGGCTCAAGACAATGCCCAGAACAAGATCGAACGATCCAAAGGGACCGGAGGTCAAAATTCCAGGAGGAAAAAGGAAACGGGAAGATGGAAATCAAGGATCCCAACCTACAACGAATACACCCCACTGAATGCGTCGCTTGAAAACATCTACCTGTCAACTTGCAACACTTTTCAATACAGAAAACCATGCCCGAAGGAGTCAACTGAAGAGCAGAAGCGGACTGGAAAGTACTGCCGCTTCCACGAGTCTAACGGGCATAACACGGATGAGTGCAGGCACCTTCATGATGCTATTGAGAAGCTGATTAGACAGAAGAAGCTGCAGGAATTTGTCAAGGACTCATCAGGCGGGAGACGGGAGGTGTCGGACCCCGGACTCGGACCAGCTCCTCGCCAACCCGGACAACCTGCTCAAACTGTGGGAAGATTGGTCATCAACACGATTGCTGGTGGACCTCATCCTGTGGATAAAAGCTGGCAGGAGATGGAGCGGTATGCTAGTTCCCTGAGACACACGGAGTATGAGTGCTGTTCAAATGTGGAGGATGGAGCCCCCGCGAAGCAACAGCGCACGATGAACGATGATATTGTATTCAAGAATAGAGATGCGGATAAGGTGGAGGCTCCTACTGTCGACCCAATGGTCATATCCGCGACCATTGGATCGGCACTCGTGAGAAGAATTCTCGTCGACTGGGGAAGTTCTATTAACATCATCTTTAAGAAAGCATACGACCAAATGAAGTTGGAGACCAAGGATCTGAAGCCATCAAAAGCCCGAATTCATGGCTTTAACGGCGCAGCGACGGACGCAATAGGATACGTGGAGTTACCAGTCGAACTGGGACAAGGAGAACGCAGGAGAGTGCGAATCCTACCATTCATAGTGCTGGATGTTGATTCACCATACAACGTGTTTTTGGGACGACCAACCCTCGTAGATTTCAGGGCAGCCTTGGCCCCGTGGTGTCTCACGCTGAAATTCCCGACAGACAAAGGAGTTGGCGTGGTACATGGCGACCAAGCAACCGGACGTGCATGTTACGTGGCTGAGCTGAGAGAGGCCCAGTGTAGAGAAAAAGGGAAGACTCCGGACAGCACCGTCCGCATCCCGAGTTCTGATGATTGACAATTAGCGCCCGAGCCCTGGCTCGGGCAACATTCTCGGATCGTTGAAGACATAGATCCGAGAGATGACAAAGGGGAACCCAGGGAACCAGACGCAGCACCGGCCGAACTAACGATTGATATTCCAGTTAGCCACAGTGACCCGACACGAGTTCTTAAAATTGGGTCACAGCTAGATCCCCTAATGGCAGAGAATTTATCTGATTTCCTCCGAGCGAATCTTGATATCTTCACCTGGACACACTCTGATATGCGGGGGATTTCCCCTGCAATTGCGAGCCATATGTTGAACATAGACCCGAAACACGTACCTGTGAAGCAAAAAAGGAGAGGCATGGACCCAGAGAGGTCCGCAGCTCTCAAGGAGGAGGTGGATAAACTCAAGGCCAACGGGTTTGTCCGCGATGCCCTCTACCCGGAATGGGTGTCCAACCCGGTGTTGGTAAAGAAAGCGAACGGGAAATGGAGAACCTGCGTTGACTATTCTGATTTAAACAAAGCGTGCCCGAAGGATAGCTTCCTACTACCACGAATCGATCAGCTGGTCGATTCGACTGCCGGGCATGAGCTACTATCTTTCATGGATGCGTACTCCGGGTACAATCAAATCCCAATGCACATCCCGGACCAAGAACACACCAGCTTCGTCACAAATGTCGGGTTGTATTGCTATGTAGTAATGCCATTTAGGCTGAAGAATGCAGGAGCAACTTATCAACGCCTGGTGAACCGAATGTTCAAGGATCAGATCGGTAGAACAATGGAAGTTTATGTGGATGACATGCTCGTGAAGTCACGACAGTCAAACGACCACATCCGAGACTTGGCAGAAATGTTCAGTGTACTAAGGCACTATGGGATGAAGATCAATCCTTCAAAATGTTCATTCGGCGTGGCATCAGGGAAGTTCTTGGGATTCATTGTGAATGCACGAGGAATTGAAACTAACCCGGAGAAGATCCAGGCCATCCGAGACATACAGGCACCAAGAACCATAAAACAAGTACAAAGCTTGAACGGAAAAGTAGCTGCGCTCAGTCGATTCATATCCAGAGCCACGAATAAGTGCGTTCCTTTCTTCGACGTCATAAAGGAAGGAAAGAGGAACTTCGAATGGACGGCTGACTGCGAGGAAGCATTCCGAGCCCTGGTAAGACACTTGGAATGTCCTCCAGTGTTGTCGAAACCAGTAGACCACGAGACGTTGTATGTGTACTTGGCTGTGTCACAACACGCTATCAGTACAGCCCTGGTTCGCGAAGAAGACAAGGTTCAAAGGCCGGTGTACTATGTTAGTAAACGACTGACGGGGGTAGAAAAGAATTATCCAAAGATCGAGAAACTTGCCTACTGCTTGGTGATCGCATCACGCAAGCTTCGTCCCTACTTCCAGGCCCACTCAATCAGTGTTTATACTGACCAACCCTTGCGACAGGTACTCCAACGACCGAAAACTTCCGGTAGGATGCTAAAGTGGAACATCGAGCTAAGCCTGTTTGATATCACTTACCTGCCGCGAAGAACCATCCAAGGGCAAGCATTAGCTGACTTCATTGCTGAGTTCACAATTCCGGATGAACCGAGTGAAAATCATAAAGTGATCCCTCCTGTCCGATGGAAGATGTTCACTGACGGGGCATCTAACGACCATTGGTCGGGAGCTGGGATAGTCCTGATAACTCCCGAAAACCGATCGATTTGCTACGCATTGAAGCTCGAGTTTACAGCGACAAATAACGAAGCCGAATATGAAGCACTGATTGCTGGCTTAAGACTTGCCAATGAACTGAGGGTAAAGTCAATCGAAATCTTCTGCGATTCACAACTGGTGGTATATCAGGTACGGGGAGATTACCAAGCAAAAGGACTGAGACTGGCTCCTTACCTTGCTCGGGTCCGGGAGTTACTAGCAGACTTGGAATATTATGACATTTCGCATGTCCCTCGCGAACAGAACAGGGAGGCCGACTCGTTGGCTAAATTCGCAAGTACTGGCGACGCACAGCAGATGGGGCTTTTCCCTATTGAGACTTTACAGTCCCCAAGCATAGACATGATGGAGATAGACTCCATGCTAGAAACCGAGCCTGAGAAGGAGTCATGGTTGACCCCGATCAAGCAGTACTTGCTACAAGGAGAGTTACCCGAAAGGAAAAGCGACAGACGACAAATCCTCCGACAGGCTTCGCGGTACGTGATACAAGATGGAATAATGTATAGGAGGGGATTCTCGACCCATCTACTCCGATGTGTAGCACACAACGAAATTAAGCGAGTTTTGGGCGAGGTGTATGAAGGAGAATGTGGCGACCATACCGGGGGGCAAACTTTGGCAAAGAAAGTCCTCCGTTATGGGTACTTTTGGCCAACTATAAATCGGGACGCTGCCGACTACACACGGAAATGTGACAAGTGCCAGAAGTTCGCGAAAGTCCCAAGAGCTCCGCCGACGGAGCTCGTACAAATGGTCAGTCCTTGGCCATTTGCGATGTGAGGGATCGACCTGATCGGGTCTCTACCCCTGTCCAAAGGTGGCGCGAAGTACGCAATAGTCGCAGTTGATTATTTCACTAAGTGGGCGGAAACAGAGCCTTTGGCCACGATCACTGCCAAGAAGGTCATTAATTTCATTGTACGAAATATCATATGTCGTTTTGGCCTTCCACGAACCATCATTACAGACAATGGGACTCAATTTGAGAGCAGAGAGTTCAAAGAATTTTGTCAGAAATATGGCATCGAGAAAAGATTTGCAGCGGTGGCTCACCCGAAGGCCAATGGACAGGTGGAAGCTGTGAATAAAGTAATCAAGTCCATACTGAAGAAACGTTCGGAAAAGGCTAGAGGCAGGTGGGTGGACGAACTCCCGACGGCGCTTTGGGCTTATAGAACCACCCACAAGTCCGCGACTGGCCACACTCCATTCGCCTTGGCATACGGCACAGAGGCCATTATACCCGTGGAACTTGAAGTTCCCTCGCACCGAGTAACTCATTACGACCCCGATACGAATCAGGGTCTCCTACTGGAATCTCTGGACTTCGCCGATGAGAAGCGCGAAGAGGCAAATTTGAGAGCGGCAGCATACCGGCATCGGGTCGCTAAGTATTACAACGAAAAAGTCCGCCCCAGGACCTTTGTTGTGGGAGACCTCGTTTTGAAACGAGTTTTTCCAGCTCCGTCTCACCTGAATCCTACATGGGAAGGCCCATACGTCGTTGAACGGAAGCTTGGAGAAGCAACCTTCAAGCTAGCGACCGTCGATGGCTCAACGCTCCCTCGAGCTTGGAACAGCGAACATCTGCGGCCTTATTACACTTAGTTTTCCCTTCCACGCATTAGTTGTTTTATTTCCAGCACCTTTTATTTCCAGTACATATCCATTTCCAGCCATTGGCGTGTAATCAGACAATCTAGCTTGTTTTCATTAATAAAGGCTTGAAGCCGTCTTCTTCATGAATGACTAATGTCTCTGCGTATGATATTCCTATGACAAGCGACTGAAAATTGTTATACTCTGACTGGCGTACGAACGCTCATAAACGACTAAAAAATCTCTGAGTCCCCGGAGCGCGGACTGGAGTACTCTAAGTCCCCAGAGTGCGGACTAGAGTATAAACAACTTAAAAAATCTCCGAGTACCCGGAGCGCGGACTGGAGTACTCTAAGTCCCCAGAGTGCGGACTAGAGTATAAACAACTTAAAAAATCTCCGAGTCCCCAGAGCGCGGACTGGAGTACTCTAAGTCCCCAGAGTACGGACTAGAGTATAAACGACTTAAAAAATCTCTAAGTCCCCAGAGTGCGGACTAGAGTACTCGAAGTCCCCAGAGTGCGGACTAGAGTATAAACGACTTAAAAAATCTCTAAGTCCCCAGAGTGCGGACTAGAGTACTCTAAGTCCCCAGAGTGCGGACTCGAGTATAAACGACTCAAAAAATCTCTAAGTCCCCAGAGTGCGGACGAGAGTACTCTAAGTCCCCAGAGTGCAGACTAGAGTATAAACGACTTAAAAATCTCTAAGTCCCCAGAGTGCGGACTAGAGTACTCTAAGTCCCCAGAGTGCGGACTAGAGTATAAACGACTAAAAATCTCTAAGTCCCCAGAGTGCAGACTAGAGTACTCTAAGTCCCCAGAGTGCGGACTCGAGTATAAACGACTTAAAAATCTCTAAGTACCCATAGTGCGGACTAGGGTACTCTAAGTCCCCAGAGTGCGGACTAGAGTATAAACGACTGAAAATCTCTAAGTCCCCAGAGTGCGGACTAGAGTACTCTAAGTCCCCAGAGTGCGGACTAGAGTATAAACGACTTAAAAATCTCTAAGTCCCCAGAGTGCGGACTAGAGTACTCTAAGTCCCCAGAGCGCGGACTCGAGTATAAACGAACTAAAAATCTCTAAGTCCCCAGAGTGCGGACTAGAGTACGCTAAGTCCCCAGAATGCGGACTCGAATACAAATGACTCGAAATCTCCAAGTCCCCGGAGCGCGGACTGGAGTACTCGAAGTCCGGCGTATAGACTTAATTACAAGCAGTTCAGACCTCCAAGTTCCTTGAATAGGGACTACGACGCAAACGACTTGGATATGTCAAGTCCCCAACATACAGGCTATGAAATATTCTGAGTGCTTGTAGCACCAAGTGGAGGTTGAGCAAATCCAGGAAAGCTCCCAAGCCATGTAAAGACGAACCCAGAAGTCTAAGTTACCCATAACAATTCAGATTTCAACCACAACCATAAAAGAAACTGAATAATAAAAGTCTTTTGAAAAGACAAAAGTGAAGGTCAAATTTTATTCACAAGAAGTTTCCCGTTACAAAAACGCTCCGAAGTCCGGAGCCAACAGCCTATTTACACAGTCTACAAAAATTAGTACATGACTTAAACTAGTTCTTATTGAACGGGGACGACGGTCATTTCTTGTGTTTCTTTGACTTCTTCCCGGATGGTTCCTTCCCAGGGCGCTTACTCTTGGAATCCTTCCCTGGCAGAAGGGTGACGACCGAAGATGTAGGGGGAACATCCATAGGCTGGGACTTGCCAGGAAGAATGATCCTCAATGGCTTGGTCAGAGGATCATCCAGGTCCACTTCACGCGGCTCGACCTTGACTGAGGTCGTATCTCTCTTCTCTTTCTCGAGCCGTTCCTTTATGCTCAAGTCGGATGTATGCTCAGAGGCGCCCGTGATTTCTACTTCGAAACTCTCCGAGGAAGAGTCAGATTTGCCTTCATCCAGCGCCCCGATTACTTGAGCATCTGGACCAGGATCTCCGCCGACTTGAGTAGCTTCACTCGCCTTTATCTCCACCTCCTTGGCGGCATCGCTCCTTGGAGTGGGCTCGGGGTCAGAACAGCCTGCACAGAAAATGCGAGAAGGACAAGTGTTAGAACACAACAAATTCTGAGGGAACGAGAAAGATCTTTGTGAAGCCTAGAGATTACTCACCAGATGCTGGCAGGTTCTCAGTCGCCAGGGGGGTCTCGCCCTCCGGGATGGGAGATAAAACATGAATGCCAAGCCTGGGAGCTTCCGGGTCATAGCCAACGTGCTGCTCGAAGGGGTCAAGTATCGACCGACTGGCCGATTGAGTAGGCACGTGAACTGGGGGCACAACGCCAGAAGGATCCGCAGCCGCTTTTTTCCCTTTCCTGGAGGGAGAACCTTTGCTGTAGAGGGCTTTAGCCGCTGAGAGATCTGAAGGCTCTTTCCCCCTTAGGAATTCTTTTACCAACGCTTCTTCATCGACCTCGTCGACGCCGCTCTCAGCCTTCCTGATCTGAATCGGGGTCTCCCACGCCTCGGCCAGTGACTCAAGGTAGCCGTCGCCCAGAAAAGTTAGATCTCGATGCATGAGAACTCGGGCATTGAACTCGGCGATGAGCGGGTCAAATTTTGTCTTTATCTCCTCCCTGCCTTCTTCCCTGGCCGCCTCGAGGCGAGAGTCGATGTCGACAGTTGCTGCCCTTTTACCTTCCTCACGGGCCTCATTCCTCAGTGCCTCGACTTTGGAGAGATCGTCTTCAAGTTTCTCCTTTAAGAGCCGGGTGGCAACGATCTCATCACAGTAGTGCTGTGCCTCAACCTGGGCGGCCACTTTCTCCTTCCTCTCCTTACTGAGTTGCTCCTCGAGCTCCTTAACTCGCCTATCAAGCACATCTCGCTCCTTCTGGACGGAATCCTTCTCCAAGGCCAGAGCTCTGCTCCGTTGGACCGCTTCGTCAAGCTCTTTTCTATGAGCCAGCTCAAGACGAGAGACTGCCTCGGCGGTATTTTTAGCATTAAGGCGAGCAGCATCAAGATCGGACTTGTAAGTAACCAGCTCTTCGTCCTGGGCCTTAATGATATCCTTGTCATGGATGGCCTCGAGTTTTAGACAATCGATTTCGTGCTGGCGCTCCATAGAGACTTCAGAAAGTTTCTCAGCCAGATGGACGAACGCGTCATGTTGCATGTAGACGTCATTGGTACAGGCGATAGCACTTTGTTTGACATCTCCGGGAATAGGATGAATCGCCGGGAGGAACTTTAACCCATCAAAACAAATCTTCGGGAACTTAGCCTTAAGTTCGTTTAATCTCTCCGACACTGTCGGGTCAGTTACAGGAGCGGGAGGAGACGGCTTTGAAAGTTCGCCCTTCCTATGAGAATCTCGGGAGTGCCAGGTAGAAGAAGAGTCGGAGTGTTGGTCCCGGGGAGCATCAGAATGCGACCCCTTATGGCCACGTTTGTCTTTGCTTCGCTCCTGATAAGAAGAGGTCTCCTGGCGGTGTTCGGGCTGATAATGAGTCTTCTTCCGGGATGACGGGTCCCGGGCATGATAATCTCGGTCACTGTCGCTGTCTCTGTCTCGGCGCTTCTCGAGACCCGAGTCCCGACCAGACTGGCGTAAAGTCGATGAACCGCGAAGGCGGTCGTATCCGTGAGAGCGCCCCATGTCACCTGCAATCAAACAGTAGCGAATTAGCGCGAGAGTAGAATGGTGAAAGAGAGGTAGGTGCAGAGTGAAGTGCATGTGTTTGTGTGTGTCCTAGTGCTACCCCCCGATGGACCAGTGGCTTTGCTAACGGGAGTTTTTTCCCCTTGGATCGGGGCCGGGACACCCACATCACCCCTGACGGGTGAGTGAAACTTAAACAGCTCTGGGACATCGAAATCATAGTTGAGCAAGTCGTCGGGAATGGAGAGGTTCGATAAGCCTTTCAGAGAACTTCCAACGCGCTGTGAAGAAGCCTCTTTTTCTGGCTGAACAGGCGTAGCTTCGGAAGTCCCACCAACCTTCTCCTTCCTCAACTTGCGCGCCAGCTTCTTTGCCCCCTTCGAAGGGGAAGATGACGTTTCGATATCATGAACTTCGTCCGCGGGGCCTAAATCCTCACCTCGCTTTTTTGGTGGCTCGCCTAGAATTTTCCCTTCTTCCGGTGCTTCGAGAGAAGGGCGAACGGATGATTCAGGCAATTTTTTCCCTCTGACGGGCACAGACTTGGGAAGCGAGGCGTCCTCTGGAAGACTAACCCAGCGGCCGGGGGCAAGCAAGCCGAATTTTGATAGTGAATCATTGGAGATGAGGGCCCGGATATCTCGCTCTTCAGCAGGAATAGCTCTAATGGCATCAACAGCATCAGAATATCCATGGCCTTCAGGACGTGGAATGGGATCTGAAAAGATAGAACAATGAGTTAGGAGAAGCTTAACCTCAACCGAAAACGGGCACTACCTCAGAGAAAAAAGGCTTACTTCCTTCAACCCATCGCCTCGCAAAACCCTGGGGGCAGCGCACGTAAAACCACTCCTGTTTGTACAGGGCAAGTTTGCTACTCCACGCACTGGTAAAGAGTTGGCACTTTCAATGTGGCTCGAGGAACATGTAAGAGGGACTGTCTCCCCATTTCTTGGATATATAAATGTGCCTTATGTCGCCAGGAGTCGGAGGCCTAGAGAAGACAGTCATGAAGAGCACGTACGTGCCATAGAGGAAAGCGTGACCATTTGGATGTAGCTGAGACGGAGAAACATCCAGATACCGCAGCACGTCGCGAAGGAATAGATTGAATGGTGGCACGCTACCAACCCAACACATAAATTTACTGCACGCCGTATATCCCACCGGGGGCAGGTGTGGGCGATCGTGCCCCGACGGGACGAGCACATCAGCGAACGGAATGCCGTGAATGGAACATATCCGCTTAAGAGCGGCTTCGGTGACTCTCGAAGCCTGTGAATCAACTGGGTCGTCCAGTAGAATAGCTGATTCCAAAGTGTCAGGAGCCCAGTCATGAGCGGGAGAAACTGACGGATCATGGGTGTCGGGGGCCGTTCGCTTAGAAGACGGCCCAGATTTGTCAGAAAGGGTAGCAGAACTGGATCTTTTGGACATCTTGAATAAATAGTAGACTCAACCAAGCACCTGTGTGAACTACACTCAAGAAATGATCAACGTTAGAACTAACAACGCAGTTAACCCCCCCCCCCCCCCACGTGGTGTGTTAACTAGTGCAAATCAATCATGTGTGAGCATTTAGTATAGCGTCAAGCATAAAAGCGACGCTTCCGAAAACCGTCATCGCTGACCGTCTCCAAAAGCCTCTTGTATGGCGATTAGTTAAGAAAACGCCAGGAGAAGTTGCTCGATTACGTCGAATAAAGTTCAGTTATGAAACTACGCAAGGCAAAAGGTTTGTTCGGCATGATAGTTTGTTCGGCATCGATTTGTGTTCGGCATTTAATTCTGTTCGGCACTTAGTTATGCTCGGCATGATAGTTTGTTCGGCATTTATTTGTGTTCGGCACTTAAGTCTGTTCGGCGTGATAGTTTGTTCGGCATCTATTTGTGTTCGGCATTTAAGTCTGTTCGGCACTTAGTTATGCTCGGCATGATAGTTTGTTCGGCATTTATTTGTGTTCGGCATTTAAGTCTGTTCGGCATGATAGTTTGTTTGGCAATCAGTTTGTTCGGCTAAAGTAGTGGCTCGGCAAGGCTACTGTTCGGCATACGGCCATCGTTCGGCCCAACTTCAGTTCGTACTAAGCTAGTATCGTTCGGCCAAAACTACGCCGTGTCGAACAAAGATTATACCGAGTCCTAACACTCGGCACGGCCTCCATACTTTCCTCTCCTCCACCTAACTTCTTCCCGTAGCCTCACCTGATACGTACGAGCTGAGCCGAACTATAACAACTAAACAAACCTTACAAAACGTTCATGCCTAACCATCCCCCTACCTCGCATCGTCCTACTTTGGAAATACCCCAATCGGGGTTCAAGTTTCCACATACACGGCCCCATCCGAAGATGATTCTACCCTACAGGAATTAGTGGGGAGATAGGTAAAGGAATTGTACCTAATTCGTGGATTGAGCTTTAGGAGGGTTAGCGAAGTGCTTGGAGTCTGATTGCAGTTAGAGATTCGAAAATTCGGGATTGCAGAAGTAAAAGAGAAGAGAGGAAAGGGGGGGAGAAGAAGGCAGTTTTTATAAGGAAGGAAAAGAAGACGAAGGGGCTTTGACCGGCTCTAC
This sequence comes from Allium cepa, assembly GCA_030765085.1. Classification (NCBI taxonomy): domain Eukaryota; kingdom Viridiplantae; phylum Streptophyta; class Magnoliopsida; order Asparagales; family Amaryllidaceae; genus Allium; species Allium cepa. Next base: position 52,375,256 of record CM060943.1, on the reverse strand, counting down.
CGGACTAGACGGTTTCATTTGGCATTGCCGGACTCAACAGTTTCACTCGGCATTGCTGGACCGAGCAGTCTCACCCGGCTCCATAGGACTAAGTGGTTTCACTCGGCTCCTGATCGTTCGGCACCCTCATCACTCGTTGGCAATGTTGTGGTCCAGTAGTTCAAAGCACACCGTATTCGAACACACGGTGTACTTTGGGGGGCAAAATGTTACCTGGAAAATCGACCACGCAACTAGGCGCTCGGCCGTTCAGAATTGTACTCGGTAGACCTTCCACTCGGCAAGAGTTCCACTCGGCAGACCTTCCCACGGCATGTCTCCACTCGGCATGTCGTCCACTCGGCAGACCTTCCACTCGGCAAGAGTTCCACTCGGCAGACCTTCCACTCGGCAAGAGTTCCAATCGGCAGACCTTCCCACGGCATGTCTCCACTCGGCATGTCGTCCACTCGGCAGACCTTTCACTCGGCACTTCCACTCGGCATGCTCACACGGCAAAGGGGAATCCTTTCACTCGGCAGAGTTGCACTCGGCATGTCTTCCACTCGGCGTGCTCACATGACAAAGGAGAATCCTTCACTCGGCCAAGCCCTTCACTTGGCATTCCAACCAACCGGCCTGTTCTGCTCGGCATACAGGGCATGCCCTATTTGGACCGAGCTATTCAGCCATTTGGCCCACCAGGGAAGTCCAATCCACTTTCGTCTATAAATAGAGGGGCAGGGGCATAGAAGAAAGGGATCAGAATTTAGAGAACACAGAGGAGACTCTGCCATACTCCAACCTCATCCAAGACTTTTACTTTCTTTTGCAATTGTATTCGAATATTTAAAAGACAGATTGTATCTGTAATCAAGTTTAAAGTGAAGAAATAAAAGATCGACTTCAAAGTGGACGTAGGCTACAACGCCGAACCACTACAAATTCTGTGTTCTCATTTTTTCGCATTTTAATTTATATTCTCTTCTCTATCTTAAGTTATTTTCCTCATTAATCTCTCTACACAAACTTTCTAAGGGTGTTAGTGACCAATTTTGGTGCTAACATTTACTATGTAGTAATATACGCTATATACGGTAGTGTCTAATCAGTGAAGTATAATCATATAGAAAATAGCGTTAAGGGGATGGTGAACCTTAACGCGGTCGGATCTTTAAAACCAAAATCGTAGTGGGCTCGATATAAGGATATGACACGGCACGCAAGGAAATGCCAGGGTGGATACACCGTTTGCACTCCCGAACCGGTGGTGACGGCAAGCCAGCAGCTTCCGCCCACCTCGAACAATACCCCCGAATCAAAAGTGGCGCCACCGAATCGAATCACAAAAGTAATAGAATGGTTTCCGATGGAGCATGCTCGATGAAAGGGTGCGACCCTTTGTATAGCCCGGTATAGCTCCTGTTTAAGTCATATATGCCAACTCACGGGAATTGGGTCCACGTAATATACCTCGAGAACGTCGCCACCATCCTACTTCATTCTGGAATCTCCACCACGTAAACAGTTGTTAAAGTGGTTTTCGGTATTGGCCTGCTATAAGACAATATCCCCGGCAACGGCGCCAAAAACTTGTTCGTCGACGGAAATTCTATCGGTTTAGAAAACCGTCGAACGAATTTTGAAATAAAATTTATACCGCAAGCGCACGGTGTACGAATGTAGCACGCGGCGAATACGGGTCGATCCACAGGGAATTGTTGATTTAAATTTCCTACTCAATCAAATTATACCAAAGTCGAGAGTGTGTTTAACTAGAAAAGAAGAAAAACAAGCAAAAAAAAATTGATAAAGATATGAGTGTTAAGACAATTTAGAGGCAATTTGCACTCTCTAGATCACATAAATCAACAAAATGAAGTTATGATCTCTCTTTTCTTGTCATTAGTGAATTAGTTGATGTGCTTATCATAAGTATGATATATTTGTGCTATTAATTAGCCCAATATAAACCATCAAACTATAACACAACCACTAATACACATTTAACTCTCATGAAATATGACAACAAAGTTGAAATAAAAATCTATTTTAAGCATAGCCTATTAACTATTGTTTAGAAATATAGGCTATCAAATTTCAATTTCAACATTCACTTCTTTGCCATAATCATAATTAGATGAAGAGGCAATTTGTGTTATGTTTGTTTAAGCATAGTCTATTTGTTATGAACAACATAGACTATCAAATTCAAAGCTAAACAACATCATTAAACCACTTTAAATGTTTCCATTAAAGCACAAAAAGAGAGTATAAACATCAAAATGTTGCATCTACATACTAGAGAGCTTCATTACCCCTAAATTGTAGGGATTAAGCTCTCATATTTGTTATCAAATCAACAAATGTAGAAAGCAACATGAAAGCAAAAAAGAAAGAAAAAGAGAGCAAAGCAAAGAAACAAAACTATTCTACTTGCATGAAAGTAAATCTATACTACAACATGAAAGTAAATAAGCAAGAAAAGAAAAAGAACATGTATTGAAGTTGCATAAAAAAAATTACATAAAAGAGAAATGACTAAGTAGCCATGGAAAAGAGAAGAGAGCTTTCTTTTATTTTTTGATCTAAACTAAACTAAAGAGAAGGAGGCCTAAGAGAGACTAAGAGAAGAGATAATGTTACATGAAACATAAGGGGTATATATACAAGTTTAGAACCCTAATTCCTATTTTTGGGGAATGCCCAAAATGCCCATGAGAAAGTGTGGAGGCCAAGTTATCATTAGCATGTTTTAATCCCCACTTAAATGTACATGAAGCCATTAAATCCATAAGCATGTGCATTAGCCTTTAATTTGTACATTAAGGTAGGTGGGTAGGTGGGGTCCTCCATGATCTTCACTTTGAATTATTTACATCTTCATTCCTTTGTATTGATTTTGTGCATGCATATCTTCATGAAACCACTTGTAAAAGTCACCAAATTTCCTACAAAAAACATAGAAAATTCTAAGCAAATTTTCATAATTTAATAAATGCACAAAAATGACCATTTCACCCTTGTATGAAGATGAATGTGTGACAATTTGGAATTAATTTGATTTTTTGGTTTAAACAAGTTAAAATACCCAATATGATCATTTATTTAATTTAAATAAAATAAATATGGTGGTAAATATATGCACATTTACATGCACATCAAATACCCCCACACTTATCTTTTTATTCGTCCTCGAATAAAGAAAAAACTAAGATAAATCCATTTTCGTAGGGAGCACGATTGCATTGAGCGTATGCAACAAGCCGTTAAACCTCTGGGTGTCCATAGTAGGACGAGTGTTGCCTCGTGAGGGTTTTCAGCGGATGCTGCCCACAAAATCCAAATGTAGGATGAAATATTTACAAAATGCAAGATTTATTTACAAAGAGATGAATGCAAATTTTTGAAAAATATTTACAAATGAAGGATTTATTTTTAAATTGACACAAATAAGTTAAATATAGGTTTTGGTCATTATCTTGAGATTTAAGTCATTTACTCATCAAAATTTCCAATAAAAATCAAGTTATCGTAACAAATAGACAATAGTATAACTCGTTGTTTTGGTTAATAACACATTGCAACTATGAAATGGATCCTTAGTTGATTATCAAAGTTTATCAAAGTGGTATTTTCATTTCTTTTCAATAACAAATCAAATCAACTAAGTAAAAATGGTGCTAGGATTTCAATTGCTTGCTCTCTCATTATTTGCAAGAAAAATTACACACCTAGCTCAGGTAAACTGAGGCCAGATATACCACCCATGCACTGCCTTTCGGGCTTATGTGAGGGGAGTACAGAGCATGGCGAGTGCACACACTTTCATGTATACACTATCGACCGTAGGTGGTTTTTATTAAGTCTTTTTTTACATGTGTTCCATACATCATAACCGTGAGGACTTTTAAATGAGTATGAAAGCACATAATCAAAAATTCCAAGTAATCACCCCTGCATAACCGTGAGGACTTTTAAATGAGAGTGAATACTTGGATGTTATTATTTTTTATTTTTATATTTTTTTAGAGGGAGTTTTGCAAAATTATCTTAGCACCATTTAACTTAGAAGACAAAAAAATGTTATATCCTTTACTTTAAATCAACCACTTTTTAAAACAAAGATTTTCAATTCGGATGTACTTCATAATTAACACGTATGAATCTTCCTATATACTAGTTAAACCATTATTATTTGTAATCAAACTTCATTTTTATTTTTGTTAAGACCAATAAATTTTCAAAAATTTCAATTTAATAAACCAAAGCCAAATATTTATCTTATAGTGTTTCTTTTAAAAATAAACCAAAAGAAAATTTGGTTTTGGGATTTTTTTAATTTTTTTTTTGTGATTTTAAAGCAAAAATAAACCATGAACAAAAAGATGAAGATGAGTCTCCCCCCCCGCACTTGATTTTGACTGTGTCCCCACAGTCAACCCAAGTGGAAAGAGAAAAATAAAAACATAACCTTTATTTAAATGAAAATGAAGAGATGATTATTTACAAGACATTAGAAAGTATGCCGTTAAAAAGTAAATGAAACGGTCTTCCAAAGACCGATTCATTTGTCTCATCAAGTATGCGAGACACAGCTTAAGCATAGAAAACCAAATCGTAAAATATTTCAAAGTTGAATCTTGATTTGAAAAAACGAATGTCGTTTTGAAAATCGTACAAGTTGTTTTATTTTCGATGATTTTTGAGGTTGGTAAAATAATTGATTGAAGTTCAAGTTTATTTTCACCAATTTGAAATTCAAGCTTATCATTGAAAACATTTTCAACATTATTGATTTCAAAATCAAAATGGTGATTTTCATCTTCCCCGTCGGAATTTAACAACTCGTCATCCAAAAGTCCAAAGAAATCATGTTTATTGAATTCGTCTTCCTTTATTGAATTATCAACAACTTTATTACATGTGTCAAGTTCAAAATCCAAAGTTGTTGTATTTAAATTTTTGAAATCGAGAAAAGGAAGATCGAATTTTAAATTTAGTTCCACGCCCTCAAAAGAATTGAAATCCATGTCAATTACCGTGGTTTCAACAACTTCATTAAGATCATCATTTTCAGTTTCAAAAGTTGTTGTTTGAAAATCATCGATTGTGGTAAAAGATGGATTATCGTTTGACTCGTCACACGTTGGAATTTGATTTTGTTGTTCACGTTGTCTCATATAAGTTTCAAACAACGAATCCATGTGATCATCGTAAATTTCATTCATTTGCTCAACAAAGTCAAATTTGTAATTATTAACTTGAAAATTTTCGATTTGGACTTGTTGAGAACAAGAATTGTCAATTTCGACAAACGGTAGATTATTATTTGATTTTTCGCAAGTTGAGATTTGATTATGATTTTCACGAAAAGTTTTGTATTTTTCAAATAATAAATCCTCGTTCTCCTTTTCCATTTGGTCAACAAATTCAAATTCATGATTATTAATTTGAAAATTTTCATTTCGAATTTGTTGATAACCAAAGTTTTCAATCGTATCATTATTGAAACTATTTCCATTGCCAAAATTATTTGTAAATTGGTTCACATTTTCGTCTTGATTTAGAAATTCATCCTGAAACTCGAAATTGAATTGGCATGGGTTACACTCGAAATCATTTGAATTTTGAAGTGAATTCAAATTTTGATTATTTTGAAAACCTTGATTCGAGTTATAGCACAAATATGAATTGCACAACTCATTTATCTCTTGATTTTGTTGTGTAGCGATTTCAAGTAACGACGAAATGCTATTTTCAAGAGTTGATGGTTGGCCATTATTTTGGAAATTTTGTGGTTCAAAATTCGAATTGTCTAAACAAAAGTTGTTGTTAAAATATCCATACGAATTTGGAGTGAACTCATATGGATTATATTGATTTTCACAACTAAATTCAAGTGAGTAAGAGGGAGGAAACTCGGACATTTTCAAGAATTTTTTTTTTTTTTTTTATAAAGAAAAATATTTACATGTGGAATTTATTTTTCAAAATGGAAAATTGATTTTTGTTTTGTTTTTGGATTTCAATTTTTTTTTGTTTGTGAAAAGATTTTTTTGGATTTTTGATTTTAAATATTTTTTTGGATTTTTGGAATTTTGATTTGAAAATTTTCAAAAGAAAAGGAAAAAAAAACTAAGTTAAGAAATATTAACAATTTTTTAGTTTTGGATTTTGAATTTTTTTTTTTGTTTTTTTTTAAATATGCATGAACTAATGCAACTAAATGAATGCAGGGGCCTAATTACGAATTATTTATCCTAAATTAACACAAAATTGTATATTCACAAGTTGTCTTTGATAAACAAGATAGTTCTCAGCCAGGTAACGGACAGGATTTATCGGTGCACCACGAATCACCGTAGCAGTGCAGCCGAAGGTTTAAGTACCTTTAGAGGAAAAACCACTATAATATTTACGAATCACCATAATATTTATAAATGGTTATTACTCTGCCGTAGCCTAGACACCAAGAAATTAAATTGTTCAAAAAAAAGACAAATTGTCAATATACAATTAAGTGTTATCGATGTCTAACCGTTATTATTAATCAAAATCTAAGATGAAATGCAGAACAGAAACTAAACGTGTATTAACAATGCAACTACGAATGAATTTTTTTTTATTTTTTAAAATGCAAATGCAAGCAACCAACTATTCAATTCAAATAAAACTAGAAATGAAAGTAGAATTTTTTAGCAAGCAGAGCAATTTATTTTGGCTAGCTAAGGAAGCAATTTTCAGCAAGCTATACTTCCTTTATTTCCTGCTTTGACAACCTGAAAACTAAAACATGATATATACAATTTTTTTTTTTTTTTGGTTCTCTCAAAAGGAAAATTTTAGTTCCCAAAGGAAACAAAAACAAACCCCTTTTTTATTAAAGAAGAAATGAAAACAAAAACTAACTTTTTTTTTTTTTTTGGGTAAAGATGGACTTAAAGAAAAAGAGTAAAACAATCAAATTAAAACTAAGCAAAAGAAGAGTAAATTTTACTGTAGCCTACGCGTTAGGCTTTATAACCCGGCCCAGTTAAAATAAAGTTAAAATCGCGTTTGCTCCTTCACAATCAGACAGCAACAGGACCAAACTTCCAAATAGATTTTCTCACTACTCCAAATTCTCAAATCGAATGCAACTATGCTAACCAAAAATTTCTCTTTGTTTTTTTATGGGTAATAGCAGAGGTTTGGGTACATCATTTGAATTGATTTGGTTAGATTTACAGGCGAGGCGGCTGTTTGATTTAGGTAGAGGACTTCGATGTATGGTGGCGGAAGGTGATTCTTTGGGGGATCGCAGTTGGGTTTCAGGCGATTGGTCACGGTGATGTTTGATGATGGGGGGATTGGGTTGTTCGAGCAGGCCGATTTTGGTGAATTTGGGTTGCGATTTAGGAGGCGAAGTGATTCAATGTAGAGGTGAGTTCGATTTTGGGGTTTGGGTGCTTGCGGGGGTTGGTTTCTGGAGCGCGATTAAGGATTGGCGATGGAGACTATGGCTACTGCAGTATCTGTGCTGTATGATAGAGAGGTGGAGAATGGAATGGAGTGTGGTTATTTTAAGGTGGAGGGCAGTAGGCAGATCAGTGGGTGTAGGCAGTTTGATGTCGATGACTGTGTGGCTTCAGTGACTGTTGAGGCGGTGCACAGAGGTTGCTGTTTGGGTGAATGAAGTTGATGATTGTGGATGTTTATGGTTTTGTTGCAGTAGATGGCCTTTGATGTTGAGTGACAGCAACAGTATGGGGGAGGTGATTGTATATGCTGTTGACTGTTTTAGTGGATGGAATGAGCAGTGATGTTGACTATTGGGGAAGGTTGTTCTGATGTGTTGAACTGAAGTGTTAAAACAAGGTTGAGGAGGATGTATGTTTGAGTTGTGATGAAGTTTTGGGGTGACAGGGCAGTAATGTAAAGTATTGGATGCAAGGGATGGTGGGGGTTGACTGTTGTAGTGGGATGGTTGTTTGTGGAATAGATGACGTAGACAGTAGTGTTATGATGATGGGTATGGGGCAGTTGTACGATGGTTGATTGAGGAAGGAGCAGTGAGTAATTGGTCGGGTGTTGAAGTGGTAAGCAATTTGTCAGGTGTATAGGAATTGGAATGTGGGGATTCGAATGGTGGCAAGGGGACAGCTGCAGATTTGGGGATTTGAGTGGTTCCAAAGTGCAGATGTATGGGTGGCTGATGGTAGATTGTAGTGATTAGGGGGATGTTGTAAAATGGTGAAGGAAGGAGGATGTCACTGTGCAGGTGATTGCGAATTAGTGTTGCAGTGAGGCAGAGAGGTATAGTTTGGAAAGACTATGGTGAGGCAAGCAGTTTGAAATGCTTGTGGTTGCAGTTTTTTTTTACAGTGACTAACTTCAGTGAAAATGTTGAAATAATGGTTGGAGGAACTGCAGTTGTATCTGGGAGTTATGGTTTTGTTGAGGGGCACCAAAACTTGGTTGTGATGTTGAATTACAGTGCACAGATATACACTGTTGCAGGCAGAGAAAGGCAGAGAGCAAAGATGTAGTATTGAAATGCAAAGTTGTAAATGAGATGTAAACAAAGATGAATGCAATGTAAATCAAAAACAAAAGTTGTAAACAAGAATGAAAATGATTTTTTTTTCCTTTTCTAGTTGTGTATGTTTTTTTTTTTTAAATAGAAATAGAATTGCAAATGCAAATTGAAAAACTACAAACACACAAACAAATGCAAGCACAAATCAAACACACACAACAAACTTTTTTTTTTAAATGCAAACACGCACACAAAATAAAAACAAACAAAAACAAAAAGACAAATAATTCGAAGAGTAGAAAATTAAAATCAAAACAAATTCCCCGGCAACGGCGCCAAAAACTTGTTCGTCGACGGAAATTCTATCGGTTTAGAAAACCGTCGAACGAATTTTGAAATAAAATTTATACCGCAAGCGCACGGTGTACAAATGTAGCACGCGGCGAATACGGGTCGATCCACAGGGAATTGTTGATTTAAATTTCCTACTCAATCAAATTATACCAAAGTCGAGAGTGTGTTTAACTAGAAAAGAAGAAAAACAAGCAAAAAAAAAATTGATAAAGATATGAGTGTTAAGACAATTTAGAGGCAATTTGCACTCTCTAGATCACATAAATCAACAAAATGAAGTTATGATCTCTCTTTTCTTGTCATTAGTGAATTAGTTGATGTGCTTATCATAAGTATGATATATTTGTGCTATTAATTAGCCCAATATAAACCATCAAACTATAACACAACCACTAATACACATTTAACTCTCATGAAATATGACAACAAAGTTGAAATAAAAATCTATTTTAAGCATAGCCTATTAACTATTGTTTAGAAATATAGGCTATCAAATTTCAATTTCAACATTCACTTCTTTGCCATAATCATAATTAGATGAAGAGGCAATTTGTGTTATGTTTGTTTAAGCATAGTCTATTTGTTATGAACAACATAGACTATCAAATTCAAAGCTAAACAACATCATTAAACCACTTTAAATGTTTCCATTAAAGCACAAAAAGAGAGTATAAACATCAAAATGTTGCATCTACATACTAGAGAGCTTCATTACCCCTAAATTGTAGGGATTAAGCTCTCATATTTGTTATCAAATCAACAAATGTAGAAAGCAACATGAAAGCAAAAAAGAAAGAAAAAGAGAGCAAAGCAAAGAAACAAAACTATTCTACTTGCATGAAAGTAAATCTATACTACAACATGAAAGTAAATAAGCAAGAAAAGAAAAAGAACATGTATTGAAGTTGCATAAAAAAAATTACATAAAAGAGAAATGACTAAGTAGCCATGGAAAAGAGAAGAGAGCTTTCTTTTATTTTTTGATCTAAACTAAACTAAAGAGAAGGAGGCCTAAGAGAGACTAAGAGAAGAGATAATGTTACATGAAACATAAGAGGTATATATACAAGTTTAAAACCCTAATTCCTATTTTTAGGGAATGCCCAAAATGCCCATGAGAAAGTGTGGAGGCCAAGTTATCATTAGCATGTTTTAATCCCCACTTAAATGTACATGAAGCCATTAAATCCATAAGCATGTGTATTAGCCTTTAATTTGTACATTAAGGTAGGTGGGTAGGTGGGGTCCTCCATGATCTTCACTTTGAATTATTTACATCTTCATTCCTTTGTATTGATTTTGTGCATGCATATCTTCATGAAACCACTTGTAATAGTCACCAAATTTCCTACAAAAAACATAGAAAATTCTAAGCAAATTTTCATAATTTAATAAATGCACAAAAATGACCATTTCACCCTTGTATGAAGATGAATGTGTGACAATTTGGAATTAATTTGAATTTTTGGTTTAAACAAGTTAAAATACCCAATATGATCATTTATTTAATTTAAATAAAATAAATATGGTGGTAAAAATATGCACATTTACATGCACATCAGCCTGCTATAAGACAATATCCGATCCCGGTCTCTTTAACAACCAACCATTATTATAACCCGTAATTATAACTTTAAAACAATATTTTATACTTCAAAATAAAATACCCTTTTCAATCCAAATCTTTATCAAAATAAAGATTAAATCATTCCCAAAACCATTTCAATATATCAACATACCATATCTTTCAAATTCAAATATTTATCAAAATAAATATCAAGTCATTTCTAACCTTTTCAATGTATTGAATTATCATATCCTTTCAAAACTTCCTTTCAAAACATTTTAATATATCAAAATATCATAACTTTCAAAGCGTCATTTCCAAAATATCATATCCTTCAGGATTTTCTTTCAAATCATCTTAATATATCAAAATATCATAACTTTCAAAACATCGTTCCAAATCATTTAATATCAAAATATCATATCTTTTCGAAACACATTCATTTCAAATCATTATTCATTTTATTCAATTTAAAATACCATTTCAATTCACATTTCAAAACAATTTATATTCCAAAAAAATCATTTTTAATCATTAAAATGAAGTTATTATGTTCAAAAATTAAATTATTAAATTTCCAAAATTTTTAACTTTCAAAGTTCATTTATTCACTTTAGTTTATCAAAACAGTGAAATTCCACTTTTCGTGGCATTTAAAAAACGCTACGGAAAGATACATTCAAAATAGTTCAATTTAACAAAAGACAACGTTTAAAAATGTTGTAATAGAGTTTACTTAAATTTCAAATAAACTTTGTTAAATTCAAAAATCATAGTACTTACAACAATTTCTATAATAGCTTTTAATTCAATTTAGCTTTTTAGTTCATTATCATCAACTTCAGCATTTACAAATGCCGTAATATCATTTACATTGTAATTAATAGCATTTCAAAAATGCAGTCAATTAACTTCAAATATTCAATATAATTTCTCAACCGATTATATTTTTATTTAAAACATTTTTAACATACAAAATCATACATTTTCACATTTATAAACATCATTTAATTTTCCTCAAGTTCATGATTTATAAAGTTAAATTTCCATTGAAAAATCAAGATTTAATAATAATTCACTTATTAAATTGCAATGTTCAATTTTAAATCCATTACATTAAATTTCAACTTAACACTTAAGTTCAAATTCTCAAATATAACTTAGTTTTATTTTTATTTACTTAACTAAAAGTTCACTTTTAAGTCAATTTCATAAATTTCCAATTTTAGTTATATTTCAAAATTTCAACTTAAAATATTCATTCATTTCATATTTCAACTTTATTAAAAATCACTAATATGATATAAAATCACTTTAAATTCATTTAAGTTCAAATTATTATAAATTTATCATAATTTCATATTCAATTTGATTTCCAATTATAATTAAATCAAATTTTCCAAAATAACTTACGTTCAAAATTTCTAACTTTTTCATTAATTCATTTTCTTATAAGTATTCAGAAAATCAATTATACTTTACAAAAATTTTATTTTTATTAAATTTCAAATCAAAATATTATAATAATTAAATTTCTAAAATATTTAAAAAAATTTAGAAAAACATATTTTAACTACGAGCCTGTATATAATTTTGTACGTTAGGTAAAGTGATACGGGTAATATATCATTTCAACCCGTAATTTACAAAGAAAAATCCGGGTTTTATAATTTCAACCCGCAGTCCCAAGTAAATAAAATAATTTTGAAAATCATTCAGGCCTATCATTTCAGCCCATAACAATTTTTCCCTATTCTACAGTCTGTTCGGGTATGTATCATTTCAACCCATAGTGATTCTAATCTAAAGGGAACTTGCAGTGTGATAAACTGATAAAAATAGTAGAACAACATAATATAACAGTAACAGATGTTATAACAGGTGTTTAAGCATGGGTGAACATCATAAAATCATAATATAGCAGGTGTAACATGATAATGCATTTTACAGATTCAAAAGGGGTCAATTTACTAGTTATATATGTACATATTGTCTGGTGAGAATAACTCACATGTTCAAAGCTGGAGATCGAAACCAAAGCACAGATACTGACACAACAAAGGCACGAAACTACGGACAAGACTAGAGAGTGGAGAGCCAAAGCTATATCCCTTGAAAACAATTACACAAACAATACAATGCATACATAAGTTACAACACACATTTATCATCAAACAACATATAATTTAACACCCAAAACCATAAACATTTGCATTGCACTTGCTCTCTACCTCAGGTACTTCAGTTATGCAGTGACTAAGCTCTTCTAACACAGGGAATCGAGTCTGGTTTGGGTGTGCAAAGGGTCGGCCTACACATGGGTTTGAAGGTGGTGGTGATCTAGGTGCATAACTAGGTGTATAAGGCTAATAATCATCACATCTAGGCTATATTATGGTTCGGCCAGAGATCATTTAGGCTTGGCCTGATGCTCAGGTGGTGGTGGGTGGTGTGGAAGAGGGTGGAGGTCAGGTCAGAGGTGGTGGTGGTGGAGGTTGTGGCGGCAAAAGGTGGAGGAAGAAGGAGATGGCAATCCTAGACAAGGTTTGGTACAGGTGATGGCTAGCGCTAGTTTAGATGGATTTTTGTGACGATCTTCACCATGGCTTGTCTTGGCCTAAGGAGGAGAGATGTTAGGATGTGTGATGGTCAGAAAAAAGTGGTGGTGGTGGTCGGCCACAGCTTGGAGGAGAGGAAATACAGCTATGAAGGTGGAGAGCATGTGAAAATTCAAGTAGAAAATCAATAAAAAGACAAGAAGAAGATAGAATTTTTTACCAAAGCTTCACAAGGAGAATAGCCATGATTTTTTTTTTGAGAGAGAGACAAATGATTTTTGTTAAAGTGAAAAAAAATGTAGCTGAAATGAGTAGATTACAGGCTAAAACAATTAAGAGAAGAGTTGGGAAAGTGAAAGGTCAGGAGATGAAAAGACTTAGGAATTCCAAAAGTTTTAAACCTTTCAAATTTCCTTTTTATATATTTTGTAATTTATAAATACATATAAAAATGAGAAATAAAGATAACAAATCAGAAATAAGAATAAATATCTAAAATAAATAATTAAATTTTAATTAAATAGAATTTAAATTAAGAAAATGGCTTAAAATTGCAAACTAGGCTTTAAAATTGAAAACAACTCAAATAATCTTTGGAAAAATCTATTAAAATTTAAATACATGAAAATGAATATTAAAAAAGTAAAACACAGCAAATAAAAGTGAATGTATAAAATAAATTACTAAATTTTAATTATATATAATCAAATTTAGGAAATAGCAAAGAAAACAGAAACTAGGCTAGAAAATTTGAAAATAAATGCAATGGACATTGGAAAAATTTATATACTTGAAAAATATTTATAAATAAAGATAATAACATAAATTAAATGCATTCACAGAATAAATATAATAATTTTTTTTTTAAATATAGTTTAGATGAAGAAAATAGCAGAAAAAATAGAAACAACCTTTAAAAATAGGAAATAAATACAGTAAATTTTGGAAAAATTCTATTATCATTTTAAAAATATTTAAAAGTCAAAATATACATAATATAACATAAATATACAAGTTAGAATAAGATGTATCAAATAAAAATGTCATTTGTATAATTTAAAATAAAGACTATTGTTGTATAACCCAATATACACACAATATTGAAAACAGTATAACTTTTGCAATTTAAATCCGTTTTCAACAAAACGAAAAGCAGTATTCATGTTATTAAATCTATTTTCATAATAAAATATAAAATTTATAATTTTAAACTTTCAAATTTTTAAGTTAAAAGTCAAAGCTTGACTATTTGACCAAAATTCACATTTTCAGGAAATATTAAATTTAGTCATATTTGGATTTCAAATCCACATCAAAATCAAAGTTTTATATTTAAAATAACAAAATTTATTCCTTTTCATAAATAAAGCTTTTAAATCTGGAAATTCAATTTAAAAATAATTGTAAATTAAAGGGTTGTTACACTCTCCTCCACTCAAAACTTTTCGTCCCCGAAAAGGAATGAGGTACGGGAAAGCACCGAAAAGATAGAGTGAAACAAGATTAGGACAAGATGACAAGGAGAATGAAATTATACGTGATGATTATTGTTACAGGTAAGTTTAACAAGGTGGTGATTATCAAAGATTATAGAAAGATTTTCTAAACATAAAGATTAAGGAAGATGCCTATACCAGTCTATAGCAAGATAAGGATGATAAGGACAACCAAAAGATAGTTTGAAAAACAAAATAAGGAAATAAATTTGAAAGTATGGAAATTTCAACTTAAATAGAGAATAAATCTTTACACAAGTTAAATAAATCTTAACTATCTCAAATTTCATTATCTTATTATCCAATCATCTTAAATTAACAATTTTCAAAACCATGGGTTTGAAAAATAATCATTTATTATACTCATAATGTACTTAATAAATTTAATTCTTCTTTATCCCTAATTAAAATTAAATTTATTCCTCTCAATATATTTATCACTCATGTTAAATATATTTACACTTTTTTTTTATAACTGCTTTCTTTTATTCTTAGTTCTTTTAACATCATTTTATTGTATGTCATTCAATTACCCTTTATTATATTTACCTCTGTTAATCATTTTATAATTAAAATTTAAGTGTATAACATTTATTATAACCACTCAAATTTCATTTATAAAAATCTTTTTATATTGTATATTACCCAATTACATTGTTAACTTCTGAAATTAACGTAAGTTATATTGGAATGAAATTGTGTCATACAAATAAAACTTTCCAATTCAATTATCTCAAGTTTTAAATCATTTATCCAAATTTTTTATTTTCTTTTTAAAACTGAAATTATTGTTAAAAATAAAATTTAAGAATTTAATTTCCGATTCCTTCAAACCATTTAGAGATAAGTAATAATATATACATAATATGTCAAATCGAATTTCAATCATATATCTATATGTACTCTAAATCAAGTCATTATTTAGAAATTCAAATCAATTAAATTCCCCAAAACAAAGCTGTAGCAAGACTACAGAACAGTCTCTTAACTTCGAAACTCCAAAATGAACGTCGATGATGTCGCGATCATCACCGAAGTTATTTTCCAGCGACAAAGAAAAGATCACTAATATTTTTAAACATTTAAGTTCTTTGAAAACAAATTTCTATTCGAAAATACTTTAGATAATATAACCTTTTAAAACTTTTAAACCAAAGTTCAAAATCAGCGGAAATTAAATTCTAAACTTTCTTTTCCTAAATTCATTTCAGTTCCCAAATCAATTTATAAACAATTATTTATAAATTCATTTATAGAACAATAAATGATAAATCAAGTATTATCATTTCAAGTAATTAATTTAAATCAGTTTATTAAGTTTCATAAATATATATATATATATATATATATATATATCAAAATTTTATTTCATTAACCAAATTTTTAGGATAATACTGTGTCAGTTTGTTCTGTCAAAGTGTTTTGAAAATCTTATCGATAGTGTTGATCAGACGAATCGATCAGAAACCCAATTCAACATGAACAACTCAAACAACACAATATATAAACAAAATATAGATGTACAAGTACAATTCAAAATGTTTGAAAATAGGTTGGAAACAAAAGACAAGATGATTAAATAACAGAGTAGGGAGATGGATAAGCTTAAATAAACCGCGGGCAACCTTAACCAGGTCAACCGTGACTTAAAGAATAAGATCAATGTGGATTTTCTAGGGTAAATCTACATTTGACCTCCGGAGATAGAGTTTGGGATAACAAAAGATATTAGCATCTAAACCAAGGATAGATAAGAATCTCTGGTGAATCGATGCTAATTGTAAAGGAGTTTTCCCCCTTTACCAATGAATTTTTGAGATTGGAGGGACCGCCAATCCACTATAAAGCTCATTCGAAATGGAGTTATGGGATACTCCAGAATCAAAATAAGATAAATAGTGAGGGACAAGAATGGATTTTGGATCCTCAGGGAACGTTCCAAAATTCAAAGGAATCGAGTCTAAAAGGAAGAGATTTAAACTTGAATAAAAGCGATTCTGTAAATACATTCACTCCATATGCTGAGTTTTGCCTAGAGCTACCAAAGCTCTGATACCAACTGTAACAAACAGGTATTTTCAACCATTCACATCCATTATAAGTGTATAGGTAGACACTCATGCCGGAATTGAATTGCTCAAAATACCGCGTTGTAAATAAAAATTTGGCAAATCTCAGAATATACAGTAAATAAAAATCACAGATCACAGACACAGAGTAAATAATAATGCAGCGGAAGAAAAAAGAGATAGTAGTTCATAAAGCTACTATATAAAATATAAGATACATCAGGGTTAAATAGGATACAACAGAAGAGTAACAAGTTATATTAGGTACAAATCAGATACATCACTGAAACACTAGATACTGAAACAAAATAGATGGCTGGATCTTCAAGGAAGCCCCAACTCCGAAGGTAAATCTTGAATGCTAACTCAATCAATCTGACCCGAGCATAAAGCAAAACACAAAACACTCGAGTCAGGACATAAATACTTATAAACTGTAAATCAACTCAAGTGAACAGTAACAAAATGCATCAGTAACTTAAAGGATGCTTGGGACCGCCCATCCTCTAAGGATCCGTTAAACTATTTACTATGTAGTAATATACGTTATATACGGTAGTGTCTAATCAGTGAAGTATAATCATATAGAAAATAGCATTAAGGGGATGGTGAACCTTAACGCGGTCGGATCTTTAAAACCAAAATCATAGTGGGATCAATATAAGGATATGACACGGCACGCAAGGAAATGCCAGGGTGGATACATCGTTTGCACTCCCGAACCGGTGGTGACGGCAAGCCAGCAGCTTCCGCCCACCTCGAACAATACCCCCGAATTAAAAGTGGCTCCACCGAATCGAATCACAAAAGTAATAGAATGGTTTCCGATGGAGCATGCTCTATGAAAGGGTGTGACCCTTTGTGTGGCACGGTATAGCTCCTATTTAAGTCATATATGCCAACTCACGGGAGTTGGGTCCACGTAATATACCTCGAGAACGTCGCCACCATCCTACTTCATTCTGGAATCTCCACCGCGTACACAGTTGTTAAAGTGGTTTTCGGTATTGGCCGGCTATAAGACAATATCTGATCCCGGTCTCTTTAACAACCAACCATTATTATAACCCGTAGTTATAACTTTAAAACAATATTTTACACTTCAAAATAAAATACCCTTTTCAATCCAAATCTTTATCAAAATAAAGATTAAATCATTCCCAAAACCATTTCAATATATCAACATACCATATCTTTCAAATTCAAATATTTATGAAAATAAATATCAAGTCATTTCTAACCTTTTCAATGTATTGAATTATCGTATCCTTTCAAAACTTCCTTTCAAAACATTTTAATATATCAAAATATCATAACTTTCAAAGCTTCATTTCCAAAATATCATATCCTTCAGGATTTTCTTTCAAATCATCTTAATATATCAAAATATCATAACTTTCAAAACATCGTTTCAAATCATTTAATATCAAAATATCATGTCTTTTCGAAACACATTCATTTCAAATCATTATTCATTTTATTCAATTTAAAATACCATTTCAATTCACATTTCAAAACAATTTATATTCCAAAAAAATCATTTTTAATCATTAAAATGAAGTTATTATGATCAAAAATTAAATTATTAAATTTTCAACTTCCAAAGTTCATTTATTCACTTAAGTTTATCAAAACAGTGAAATTCCACTTTTCGTGGCATCTAAAAAACGCTACGGAAAGATACATTCAAAATAGTTCAATTTAACAAAAGACAACGTTTAAAAATGTTGTAATAGAGTTTACTTAAATTTCAAATAAACTTAGTTAAATTCTAAAATCATAGTACTTACAACAATTTCTATAATAGCTTTTAATTCAATTTAGCTTTTTAGTTCATTATCATCAACTTCAGCATTTACAAATGCTGTAATATCATTTACATTGTAATTAATAGCATTTCAAAAATGCAGTCAATTAACTTCAAATATTCAATATAATTTCTCAACCGATTATATTTTTATTTAACACATTTTTAACTTACAAAATCATACATTTTCACATTTATAAACATCATTTAATTTTCCTCAAGTTCATGATTTTATAAAGTTAAATTTCCATTGAAAAATCAAGATTTAATAATAATTCACTTATTAAATTGCAATGTTCAATTTTAAATCCATTACATTAAATTTCAATTTAACACTTAAGTTCAAATTCTCAAATATAACTTAGTTTTATTTTTATTTACTTAACTAAAAGTTCACTTTTAAGTCAATTTCATAAATTTCCAATTTTAGTTATATTTCAAAATTTCAACTTAAAATATTCATTCATTTCACATTTCAACTTTATTAAAAATCATTAATATGATATAAAATCACTTTAAATTCATTTAAGTTCAAATTATTATAAATTTATCATAATTTCATATTCAATTTGATTTCCAATTATAATTAAATCAAATTTTCCAAAATAACTTACGTTCAAAATTTCTAACTTTTTCATTAATTCATTTTCTTATAAGTATTCAGAAAATCAATTATACTTTACAAAAATTTTATTTTTATTAAATTTCAAATCAAAATATTATAATAATTAAATTTCTAAAATATTTAAAAAAAATTAGAAAAACATATTTTAACTACGGGCCTGTATATAATTTTCTACGCTAGGTAAAGTGATACGGGTAATATATCATTTCAACCCGTAATTTACAAAGAAAAATCCGGGTTTTATCATTTCAACCCGCAGTCCCAAGTAAATAAAATAATTTTAAAAATCATTCAGGCCTATCATTTCAGCCCATAACAATTTTTCCCTATTCTACAGTCTGTTCGGTTATGTATCATTTCAACCCATAGTGATTCTAATCTAAAGGGAACTTGCAGTGTGATAAACTGATAAAAATAGCAGAACAACATAATATAACAGTAACAGATGTTATAACAGGTGTTTAAGCATGGGTGAACATCATAAAATCATAATATAGCAGGTGTAACATGATAATGCATTTTACAGATTCAAAATGAGTCAATTTACTAGTTATATATGTACATATTGTCTGGTGAGAATAACTCACATGTTCAAAGCTGGAGATCGACACCAAAGCACAGATACTGACACAACAAAGGCACGAAACTACAGACAAGACTAGAGAGTGGAGAGCCAAAGCTATATCCCTTGAAAACAATTACACAAACAATACAATGCATACATAAGTTACAACACACATTTATTATCATACAACATATAATTTAACACCCAAAACCATAAACATTTGCATTGCACTTGCTCTCTACCTCAGGTACTTCGGTTATGCAGTGACTAAGCTCAGCTAACACAGGGAATCGGGTTTGGTTTGGGTGTGCAAAGGGTCGGCCTACACATGGGTTTGAAGGTGGTGGTGATCTAGGTGCATAACAAGGTGTATAAGGCTAATAATCATCACATCTAGGCTATATTATGGTTCGGCCAGAGGTCATTTGGGCTTCGCCTGATGCTCAGGTGGTGGTGGGTGGTGTGGAAGAGGGTGGAGGTCAGGTTAGAGGAGGAGGTGGTAGAGGTTGTGGCGGAAAAAGGTGGAGGAAGAAGGAGATGGAAATCCTAGACAAGGTTTGGTACAGGTGATGGCTAGCGCTAGTTTAGATGGATTTTTGTGAGAATCTTCACCATGGCTTGTCTTGGCCTGAGGAGGAGAGATGTTAGGATGTGTGATGGTCAGAAAAAAGTGGTGGTGGTCGTCGACCACAGCTTGGAGGAGGGGAAATACAGCTATGAAGGTGGAGAGCATGTGCAAATTCAAGTAGAAAATCAATAAAAAGACAAGAAGAAGATAGAATTTTTTACCAAAGCTTCACAAGGAGAATAGCCATGATTTTTTTTTGAGAGAAAGACAAATGATTTTCGTTAAAGTGAAAAAAATGTAGCTGAAATGAGTAGATTACAGGCCAAAACAATTAAGAGAAGAGTTGGGAAAGTGAAAGGTCAGGAGATGAAAAGACTTAGGAATTCCAAAAGTTTTAAACATTTCAAATTTCCTTTTTATATATTTTGTAATTTATAAATACATATAAAACTGAGAAATAAAGATAAAAAATTAGAAATAAGAATAAATATCTAAAATAAATAATTAAATTTTAATTAAATAGAATTTAAATTGAGAAAATGGCTTAAAATTGCAAACTAGGCTTTAAAATTGAAAACAACTCAAAAAATCTTTGGAAAAATCTATTCAAATTTAAATACATGAAAATGAATATTAATAAAGTAAAACACAGAAAATAAAAGTGAATGTATAAAATAAATTACTAAATTTTAATTATATATAATTAAATTAAGGAAATAGCAAAGAAAACAGAAACTAGGCTAGAAAATTTGAAAATAAATGCAATGGACTTTGGAAAAATTTATATACTTGAAAAATATTTATAAATAAAGATAATAACATAAAATAAAATGCATTCACAGAATAAATATAATAATTTTTATTTAAATATAGTTTAGATGAGGAAAATAGCAGAAAAATAGAAACAGCCTTTAAAAATAGGAAATAGATACAGTAAATTTTGGAAAAATTTTATTATGATTTTAAAAATATTTAAAAGTCAAAATATACATAATATAACATAAATATACAAGTTAGAATAAGATATATCAAATAAAAATGTCATTTGTACAATTTAAAATAAAGACTATTGCTGTATAACCCAATATACACACAATATTGAAAACGGTATAACTTTTGCAATTTAAATCCGTTTTCAACGAAACGAAAAGCAGTATTCATGTTACTAAATCTATTTTCATAATAAAAGATAAAATTTATAATTTCAAACTTTAAAATTTTTAAGTTAAAAGTCAAAGCTTGACTATTTGACCAAAATTCACATTTTCAGGAAATATTAAATTTAGTCATATTTGGATTTCAAATCCACATCAAAATCAAAGTTTTATATTTAAAATAAAAAAATTTATTCCTTTTCATAAATAAAGCTTTTAAATCTGGAAATTCAATTTAAAAATAATTGTAAATTAAAGGGTTGTTACATGCAATGAAGTCTCCAGTATGCGCAGATGACTTCTCTGAAGCAATCAATAGGATGACTAAAAGGATAGATAGTTGGATCTTCAAGCAAAGCTCCAACTTCGAAGGTGAGTCTCATATGTTGTATCACTCGGTCTGACCCGAGCGTAAAGCAAAAACACAAAACACTCGAGTCAGGATTAACATTCTTATATCTATAAATCAAACTCAAGTGAAATATCAACTGAAATACAAGTAACTTAAGGAAGTTTGGGATAACCATCCTCTAAGGGTCCATAGAACTATCTACAAGGTAGAAATATACACTATAACACTGTGGTCATTTCAACTTAATTTATACTTCAAAACCAAATATCATTTTCACTTCAAATATCTCTATATTTCCCAAAATAGTATTTATATATTAACTATTTGTACAATAAAGTATTTTCAATTTCCTCAACTTAACAAATCGTTTCAACATCAACCCGACCTTCCTATTCAAATTAAATTTGATCTCAATTTATCAATTTAAATTCAACTCAATTCCTAAAATAACCACTTCAATTTTTCGATCTCAAATTCGGATTTGTAATCACAAAATAAACCTTTATATTTCAATATATTTCAAAACTTTAAGTATTCAATGTTTCAACTAAATTTTATTCAACCTAAATTTTCACTTTGATTCAATTTAGTTTCTAAATAACAAGTTCAACTATATTGATTTCAAATACAGATCTGAATCTCAAAATAAACCATTTAAATTCCAATATAGTTCAAGGCTTAAATACTTAAATGCTTAATATAACAGTTTCATTTAGATCTCGATTTAATCTTATTATTATTTAGTCTTGAAATACTTCCTTATTAGATTCAATATCATTTAAGTAACCGTAAATTACATTTTACTCAATATTTTCTTCAATTTATTTAAACGTGAAATATTCATTAAATCACTTAAATCAAAAATCCAATTACAAAATCATACCCTTAAATTTCCCATTCAATAATTTCAAATTGATTTAATTAAATAAATCTTTATTTAAATACCATTTTTAATAAAACCAATTTATCTCCCAATCTTAATTATTCAAATTTTTACAATGGTAAATTTTGAAATATAAATCTTAAATAATACTTAAACATATTATATGGATTAAATCAATCCCAATAATATTATTATTAAATCTATATATAAAGTTTCCATTTATATATAACATTTTAAGAACCAATATTTATTAATTCCCATATGTTTCTTTTCAAACTGTAGAAATTTATTTTCAAAATATTTATATGGACCAACGGTGTCGGTATATATTTCCTATCATATACTCAAGTGCTACGGTTATTTATCATTTTAATCCGTACACTAAATATATACGGGTGGATATCATTTCAACCCGTAATCCCGAATTCAATTAAATGAAAATCGCTTGGGTTTATCATTTCAACCCATAACGATTTTCTCCTATTCTAAAGTCCGTTCGGGTACGTATCATTTCAACCCATAGTGATTTTTGTACCAACAGGGAACGTGCAGAGTGATAACAGATATGAAAATAATAATAACAACAGGCATATATCATCAAAAAAATATAAACAATAGGATATGGTGTTGTAACAACCCAGGAATTCGTAGCAATTAATTATTGTCACTAGGTGATTAAATCGTTTGCTAATTTCTATTGGAATTTTACTGGGTTAAAATTCTTCTAAAATTTGTTTAAGAATTATATGGGCTTTATAATTTGGCCCATGTTTCTGCCATGTTTATCAAAAGAGTGTCATTCCCTTTCACATTTTGTTCGACCCGACCCCCTTCTCGATTCATTCAAATCTAACCCTAAAAACATTCAAACGAGAATAAACGAAAATGGCGGCCGTGTTCTTCTCGTTCCTCCTGATTAAAATTAGTGCTTTAGAAATTCTTCTAGGTCGCGCCTTTGTTGATCGATCAGTGGGCGCTCGCGAGTAGCTTGGATCGTTCGCGGCTGCTTGATTAAGCTCGACGTTGCTTCGATTCAGGTGAGTGAACTATCACTCGCATCTAATCCATTCTCAATGCTGTGCTTAAGTTGTTCGATTTTTGTTTTGATGATTGATTTTTTCTAGCACAGTTCGATTTCTGTAAACAATAGCTTGATAATTTTTGGGTTTGCTCGTCCTCCTATATTTGCGTTCGTGTATATTTGGTTGATGTTGTTAACTATGTGTGTTGGCCATTCTACTTTGTTTCGATGATTGATGAATTATGACTTGGTCAGATTTCATGTTGGCCTCGGCTTTCACTTGATTCTACGATGATTGAATTTGTTCGATTTTTAACCTGGTTCGATTTTACCTACTGGTTTATCTCGTGACCACCATGACTTTGTTTATGTGATGGTATTATTGGGTGATTTTAAATTCGAACTGCAGGTGACATTTCTCTTTGAACTGCGGTTGTTTTTAGACGTGGTTCACAAACTTGATTTTTGCGGGAAACAATTTGATTCGACACTGTTTTGATTTGATAAAGTTGTACCATGATTTTTGAACTCGCACAATTCTGTCTCACTGCCATGATGGTGTTGCACTTGTGCTTGTTGACAGTGATAATCCTTTTTTCTTTGCTTTGTGAATTTGGCACTGACTTGTTTAAAGTGTTGATATTATTTAAAAAAACTGTGTTTTGATTCCGTGAATTTCTCATGTGACATCATTGATATCAGCACTCGACCTTGTCGAACATTGCTTTGGCTTCGTTCGAACTTGTTACCACCTCTCTTGAACTTGTTTCACTGAAGCATCGAGCTCAGGTGGTCTTCACTTATGTGCAGTCTGTATTTACATTGCCTCTGACCTTTTGACACATATACTATATTTCATGTTAATCTTCGCTGTAACATGCTGCACTGTGTATGTTTATTTTCTTCTTTATCACTTGAGTTTGTAGTTGTAATGTTTCTGGCTTCAAGTATGGATGCCCAGACTGTCATAGGTGCACTCACAATCACTTGCTGTTGTGGTTTTGTTGCTTCACCAATACTTTGGTCTTGATTTGTATATGACACTCCATGGTGTGTTAGTTTTGTTATGTGAGTCATTTGAATTGTAAATTGTTGAATTGTTAGCTTCAATCCGGAACACTTTTTTCTCAAGCCTGCATATATTTGTTGGATTCACACTGTGCTTGATGGACAGATTAATTCTAGTTGCATCGAGTACAGTCGAAAATGCACACTGTCTTTGTCATTGTACCTGTTGCAACTGCATTTTTCATTTGCAGCATACATTCTCTACTACTCTGATTTATCACTTGCTGATGCTTGAGTTAGCCATCCACTTCATTTCAGTGTTGTAGTTGTTGCCATTGAATTGGTGCAGAAGTTTGCACTATGCATTTAGGTGTACTTCGTTCACTTGCAAACTGTCTGCTCCATACTGCATTTGCATTTGGTCACCATTGCATTCATGTGTTGGTGTGCTGTGGTGCCATACCCCTGGTGCCCTCACCCTCCTTCTATTTTTGTACCTGTACCACTGCTTTATGCTTTGATGCTGCAGTTGTGTTGAGTCAAAGACTTGACCTTCTTGCATTTCGTGGTATTTCCTGCCTTCTCGAATTTGCAGTGTTACTACATTTACTTGGTGGCAATTGGTTTGCAAACCATTTACACAGTGCAGCCTTACCACCTGCTGCATTCGTTTGATTGTTGTATCTGGGTTTTCGACTGCATTTTGTTGTCATCTTTTCTTGACCACTTTGGCATTTCTCTGCCTTGTTCGAACTTGTTTGGTTGCTGTTGCTTGAGACAGCCAACCACATCAATTCACTTGGTTGAAGCTTTTCACTACTGTCACTTACTTATTACATTTGTTTGCACAGTGAATTCTTGAGCATTGGCCTTTGTGCCTTGTTGCTATTTTTTATACGCTGTAGTGGCGAGGCAGTGCACGCATGCGTGTACTACAGCCACACAATATTGATTTTAATTGATATTTCTTTTGCTTTTGATCCATTGATCTTTTGCGTATTTCATATGCAGTATTGGCGAGGCAGTACACGTTGGCGTGTACAGCAGCCAATTAGAATTGATGTTTTCAAGTGATATTTCAATTGTTTAAATTGATTTAGTTTCATTTGATCGTTTGTTGTTATCCAATTATCTATTTGATAATTAGATTCTGAGTTTCTAATTATTATTTAATAATTGGATTTTTGTTGTTAATTTCCAATTTGGCAATTCTGATGTTTTCCAAATTATCTTCATTGATGATCTTTTCATTTATCTTTGTTGATGATTTGCATTTGCTGATTTGTTGTTTAACACTGTTAAGTGTTACATTTACCGTTATCTGATTTCCTTGTTAAAGGATTGGATAGACGAGATTTATTTTTACTGTCGTCTATTCATATTTAATTATTATTGCTCCTGTGCACTAATAACTGAGCTTGAATTAGACTGACCCGTGTATTATTTTCTCTTGAATTTAATACTCGGGTCAGACCGAGTATTTACAGGTTGTAGATATCTTACTTCGGGTTGCTGCTAGAGTTATGAAGTCTTTTCATATCTATTGGAGTAGTCGTCGTCATGTTTAGTAGTCAGTGTATTTGTATAGGATGTTGTATATTCATGTATATTATTCATGATAATGTACTTGTATATGTAACTTCCAGAGTCGACAGTTGTAGTTGTATCATATGTGTTGTATAACATGTATATCAACTGACATCAGTTATATATATATGAGACTTTCTGTTATATCTGTGTTAGCATTATATATATTGTCCTAAACTATTATGAACCATCGTAGTTCGTTTTATACTAGAATTGGGTATGACGATGGGAGTAAATAAATATGAGATGAAAAATAAAAATATATACCACTCCTATAGAGATAACCAATACTAGTGTAAGGCCTAACTACGGATGGCCGCTCCTATCCAGCCTTATTCTTCGTGATAACAGACAGTATTTTTTTAATACTCTTTATTATTGCGAGCATAGAGGTGGGGCATTACAGTTGGTATCAGAGCATAGGGTTTATGGAAATAATATAAAACATAACTTAGAAGGAACATGTGTTACAACTATTTGTCGATGTTTTATTTGTGCTTTGAGTCAAAACTAAAGTTTTGAAAATATGTTGAAATTTTTTAAATATCTTTATTTAAAAATGAAAGTGAATTCGTGTTTGAGAATGTAAATTATTACTTTTATAAAATAAATGAAATTGTTTTCAGAAGTTTTGTAGTTTGTGCTTTCAAAAGAATGAGGAAGCGATTTAAATGTTTCAGCAAAATCGAGGACTATGACCCCTTTCTTTTACCGATTCGCTTAATTCCGGACTTGTCCGTTTGAGAATGTGAAATGTTATTTTTGGAATACACGATTTTGCGCTTTCAAGGAACCGATGAAGAGAATTAAACGATTTAGTAAAACACGTGGTATGGGACATGTGCGTTTGCTATTTTGGTTAATTCCATACTCGTTAATTGAAACATTTGCTGTTTGATGATTTTGATGATTTTACACGTTCAAGGAAATGATGAAGTGAATCAAACGATTTAGTAAAACATGTGGTATGGGACATGTGCGTTTTCTATTTCAGTTAATTTCGGAATCGTTAATTGAATATTTTATGATTTTCGTGCGCTTTCGAGCCACTATGTTGGACCTTCGGGTCAATACCAGTACCGGACCTTCGGGTCATTTGTTGGACCTTCGGGTGTGACAGCCCGCAAATCCGTACCCCTTGAATCAACACTATTCTACACAATTTGACTCAAGTGGAACAGAAATACGAACCATTAGGGTTTAAGAGAAAGAGATAGAAAAAGAAGAAACTAAACAATAACAGAATCTCACAGTCGCAGCGGAATAAAATATAATAGCAACTATAGATCTTTACACATAAATGAAATCTATAACCGTTTATATACATCATATCATCAGAGTAGCTCATACATCAACAATCACTAACTAGACATACCATACAATCATAGCATAGCAGCGGATATATATACAAATAGAATAGTACGTCTCGGACTCCAGCTCCTCTACTGCTCCAAAGCATCCTGACCTGAATAAATAATACTCGGTCTGACCCGAGCATTATAATAAAATAACACCCGAGTCAGTCTGGGATACCAGCTAATAATAATGCATCCAATTTGATTATTAAAGTTTCAAAATCCTTTTTGAAAACAAAAGCATCTCGTAAGACCACGCCACAAATAAACATGTCGGGTTTTTACCTTACGATAGCTAAAACACTTTTTATAGAAATCCTCTGATATTATAATAGGGTCTATTCACAAATACTTATAAAATAGCCGAAATTGTTACATTATTAAATTCCAGCTACTAGCCACCGAAGTGGGTAATACAAACAAAACTCGTACAAGTCTCGTAGGGAAAATGGATTTCCAACAATGACTAGGCACTGGGGTACCACCTATCACAGTATGGGGCCTAGATCACCGTACCGAGGACTACACCCTTCGTCCCCTGCAACACAAGGCCAGAAGCATTCCTACTGAATGGTTCCGAATAAGATCACCCCACGGTTGGGATCAGCAACCGCACCACTAAGCCGAATAATAAAAAGGGACAATCTAGACAGGGATGACCTTACTCTCCAGTGGGGGCTACCCACTAAGCCTTGCTGCATATCCCCTGATTTTCAGTCATTCCCGGCTGATGAGGCTAGAGGCTTAGCGTTACCTTTAGAACGTTTCACTTAGAATGCCCATCGCCCACCTGACGATGTTTCGCAAGCATTCGTCCATACAAGTCCGTCCCGGGTTCGAACGGAACCGAAGGCACTATTCCTACTACATCCATTTTGGAAATATCCTCAGGATTAGTAGCGAATAGCACATGCACTTCACTGCTCCATCTTCGACTCCGAAAACGTTTTTCGCACGAAAACGTACAAACCGGATCGAAGTGGTTTTCGAGAAATTAATCTCGATCCCGGTCTCTTCGAAACGATCAACGCATTTGTCCAATACTGATAGTCGGTGATTTAACTATCAATTAATATTCATAAACATCCTTATGCATCCATCACACAATAAATAATTCCCAAATTATTTATTTGCCTCAAATATCTTTAAAAGATATATTACCAAATTTTCAAATCTCATTTGAGAACATTTCCCAAAATTCCTCCTTTACAAGGTAAATCCTTTACCATATATTCCCATTGGAAATAACCAAGTTCAAACCATTTAGATTTAAAATAATTAAAAACAGTTTATACTGAAATATACTTTAATATGCAAATTTACTTCTAGTTATTTACTCAAAATAAAATTTTCAAAATATTTAAAGTAAAACTACTTTATAAGATATAACTTGATTTAAAGTATGGGTTTAATTAATCTATATTCTAAAAATAAGGTTTTAAAAGATGAATACTTAATTTAATATAACTTAGGTCAAAACTAGCTTTGATACAAATCCATTTGTTCAAATAATTATTAAGGTATTTATAAAATTTACTATTGCTAATATACTTATAATTACTTTAAAATAATAATTCCCAAAACACTCTTTTTAAACAAACTTAAATTTTTTTTTAAATTTTCTTTTTATAAAGTCAGTTTAACTCGAACTTGGTTCTTCCCAGGGAATCTCATATCCTCTTAAACATCACAGAAATCCTTCTCACGATTTCTGTCTATTTATTCAATTTAGTTTTATGGTTTAATAACATAAATTTACTTTCACCTTTGTCAATTTATAACATTTCTCTTTGTTTATCTTTACAAATTTTCAATTTCCATTTTTAAATAGATTTCAGATTTTAATTCTTTTAAATCCATTATTTAACAATACCTTTTATTTCTCAAAAATTCAATTTATCCATTTACAATTAATTATGGATTTATAATTTACTCAGCATTATTCCAACTGAATTTTATTTCAGTTTTCCATCCAATAGATCCAAATTTTTATATTCTTTTAAAATTCCTTATTTATTACTTTTCTTAGTTTCCTTTGAAACTCAATTCAATTCCTTTATAATTAAACTCCAAATTTCTTATAATTAATATTCTGTATTGGTAATTTATACCACAATATCACAATACCAGTTAATTCCAAAATTATCATCCACAATATATAAACAGGCATCATCATCGATTATAAAAATAATACTACATTGTGAGGAATCCAGTTGGATCCCTCCAACCTGTTTTTCCCTGCATCCACAATATTAGCACAACTAAATATATATCAATTCAATTTGATAATAATTAACATATTCAGCTAAACATCCAAACAAACAGTCAATACTAGCTGTCTACTTTACTAGTATCCAGATGTGAGTGAGAATAACTCACCTTGCGTTTCGGCGAGCGTTCGAAATTCAAATTAAACCGGACAGTGTCTGATTTAACCCAAATTTCTACTTGCCCGGAATGACTCCGGATCTGTACCATCGCGTAATGCTCGACTCTGCGATTCCAACGCTTCCAGTTTCGTCCGAAACTAATAACATATGCAATAGTTATATATTTTATAAATTTCAATTTGAATTTAAAACAAATTCTTTTTTTTTAATACCCCAAAGAAACGCGGCCCGCCCCCCCTTCTTCATCTCCCTCACGCAAATACTCAGGTCGGCAACAAAACCCAACAAACGTAGATTAGGGTTTCACTTCGAGGCCACTTCAACTCACCATCATTCGATCAGGAAACACCACGTTGAAGAGAACGCCGCCACACCCCCATAGCCAGAACGCGGCTAGGTCCGGTCGCACCTAGGTCCCACAGTACACGCTCGAACGCGTGATGAACGCGACCGTCTCCTCACCTCCACGCTTTGCTAATATCGATCATAACCGCTCATATTGTAGATCTCGACATCCCCTTCGATTTATTAGTTGGAGGAATTTGCTAAAAGTTTATGGATTTGGCGAATTCGAGGGAAAGAAAATGGCGATTTTCGGCCATTGGAATGGAAACTGTCGGCGGCTCCAACTTTAGGCTAGGGTTTAAGAAAATAAAATGAATATATATATTGGTTTAATATTATTTAATTAATAAAATTTCGCAATATAACCACACATGCAAACGAACTCCGATTCACGCGTTCCGATAGGCGATTCTAAGGTTTCTCAGCGTTCCGAACACAATGGAACAGGTCTCGTAAGCTAATTCGGTCGTATGCACGAGTTACGGAATTAAACGATCAATTTAAAATCAAACCGATTAAAACGATTTCGATGCGTTTCGAGCTGCCACGGCCACACGACAACTCCGATTGCTACGAAAATTGAAATCCGGTAATAACTAACTATTACGGATCCAATGAAACTGGTTTCGTCGAATTCCGAGACTGTGCCCCGGAAGGCTATTTTAACTCGTCTATTAAATTTAGCGATTTTCGAAATTATCGAAAACACTCAAAATTTCCACGTTTAAAATTTTATTAACTTAACAATAATTCATATAACATTCATAAACACATTAAAAATCATTTTGGCTCATTCCGGACCAAAATCTGATTAATGGCATTTTTAATAATATTAAATTTATTTTTAAATTAATATAAAATTCCAAATATTAATTTATTAACTTTAAATTCATCTAAAATTTCCACCATGCTATTTACACTCAAATAACTCAAGATAAACTTTTAAAACCATTTTTATCACTATTTACACCCTGAATTACCCTTTATCTCAATTTCGAACATTAAATTATTATTATTCAAATTCCAATTAAATCCTCGTATTTGAAATTTGACCAATTTTATTATCTTAACCAAAGTCATTTATTTAAAAATTCAAATTATAATCTATATTAAACATTTAAAATGAATTAAATGTTCAAATCTGGCGACCCAAAATTCCGAGTCGTTACATTCCTCCCCCTTATAAAAATTTCGTCCCCGAAATTTATATAAGGTAGAACATACTTTCAAACCCATTTACTTACCCTATTTGCTTAGTTAAAAGCTTATATACACTTCACAAAATCATTTTGCTCGATTCCCAAACCTATTTGCTTTATTAACTCTAAAGCTTAAATTTTTACTTATAACTTCCCAAGTTATTAAACTTTTCCCAAAACCCCAAAAATTTTCTAACTCCCAAAATTTACGGAAAATTTTGGCAGAGTCTCCCCTGTACGGAGGAGCTTCTGCGACATCGCAGGATGCACAAATATATATACATCGGCCCATACGGCCGGAAACCAAAATATAACACAATATATATATCATTTCCCAATTATATTTGCGTAGGCGTACCTTTTTAGCAAATTTTTAAAAGAAAGCGGCTAATATATCGCATATACGCGCTCCAACTCTCTCGAACGCCTCCCGCACCTGTGCTAAACTCAAACAAACTCATCAGTTATCAAAATATGAGCAATTTAACAACAATTCCAATGTAAAAGCAAGCCAAACATATCTATTGCATATCCAAACCAAGCACATTCATAATTATGCATGCTAACCATCTTTATAAACAATTCACAATTTCGACATCATTTCAAATCTTCTTTGCAAACCTAAATTTCATAGTTTAACATGTTACCATACTTTATTAACAACTCAAAGATGTCAATTGCTTTTCAAATCTCTTATTCAAATCAAACTTCATTTTATTTCACTTGAATGTTTTATACTCAATCCACTATATACAATCCATATTTATTTCAACCAATTCATTTCTATTTTAATATGATTAGATATGCCTTGCTTATATTTCTTTATTTTAGCCTATATTCCCAATTTGATTTACAATCAAATTTTATTTTAAAAATGAAACATTTGCATTTCCTTTATAATCCATTTTCATTCATCTACCAAATCACTTAATTGGATTGCGATTATCTAATTAATTTAAAACCATCTTCTTTAAGTCAATTCGCTTGCATTTATATACAAACTCATAGAATTAGATTCCAATCCATATTAAATTATTCAAATATCAATTTCATTTGCTACTTGGAACCAATTCAATCTCAAATACAACAAACAACCAATTCAGTTGCCGTTAAAACAACTTAATTTTGAGTACATGCAATTTCTCATGTCATTCAAGCCAAAATAATCACCACTTAAGCTCTTAACCATTAAAATTAATTCTACTTAGATTTATATTAATTTTATTCAATTCTTCATGGTTCATAATCCAAACATGCTTATTCCATTTCAATTTATTAAATCAATTTCTTATTCACACTTCAAGATCATCATTTAAATTCAAATTAATAACATCCCATTCTATTTTATTTACAGTCCAAACATTCTTGCTTTATCACAATCATTGAATTATATCTCAAATCTTATATTTCCAATTCATTGTCCAATAGATTTATATGAATATCATTCCATTCTAGATTATTGACAACTCATACATCTTTAATTTACCACAGAAATTAATTAATACCATTTCACTTGCAATTCAAAATTTTATTATCCAACAAATTTAATTCAACATTACTTAATAAAGCTCATTCCCAACCATTATTTTATTATTTAACAATATTTTCATTATTTTCTTATCAAATTAATTTTATTTCCATTTGATTCTCATTCAAATCAAATTTCAATTCATATTCAAATTTAATGCCCTTCGTTTAGTTATCCAATCCATGTTAAGTTTATTTTATTAACAAAGAGACCATTTAAATTTTTTTTTTCACTCATTTGAAATTTATTCACAATTCAAATCATCATTAATATATTCAAATTCCATTAGTCATTCACACCTCCAATATTTATTACCAAAATTAAATCCCAATCCAAACTGGATTTTTATTTACTTTCCAAACTTGACTAAACTATCAAAATTCTCCATTACAATACAAATTCCAATTAATTGTAATTTAATTTAGCCAATAAGCTAATCCATATTAGGTTTTTAATTCACCTTCCCAATTTACTCTGAATCCATTTATAATATCACCATTTTCCCATTATTCCATTTAACAATTTAAATTCCTACCTTTCCTTATACTTCTTCAAATAGAATTTAAATTTCTTCCAATATTGTTTATTACACAATTGAAATTCAATTTCAACTTCATTACCAAACAATTTTCCATTTTTCCTATACATAAGTCCAAGACTTATTTACTAACTTAAGAACATCCACATTTATGTTCCCACTTTACATTACATTTATGTACAAATTTTGAATTTGCTACACCATTCAACTCTCTCCATTTATGGATTACAACTTCATTTCTATTCAAGAGTTTAGATTTCCTATCTAAGTTCACTTCCATTTTATAATCATAAGTTTAAATTATAACTCTTAATAACTTAAGAATATGAATTCCTTTATGCAATTATAAACAATTTACATTTCACCTTTTATATCCATTTACTTTAATTCCAAGTCATTTAGAGTTAATTAAATTTCAATTTCTCAATTTTAATTTCCCATTTCATCTAGATTTACTTCAATTTCAAATTCACAATTTTAATTCTCCAAATACAAGTTCAAAACTTGTTTACTAAGTGAAGTTCATTCACTTCTTTTATACCCCACCTTCCCTTATCTCAGTCCATATTCATTTGAGATTAAATTTGGATCCACCATACCATTCAACTACTTCCATTTGTGATTATAATCTCACTTTCAATTTATAAGTTCTCCAACTTATTTATTTTAAAAGCTTACATAGCTCATTTTAATCCATTTACATCCTATAATCACAATTTCAAATTATATATATATCACTGAATTCTTAAGGTTACCAACCTTCTTTCACCTTAATCCTTTGCTAATTCCAAATCCATAGTTTCAAACTATAAGCATAACACCTGATAGCTCATGAGTTCAATCATTTCACAATGACCCACAATTCCAAGGTCATCTTACATTTTAATTTAATTCAAATCATTTTTATTTTAAGTCCAATTTATTTCACTTATCCAAGTTAAATTCAAATTTTCTATTTACTTCAATATATTTTATTTACTTCAATATATTTTATTCACTTTCAATTACTCAAATTAAATTTTAATTCCAAGATTTAAAATTTTCATTTCTTCCTTCTCATTAGCATCAGCTTTACTTAATAAATTCAATACTTAATCCAATTTAAATTTATACATTATATAATTAGAATTTTCTTCCCAGAATTCAATTTACCCGGTTTTATTTCAAAACCATTTTAAAATAATAATCAACACCTACCCATTAGGTATATTTAATCAAATCTCCAGATTTTTCTAAAACGATTTGTTTATACCAAAAACAAATTTCCCTTTTTGAAATGTCCAAAACAACTGTTATACCCAACTAGTCCAATCAATACCATAACCAAGTACTAGGGAAGCAATCCATCACTTAGAAACTCGAAAATGAATTCTAATGATGTGGCCAGCATCATCAGGATTATTTTCCAGCGACTGAAGTGAGTTCAATGCTTCTTACTTTTCCACATTCATTTCAAAACAGTTTCCTTTCAAAATATTTCCCAATCAACATTTCATTATTGCCTTCAACCACATGGAAAAAATATTACCAAACATTTCTAAGATTTTAAATTTTCCAAACCTTTGATTTCATTGCATTTAAAATCCTTTCCAAAACATCCGGGTTTTAAATTCTGGTTTAATACAAATCTAGTTATTTTCTTTTGTAAAATTTATACTCACAGAATTTATTTGGTTGTAACCATTTCAAGTTTTAAATTAAATTTTGGATTCTTATTTGCACCATATTTAATTAATTCTATTTGGTTATAAACTATTTTAATAATTTATATTCTATTTAGCTTATTATTTCAAATTTTGATCAAATTCAAGATTCTTACTTAATTATGGTATTAACAATCCAACAAACACCCAATACATAATAAGCCAGAAAATCATTTCATTTATATCAAAATATAAATTTTGGGTAAAATTATTTCATTTACCCACTTGAAAACAATACTATGTCGGTTCATCTTGTTTAAGAGTTTAGAAACCCCTATCGATACGGTTGTACTTCCCGCACCGACCAGAATTCATAAACACTCAACCGATAAGTCAACACAATATAAAAACAATTTTATATGCACTAACAAGTACGCTCTCATAGCTATTATTACACTCAACTCATCATAGAGTACTATTGACTCTATTTAATGAGTATTTTGCCCACCAAAGCCTAGGTTGTCGCCAACCTAAGCTTTGATGCCAAGTGTGACAGCCTGCAAATCCGTACCCCTTGAATCAACACTATTCTACACAATTTGACTCAAGTGGAACAGAAATACGAACCATTAGGGTTTAAGAGAAAGAGATAGAAAAAGAAGAAACTAAACAATAACAGAATCTCACAGTCGCAGCGGAATAAAATATAATAGCAACTATAGATCTTTACACATAAATGAATCTATAACCGTTTATATACATCATATCATCAGAGTAGCTCATACATCAACAATCACTAACCAGACATACCATACAATCATAGCATAGCAGCGGATATATATATATACAAATAGAATAGTACGTCTCGGACTCCAGCTCCTCTACTGCTCCAAAGCATCCTGACCTGAATAAATAATACTCGGTCAGACCCGAGCATTATAATAAAATAACACCTGAGTCAGTCTGGGATACCAGCTGATAATAATGCATCCAATTTGATTGTTAAAGTTTCAAAATCCTTTTTGAAAACAAAAGCATCTCGTAAGACCACGCCACAAATAAACATGTCGGATTTTTACCTTACGATAGCTAAAACACTTTTTATAGAAATCCTCTGATATTATAATAGGGTCTATTCACAAATACTTATAAAATAGCCGAAATTGTTACATTATTAAATTCCAGCTACTAGCCACCGAAGTGGGTAATACAAACAAAACTTGTACAAGTCTCGTAGGGAAAATGGATTTCCAACAATGACTAGGCACTGGGGTACCACCTATCACAGTACGGGGCCTAGATCACCATACCGAGGACTACTCCCTTCATCCCCTGCAACACAAGGCCGGAAGCATTCCTACTGAATGGTTTCGAATAAGACCACCCCACGATTGGGATCAGCAACCGCACCACTAAGCCGAATAATAAAAAGGGACAATCTAGACAGGGATGACCTTAATCTCCAGTGGGGGCTACCCACGAAGCCTTGCTGCATATCCCCTGATTTTCAGTCATTCCCGGCTGATGAGGCTAGAGGCTTAGCGTTACCTTTAGAACATTTCACTTATAATGCCCATCGCCCACCTGACGATGTTTCGCAAGCATTCGTCCATACAAGTCGGTCCCGGGTTCGAACGGAACCAAAGGCACTATTCCTACTACATCCATTTTGGAAATATCCTCAGGATTTGTAGCGACTAGCCCATGCACTTCACTGCTCCATCTTCGACTCCGAAAACGTTTTTCGCACGAAAACGTACAAACCGGATCGAAGTGGTTTTCGAGAAATTAATCTCGACCCCGGTCTCTTCGAAACGATCAACGCATTTGTCCAATATTGATAGTCGGTGATTTAACTATCAATTAATATTCATAAACATCCATATGCATCCATCACACAATAAATAATTCCCAAATTATTTATTTGCCTCAAATATCTTTAAAAGATATAATACCAAATTTTCAAATCTCATTTGAAAACATTTCCCAAAATTCCTCCTTTACAAGGTAAATCCTTTACCATATATTCCCATTGGAAATAACCAAGTTCAAACCATTTAGATTTAAAATAATTAAAAACAGTTTATACTGAAATATACTTTAATATGCAAATTTACTTCTAGTTATTTACTCAAAATAAAATTTTCAAAATATTTAAAGTAAAACTACTTTATAAGATATAACTTGATTTAAAGTATGGGTTTAGTTAATCTATATTCTAAAAATAAGGTTGTAAAAGATGAATACTTAATTTAATATAACTTAGGTCAAAACTAGCTTTGATACAAATCCATTTTTTGAAATAATTATTAAGGTATTTATAAAATTTACTATTTCTAATATACTTATAATTACTTTAAAATAATAATTCCCAAAACACTCTTTTTAAACAAACTTAAATTTTTTTAAAATTTTCTTTTTATAAAGTCAGTTTAACTCGAACTTGGTTCTTCCCAGGGAATCTCATATCCTCTTAAACATCATAGAAATCCTTCTCACGATTTCTGTCTATTTATTCAATTTAGTTTTATGGTTTAATAACATAAATTTACTTTCACATTTGTCAATTTATAACATTTCTCTTTGTTTATCTTTACAAATTTTCAATTTCCATTTTTAAATAGATTTCAGATTTTAATTCTTTTAAATCCATTATTTAACAATACCTTTTATTTCTCAAAAATTCAATTTATCCATTTACAATTAATTATGGATTTATAATTTACTCAGCATTATTCCAACTGAATTTTATTTCAGTTTTCCATCCAATAGATCCAAAATTTTATATTCTTTTAAAATTCCTTATTTATTACTTTTCTTAGTTTCCTTTGAAACTCAATTCAATTCCTTTATAATTAAACTCCAAATTTTTTATAATTAATATTCTGGATTGGTAATTTATACCACAATATCACAATACCAGTTAATTCCAAAATTATCATCCACAATATATAAACAGGCATCATCATCGATTATAAAAATAATACTACATTGTGAGGAATCCAGTTGGATCCCTCCAACCTGTTTTTCCCTGCATCCACAATATTAGCACAACTAAATATATATCAATTCAATTTGATAATAATTAACATATTCAGCTAAACATCCAAACAAACAGTCAATACTAGCTGTCTACTTTACTAGTATCCAGATGTGAGTGAGAATAACTCACCTTGCGTTTCGGCGAGCGTTCGAAATTCAAATTAAACCGGACAGTGTCTGATTTAACCCAAATTTCTACTTGCCCGGAATGACTCCGGATCTGTACCATCGCGTAATGCTCGACTCTGCGATTCCAACGCTTCCAGTTTCGTCCGAAACTAATAACATATGCAATAGTTATATATTTTATAAATTTCAATTTGAATTTAAAACAAATTCTTTTTTTTTAATACCCCAAAGAAACGCGGCCCGCCCACCCTTCTTCATCTCCCTCACGCAAATACTCAGGTCGGCAACAAAACCCAACAAACGTAGATTAGGGTTTCACTTCGAGGCCACTTCAACTCACCATCGTTCGATCAGGAAACACCACGTTGAAGAGAACGCCGCCACACCCCCATAGCCAGAACGCGGCTAGGTCCGGTCGCACCTAGGTCCCACAGTACACGCTCGAACGCGTGATGAACGCGACCGTCTCCTCACCTCCACGCTTTGCTAATATCGATCATAACCGCTCATATTGTAGATCTCGACATCCCCTTCGATTTATTAGTTGGAGGAATTTGCTAAAAGTTTATGGATTTGGCGAATTCGAGGGAAAGAAAATGGCGATTTTCGGCCATTGGAATGGAAACTGTCGGCGGCTCCAACTTTAGGCTAGGGTTTAAGAAAATAAAATGAATATATATATTGGTTTAATATTATTTAATTAATAAAATTTCGCAATATAACCACACATGCAAACGAACTCCGATTCACGCGTTCCGATAGGCGATTCTAAGGTTTCTCAGCGTTCCGAACACAATGGAACAGGTCTCGTAAGCTAATTCGGTCGTATGCACGAGTTACGGAATTAAACGATCAATTTAAAATCAAACCGATTAAAACGATTTCGATGCGTTTCGAGCTGCCACGGCCACACGACAACTCCGATTGCTACGAAAATTGAAATCCGGTAATAACTAACTATTGCGGATCCAATGAAACTGGTTTCGTCGAATTCCGAGACTGTGCCCCGGAAGGCTATTTTAACTCGTCTATTAAATTTAGCGATTTTCGAAATTATCGAAAACACTCAAAATTTCCACGTTTAAAATTTTATTAACTTAACAATAATTCATATAACATTCATAAACACATTAAAAATCATTTTGGCTCATTCCGGACCAAAATCTGATTAATGGCATTTTTAATAATATTAAATTTATTTTTAAATTAATATAAAATTCCAAATATTAATTTATTAACTTTAAATTCATCTAAAATTTCCACCATGCTATTTACACTCAAATAACTCAAGATAAACTTTTAAAACCATTTTTATCACTATTTACACCCTGAATTACCCTTTATCTCAATTTCGAACATTAAATTATTATTATTCAAATTCCAATTAAATCCTCGTATTTGAAATTTGACCAATTTTATTATCTTAACCAAAGTCATTTATTTAAAAATTCAAATTATAATCTATATTAAACATTTAAAATGAATTAAATGTTCAAATCTGGCGACCCAAAATTCCGAGTCGTTACATTCCTCCCCCTTATAAAAATTTCGTCCCCGAAATTTGTATAAGGTAGAACATACTTTCAAACCCATTTACTTACCCTATTTGCTTAGTTAAAAGCTTATATACACTTCACAAAATCATTTTGCTCGATTCCCAAACCTATTTGCTTTATTAACTCTAAAGCTTAAATTTTTACTTATAACTTCCCAAGTTATTAAACTTTTCCCAAAACCCCAAAAATTTTCTAACTCCCAAAATTTACGGAAAATTTTGGCAGAGTCTCCCCTGTACGGAGGAGCTTCTGCGACATCGCAGGATACACAAATATATATACATCGGCCCATACGGCCGGAAACCAAAATATAACACAATATATATATCATTTCCCAATTATATTTGCGTAGGCGTACCTTTTTAGCAAATTTTTAAAAGAAAGCGGCTAATATATCGCATATACGCGCTCCAACTCTCTCGAACGCCTCCCGCACCTGTGCTAAACTCAAACAAACTCATCAGTTATCAAAATATGAGCAATTTAACAACAATTCCAATGTAAAAGCAAGCCAAACATATCTATTGCATATCCAAACCAAGCACATTCATAATTATGCATGCTAACCATCTTTATAAACAATTCACAATTTCGACATCATTTCAAATCTTCTTTGCAAACCTAAATTTCATAGTTTAACATGTTACCATACTTTATTAACAACTCAAAGATGTCAATTGCTTTTCAAATCTCTTATTCAAATCAAACTTCATTTTATTTCACTTGAATGTTTTATACTCAATCCACTATATACAATCCATATTTATTTCAACCAATTCATTTCTATTTTAATATGATTAGATATGCCTTGCTTATATTTCTTTATTTTAGCCTATATTCCCAATTTGATTTACAATCAAATTTTATTTTAAAAATGAAACATTTGCATTTCCTTTATAATCCATTTTCATTCATCTACCAAATCACTTAATTGGATTGCGATTATCTAATTAATTTAAAACCATCTTCTTTAAGTCAATTCGCTTGCATTTATATACAAACTCATAGAATTAGATTCCAATCCATATTAAATTATTCAAATATCAATTTCATTTGCTACTTGGAACCAATTCAATCTCAAATACAACAAACAACCAATTCAGTTGCCGTTAAAACAACTTAATTTTGAGTACATGCAATTTCTCATGTCATTCAAGCCAAAATAATCACCACTTAAGCTCTTAACCATTAAAATTAATTCTACTTAGATTTATATTAATTTTATTCAATTCTTCATGGTTCATAATCCAAACATGCTTATTCCATTTCAATTTATTAAATCAATTTCTTATTCACACTTCAAGATCATCATTTAAATTCAAATTAATAACATCCCATTCTATTTTATTTACAGTCCAAACATTCTTGCTTTATCACAATCATTGAATTATATCTCAAATCTTATATTTCCAATTCATTGTCCAATAGATTTATATGAATATCATTCCATTCTAGATTATTGACAACTCATACATCTTTAATTTACCACAGAAATTAATTAATACCATTTCACTTGCAATTCAAAATTTTATTATCCAACAAATTTAATTCAACATTACTTAATAAAGCTCATTCCCAACCATTATTTTATTATTTAACAATATTTTCATTATTTTCTTATCAAATTAATTTTATTTCCATTTGATTCTCATTCAAATCAAATTTCAATTCATATTCAAATTTAATGCCCTTCGTTTAGTTATCCAATCCATGTTAAGTTTATTTTATTAACAAAGAGACCATTTAAATTTTTTTTTTCACTCATTTGAATTTTATTCACAATTCAAATCATCATTAATATATTCAAATTCCATTAGTCATTCA
Source organism: Allium cepa (assembly GCA_030765085.1). Classification (NCBI taxonomy): domain Eukaryota; kingdom Viridiplantae; phylum Streptophyta; class Magnoliopsida; order Asparagales; family Amaryllidaceae; genus Allium; species Allium cepa. Next base: position 52,333,593 of record CM060943.1, on the reverse strand, counting down.
CACCTCCAATATTTATTACCAAAATTAAATCCCAATCCAAACTGGATTTTTATTTACTTTCCAAACTTGACTAAACTATCAAAATTCTCCATTACAATACAAATTCCAATTAATTGTAATTTAATTTAGCCAATAAGCTAATCCATATTAGGTTTTTAATTCACCTTCCCAATTTACTCTGAATCCATTTATAATATCACCATTTTCCCATTATTCCATTTAACAATTTAAATTCCTACCTTTCCTTATACTTCTTCAAATAGAATTTAAATTTCTTCCAATATTGTTTATTACACAATTGAAATCCTCGTATTTGAAATTTGACCAATTTTATTATCTTAACCAAAGTCATTTATTTAAAAATTTAAATTATAATCTATATTAAACATTTAAAATGAATTAAATGTTCAAATCTGGCGACCCCAAATTCCGGGTCGTTACATCGGGTCATTTGTTGGGCGCCAAAATTATGTTGGGTACTTGGTAGGATTCGGCCATTTGTTGATGCACGTGCGGCGTAGCTAAAACTCGCCATCTGATAGGATCGATCCAACCTTTTATATTGATTTTCTAGAGTATCTTAATTGATTTCTAGATATTTGTTGTTTCCAATTATCTGCAGGTAATTGGATATTTGTTGATATGAGTTCTGATTATCGTTTTTGATAATCGGATATTTGTTGATTTGATTATCGTTTTTGATAATCGAATATTTGTTGTTATTGATTATCGTTTTTGATAATCGGATATTTGTTGATTTTTGATTATCGTTTTTGATAATCGAATATTTGTTGTTTCTGATTATCGTTTTTGATAATTGGATATTTGTTGATTTGATTATCGTTTTTGATAATCGAATATTTGTTTTTTCTGATTATCGTTTTTGATAATCAGATATTTGTTGATTTTAGATTATCGTTTTTGATAATCGAATATTTGTTGTTTCTGATTATCGTTTTTGATAATCGGATATTTGTTGATTTGATTATCGTTTTTGATAATCGAATATTTGTTGTTTCTGATTATCGTTTTTGATAATCAGATATTTGTTTATTTTGATTATCGTTTTTGATAATCGAATATTTGTTGTTTCTGATTATCGTTTTTTGTAATTAGATATTTGTTGATTTGTTGATTTGTTGATTGTTGGTTTGATGATTTGAGATTTCTGATTATCATTTGATAATTAGATATTTGAAATTTGATTATCGTTTATGATAATTAAATATTTGTCGATTTGAGATTTAATTATCGTTTTTGATAATTGAATATTTGTTGATTTGAGATTTGATTATCGCTTGAGATAATTAAATATTTGTTGATCTGAGATTTCTGATTATTGTTTTGATAATTAGGTAATTGCTAATTTTGCTGATTATAAGATTTTCTACTCTCTAATTGATTCTAGATTATGTTTATTATATTGAATTGTTGTTTTCTATATATCTCTATTGATAGTTAGAGTTTGCTGATTATGAAGTTCGTGTTTTCTATTTATCTGTTGGATAACTAGATATTTGCAGTTTTGTGGTTTGCGAATTTTGTTTTCTAATTATCTTTGTTGATAATTAGATCTTGCTGTTTTCTAATTATCGTATAGGTAATTAGATATTGCTGTTTTGTGATTACTGTATTCTAATTATCTTATTGATAATTGAATATTGCTGATAATTATAATTATTCAGTTTTGTTGTTTTCTGATTATCTACTTAATAATTTGATTTGGTTGAGAATTAGGAATTTCTTTTATGAAATTAAAAGATTTCTTTGGTGTTTATATTCTCGACTTTTATTTTTCTAGCTTAACCAGGTTATGTTAGAAAAATAATGATTATTGATGACTTTAATTATGAAAATTGCGGGGACGCAATTTATATAAGGAGGGGAGTCTGTAACAACCCGGGAATTCGTAGCAATTAATTATTGTCACTAAGTGATTAAATCGTTTGCTAATTTCTATTGGAATTTTATTCGGTTAAAATTCTTTTAAAATTTGTTTAAGAATTATATGGGCTTTATAATTTGGCCCATGTTTCTGCCGTGTTTATCAAAAGAGTGTCGTTCCCTTTCTCATTTTGTTCGACCCGACCCCCTTCTCGATTCATTCAAATCTAACCCTAAAAACATTCGAACGAGAATAAACGAAAATGGCGGCCGTGTTCTTCTCATTCCACCTGATTAAAATTAGGGCTTTCGAAATTCTTCCAGGTCACGCCTCCGTTGATCGATCAGTGGGCGCTCGTGAGTAGCTTGGATCGTTCGCGGCTGCTTGATTGAGCTCGACATTGCTTGGATTCAGTTGAGTGAACTATCACTCACATCTAATCCATTCTAAATGCTGTGCTTATGTTGTTCGATTTTAGTTTTGATGATTGATGTTTTCTAGAACGGTTCGATTTCTGTAAACAAAAGCTTGATGATTTTTGGGTTTGTTCGTCCTCCTATATTTGCGTTCGTGTATATTTTGTTAAAGTTGTTAACTATGTGCATTGGCCATTCTACTTTGTTTCGATGATTGATGAATTATGACTTGGTCAGATTTCATGTTGGCCTCGGCTTTCACTTGATTCTACGATGATTGAATTTGTTCGATTTTTAACCTTGTTCGATTTTACCTACTGGTTTATCTCGTGACCACCACGACTTTGTTTATGTGATGGTATTATTTGTTCGTTTTAAATTCGAACTGCAGGTGCCATTTCTCTTTGAACTGCGGTTGTTTTTAGACTTGGTTTGCAAACTTGATTTTTGCGGGAAACAATTTGATTCAACACTGTTTTGATTTGATAAAGTTGTACCATGATTTTTGAACTCGCACAATTCTGTCTCACTGCCATGATGGTGTTGCACTTGTGCTTGTTGACAGTGATAATCCTTTTTTCTTTGCTTTGTGAATTTGGCACTGACTTGTTTAAAGTGTTGATATTATTTAAAAAAACCGTGTTTTGATTCCGTGAATTTCTCCTGTGACATCATTGATATCAGCACTCGACCTTGTCGAACATTGCTTTGGCTTCGTTCGAACTTGTTGCCACCTCTCTTGAACTTGTTTCACTGAAGCATCGAGCTCAGGTGGTCTTCACTTATGTGCAGTCTGTATTTACATTGCCCCTGACCTTTTGACACATATACTATATTTCATGTTAATCTTCACTGTAACATGCTGCACTGTGTATGTTTAATTGCTTCTTGTATCACTTGAGTTTGCAGTTGTAATGTTTCTGGCTTCAAGTATGGATGCCCAGACTGTCATAGGTGCACTCAGTATCACTTGCTGTTGTGGTTTTGTTGCTTCACCAATACTTTGGTCTTGATTTGTATATGACACTCCATGGTGTGTCAGTTTTGTTATGTGAGTCATTTGAATTTGTAGATAGTTGAACTGTCAGCTTCAATCTGGAACACTGTTTTCTCAAGCCTGCATATATTTGTTGGATTCACACTGTGCTTGATGGACTGATTAATTCTAGTTGCATCGAGTTCAGTCGAAAATGCACACTGTCTTTGTCACTGTACCTGTTGCAACTGCATTTTTCATTTGCAGCATACATTCTCTACTACTCTGATTTATCACTTGCTGATGCTTGAGTTAGCCATCCACTTCATTTCAGTGTTGTAGTTGTTGCCATTGAATTGGTGCAGAAGTTTGCACTATGCATTTAGGTGTACTTCGTTCACTTGCAAACTTTCTGCTCCATACTGCATTTGCATTTGGTCACCATTGCATTCATGTGTTGGTGTGCTGTGGTGCCATACCCCTGGTGCCCTCACCCTCCTTCTATTTTTTTACCTGTACCACTGCTTTGTGCTTTGGTGCTGCAGTTGTGTTGAGTCAGAGACTTGGCCTTCTTGCATTTCATGGTAGTTTCCAACCTTCTCGAATTTGCAGTGTTAGTACATTTACTTGGTGGCAATTGGTTTGCATACCATTTACACAGTGCAGCCTTACCACCTGCTGCATTCATTTGATTGTTGTATCTTGGTTTTCGGCTGCAGTTTGTTGTCATCTTTTCTTGACCACTTTGGCATTTCTCTGCCTTGTTCGAACTTGTTTGGTTGTTGTTGCTTGAGACAGCCAACCACATCAATTCACTTGGTTGAAGCTTTTCACTACTGTCACTTGCTTATTACATTTGTTTGCACTGTGAATTCTTGAGCATTGGCCTTTATGCCTTGTTGCTATTTTTTATACGCTGTAGTGGTGAGGCAGTGCATGCGTGCGTGTACTGCAGCCAGACAGTATTGATTTTAATTGATATTTCTTTTGCTTTTGATCTATTGATCTTTTGCGCATTTCTTATGCTGTATTGGTGAGGCAGTACACATTGGCGTGTACAGCAGCCAATTAGAATTGATGTTTTTAAGTGATATTTCAATTGTTTAAATTGATTTAGTTTCATTTGATCATTTGTTGTTATCTAATTATCTATTTGATAATTAGATTCTGAGTTTCTAATTATTATTTAATAATTGGATTTTTGTTGTTAATTGCCAATTTGGCAATTCTGATGTTTTCCAAATTATCTTCATTGATGATCTTTTCATTTATCTTTGTTGATGATTTGCATTTGTTGATTTGTTGTTTAACACTGTTAAGTGTTACATTTACCGTTATCCGATTTCCTTGTTAAAGGATTGGATAGACGAGATTTATTTTGACTGTCGTCTATTCATATTTAATTATTATGCTCCTGTGCACTAATAACTGAGTTTGAATTAGACTGACCCGTGTTTTATTTTCTCTTGAATTTAATACTCTGGTCAGACCGAGTATTTACAGGTTGTAGATATCTTACTTCGAGTTGCTGCTAGAGTTATGAAGTCTTTTCATATCTATTGAAGTAGTCGTTGTCATGTTTCGTAGTCAGTCTATTTGTATAGGATGTTGTATATTCATGTATATTGTTCATGATAATGTGCTTGTATATGTAACTTCCAGAGTCGACAGTTGTAAGTGTATAATATGTATTTTATCACATGTATATCAACTGACATCAGTTATATATATATATATATATATATATATATATATGAAACTTTCTGTTATATCTGTGTTAGTATTATATATATTGTCCTAAACTATTATGAACCATCGTAGTTTGTTTTATACTAGAATTGGGTATGTCGATGGGTGTAAATAAATATGAGATGAAAAATAAAAATATATACCACTCCTATCGAGATAACCAATACTAGTGTAAGGCCTAACTATGGATGGCCGCTCCTATCCAGCCTTACTCTTCGTGATAACAGACAGTATTTCTTTTAATACTCTTTGTTATTGCGAGCATAGAGGTGGGGCATTATAGGTGTCATATCCCATAAGTGAACAGTTACAGATAATGGCATAAATATAACAATTTAAAATTAATAACAGCAGCATATTTCAATTTTTGTTTAAATTGAAATCAAATTTAATAAATAAAAGAATGTTAATCGTGGGTGATTGCTAATTTTTCGAGGCTAGAGAATACAGAAGATGACATGGATACGCACACAGATACGGACACTGAAATTTGAATTATAAATCCGAGCACGAATTTCAAAGCAAAGTAGGATTAGCATGAATTGTACGAACGAGGCTGATAATCAAGAATTTATGAATTGAATCAGAATCAGTCTGATATATACAGAAATTTTTGCTATTCTAATAAAAATCAAATCTAAGACCCAAACCACCCCATACGACCTATGTATATAATATCATTAAGATTTATATTTTAAAATAAGATTAATATATAAAACTTCAACAAATTACGCTGTTCAAATCTCATTTATAAACTACTATATACATATGGTACAAAATCCACTTCACAATACAATTATAAAATTTAAACACTTTACCTATATATATAAACTAATATATAACTACCCATACATAAACAGTAAAGCATATACACAGACTTATATAAAAATTTTAGACAACGGATATACGAATTACTTATATAACTTATATTATAACTTATTTTATAAATATATATAATATTATAACCTGTGCAGACCGAAAGTATAAGTTAGAATGTAAACTTTATACAATATATATAAATAGCAACTAATATAAACTTTAAAATATATACATTTTTTTGCAACTGGTCTGCACTAAAACACATATACACCCTTAACTTTTACGCAAACATGCATGACAACTGATATGAAAACTTATATATTAGAAAACTAACTCCACACATAAGTGTATGCAAAGTATATAGATATATATATAAGGCCATAAAGATATATCTATAATTATTTTAACTTTATATAAATATATGTCATATACGAACTTAGGAAAATAAACAACTTCAAAAAAATCCTATACAACTTCCATAATAATAAGATGTAAATTGACCTTCAAATATAAGTTATAAACCTGTTTATTATAAAACTAGATATATATAATAACGAATTTTCAAACTTATAAGATAAATCATACAATATGGTTTGTAAAATATACATATATGGACTCAAAGTTAAACAACAATGAATATAAATCTACTTGCCAAATATGCAGACTCCATTTGCAGATCCAACACAACTCACACATATTAAATATGCATACACTTCTAGAAACAAAACAAACCATTAAAAAAAATGGAGACCACGTTTGGTATATATATGTGTTCGAATCCAACAACTTTATATAAACCACTATATGTATGCATTTTATATTTTTATACCACTATCAATATATCATAACTATACTCCATATAAACAAATATGCGTACCAACTTTGAATGCTAGAATATGCATCAACAGCACGTACATGGGACGTGTATTGATAAAATCATCCATATCATAGCTAAATATAAAACTATATATAATATATATATAAATAACATTTGCAAATATAAAATTAACTTACCTATGCCTGGTTATGCGAACAGTAGAGGAAACAGGGGAGGGTCGCTGCGTCTTCGATGGATATTGCGCAAGGGGAAGAGTGGGTTTGGTGGAGGAGCGCGGTTTGGAAAAGGTGAAGGAGAGGCCGAAATTTGTAGTGCCAGGCAAGTTTATATAGAAGAGGAAGAAACAATAGAGAGGGCAAGAAGAGAAATCTGGGAGGAAGAAATAAAAAAAAGGAAGAAAATACGAACAGAAGTAAATGGAAATGATTAAATAAAAGTAACCAAAGAAATAGCACAATCACGTGCTATGATTCAGTTGAGGATTTAAGGCAAAATATTCATGTTGATTCAGCAAAATAATCAAAGCAAATAAATGGTAGCACGTTTCAAATTTGAACGGAAGGAAAGAGAAAAGTCACAATTCCGTAAAAATATCAAAGTAACAGCTACACATTGATTCAAGAGCTATTAAAGCAATTTTTTAAATTGTGAAGGCAACGTTACTCTGCGTTATATTTTTAAAATAAGAATGATGAACGAAAATCAATAGTCAAATATGGTACGGTGTAAATGGCAAGAGTCACGCTGATTACTGAATAAAATAAAAATAATACGAATAACCATTTATTTATTATTATTTTTTCAGACGGTGGAAAAATGAAGAAATAAAAGGTCAGTGAAAGTAGGAATGAATATATTAGAAAAGTAACGATTCTAGTAGCAACGGTCATCTTAGATTAAGTTGAAAAATTTATAATAATTTATTACCATGGCTATGGTTCAAAATTTTTTTTGAAAGCAAGGAAACCAAAAGGTCACAATTAAAGGTAAGCTTTAAATTTTTAATAAATACAAAACGTTTCTAAGTTTATACGTTTATAACATTCTAGCTGTAGTGTATATATATAATGAATGGTCAAAATGAAAGAAGTGGAAACAGGGAGCGTAGGAAAGGAAAGGTTAGAAAAATAAAATTTTCACCCTTAAATTCCGGAGATCAATAAGGTAACGTACCTCTTTAATGAAATGTACAGCAACGGTCACAAGCTAAAATTTAGCTGTAGTTTAAAGAAATGAGGGGAAGATGGTTTTTTTTTTTTAAATTAATCACTTCCCAGAATTAATATGTCAATGGAAAAAAGGAAAGGAGATGAGCCAAGGAAACGTATTATAACTTATATATAACTATTAAACGGATAGATGGAAGAAAAGGTGAGGAGGTGAGTAAAAGTGGAAATTGATTTATAAGCGAAAGGGAATGTGAGCTATTGCCTGGGAAGAAAATGAAACAGTTTAAAAATAAAAGGCAATGGACTGCTGAAATTAAACGAGTATAAAACGTGTAAAAGTTATTTACTGAAACGGCTATAAATTTCAATTATTATTTAAAATTTCACAAAAATCTAATTAAATACGCTAAATAAAACCATTAAAAATTAACAAAATTTTACGGGTCGTTACACTCTCCCCCACTCAAAACTTTTCGTCCCCGAAAAGGAAGAAGGTAGGAGAATAGAAACAACCAGAAAGATAAAAAGATTGAATGACAAGGATAAACAATTAATTAAGACCATATAAATTTTACTTGAAATATTCACTTGAAAACTTCATTTGAAATTAAATTTTCTTTATTACTTAATTTTTTTTTCAAAACCCATTGGAACTAAATATGTTTAAATAACACTTAATAAATATATGAAACTATTTAAAGACAATTTATTTACACAATTAGTTATATTTACATAGAAGCTATTGAAAACATTAAATCTATAATTTATAACTTACCGATTTTCTCTCAAAATACTTTCCTAATATTCTCACTAATCGTTTACTTTAAATATGTTTATTTTGAATAAATAACTTCTAAAATATTTGTAACACTAAAATTTTCTATTAAACCAGGTAGTATATAATTAAACAGTATTTTAAAGGATATATTCAAAAGGAAAGGAAGGTAGATTCAAAAGATAGTATCGGACACGAATCGTAAATTTCAAACTATAAGAATTTAAATTTTAAAACTAATATAGAAAATTCTTATTGGAAATATTGTTATAATAAAATACCGTTATATCGAAATAAATCTTTTCTTTCGAAAATATTTTTATAACTCGGTGTTTCAACAAGTTTATCCTCGTTCTTGCAGACTCTAGCCACGCGTTGATCAGGCACAAAGCTAGAATTCTTCAAGTACTTAGTAGACCTGTTTCAACACCCAGTGAAAATACTTGAAAAACCTTTAAAAACAGATATGGAAAGTACAATCCAAACAAAATAATCAAACCAAAACCATTGTCCAACCATGGTTCGCAGATACACAATGGTTACGCCTGGGTCCCCTAGGAAACAATCTGTATCCGTAAGCTTTCTCAGCCCTGTGAGTTACGCTATGATGACTAGTAGGGTGCAGGATACAAAATGGTTATGCCTGGATCCCCCAGAAAACAATCCGTACCCCTAGGCCATCTCAGCCAGGCAGTTTCGCTACTAATCGCGACCTACACAGATTGTAGGATACATAATGGTTACGCTTGAATCCCCTAGGAAACAATCCGTACCCCTAGGCCAGACTCAGCCAGGCAGTTGCGCTATGCAGTCGTGAGAGAAAAAAAAGAAACCATGGGTTACGCCACGGTGGGAACACTCGAGTATCATATCCGGAAAACCAAAATCAGAGAGAATAATATCGATAGAATGAATCCACAATGTGGCCACAAAGCGGATATCAAGCAGAAGTCACTTTCCATATCTTTACTCTGAAATATATATCATATAGTACCTTTTCAAATCACTTTCAAATATCATACTTATATGAAGCCCATATATATAAGATTCCATTTTCAAATCGAATACTTTCCAAATCAATAATATATCAAATCGCACTTATATATACTTCGATTATATAAAATTCTCTTTCCAAATTGAGTACCTTTCAAAACAATAGATTTCAAATCAACTTCGTACTTATACAAATACATTTTATATAATTTTGACCACTCCCAAATCAAGTACTTAATAATATAAGGTTCTCAATTTCAAATCATTTCAATATCAATTCAGTTTCAAAGTTTCTTAAACAATAGGTTTAGAAAATAATCCAAATTTCCAAATCAACAAAGTTTAGGTCAAACAAATTCATTTCCAAAATCACCATATAAGTACTGGTTTTAATTCCAATCAAATTTCAAAACCAAATATTTTTCTCAAAATCAATTATACTCAAAATGGTTTCCAAATTTATAATTGTCCCTTTAAAACCCTTAAACTATTTATTTCTATTTGAAATATCCAATTTACCTTTCTGAAAACCATTATTTAAAACTAAAATTTTCTCAAACATTTCAAAACTAAATTCCACATTAGTATAATTCAAAATATTCATATTCAATTACTTAACAAAAGGTTTCAAACTTAAACATACAAAACTAAACTTATATGCTTTGTCAAATATTTTATCCTCTTCGAAATTTCTTAGCTTTGAAAATTAACCTCGATTTGGAAGTGTTCAAACATTCAAAATAGTTAGGAAATCAAATTTCCAATTCAAGGGTTGAAAATTAACAATAAATCAATAAATTAAATTCAATAGGTAGGGTTATACCAAATTAAATCCGAAACTCGAGGACTAAACACCGGTCTCACTTTAAATAGTTTCAAATATATACATATATCTTTCGAAAATATCAAGTTATACTTCAGAAATTTAAATCAAAAATTGTTTTATAGTATCACTCGCATAGCAAAGCTACTAAAGTGGCCTCTCTCCTACTCTGAAACTCGAAAATCAATGTCGATGATGCGTGCACTCATCACCGAAATCATTTTCCAGCGACATAAGTGAGTTCTGGACTTTTATTTCTTGAAAACTCTTTGAAATTTTTTTCAAAATTATTGGGATTCATTTGAACTTATTTAAAACATTTCTTATTCGGAAAATACTTTTAAATCGTATTTTTGTATATATTTTCCAAAATCTTAAAACCAATTTCAAAATACCGGAATACAATTCTCGAATTACAAATTTAACCCTTCGGTTATAAATCATTTTTATATAAATGAATTTTTTTTTCAAATTTTCAAATCCTTTCTACACTTTTATATATATAGAATAACATTTCTTATTTGTTTTATATATTGGTAGATAATCCTTATCGAAAACATTTTCACTTTTATATATAGAATAAAATCTTAATTATCAAAATAATAATTTCGGTATATAAAACAATTTCAAAGTACAAACAAAACCCGATTTTCAAAGGATGATTCAAGAATGAATTTCAAAACAAAGATAAAGATTTAAATTAGAGGAACTCTAATCAATAGAATCCTGATTCAAAGATAGACTCGATTGAAGATTAGATTATTAAATTACAAAATAGAATATGGATATACTTTAATAAAACGAAGGCGACCTTAACCGGGTCAACCGTGACTTCAGGAATATAATAGATGCAGAATTCCAAAAAAAATCGACATTCGATCTCCGGAGATAGAATTCGGCATATCAAGATATAGCAGCATCGTAAACCGAGGATACAGAAATCTCCGGTGAATCAATGCCAGTTGTAAAGGAGTTTCATCCCCTTTACAAAACATTCAGCGGAGTCATTGGATACTCCAGAATCAAAAGAACATAAATAGAGAGAGACAAGAATGAATTTTGGAACCACAGGGAGCGTTCCAAAGTTCAATGGAAATCGAGTCAAATGGAAGAGATTCAACTCGAGCAAAAGTGATTCAGTAAATAAATTTACCATATATGCGAAGTTTTGCCTAGAGCCAAAGCTCTGATACAAACTGTAACAGCCCACTATTTTGGACCATTCAAATCGACAATAAGTTCCATACATGTCCGACTTGAATAGTTCAAAATGCCGAATTGTTAATTAAAATTTGGCAAAACTTAACATGTACAGTAAATAATCAAATCGCTGATCACTGACACAGAGTAATATAATGCAGCGGAATAGATAAAGAATAGTAGTTAATGAAGCTACTATACACATCAGAGTTAGAAATAAAATACAACTAAATATATTAGATGCAATGAAGTCTCCAGTATGCGCAGATGACTTCTCTGAACCAATTAACAGGATGACTAAAAGGATAGATAGCTGGATCTTCAAGCAAAGCTCCAACTTTGAAGGTGAGTCTCACATGCTGTATCACTCGGTCTGACCCGAGCGTAAAGAAAAAACACAAAACACTCGAGCCAGGATTAACATTCTTATATCTATAAATCCAACTCAAGTGAAATATCAACTGAAATACAAGTAACTTAAAGGATGTTTGGGATAACCATCCTCTAAGGGTCCATAGAACTATCTACAAGGTAGAAATATACACTATAACACTGTGGTCATTTCAACTTAATTCATACTTCAAAACCAAATATCATTTTCACTTCAAATATCTCTATATTTCCCAAAATAGTATTTATATATTAACTATTTATACAGTAAAGTATTTTCAATTTTGTAACATTCCTGAAAATTAGTCAAGTTTAATTTGGCAATTAATTTAATTTTGAAAATAAATTGTGAATTTATTCATGTATTAATTAGGAAATTTCTTGAATGAATTTGAAATTTTAGATTATAAGTAGGATTTGGTTTAAAATTTAGGAATAAGTAATTTTATAAATAAAATTGGATTTAGAAACAAAGTGTATTAAAAATAAAATAGCATAGAAATTAAAAGCTTTGAGACTAGTAAAAAGGTTGATGATAATTTGTTACTAAAATATTGAATAGATTTGGAAGTTGTAATAAAAAGAAAATAAATTAATGCACTCATTTTCAAAATATTATTTATAAGCTAAATTTTCTTATATAAATAAAAGTGATTAATTTTTAATATGAAATCAAAATATTTAAATCAATCTTTTCTTTTTAAAATTTGAAAAAAAGTAAATAATAAAAGAAATGCATGGATATAAAATGTATAAATTACTTGTATACAAATATGTGAGCTAAATTGAAGATTGTAGTGTGAAAGATAATTGGGATAAAATTTAGTTGTGTAAATATAAATATAATTATAAATAAAAAAAAGAAAAAGAAAACATAAACAACTTCAAAGCTTAAGTCTAGGTCAGGTTCGAATTTTAAAACCTGAAACATGTAAAGAAAAATATTTACAAGTGGCAAAGAAATTTTGTTTTCTCTTGAATCAAATTTTTGGGGAACATGCAAATAATGATAGCCAGCCTTCCCACTTCTCAAAAACCTGAAAAACAAATCAAAACTTCAGATTTGAATCAGCTAAAGCAAGAACCATCTACCACTCAAGAATTCAAAATTCTCTTCGAACTGAAACTGGAAATAAAAAAGAACATGAGGCAAAAGAAAATTCCATTCAGGTAGATTCAAACATCTTCAAACTCAAACTCAAACCCATTCTCTCCAAAAATCTAAAACAAATCAAAGCATACTTGGGAAGAAAAAAGAAGAGAATCAAAACCTGAAAGAATATCACGCAAAGAAAAAACTGGGAAGGGATCAAAGCAAGAATCTGAATGCAGATCTGAGAAAAAGAAAAAATGAAAATTTGAAGAATCAAGCTTGAAAACCAAAAATTCAAACCTGGAAGAGAAAAAAAGAAAGATTCTGGAAATCAAAATCACCTTCAAACCTGGAAACAAGGAAGATTCAAGAGCATCAAAACTGAAAAAAAAAGAAAAAAATCACAGCAAAGCATTAAGCTGGATTCTCAAAATATACTCAGAAAAAATATTTAAGCTGCCTCTGTTCTTCATTGATTCAGGTGAACAAACCACATTTTTAAAAGCTTAAATTTGGTTTAAATATTGATCTGCATGTGATGATCTTGGGTGGAATATATCTGCAAGTATATATGTGTAAATTTATGGATGCATGCTTGTGTATATTGGTAGGATAGTTTCTGTTAGCAATAAGTTAACAGGAAAGAAAGGAATTAAGAGAAGAAGAAAACTCTTACATCCGTAAAGTGTACGCATACGTTGATGGCCCGAAAATATAACTATATAGACGCTAAAAGGAGGGCTTGAACCTCCAACCTTGTTGTTAACAGCCACACACTCTAACCAATTGATCTTTTCCTAATTCCTTTCTTTCCTGTTAACTTATTGCTAACATAAACTATCCTACCAATATACACAAGCATGCATCCATAAATTTACACATATATACTTGCAGATATATTCCACCCAAGATCATCACATGCAGATCAATATTTAAACCAAATTTAAGCTTTTAAAAATATGGTTTGCTCACCTGAATCAATGAAGAAAAGAGGCAGCTTAAATATTTTTTCTGAGTATATATTGAGAATCCAGCTTAATGCTTTGCTGTGATTTTTTTCTTTTTTTTCCAGTTTTGATGCTCTTGAATCTTCCTTGTTTCCAGGTTTGAAGGTGATTTTGATTTCCAGAACCTTTCTTTTTTTCTCTTCCAGGTTTGAAGTTTTGGTTTTCAAGCTTGATTCTTCAAATTTTCTTTTTTTCTTTTTCTCAGGTCTGCATTCAAATTCTTGCTTTGATCCCTTCCCAGTTTTTTCTTTGCGTGATATTCTTTCAGGTTTTGATTCTCTTTTTTTTTCCTAAGTATGCTTTGATTTGTTTTAGATATTTGGAGAGAATGGGTTTGAGTTTGAGTTTGAAGATGTTTGAATCTGCCTGAATGGAATTTTCTTTTGCCTCATGTTCCTTTTTTTTTCCAGTTTCAGTTCGAAGAGAATTTTGAATTCTTGAGTGGTAGATGGTTCTTGCTTTAGCTGATTCAAATCTGAAATTTTGATTTGTTTTTCAGGTTTTTGAGAAGTGGAAAGGCTGGCTATCATTATTTGCATGTTCCCTAAAAATTTGATTCAAGAGAAAACAAAATTTCTTTGTCACTTGTAAAAAAAATTCTTTACATGTTTCAGGTTTTAAAATTCGAACCTGACCTAGACTTAAGCTTTGAAGTTGTTTATGTTTTCTTTTTCTTTTTTTAATTTATATTTATATTTATATTTACACAACAAAATTTTATCCCAATTATCTTTCACACTACAATCTTCAATTTATATCACATATTTGTATACAAGTAATTTATACATTTTATATCCATGCATTTCTTTTATTATTTACTTTTTTTCAACTTTTAAAAAGAAAAGATTGATTTAAATATTTTGATTTCATATTAAAAATTAATCACTTTTATTTATATAAGAAAATTTAACTTATAAATAATATTTTGAAAATGAGTGCATTAATTTATTTTCTTTTTATTACAACTTCCAAATCTATTCAATATTTTAGACACAAATTATCATCAACCTTTTTACTAGTCTCAAAGCTTTTAATTTCTATGCTATTTTATTTTTAATACACTTTATTTCTAAATCCAATTTTATTTATAAAATTACTTATTCCTAAATTTTAAACCAAATCCTACTTATAATCTAAAATTTCAAATTCATTCAAGAAATTTCCTAACCAATACATGAATAAATTCACAATTTATTTTCAAAATTAAATTAATTGCCAAATTAAACTTGACTAATTTTCAGGAATGTTACAGATTCCCCCCTTAAAGAAATTTCATCCCCGAAATTTGCTAGGGAGACGAGAAGGAATAGACGATAGATAAAGAAATGATTGATCAGATCAGATCGGAATATTTATTCTGCATTCGGTTTACCAAATCAGAATATCAACAACTCATTCAAATACTAAATAATTGGGTCATCTGATCTAAGAAGTATACATGGTATTGGTTAGTTCGAAGGGATAACTAACCATTCGTAGACTACATCTAGACCCAAGCAATAGATAAATGGATTCCAAATTCAAGTCGGAACACCTTAAAATACTTATAACTTGTCCCTCTTCGGACTTTGAAACATCACAAGAAATTACAATAGAATTTCAAATTTTGGTTTAATCGAAATTGTTTTATCGATAATTTATCTAACTTTATATTTTAGTTAACCAATTTATTTCAATTTATATTTCAATTTCGCTAAAGTTAAAAATGAAAAGCTGATAGAAATTTGACGAAGAGAATACGAAATAGAGACTTATGTACACGATTCGTAGGGCCATCATCACACCGAAGCTTTTCCTCGAGCTGCCACGGAGACATCAAAGAAATTGTGAAGACGAATCGAGGGAGATTGATAAGAAAAATATTCTGTTGTTGTAGGGTATTGACCAGTTTTAGTGGTACTTCCCCGCCCCCAATCTCGTCCTCTTCTTCCACTCAGTCTCACTATCTGTGAATAGTAAGAAAACCGATTTAAGGCATTCGGACGAAATATCTTAGAGAATAACAACAGATAAAGAGAATAGATTGAGAAATTTGGATTTTGGTTTCACTGGTTATACTCATTCTAGGGTATACTTCACCCTATCTCTAATGAGCCATCTAATGTGTTACACTCCGTAGCTAAAGTACTTACTCAACCTTTAGCTCTGATACCAAACTGTCACGACCCGAACTCGATGTTCAATAACAACATCAAATTCGTATCGCCGGAGCTTGCAACAACATTAGATGATAAATAACACAGCGGAAATAAAAGATGATATCACTGATACAACATGAATACAATATCCAATACATTAATTTGATACAATGACAATCATCAACATCAGAGAATACATCAATTGGATCGCACTTGCTTACCTTTGTGAAACATGATGGGGGTTCTCGCTTTGCGGTTTGGTGGCGAACGGGAGACTCTTACCCCCTACATGTCCTCTCTTAGTGATAAGGGGTTGGTTAGGCGTAAGCCGTGACAGTCGAGAGGCTGGCCGTAAAAGCAACTGCGAGGTACCAGTGTTATGCCACGGTGGGTCTGGGATGGTTGCAAAGCCTACCAGTCACCACTGGTGTCTCCCGTGACATTTTGGTATCAGAGCTGTTAAAGGAGAAAAAGGATAATAATTTTCTTAATTCCTTTCTTTCCTGTTAACTTATTGCTAACAGAAACCATCCTACCAATATACACAAGCATGCATCCACAAAATTATACATATATACTTGCAGATATATTCCACCTAAGATCATCACATGCAGATCAATATTTAAACCAAATTTAAGCTTTTAAAAATGTGGTTTGCTCACCTGAATCAATGAAGAACAGAGGCAGTTTAAATATTTTTTCTGAGTATATTTTGAGAATCCAGCTTAATGCTTTGCTGTGATTTTTTTCTTTTTTTCAGTTTTGATGCTCTTGAATCTTCCTTGTTTCCAGGTTTGAAGGTGATTTTGATTTCCAGAACCTTTCTTTTTTTCTCTTCTAGGTTTGAAGTTTTGGTTTTCAAGCTTGATTCTTCAAATTTTCTTTTTTTCTTTTTCTCAGGTCTGCATTCAGATTCTTGCTTTGATCCCATCCCAGTTTTTTCTTTGCGTGATATTCTTTCAGGTTTTGATTCTCTTCTTTTTTCTTCCCAAGTATGCTTTGATTTGTTTTAGATTTTTGGAGAGAATGGGTTTGAGTTTGAGTTTGAAGATGTTTGAATCTGCCTGAATGGAATTTTCTTTTGCCTCATGTTCTTTTTTATTTCCAGTTTCAGTTCGAAGAGAATTTTGAATTCTTGAGTGGTAGATGGTTCTTGCTTTAGCTGATTCAAATCTGAAGTTTTGATTTGTTTTTCAGGTTTTTGAGAAGTGGAAAGGCTGGCTATCATTATTTGCATGTTCCCCAAAAATTTGATTCAAGAGAAAACAAAATTTCTTTGCCACTTGTAAATTTTTTTCTTTACATGTTTCAGGTTTTAAAATTCGAACCTGACCTAGACTTAAGCTTTGAAGTTGTTTATGTTTTCTTTTTCTTTTTTTTATTTATAATTATATTTATATTTACACAACAAAATTTTATCCCAATTATCTTTCACACTACAATCTTCAATTTAGCTCACATATTTGTATACAAGTAATTTATACATTTTATATCCATGCATTTCTTTTATTATTTACTTTTTTTCAACATTTAAAAAGAAAAGATTGATTTAAATATTTTGATTTCATATTAAAAATTAATCACTTTTATTTATATAAGAAAATTTAACTTATAAATAATATTTTGAAAATGAGTGCATTAATTTATTTTCTTTTTATTACAACTTCCAAATCTATTCAATATTTTAGAAACAAATTATCATCAACCTTTTTACTAGTCTCAAAGCTTTTAATTTCTATGCTATTTTATTTTTAATACACTTTATTTCTAAATCCAATTTTATTTATAAAATTACTTATTCCTAAATTTTAAACCAAATCCTACTTATAATCTAAAATTTCAAATTCATTCAAGAAATTTCCTAATTAATACATGAATAAATTCACAATTTATTTTCAAAATTAAATTAATTGCCAAATTAAACTTGACTAATTTTCAGGAATGTTACAAATTTCCTCAACTTAACAAATCGTTTCAATATCAACCCGACCTTCCTATTCAAATTAAATTTGATCTCAATTTACCAATTTAAATTCAACTCAATTCCTAAAATAACCACTTCAATTTTCGATCTCAAATTCGGATTTGTAATCAGAAAATAACCCTTTATATTTCAATATATTTCAAAACTTTAAGTATTCAACGTTTCAACTAAATTTTATTCAATTTAGTTTTCTAAATAATAAATTCAAATTTGGTTCAACCTAACTTTTCACTTTGATTCAATTTAGTTTCTAAATAACAAGTTCAGCTATATTGATTTCAAATACAGATCTGAATCTCACAATAAACCATTTAAATTCCAATATAGTTCAAGGCTTAAATATTTAAATGTTCAATATAACAGTTTCATATAGATCTCGATTTAATCTTATTATTATTTAGTCTTGAAATACTCCTTTATTAGATTCAACATCATTTAAGTAACCTTAAATTACATTTTACTCAATATTTTCTTCAATTTATTTAAACGTGAAATATTCATTATATCACTTAAATCAAAAATCCAGTTACAAAATCATACCCTTAAATTTCCCATTCAATAATTTCAAATTGATTTAATTAAATAAATCTTTATTTAAATACCATTTTTAATAAACCCAATTTATCTCCCAATCTTAATTATTCAAATTTTTACAATGGTAAATTTGGAAATATAAATCTTAAATAATACTTAAACATATTATATGGATTAAATCAATCCCAATAATATTATTATTAAATCTATATATAAAGTTTCCATTTATATATAATATTTTAAGAACCAATATTTATTAATTCCCATATGTTTCTTTTCAAACTGTAGAAATTTATTTTCAAAATATTTATATGGACCAATAAGGTCGGTATATATTTCCTATCATATACTCAAGTGCTACGGTTATTTATCATTTTAATCCGTACACTAAATATATACGGGTGGATATCATTTCAACCCGTAATCCCAAATACCATTAAATGAAAATCGCTTGGGTTTATCATTTCAACCCATAACGATTTTCTCCTATTCTAAAGTCCGTTCGGGTATGTATCATTTCAACCCATAGTGATTTCTATACTAACAGGGAACGTGTAGAGTGATAACAGATATGAAAATAATAATAACAACAGGCATATATCATCAAAATAAATATAAACAATAGGATATGGTGTCATATCCCATAAGTGAACAGTTACAGATAATAGTATAAATATAACAATTTAAAATTAATAACAGCAACATATTTCAATTTTTGTTTCAATTGAAATCAAATTTAATAAATAAAAGAACGTTAATCGTGAGTGATTGCTCACCTTTCGAGGCTAGAGAATACAGAAGATGACATGGATATGCACACTGATACGGACACTGAAATTTGAATTATAAATCCGAGCACGAATTTCAAAGCAAAGTAGGATTGGCACGAATTGTACGAACGTGGCTGATAATCAAGAATTTATGAATTGAATCAGAATCAGTCTGATATATACAGAAATTTTTGCTATTGTAATAAAAATCAAATCAACGACCCAAACCACCCCATACGACCTATGTATATAATATCATTAAGATTTATATTTTAAAATAAGATTAATATATAAAACTTCAACAAATTACACTGTTCAAATCTCATTTATAAACTACTGTATACATATTGTACAAAATCCGCTTCACAATACAATTATAAATTTCAAACACTTTACCTATATATATAAACTAATATATAACTACCCATACATAAACAGTAAAGCCTATCA
This sequence comes from Allium cepa, assembly GCA_030765085.1. Classification (NCBI taxonomy): domain Eukaryota; kingdom Viridiplantae; phylum Streptophyta; class Magnoliopsida; order Asparagales; family Amaryllidaceae; genus Allium; species Allium cepa. The sequence continues at coordinate 52,313,584 of CM060943.1, read as the reverse complement.
CACAGACTTATATAAAAAATTTAGACAACGGATGTACGAATTACTTATATAACTTATATTATAACTTATTTTATAAATATATATAATACTTTTACCTATGCAGACCGAAAGTATAAGTTAGAATGTAAACTTTATACAATATATATAAATAGCAACTAATATAAACTTTGAAATATATACATTTTTTTCAACTGGTCTACACTAAAACACATATACACCCTTAACTTTTATGCAAACATGCATGCCAACTGAAATGAAAACTTATATATTAGAAAACTAACTCCATACATAAGTGTATGCAAAGTATATAAATATATATATATAAGGCCATAAAGATGTATCTATAATTATTATGACTTTATATATATATATATATATATATATATATATATATATATATATGTCATATACGAACTTAGGAAAATAAACAACTTCAAAAAAATCCTATACAACTTCCATAATAATAAGATGTAAATTGGCCTTCAAATAAAACTTATAAACCTATTTATTATAAAACTACATATATATAATAACGGATTTTCAAACTTATAAAATAAATCATACAATATGGTTTGTAAAATATACATATATGGACTCAAAGTTAATCAACAATGAATATAAATCTACTTGCCAAATATGTAGACTCCATTTGCAAATCCGACACAACTCACACATATTAACTATGCATACACTTCTAGAAACAAAACAAACCTTTCAAAAAAGATGGAGACCACGTTTGGTATATATATGTGTTCAAATCCAACAACTTTATATAAACCACTATATGTATGCATCTTATATTTTTATACCACTATCAATATATCATTACTATACTCCATATAAACAAATATGCGTACCAACTTTGAATGCTAGAATATGCATCAACAGCACGTGCAGGGGACGTGTATTGATAAAATCATCCATATCATAGCTAAATATAAAACTATATATAATATATATATAAATAACACTTGTAAATATAAACTTAACTTACCTATGCCTGGTTATGCGAATAGTAGAGGAAACAGGGGAGGGTCGCTGCGTCTTCGATGGATATTGCGCAAAGGGAAGAGTTGGTTTGGTGGAGGAACGGAGTTTAAAAAAGGTGAAGGAGAGGCCGAAATTTGTAGTGTCGGGCAAGTTTATATAGAAGAGGAAGAAACAATAGAGAGGGAAAGAAGAGAAATCTGGGAAGAAGAAATAAAAAAGGAAGAAAATACGAACAGAAAAAATGGAAACGACAAAATAAAAGTAACCAAAGAAATAGCAAAATCACGTGCTATGATTCAGTTGAGGATTTAAGGCAAAATATTCACGTTGATTCAGGAAAATAATCAAAGCAATTAAATGGTAGCACGTTTCAAATTTGAACGGAAGGAAAGAGAAAAGTCACAATTCCGGAAAAATATCAAAGTAACAGCTACACATTGATTCAAGAGCTATTAAAGCAATTTTTTAAATTTTGAAGGCAACGTTACTCTGCGTTATATTTTTAAAATAAGAATGCTGAACGAAAATCAACAGTCAAATATGGTGCGGTGTAAATGGCAAGAGTCACGCTGATTACTGAATAAAATAAAAATAATACGAATAACCATTTGTTTATTATTATTTTTTTAGACGGTGGAAAAATGAATAAATAAAAGGTCAGTGAAAGTAGGAATGAATATATTAGAAAAGTAACGATTCTAGTAGCAACGGTCATCTTAGATTAAGTTGAAAATTTTATAATAATTTATTACCGTGGCTATGGTTCAATTTTTTTTTTGAAAGCAAGGAAACCAAAAGGTCACAATTAAAGGTAAGCTTTAATTTTTAATAAATACAAAACGTATCTAAGTTTATACGTTTATAACTTTCCAACTGTAGTGTATATATATAACGAATGGTCAAAATGAAAGATGTGGAAACAGGGAGCGTAGGAAAGGAAATGTTAGAGAAATAAAATTTTCACCCTTAAATTCCGGAGATTAATAAGGTAACGTACCTCTTTAATGAAATGTATAAGAGCGGTCACAAGCTAAAATTTAGCTGAAATTTTAAAGAAATGAGGGGAAGATGGGTTTTTTTCAAATTAATCACTTCCCAGAATTAATATGTCAATGGAAAAAAGGAAAGGAGATGAGTCAAGGAAACGTATTATAACTTATATATAACTATTAAACGGATAGATGGAAGAAAAGGTGAGGAGGTGAGTAAAAGTGGAAACTGATTTATAAGCGAAATGGAATGTGAGCTGTTGCCTGGGAAGAAAATGAAATAGTTTAAAAATAAAAGGCAATGGACTGCTGAAATTAAATGAGTATAAAACGTGTAAAAGTTATATACTGAAACGGCTATAAATTTCAATTATTATTTAAAATTTCTCAAAATTCAAATTAAATACGCTAAATAAAACCATTAAAAATTAACAAAATTTTACGGGTCGTTACATGCTCCTTCCTTAAACTCCTCTTCTTGATGCGACAGCTGCTCGACAGGCTCGATTTCTTCCTCTAACTCTTCCTCATATATCGATTGCTCATTAAGATCCTTCAGAGTCCTTCTAACTAAGTCATGATTTCCATCTCCCCTAGCCTTCGAAAGTGCTCCCCCTCGATCTATACTATGGGTTCTCTACAATAAATTAACAAAACCAAGAATGAGATCCTAAGGTTTTAGGAATTTATATAGGCTAAAGAGTACATCTATATAGGTACATATTTCAAAAAACTCTTCCCCTTTAAATTTGCTACCATTCAAAAACTTTACTTAAGAAATTTCAAAATTATTTCCCTCAAAATTTGTTTTAAACAAATTTTCTGAAATCACCGTAGTTTTTATTTCTCAAATATACCTTTTATAACCAATTATTATAAAATTAGCTTTTATTGATGAAAAACTTCCTAAAATATCTTTATAAATATATTCCAATTTCCTTTAGTAAACAAAATATACTAAAAATCCGAATTTTCCAAATTTCCTACCCTAAAAAGGATTCCGACCACTAAGGAAATACTCAAGTCAGAAGGCCAGCAATAGAGAGTACTCAAAGCTAACGACTATGACCACTCAAATCCTAGATGATTAAATATTATCATCACTTATCAAACAACACCTCAAAATACCATATAATTTGGAAAGCATGCCTTTAATATATAAAATATATCCTAGGTAAATTTATTTCATTTACCCAATTAAAACGATATTGTGTCCGTTGACCTTGTTCAAGTGTTTAGAGATCCCTATCAATAACGTTAGCTACTTGTATTGATTAGGATCTATATGCCACTCAACGGATAAATTAACACAATATAAAAAAACATTTTATATCACTAACAAATACGCGCTCTCGTATATATGTACACTCAGACTAATTCTAGGCTACCACTGACCCTATCTTAAATGAGTAACCACACCAAAGCCTAGGCATTCGCTCAACCTAAGCTCTGATACCACGATGTCACGACCCACTTAGCCTTACTGCATTCTCCCTGATTTTCAGTCATTCCCGGTTGATGAGGCTAGAAACTACGATTACCTTTTAAGGAATTTTTACTTAGAATGCTCATTGTCCTCCAATGACAATGTACTGATAGCATTCGTCCATACAAGTCCGTTCTGAGTTCGGACGAAACTGAAAGCACTATTCCTACTACATCCATTTTGGAATCGCCCTCAGGATTAGTAGCGATTAGCCTTTGCACTTCAATGCTCTATCTTCGACTCCAAGCTCTTGTCTTCATTTGAAAACGTACTCATTAGATTGAAGTTGTTTTCGGATAATTTATACAGTCCCGGTCTCTCCGAAACAACGTTTGATATTTCTGGTAAACTCAACCTCGGTTCTTAAGGAAATACACCGACGAAAAATAAGATTGGAGATCACCTCATAACCGTTAGTGAACGGATCCCTTATCATTGTCCTTGAAGAACGAAACGAGTTTATATGTACAATATAGCATCTCGAACAATAACTGTACCACATAATTCCTATGTTTCTTCTAGATATTCCCAAAGTTATGTTTCTGGGTCCAGAATTTGATAGTCGGTTATTTAACTATCAAATATACAATCATCCAAAACAAAGGTTTCATTTCCCATTGAAAACCTTAAGCCTTATTAATTTAAATTTCAGTAAATTAAAATTACTTAATGAAAATAGCATATGCTTATCTCACCGGATAAGTATATTCACAAACCATTCATTTTCAAATATTAGAAACCCTTTAAAATAAATCTGGGAAAGTACCACTGCGGTATCAACCATGGATTCACAACTCAATGATTACGTCTCTATCCCAAAGAAAACCAAAACTTAACTACGGACACTCTCTACCTCCGATTACGCCATGAAAGCATACCATTTACTTTCCGAAAACTTTATTTAAAATTTTCAAAATAATACTTATAAAGTTCACTATAATTTTTCCATGTTCTAATTAAGTAAAATACTCTTTTATAATAGTTTACTATATAATATATCATTTTTAAAAACATTGTTAATATTTAATAAATATATCTATGGAATAAATATACTTTAATACTAATGAATTTCCTAAGTAAAATTTTTCTTTAAACAACCACTATAAATTATATTTAATTAGAAATTAATATACTTTAAACAATTAAATCACTAATAACTTTAAATCAAAATTTAGTACTTTTAAATAATTTTTAAGAACAACAAATTAGTTACTTTAAATCATTATCAAAATATCTACTAATTAACTTAAAATACCATTCATAAATAATAATAATCTTTTTAGACAATTTTGGTTCAAAAGTCAACTTCCAAGGAGTAGGCCTAAAAATTTCAATGGTACTTAATCAAGTTACCATTCAATTCCATAACAGTCCAGAATAACATATATAGATATTCACATCAATCATGCTTTTATCAACTGATTCAACATCATAACCCAATATAATTATCAAGATAATCAGTGGATGTCCATACTAGTATAATAGCATGAGAAGACCCACTTTCTTTTCTGAATTTTTTTTTTAATATGCATACACAATGGTCACCTTGTCAAGAGAATATCATTCTCTAGTTCTTCTTCTAACCAAGACCTTAAAACCAATATAAAAATATTGTCGTGTTCAAATCATCTAACTTACATATGTGAAGATATATAAATTATTTTTCTACTTGAATCAGAGTACAGAAATTTAGAAGTAGAACTCTGCCTTGTAAATCATTAGGTAATTTATACATAGCAAATATATTCCTAAATCCAGTTTTTCCATAGCTTAACCTATTGTTGTATCACTATTGATATGATGCCTTCTAGACTTAGCATTTTTATGTATTTCCATAATATCATTTCTATATGAACTGTGCTTTAAAATTTGTATATGTGTGTACATAATCCTATGCATGTACATTCACTGGGAAGATTTTGAGTGCTTAATTTTTTTTTTCAAATAGTTGTTAACTTAAAAATGTTGAGACCTACCCTATATCTGAGTCATTAAGCTTTACTACAATCTGGATCTTAAAACAATTGAAAATGGTTGAACCCAAGCTTAGTAAAATGGTCAGGTTAGCCTTACTTATCTTGCATCTATTCATAAATAAATTACAAGTATTTCTGGGTCTTTCTTAGGTAACTCAAACTTCATTTTGCCAGATTTCTATATTATCTTTAAACCTGAATTCCTCATATCAACTACTGGATTATTTATTCAGTTCATACATGCTTGCTATCTCAGATTTTCTATTGCTAAAAATTTGATCATTCTGAAAGCTAAGAGAATAAACTATATTACTCAGTCAAAGAATTCTCAAAAGCAACTCCCAAGTTTTAACTGAATTACACCTTTTAAGCTCAATACTTACAAAACAGAAAATAATCCATACTTTAGTTTCTTTCTAAGCAACTTTAACAACATAGTATAACATAAATTTTGACTTAAACTTCTATTTTTAATTTCAATAAGGATGTAAATATTGCATCCAATTCCTTAAGCAGCCAACTCATCCAAAGCTTGATCAATGAAATGCCTATTTACTTGCACAATCACCATGGACTGCCACATACAAATATGAGACATCCAATGGTGTATCAACACACAAGGGTCAGACTAATGCCTGGTATGAGTAATCTAACTGAAAGCATATTCTTATTTTTAATTTTATTTATATTCAAGTACTTTTCATGAATAAAGGAAATCAGTATCATCTCTGTGCATATTTCTGTAAGACATATACATTCATGTCAGTAAAAAACTATTATGTATGGTTCAAGTGGTCTAAATCAGAGAAAAACAATCATAAGATTCACAAATAAACATCATAAACCAATCAATACAAGCACCAATTCAATCCTCTAGTCCCCTTTACAAATTTACTGGCCATCAGGGATTTCACCCAAGCCTCACTTGAACCTATTTCTATTGTTCATTATCAAGTGTCATATTATGGTCTTTAGCTACTTTCTCTTATTAAATCACACATTGCCTGGGACAAATCTCTGTTAACCCAGCACACTCAGGCCCCTGGGTATAAACATACCATGTGTGAGCTTGCAATATTCCCTTTGCTAAGCCATCTTTTGTAGCCCTAAGATCCAAAGTCCTTAGTTAAATTACTAAGTGTTATTTTCTCTTTTCCTAACTGTGCTAATCTCTTCTGCAGGTCACATTTCAATCAGAGGAAAATAAACAATTCACCCAATCATGTGTTCATTTAGAGATGTATAAACTCGGAAGCAATTTTTTAATCATGCAAATTGATATGATTACTTAGCATATTATTTTTCCTATGGGTTCTAATACATCAAGTCATAAACATATGGTCACAAATAGTTTTTCTGGTTACTTCCTTTTTACCTCTGGTTCAATCAGATTCTGATTGTTAGATCTTGCTAAAACATAAGTTTAAACTTTGATTTGGGTAGTTCATAAAATCATAGAAGCTCAGCACATGTATAACATTGCACTTCTATTTTTTTCTCAGTTTAATATGAGACATAAGCAACAACACAATGTTACTGCCCCATATTTCTTTCCATTTTAGACCATATATTTACCACATAAATTCTGGAATCTAAATAAGTATTCAAATGAAGAAAACCCATAAAAAGAAATCACTTCATCTCAAAGTTAATCCATAATCAGATAGACATTTAAAACATGAAATACATGACTCTTTCATACTGAATAAAATCACTATGTAGAGTTTGATACTTAAACAAATCATTCACATACCAGAAGCATCAAGTCATAAAATGAACATAGTTTGCAAAAAAAAATGAAATATAAAACCAATTAGGCTACCTCAATATTCAGGACTTAATGCCAAGTTTTTCAGTGAGATTACTCACCTTAATTCCTTTTCCTAAGCCTTCCTTTTCCTCTGATCTTCTACTTCCTCTTAGCTCTAATGGCCAATGCTCCTCATTTTCTCTGGTTTATATTTTTATTGCTATCTATTTTTTTCCTTTATGTTTTAAAAATGGTGACAGATCTCACTGCCCTTAAGCCTTCTTATAAAAGACCCTGGCTGCCACTAGAGTTTTAGAAAATTACCCAATGTCAGTTTTACCCCATAATATAATTTGCCTTAATCTTGATTCAAATAAAAGAAAAGGGTATGTGGTCCTTGTTATATTTTTCTCAGAAAATAAAGCTTATTCTTTTTAATCCTACTCCGGGTCATGTTATATGCATGACTTAATTTTTCCTAAGCAAAAGAATTACTGAAAATAGCTAAAATGTTTTGTTAAAGATTCATACCATTTCCATGCAAGCCTTGTCTTTTACCAGCAGTACTTGCCTGTGCACATACATATCATATGTAAACTTATTTTTGCCTAAGTCTTTTTTTATTTTTCTTTCTTGTGTTTTAAATAATTTTACTGTCTAACATTTCTACAGGTATTATTATTATTTCTGCCTATGTTTATTTTCTTTTATGCCAAACTTATTAAAGACTTAATCACGTCTTCCACACTATATATATATATATATTGTTAGATTATTTACCCTAATTTATACATTAATTTCTGCCTATTTTCATTATGCAGAGAAATATGTGCATGTGTGTGCACCGTCTTGTGCACATATACATGTTAAACCATACTATTGCAAAAGAGCTTCCATTCTTATTTATTTATTTTTTCTATGCAAAATTTTTAAACAAGCATAAGCTAAATTAAATCATAAAATTTCTCATAAAATCATGGTTATCACATATACCCCCCTCCTTTTAGGAATTGTGTCCCACAATTCTTTCATACTTAGTTCAATTATCATTAATCCAGAAAATCAATCATTTTCATACCAATCACTTAATTAAACTCTATGCATATCAAAACAAAAATTCACAATGCATATTCAATCAAAACATCCATCAGTATTTATATATTATACCTTTCATTCATCAAACAACTGTGGATAATCATTTCTGATTTTATCTTCCACTTCCCTTGTGTAATCATTTGGGTCAAGACTCCACTGCACTTTCACTAATTTAATTTCTTTCTTTCTTAATTTCTTGATTTCTCTAGCAACTATGCCTACTGGCTCCTTTTCATATATCATTCTTGGATCAATCTGTACATCCTTAGGGGATTTTAGAACTGTCTCTGCATCATGAACCCATCTTCTTAGTTGAGACACATGAAAAACATCATGCATTGCCCTCATTTCTTCTGGCAACTCTAACTTGTAGGCCACAGTTCCTATTCTTTCTAGAATTTTATATGGTTCTATGTATTTGGGAATTAACTTTCCTTGTGTCCCAAACCTTAGAATCTTCTTCATGGGTGATATTTTAATAAATACATAATCTCCAACATTATATTGCACTTCTTTTCTTCTCTGATCTGCTTGTTTCTTTTGTCTATCTTGGGCAGAAGCAATTCTTTTCCTAATCAAAGCTATCTTCTCAGAAGTCTCCTTCACATTCTCTGGTCCTAAAACCACTTTTCCCTAGATTCAAGCCAACTTGAGAGTGATAAACATGGTCTCCCATAGAGAGCTTCAAAGGGTGCCATGCCTATACTACTGTGATGGCTATTATTGTATGCAAATTCAGCTAAAAAGATACGATCCTTCCAACTTCCTCCCCAATCCAGTACACAGGCTCTCAACATATCTTCAAGCAATTTATTCACAATTTCTGTTTGACCATCAGATTGAGGATGGTATGCTGTGCTTCAGCATAAATCAGTCCCCATTGCTTTGTGAAAACTTTTCCAAAACTTTGAAGTGAAGATGGTATCTTTATCACTCACTATAGTCTTTGGTATCCCATGCAATCTGACTACTTCCTTAATAAATAACTGAGCTAGTGTACATGCATTCCATTCTGACTTTACTGGTATAAAGTGGGCTGATTTGGTTAGCCTATCAACCACTACCCAAATACTATCATTTCCCCTCCTAATTCTAGGCAAACCATCACTAAAATCCATGGATATGTCTTCCCATTTCCACTGTGGTATTGGCAAAGGTTGGAGCATCCCTGAGGGTTTTTGATATTCAGCCTTCACCTATTGACAAACCATACACTTAGATACATAAGTTACCACTGCACTCTTCATTCCACTCCACCAATAATCTCTCTTGAGGTTGTGATACATTCTTGTGCTTCCTGGATGTATAGTATATTTGCTTTTGTGGTAAGCATCCAAGATTTTTTGCTTCAACTCATCAACTGTTGGAACACATATTCTTTCCCCTTTCTTCAAATGGCCTTGATTATTCAACTGAAAATTTTCCACTACTTCACCATTTAATATCTGAGTTTTCTTCCCAAATAAAAATGGATCTTGGTCTTGTAGCTTTACAACTTTATTTTTCAATTCTGACCCCAAAGTGATAAAACTCAATTTTCCCATTTCTACATTCCTACTGCATATGCTCATGCTCTCTACACTCTCACTTCCTACCTCCGAGTCAATCAACAGTGATAAAACTCTTCTATCATTAACCTAGCTACAATAGCATGTTGTCTACTTAAAGCATCTGCTACTTTATTAGCCTTACCAGGTGTGTATAATATTTCAAAGTCATATGAGGCTAGGAGCTCAATCCACCTTTGCTGCCTCATATTTAATTCTTTTTGTGAAAATAAATATTTAAGTGATTTATGGTCTGTATAAACTTCAAATTTTGCCCCTAACAAGTAGTGTCTCCATAACTTAAGAGCATACACTATAGCAGCCAATTCAAGGTCATATGTAGCAAACCTTACCTCACTTGGTTTCAACTGCCTAGAAGCATAAGTTATTACTTGATGTTGTTGCATCAATACTGTCCTAAGTCCTTGTCCACTAGCATCAGTATACACCACCAAGTTTTCATTCCCTTCAGGCACTTTGAGGATTGGATCTTGTATTAGTGCTTCCTTTAGTTTTCCAAAGGCCTTCTCACATTCCTCGGTCCAAGTAAACACTTGATTTTTCCTAGTCAATCTGGTTAATGGAATTGAAATTTTTGCAAAATCTTTTATAAATCCTCTATAGTAACCAGCCATTCCCATGATTGATCTGACCTCAGTGACATTGATAGGCCTTTTCCAAGCTTGCACTGCAATGACCTTATTGGGATCCACAGATATCCCTTTTTCTGATATTATATGTCCTAGAAAATTCACTTCATCTTGCCAAAAAGTGCATTTTGAAAATTTTACTTTCAAATTTTCTTGCCTCAGTCTCTGGAGTACCATATGCAAATGATCCTCATGCTCTTTAACTGACTTTGAATAAATTAGTATATCATCAATAAATATCAATACAAATTTATCCAAGTATTCTCTAAAAATCCTATTCATCAAATCAACAAAATAAGAAGTTGCATTTGTCAAGCCAAATGGCATTACTAAAAATTCATAAAGTCCATATCTAGTGTTAAAGGCTGTATATTTAATGCTTTCCTCTTCTACTTTCATTTGATGAAAGCCTGAAGCTAAATCAAGTCTAGAAAATATTTTTGCACCACTCAATTGATCAAAGAGATCATCAATTCCTGGTAAGGGGTATTTATTTTTAACTGTGACTTTATTTAACTCCCTATAATCAATACATAATCTAAGGGATCCATCTTGTTTCCTGACAAAAATCACCGGTGCTCCCCATGATGAGCTACTGGGTCTAATAAAACCTTTTTCTTCTAGTTCAACCAGTTGCTTTTTCAGTTCCATCAACTCCTTAGGCCCCATTCTGGTTGGTCTTTTAACTACTGAGTTAACTCCTGGAATTAATTTAATTGAAAACTCAACAGGTCTGTGGTTTGGAACTCCCCTAACCTCACCAAACACATCAGCATATTGATTCACTATGTGGGTTTCTTCTAATCCAGGCATGTGTTTCTTACTAGACAAGGTAACAAGGGTGACCATATTTCTATTCTTGTTTGCCTCACAAAGAACAACTACCCTTTTGCCTTCAGGAACTTTCAGTGATATGGTGGATGTTTCCATATTTATAATAGCCTTATATTTTCTCAACCAATCAACTCCTATAATAACTCCTATGCCCGGATATTGCAACACATATAGGTCTGAACTAAACACATACCCCTCTATATTTAATCGCAGTTGCATACACCTCATACCCAGAACACATGAACTTCCTATAGGACTTCTAATAAGTAGTGGATTATCAATAATCATACAATTCAATTCTAATTGTTGTGCAATATCATGGGAAATCAATGAATGTGTAGCCCCAGTATCATACACTACTGCAAAAGGTATTGAGTGAATAAGCAAAGTACCTTCAACTTGGCCATGATTCTCATCATTTGATCCCTCAGTTGCTTTGCCTTTCCCCTCCAAAGTTCCCACTTTTCCTTGCTTAAAATCTGTACAATTCCTCCTTATGTGACCTTCCTTCCCACAATGGTGACATTTGAAGGATGCTAGCCTAGCATTTGTGCACCTATTCTTCATATGCCCCCCTTGACCACAGTTATAACAAGTAATCTTCTTCTTAACTTCAGCAGCCTTGACCTCTTCTGGTTTCTTGGTTGAAGCTATGTCTGTTTTCTTTTTATCATAAGGGTGAAACTTACCCTTCCCTTTCTTGTTTTGGTTATTCTTAAATGCCCTGAAATTTTCTCTGGCCTTATCATGTTGTTCAATGCTCAAAGTCAGATCCAAAACTTGATCAAATGTCCTATCCTTGTATGGCAGCATAGCTCTACTAAGGCTAGGGTTCAGTCCTTGAATATATCTGCCATTTTTAGCTTCCTTAGTTGTGATAAGCACTACACCATACTTTGCTAATGATTCAAACTTCTGTGTGTACTCAGTGACACTCATAGTTCCCTACCTTAATTTAATGAATTCCTCTAGAAAAGATTCCTTAGTTGATGCAGGTACAAACCTCCCTTCCAACATTTTTTAAATTGATTCCATGCCACCTCTCCTTTAGGCCTTCCAGCTATGATAACCTCCCACCAATCCAAAGTTGCTCCTCTCAATTGTCTGGATGCTATTTGCCTCTTCTTTTGGTCTTTAACCTGCACTATCCAAAATTCTGAGCCTATTTTGAACTCCCATGATCCCCTCTGTACTATCAAAAGTTTTGCCTCCAAGATTGGTAAAGGTCTTGAGTAGTTTGGAAAGCTCCTCATGTGGATTTTCTTGCCTGTTGCCTACTCCATCTCTTATGGCTCTCATAAATTCTTGCATATTCACCATAGGTGGTTCACTTGGTCCTACATTTGGATGTCTGGGTCTTACCATAGCTCTATGGATATGACACTTAGGTTAGTCCATTTTGTCTAATATTCTATAAATTAATTTATTTCAATCTATCACTATTCAATCATAATAGATATTATTAGTGTAAGTATTTGCAAAACAAAGCATCCAAGGCAGTCAACACTTCCATTCATTCAATGCAAACAAGTTCATCCAAAATTTTGCTATGTTATTTAACAACATAGCTCTGATACCAAATGAGATGACCCACTTTCTTTTCTGAAAAAAAAATTTTTATATGCATACACAATGGTCATCTAGTCAAGAGAATATCATTCTCTAGTTCTTCTTCTAACCAGGACCTTAAAACCAATATAAAAATATTATTGTGTTCAAATCATCTAACTTACATATGTGAAGATATGTAAATTATTTTTCTACTTGAATCAGAGTACAGAAATTTAGAAGTAGAACTCTGCCTTGTAAATCATTAGGTAATTTATACATGGCACATATATTCCTAATCCAGTTTTCCCATAGCATAACCTATTGTTGTATCACTATTGATATGATGCCTTCTAGACTTAGCATTTTTATGTATTTCCATAATATCATTTCTATATGAACTGTGCTTTAAAATTTGTATATATATGTACATAATCCTATGCATGTACATTCACTGGGAAGATTTTGAGTGCTTAATTTCTTTTTTTTTCAAATAGTTGTTAACTTAAAAATGTTGAGACCTACCCTATATCTGAGTCATTAAGCTTTACTACAATCTGGATCTTAAAAGAATTGAAAATGGTTGAACCCAGGCTTAGTAAAATGGTCAGGTTAGCCTTACTTATCTTGCATCTATTCATACATATATTACAATTATTTCTGGGTCTTTCTTAAGGTAACTCAAACTTCTTTTTGCTAGATTTCTATATTATCTTCAAACCTGAATTCCTCATGTCAACTACTGGATTATTTATTCAGTTCATACATGCTTGCCATCTAAGTTTTTCTATTGCTACAAATTTGATCATTCTGAAAGCTAAGAGAAGAAACTATATTACTCGGTCAAAGCATTCTCAAAAGCAACTCACAAGTTTCAATTGAATTACACCTTTTAAGCTCAATACTTACAAAACAGAAAATAATCCATACTTTAGTTCCTTTCTAAGTAACTTTAACAACATAGTATAACATAAATTTTGACTTAAACTTCTATTTTTAATTTCAATAAGGCTGTAACTATTGCATCTAATTCCTTAAGCAGCCAACTCATCCAAAGCTTGATCAATGAAATGCCTATTTACCTACACAATCACCATGGACTGCCCCCATACAAATATGAGACACCCAATGGTGTATCAACACACAAGGGTCAGACTAATGTCTGGTATGAGTAATCTAACTGAAAGCATATTCTTATTTTTAATTTTATTTATATTCAAGTACTTTGCATGAATAAGGGAAATCAGTATCATCTCTGTGCATATTTCTGTGAGACATATACATTCATGTCAGTACAAAACTGATTATGTATGGTTCAAGTGGTCTAAATCAGAGAAAAACAATCATAAGATTCAAAAATAAACATCATAAACCAATCAATACAAGCACCAATTCAATCCTCTAGTCCCCTTTACAAATTTACTGGCCATCAGGGATTTCACCCAAGCCTCACTTGAACCTATTTCTATTGTTCATTATCAAGTGTCATATTATGGTCTTTAGCTACTTTCTCTTATTAAATCACACATTGCCTGGGACAAATCTCTGTTAACCCAGCACACTCAGGCCCCTGGGTATAAACATACCATGTGTGAGCTTGCAATATTCCCCTTGCCAAGCCATCTTTTGTAGCCCTAAGATCTAAAGTCCTTAGTTAAATTACTAAGTGTTATTTTCCCCTTTCTTAACTGTGCTGATCTCTTCTGCAGGTCACATTTCAATCAGAGGAAAATAAACAATTCACCCAATCATGTGTTCATTTAGAGATGTATAAACTCAGAAGCAATTATTTAATCATGCAAATATATATGATTACTTAGCATATTATTTTGCCTATGGGTTCTAATACATCAAGTCATAAACATATGGTGACAAATAGTTTTTCTGGTTACTTCCTTTTTACCTCTGGTTCAATCAGATTCTTATTGTTAGATCTGGCAAAACCATAAGTTTAAACTTTGATTTGGGTAGTTCATAAAATCATAAAAGCTCGGCACATGTATAACATTGCACTTCTATTTTTTTCTCAGTTTAATATGAGACATAAGCAAAAACACAATGTTACTGCCCCATATTTCTTTCCATTTTAGACCATATATTTACCACATAAATTCTGGAATCTAAATAAGTATTCAAATGAAGAAAACCCATAAAAAGAAATCACTTCGTCTCAAAGTTAATCCATAATCAGATAGACATTTAAAACATGAAATACATGACTCTTTCATACTGAATAAAATCACTATGTAGAGTTTGATACTTAAACAAATCATTCACAGACCAGAAGCATCAAGTCATAAAATGAACACAGTTTGCAAAAAAAATGAAATATAAAACCAATTAGGCTGCCTCAATATTTAGGACTTAATGCCAAGTTTTTCAGTGAGATTACTCACCTTAATTCCTTTTCCTCTCATCTTCTTCTTCCTCTTAACTTTAATGGCCAATGCTCCTCATTTCTCTGGTTTATATTTTTGTTGCTATCTTTTTTTTTCCTTTCTGTTTTAAAAATGGTGACGGATCTCACGACCATTAAGCCTTCTTATAAAAGACCCTGGCTGCCACTAGGGTTTTAGAAAATTACCCAATGTCAGTTTTACCCCATAATATAATCTGCCTTAATCTTGATTCAAATAAAAGAAAAGGGTATGTGGTCCTTGTTATATTTTTCTCAAAAAATAAGCCTTATTCTTTTTAATCCTTCTCCGGGTTATGTTATATGCTTGACTTAATTTTTCCTAAGCAAAAGAATTAATGAAAATTGCTAAAGTGTTTTATTAAAGATACCATTTCCATGCAAGCCTTGTCTTCTACCAGAAGTACTTGCCTGTGCACATACATATCATATGTAAACTTATTTTTTCCTAAGTCTTTTTTTATTTTTCTTTCTTGTTTTTTAAATAATTTTATTGCCTAACATTTCTACAGGTATTATTATTATTTCTGCCTATGTTTATTTTCTTTTATGCCAAACTTACTAAAGACATAATCATGTCTTCCACACTATATACATATATATATTTCTAGATTATTTACCCTAATTTATACATTAATTTCTGCCTATTTTCATTATGCAGAGAAATATGTGCATGTGTGTGCACTGTCTTGTGCACATATACATGTTAAACCATACTATTGCAAAACAGTTTCCATTCTTATTTTTTTTTTCTATGCAAAATTTTTAAACAAGCATAAGCTAAATTAAATCATAAAATTGCTCATAAAATCAGGGTTATCACATAGCAGAACAGGGTTTTATTTCTGCTAGTAAGCGTCTACAATAGGTATATATTCAACGGTAATGGCAGAACGGTAATTTATTCTACCAAGAGGGGTCCAATTTAAAACAATTAGCGGAATGATGTTTTGTTCTGCTAAAACAGATGTCAAAACATCGTAATTAAATTAAATTAATTCGCCGTTATTTTTATCTGACAGAACACTTTAATATTCGGGTCATATAAATTTAATCGACGATATTATTTATCAATTGATTACTTAAAATTTTAGCCTATTTCAAATTACTATAAAATTCCACTTATTCAAGCTCGGCAACGGGTCGTACGATGACGTAGTGCTTGTTGATACGAACCCATCACAATAAGTTCCACGTTAATCGGAATTCGTATGCATTTGTTAATACATTTTAAAATTTACAAATTATATATATATATATATATATATATATATATATATATAACTTTTCAAATTCCAAACTCCCCTCCATCTTTACTTTTCTTTTCTCTGTTTTTTCTACACTTGGGCCGAAGCCCAAACCACAAAACAAAGTGAATAAACCTACTTCTCTCTTCCTCTCTTCCTTTTTCCCTTCTTCAATTCTCCTCTCCTTTTAAAATTTCTAGTACACAAATTAAAAACTACGAACCCACACCGATTCCCAATTCATCAAAACTCATTTTACTCGAACCTAACTTCCACCATGCGCGACCACCCCATGGACCCAAACCCATCTCTTCCATCTTCCCAAACTCCTCCCGCCATTTCCAACTCCTACATGTACACTATGCACATGCATACTCGACCCGACGCCCAAATCACCACCGTGATGCCTCAAGTAAACAACCCCTTGTCCCTAGCCATTTCGTCGAAGTCCGACACCCAAAGATTCGAAAGTCAGGCCCTCAAACCGAACCCAAGAAGAGAACCCCTTCCATTGATCGTCGATCTATTCGCACCTCACTTCACTATTTCACTCACCGCCACGGCCACCCAAAGCCCCACTTCCATCGCCTCCTACCTGCCAAGTTCCACGACCTCCGGTCACGCCTCCGCCCACCAATTCGATTGCGTTCGACCATGACCTGAGACCCCCCTTAAACCCAAAAATCACTACACTACCTCAAACCAAGGCCTAAATCGACATTCCACGACGGTGAACACCTCCGCCTCATCGCCATGCTACTGCTCGAACCAACCATAATGCCTATCACCGTCTAGATCACCAGGAATTAATTTTTTTGAGAAAACCGATCATCTTCAAATCCCACACAACCTATGCTACTAAAAATCAGGATTTCTACACTAAAATTGCTAATTGCATATGATGAACATGATTACGTACTCAATCCATGGATTTAAACATGTCGAACATTGACAAAAAAATGGATCTCTCACTGTTAAATCGAAATTTTACACAATATATAGGATGAGAAGCCTTTGAATTATTTTTAAGATAATCTACACTCAAATATGAAAGTTTTACCAAGTTTATACTGTTGGCAAAATCAAACTATAATGGAGGGAAAAGATTTTTGAAAGTTGAACATGAACACAACTTTCATTGTTAATTATAATAGAGTGATTTTAAAAACACTTCCAGTATTTTATAAATGCAAACTCTCACCTTCCACATTGCTTAATTTTTGAAATCTTCCACTTGGATCTTTAGCGTAGAATCTAAAACTCTGATAATCTTGCTTTGGTTTTGATTTGAATAGAGGATGCTTCTTCTCTCATTTTGTTTTACAGAGCTTTTGTGTTTACAGTTTTATTTTTTATGTTTTACAAGCTTAACTTAACTGAAGCTACAAGCTTATATATATTTATGCAAAGATGTACACATATAGATTTTGGGCTCAAAAGATTTTGATGTGTTGTATATTGATGAATTGATTTGAATTTTTGCGCCTTGAGTTGATATTTGGTTTTGAGGTTGAAATGAAATTTAAACAAAAGTTTTAGTCTTTGCCTCTTTTGATCAGACAATATTTATGTGTGTGTGTGTGTTTGTGTGTATATATATATATATTTGTGTGTGTATTTATATTTGTTGTACATTTATACTTTTCCAGGAATTACTTTTTTTGCTATTTTACTTTTCTAACTTTGTTTGCTTGGGTCAATGTCTTTCTTTTATTTACTTTTTACCTTCACTTGATTTTTAACATGTGTTAATCCGTGTTTTGTCAAAGCCATAAGTAGGCGGATTCAACCTAACTAACTTCACGACTATCGTGGTTGGAGTGTGATGGATTTAGTTTCGGAGGATGAAGTTTACATAGATATGTCATTTGGCCAAGAAATGGAGGGAATGCACGACAAAAGTACTTCGTTCGGTCTACACTCCTTGCTCGGCCTAAATCTTGTTCGGCATTGGATGGATCGTTCGGCATCAGGGAGCGTTTGGCATATCTCACCTCGCTCGGCATTGCACCTCATACCTCCATACCTCGGTAGACCCATACCTCGGTAGATCCATACCTCGGTAGATCCATACCTCGACACCTCGGTACCCTTGATGGGCCCAAACTACTCAGGAGGCCCAACAATATGGTTTTGCCTATAAATACAGCATGTGGGTCTCCAGATGGATGATCTTCTTCTTCTTCTTCTCCTCTGCTTTCTGACTTTCTATTTTCGAAGGCTAAGGCTAGCCTACCACTTTGTAACTATAATTGATTCTCATATCAATAAGAAAGAAAACTTCTGGAGTGGACGTAGGCCAGAGTTAGCCGAACCACTATAAAATCTGTTGTTCTTTACTGCTTTCATTTTGATTTTAACTGTTCTTTATATTATTACTCTCTACACACACTCTATCTGTTATCAGTAACTATTAATTGGTGCTTTCATTTACATTTAGGTGTTAGTGACCAATTTTGGCACTAACATTTTAGTGCTTTCACTGAGAAGTGAAGCAATCAGGAATTTTGGAATTAGAAACTTGGATTTAAAGGAGCAATGGCTAGACCATCAGTAAAGAAGCAAGTGATATAAAGGAGCAATCAGGAGGGAAGTCAAGAGGCATCCTCTGGAAATGGAGCAGGAGTAGCATCCATCTACATCACCAGAGAGGAAATGGAAGTCATGATGAAAAGACAAGAGGAGATGATGCAGGCTCTTCTCAGACAATTTACGCGAGCAGGAAATGTCGAAGCTCAGATCCATGGAGCTGGATCAGAAACGCTCAACCAGCAAACGGATGAAATGGCTCAACAGGGGGCAGCCCCAATCAGCAGACGGCTATCAATCCGGATAGATCTAGACTCGGGGGCATACCACCAGGAAATGCTGGACCAATCCATAGAAAGACCACCACCTACCTTGAACAGAGATGGCACTGGATCTGGGCAACGTCAGCTCATTATCAACTTAACAGGTTTATGGTTTTGAATAAGTAATAGAACTCAAAGTAATACAGCTAGGCCACTTACACATGTACGGGTCATGAACTATCCTTAGGCATGCTCTGAGATGGCGGTAAACCGCCACAACAAACAGTTCAGAAACACACTGAACGTGAAATCTGACATTAATGATACTAAGTCACCCGACCACGAGTGGTCACAATTCACCTCGAAAGGCACTAGATCGTGAATGATCACAATTCGCCTCGAACGGCACCCGACCACGAACGGTCACAATTCGCCTCGAACGGCACTAGATCGCGAACGATCACAATTCACCTCGAACGGCACCCGACCACGAACGGTCACAATTCGCCTCGAACGGCACTAGATCGCGAACGATCGCAATTCGCCTCGAACGGCACTCGACCATGAACGGTCACAATTCGCCTCGAACGGCACTAGATCGCGAACGATCGCAATTCGCCTCGAATGGCACTCGACCACGAACGGTCACAATTCGCCTCGAACGTCACTAGACGCGAACGATTCCAATTCGCCTCGAACGGCACCCGACCATGAACGGTCACAATTCGCCTCGAACGGCACTAGATCGCGAATGATCACAGTTCGCCTCGAACGACACCCGACCACGAAACGGTCATAATTCGCCTCGAACGGCACTAGATCGCGAATGATCACAATTCGCCTCGAACGGCACCCGACCACGAACGATCACAATTCGCCTAGAACGGCACCCGACCACGAGTGGTCACAATTCGCCTTGAACGGCACGAGATCGCGAACGATCACAACTCGCCTCGAGCGGCCCCCGACCGCGAACGATCACAACTTGCCTCGAGCGGCCCTCGACCGCGAACGGTCACGACTCGCCTCGAACGGCACTAGATCGCGAACGATCATAACTCGGCCTCGAATGGTCATATACCACCCCGAATGACATACGATCCCGAACGATCGTCATTCATGTCAGATAAGGCTATTAATTTCTTTGCAGGTCGTTTGCAGGATACGAACATCCAGCTTATTGAGCTACAAAACACACCTTCCATTAGCAAGGCATGTTTTGGAGGGCAAAGTGTTAACCCGCCTTTTGTCAAAGCCATAATTAGGCGGATTCAACCTAACTAACTTCATGACTATCGTGGTTGGAGTGTGATGGATTTGGTTTCGGAGGATGAAGTTTACATGGATATGTCATTTGGCCAAGAAATGGAGGGAATGCACGGCACAAGTACTTCGTTCGGTTTACACTCCTTGCTCGGCCTAAATCTCGTTCGGCATTGGATGGATCGTTCTGCATTAGGGAGCGTTCGGCATATCTCACCTCGCTCGGCATTGCACCTCGTACCTCCATACCTCGGTAGACCCATACCTCGGTAGATTCATACCTCCGTACCTCGGTAGATCCGTAGATCCATACCTCGGTAGATCCATACCTCCATGCCTCGGTAGATCCATACCTCGGTAGATCCATACCTCGGTAGATCCATACCTCCATACCTCGGTAGATCCATACCTCCATACCTCGGTAGATCCATACCTCGACACCTCGATACGTCGGTACCCTTGATGGGCCCAAACTACTCAGGAGGCCCAACAACCTGGTTTTGCCTATAAATACAGCATGTGGGTCTCCAGATGGATGACCTTCTTCTTCTCCTCTGCTTTCTGACTTTCTATTTTCGAAGGCTAAGGCTAGCCTACCACTTTGTAACTATAATTGATTCTGATATCAATAAGAAAGAAAACTTTTGGAGTGGACGTAGGCCAGAGTTAGCCGAACCACTATAAAATCGGTTGTTCTTTACTACTTTCATTTTGATTTTAGCTGTTCTTCATATTATTACTCTCCACACACACTCTATCTGTTATCAGTAACTGTTAATTGGTGCTTTCATTTACATTTGGGTGTTAGTGACCAATTTTGGAACTAACAACATTCTTTCATATATACATAATTTGAAAACAATAATTATAAAGTGGTTTAAAAACAACTTCAAGTCTTCATGTTCATATCAAATAAAAGTCTGTCATTTAAAATATATTGCTTCTATTAAAATGTATAACCCAAGGCAATGAAATTTTGTTATTTTATTTTAAGTGTATAAAATACATTTTTGTCGAGACATTACTTTATGAATGATTTTATAGATTTCCTCACTTCTACAATATAATATTATCCTATATATTTTTATATATATTTCTTTTTTATTTTATTTTTAGAATGTATAAATTTAAAATAAATGAATGTTTTTGCCATTTCATTCATATATAAATAACATCTTTATCAAAACACCATTACATAAAAGATTTCCTTTTTAACGTTATTTTATAAATTTACTCATTTCTATCATATATATATATATATTATCATATGTATTCCTTCTTTCATTTTTCAATATATAAAATTATATATTACTTTTTAATAAACTATATTTATTTGGTCCATATATATGTATATTACATATATTGTTTTTAACCCACCAGCTTGTTTAGTTTTTATAAATATTACACTCTTCTCAACTGGTATATATATATATAAATATATATTCATATATATATATATATAAGACAATCCAATCTTAAACTCTTTCTTTTTACAATACATTGTATTTTCCATAAGTCATATCATTTCTGTTTACAATATATCCTTTTCTTTTTCATCTACATTTACTTGCTAGGAATTTTTTTTCCAAATTGTATATATATAAATTCTTTTGTTCCGAATATGTGTGTGTGTGTATAAGAAATTTCCAATTAAACCAATTCCCCATTTTATAAATAAAAATATGGAAATCTAAAATATTATCTTGGCTTGAAAACTGTATATTATTATCAACTGTTATTTAACGAGGATTTTTGTTGATTTAAATACCGTATTATTGAATATAAAAAATTAATATTCAAAACTCGAGACGTAAAAAATCCCTGGTTGTTACAAAAGACCAAGAGTTTGCCACTGAATTCCCCCCAAGGAATGAACGTAGAGCTGTCGAGCAAACGGTTCTTCTGGAGACAGGAGACAAGGCACGAACTAGGATCATTTATTAGGCCAACCACAAGGAATATATTATAATTACCACAATCCCACAGATACCCAAGAGCTAAACTTGGCCGAGATGATAAGGCAACTTGTGAGAAAAAATCAAGGCCAAACAATGACGATTAAGGAACTCCCCGTAGTCAAAATCCCTTCCTAAAACAGTCTTACACGAAGAGTACCTGCGGAGATTCAACATGTCGATGATGCCCTCATGCTCAGGAAAAACCGATTCTAGACAACATCTCATGAAATATGAGTGGCATATGGACTCCGCTAGAGCGTCATATGCAATCAAGTGCAAGTACCTAGAGTTAGGTGCCACCAAATCTCCATGGCCCATGATCAGATCTATGGAGCTTTACCGAGGCGAGCGTGACTTGGCTGCTCATCAACCAACTCTTTCTCTAACTCGGGGGGAATGATCGTGATCCAAAGGTGGATGTGACGTGCGATCCACTCTCAAGCTTGTAACCGACATTTTCCAGAACACTTACGCCTTGCTTAAAGCTTGGTAGACTCAGAACTCAGTCTAATGTGGACATGACACGACCGTCCACGAATTAACTCTCACCCTCGACATGGGGCCCAAAACATAAACTAAAATGGATGTGACAGACTATCCATTAGTTTAACTCTTTCTCTTGACCCGATGGGGAAGCTAAAAACAAAAATGGATGTGACTGGCCATCCATCAACTTAATTCTATCCCTTGACCCGACATGGGGAGTTCAAACCAAAACGGATGTAATTGACCATCCATCAACTTAACTCTATCCCTTGACCAAACAAAAGGATGTTCAAACTAAAATGAATGTAACTGACCATCCATCAACTTAACTCTATCTCTTGACCCGACAAGGGAGTTTAAACCAAAACTTAGCTCCATCCCTTGAACCGAGAAGGAAGTTCAAACCAAAATGGATGCGACTAACCATCCGTTAACTTAACTCTTTCCCTTGACTGATAGGGGAGCTTAAGTAATAAACAAGCGGATGTGACTGGCCATTCGTATCCTAACTTTTTCCCTTGACCCAACAAGTGGAGTTTAAACACAAAAGGACGTAATTCGACCATCCATTGTCGAACTTAGAGCGGATGTGACCGAACCATCCGACTCTTGGATCTTTTCCTTGACTCGACAAGAAGAGTAGAAATCATAAAGTAGGCATAATTTGACTGTCCAATTATAAATGGATGTGATTCGACCATCAATCAGCTTACTCTCTCCCTTGGTCCGATTGGAGGAGTATGCAATTAGAATGGATGTGACATGACTATCCATTCGCCAACTTTGATCCATCTTCTAACTCTTTCCCTTGATCCGACATGAAGATTTAAATACAAAAGGAAGTGACATGACCATCTCATTCGAAATGGATAGCGTAATGAAGGCACTTGAAGCATTGTTAGATAACATGACCTAGTTGGGTTGTGTTTGTTATGATTCTACTCCAATTAAAGCATTTAAATTATTTGAAATGTTTTCCTAAGAAGATAAAAAAGACCAGTGTTTGAAATTTTTGGAAAAATATAGAATTGAAGTTTGTTCAATATACTGAAATAATACCCTTACTTAAGCTTCGAACATGAATTTATTTTTAATAGTCCGTAATTTTACATAAAATATTTAAAGGATTTATTTTATAAAAAGTTTAGTATAAGGCATATTATTGCACTTATATTTTGATGTGTGCTTTTCTTTTGACAGAGGATCTTTTGAAGGTAAATTGAAAAGCAAGTAAAACTCATTTTTTAAGTGTATTTTATTTTATAAATAATTCTGTCACACTTTGAAATTTTCTAATTACATCTTCTTTACACTTTCTGGAATTTCTTATTTAGTTAAATTTAAAAGGGTATGTTTTACAATCTTATTTTCGAAGTCAAATTGAACCATATCGGGTAGAATTCAAATTGGTAAAAAAAGGATTTAAAATTTATTATTTTAAAATCGTGGAATTTTTCTATTTTAATATGCATGTATTTTCGAATGGAAATTGAAGGGTTTATGATATAAACTATTGAAAATATGCATTAATAAATGATCTAAAATTTTAGAAATTATTTCCAGATTGGTATGAAAAAGTTAGTAGCCATAGCTAAATTATAAAAATGTATTTTTATGTGTATCCATGATGTATTGTTTAAAGATGTCGAGAATTAGCTAATTATAAAATAAAGTGATACATACTTATACATATACATGATATGTTTATAAATTATATAAAATAATGTTGTAAAAATGAAGTATGATAATTTCAAAAAATAACCGAAGTTATTTCTAATCTAGTTATATTTTTTGTAGTTAAAATGATTTTGGTAAAGCTACGAAGAATTGAGTTTTAGAAATAAAATGTTTTTAATAATGGAAACTTTTAAGAATAGTTGAAAAGAAAATAGATTGGGGAACTGAAATAAATTTGGGTTATGATTTCCGATGAAATGATTAACATGAAAGTCTAAAGTAAAACTTTTTGGTAGAACCTAAAGAATTTAATTCAAAAAAAGGTGTTATCATTTTTATTAAAGTTTACTAAAACTAGCACAGGATTTTGTAGTTCTAAAAGCTTGCTTATTTTGTGACAAAAATAAACTTGAAACTCTATAGTTTTTGATTTAAAACTAAAATGAAAATTGTGATTTTCACTCAAACTCAAAATTTTGTATTGGAGTTAGAAAAGAACTACAGAACTCATAATGTTCAAATTAATTATAGTGACTAACTAAAATAGTCAATATGTCAGTGTGTTAAGGACTTGCTAGTATTGAACATAATGGATTTGTGAAGTGTTAGAAAGTTTGGGTGAAGGGAAAGTTAACATAAAATATGATAACCTTTTCAAATAACATTCGAGTTGGAAGGGCAGAGTACCAAATTGAACTTTTTCGTGATAATAAAGGGTAAATGTAATTTTGTATCGGTAAATCTAAATACCGTTTGAGTTATTGGCGCTTGGTGCACGGTGACTTGGAAGATATGATTTGGCTATAACTTATTTAATTTTAAAGTAAGACAAGAGTATGCCAAAATATTTTACCATAGAGTCATAGAGATGAGACGTTAAATAAAATGATAATATTTTGATGTTAAGGGCTGAGATACACTTACATAAGACATTGTGAAGCATGAGAGCACAATGGGTATGAAGTTTCCCAAAAAGATTGAATAATAGAAGATTGTTGCATGAGATAGTCGATGATAGAGGACAACTATACTTATTTATGGAGACTGACTTGTACAGGCATATTTGTTTCTGTTATAACACATGTTTTAGTTTTGGTCTATGGTACACCTACGTATTGGTTGTTATTTTTCAGTTAATGCTCTTGGCTTATTATTCTGCAATGGTATACTTGAGTATATTTCCTTGAGTTATGAATATGTATAGAGTACACCCAAAGATGGAAAATCACTTCCGTTTGGGTCATGGTTTAGCATTTGGGTGTGTATCATTAGGGCATGATCTTGATATCACATACGAGTAGTTGATTGTGACAGGTGCTCAAAGTCATGTTTACTATGTCAGGAGATTGATACATTTTCCAATGTTCCTACATAAAGTTCGCAGAGATTATGGAGGCTATTTTATTAAGCATTATATTTTAACTTAATAGAGTGAGGCACTATTTGATATTGGGTTGCGTCGTTTATTATACTTTAGAAGATTTAGTAAGGGCTCTATGTTAGAAAAGATAGCATCAAGCAATTATATGCAAAATGTTTTTAGGGTACAACTGTTAGTACTTTCGGTTTTGGTTATAACAATAACAAATATAGGACATTATATAAAATATAGATACTGATGTTTTATCAAGTTATATATAATATATAGTGCAGGATATTAAACATGTGTTGATTACGAAGACTGTACAGTATCAAGAGTATACCCAAGATGTTGTTATAGAGTTTCAAGAGTTCAAGAATGAAGACTCGTGAGTATTAAAGAGTTCAAGATTTTAAGATATTCCAGATAAGTTATAGAGTCATATAATTTATGTTAAAACTCTGGTAGCACTTTCTTGATCTCTTTCTCTCTCTATTTCAAATAAGTTCTAAATATTTCTCAAATATCATGGTTTTCAATATAATCTTTTCAAACCTCTATTCAAAATATTTCTCTAAATAAATTCTTAACCTTTTATATTTACGAAGATATTATATTAGGTTTTTCATAAGTATTTTTAATCTATTATATTTATTGGTATTTTATTTTATATCTTCCTTATGTTTATTTTTGATATTTATATTTATATTTTAGATATTTAATTCTAATTTATAACTATGTTGATTTCGTATTATTTACTTTATATTAAATAATCTTATTTAATCATTCAAAATAATTTTATAAAGTTTATTAAGTTTTAGTATGATTAAAATATGTATAAACTATGTCTAAAAGTTTGTACAAAATTTTAAAATATTTTACAAAACTTTCTATTTTCAAAATAATTTTTTTAAGTGATTTTTCAAAATACAAAGGGATATGTCAACATATCCTCTCCAAGTATGTCGAAATATAAGCCGGGAATTTCAAAATTCAAACTTGAATGGAAGTGGTTTTTCGTCGTATCTCTTCACGAATGGACATGACTGTTGGTTCCTTATATATACCAGACTTCCAAACGAATTTTTTTCAACTACTTTCTTCTTCTCTCCTCTTTTCACTCTCTTGATTTCTAGATCAATTTATATCCAAACTCTACCGAAATTCAACCAGAATCAAATTCAATCATTTCTAGTTTGATTCTCCTTTATCTAATCTTTGATTTCTCTCATCTCTCTCACTCAAATCAAGATCAAAGTGATATTTTGTGATGACGCCCATGACTCCCGCACGAAACAAGAGAATGGTGCGCTGAAAGATGTGCCGGGCAGCCATGGACGATTGCCAGGGTAAGGTAAAACAGCAAACTCTATTGTATACTCACAGCGCATGGATAAAATACAATAGAGAAATATATATAGTGAAGCTCCACAGAACAGAATATCATCAAATAAGCTTCATAGTAGTTAGATACAAAACATCTGAACAATCAATATATCAAGCCTCACTACATATCACTCAGAGAATATACAAGCAGCGGAACATCCAGTACATATAGTAAGAAAACAATATGCAAAAGCCTCTAGCTCGTCTTCGTCATCAGCAACGTGGTCACTAAGAACAGCGCCTGTCACCTGCTACCTAATATGCCCATCCCAAAATGGATGAACAACCCAAGGTAATAAGAGTTGAACATAAAACCTTGAGTCAGACAACAATCTTAGTGAGCAGTAAATTAACTAACAACATACCAAAAGAGCATAAAGGAAAAAGGAATAGGAACCCAACCATCCCACTCCACCTCTTTCTACAGTGATAGCCCCCAGACACACACTAAACAGGAACAAACATAGCAAAGCAGACATTTAAAGTAAAACAATTATCACTCGAGTCAAGGTCAATGTTTCCAAGTACAAACCCCCAAGGCCTAAACCAAGATCAGATAAGCACCCAGAAAGCATCGCTCTTGAGACCGAATGATGATGCAACCAAACATCCATGACTATGGCTATCACTGTTATCATTGCTTCGATATCACCGTTAATTGAATGACCGGCTCATTCTTTCATCCGTCCGTCAAGGGCTAATGGTAACCCCGGTTCTAGACAGAGCTCCGCACGTCATCGTGGCCCGTGCCTAGGACTATCGAATCTACCCAAAGTACTCAGCACGTCATCGTGACCCATGCCTGGGACTATCGAATCTGCCCAGTGTACTCTTGCTTTGAGCCTGCAAGAACCTTCAATAACGATGAAGTCTCAGCCTCCTAGTCATCCTCCTCGACGACTATTTCATACTAGCTCAAGCGCCTCTCGAGCCATCCATTATCAACGAACTCGAACCATATCACCGAGTTATCAACATGCTTGGGATGATCCCGTCTGGATTAAACCAAGGCTATCTCACATCATGCTTTGTTTCATCGCATCATAGCAAAGTCCCATCTCAACATCATCATCAAATCTATCCATATGAGCTTCATCATCCGCTTCATATGTTACAAGCAACCATCCTTATTCAATAGCTTTTCCACTTAGCTTTTGAATCACCTTCGACCAACTTGTCCAAATCAAGTCATAAATCAACTAATTCATAACAATCAATCAAACCAATCATTAATCCAAGTAATCAAGCATTCAAACAAGATCTGAGAGCAATTATAACTAGAATGGCAATTTATTAAATAAAAAGTCCAAATCTAACAAGCACGTATAATGAGCAATGTCTCTACAACTTGATGAATGAACTTTCATAGGTTAACATGTAGTAGAATGGATATCAAAACTTCATGAACAATGGATCTACATGCAGACTTAAGGAAAATGCAAGAAATCACTATCTTTAACACACAAACAAGCCACCAATCCAATATACTCCTTTGGGTCCGTGTGAGAGATAACTACCACTCACCGAATCACCTAAACACCTCAAAAGCAACTAACTTCAGATCTGGACAGCAAAGGATCTAGCTTGATCCGACAAAATTCCGCTTCAAACGATGAATTCTCTCTTGGATGGATGAAGATCTTCAACTTTGGCTCTTGGATCTTCGATATGATCTTCAATCTTGGATGGATGTGAGCACTAGATTAAAGTGGAGAAAAGAAGTGAAGAAGTGTAAAACTCGAGCTCTCAAAATGGCAGCACTTCGTCGCTTCAAAATCCGGATCCCAAAAAGTGAAGAAAGACTGGGTATTTATAGGCTGGAAATCCCTTGAGTCGGCCGCCCCCTTAAGTCGTCCACGACCTAACCCTTGCCGACCTACCCATCCACGCGACCTACGACCCAACGCGCACACGATTAACCTATGCGCGACTCAACACAGACACGACCCAACATGCACGCGACCTAACTGAGATGCCGACCTAACGACCTACACCTTGACGCGACTTAACTAGTATGCCGACCTAAAGACTTAACAGCATCCCCGACCTAAAATATGCACGACTTAACAACCTATCACATAGCCGACCTAACGACCTAAGCGTTAACACCAAAACGCGACCTAACTACCCAGCATAGCAACTCAACGGCCTATCCTTAACTCGTCCACGACCTAACTCCAACACGGTGCTAACCACTAGGTCGCCACCCTCCTTAAGTCGATCACCATTAGGTTGCTAACTAGTTAAGTCGCCCCAAACGACCCACGACCTAAGCACCACACGACCTATCCCCTTAGGTCGCCTAAACCTTAAGCCGCTAACGCACCTTGAGTCGGTCACTCCTATAGGTCGGACCATATCTTAAGTCAATAACTCCCTATAGGCCGCTCCAATCTCTTAGCTCGCTCCACCGACCCAAATTACTACACGACTTAAGCACGACGCGATCTAACCCTGGTTGACTCAACAATACTAACAACTTGATGGCAACTATTTTACAATTTATCGACACGTAAAATACGGGTCGTTACATTCTCTCCCCCGTAGGAATTTCGTCCCCGAAATTCCGAACAAGCAAGAGCAACCAAAACTATTCTGCATGCCTACCATCCATAGCAATCAACAAACCATGCATCCGGTTACTAGCCTAGCGTGCAGAATTCTAAGACTAGAACAAGTTACAAATTCATGAGATGCCACGACACCTTAGGGCAATACCTCGAAGAGTTCGGGATGAGCTGCTTTCATCCTCTCTTCCTCCTCCCATGTACAGTCGTTAACATCATCACTCCATTGTATCTTGAGCAACATAATCGTCTTCCTCCTAAGCTATTTCGTGTCGGTTTCCACAACACAAAGCGGCTTACGAGGTCTCGTAACAACTGGATCAACCTCTAAATCTTCACAGCTATCAGCAGAAACCACTGTATTCGGGTCGTGCACATACTTCCATAGATACGATACATGAAAAACATTGTGCACACTCGACATTTTTCCAGTAACTCCAATTTATAGGCGAGCTTTCCAATTCGCTCAATGATCGGGAATGGTCCAACAAATCTCGAAGTTAATTTTCCTTTCTTCCCGAATCGAATAACATTCTTCAGTGGAGAAATCTTCACAAAAACCATATCACCTACGTCGAATTCCAAATCCTTACGAGGCTTATCTGTATAACTTTTCTGACGGTCTTGAGCTACCTTCATTCATCGCCGAATGATCTCTATGCAATCTAAAGTCTGTCGAATCATCTCTGGCCCCAAGTATCAACTTTTCTCCAGTTTCCAACCAACATGTCGGAGAGTTACACGGTAGCCTCATACGGTGCCATACCAATGCTTGACTGTTAACTGTTATTATACGCAAATTCCACCAAATGAAGATGATCTTCCCATGATCCTCCGAAATCTAGAACACATGCTCTGAGGAGATCTTCCAAAACTCGGTTGACTCTCTCGGTTTGACCATCTGTTTGGGGGTGATAAGCTGTACTCAAACACAATTCGGTTCCCAAAACTTCCTGGAAGCTCTTCCAAAATCCACTAGTGAACAATGGGTCTTGATCGCTCACTATACTCTTCGGAATACCATGGAATCGAACTATCCACTTAACATACAGCTCAGCCAACTTCGATGCAGTCCTACTTGATCGAACAGGAATGAATCTTGCACTCTTAGTTAGACGATCTACGATTACCAAAATCCCTTCATTTCCCGCCCTTGTTCTAGGTAGACCATTGATAAAATCCATCGATATTTGCTCCCAGTTCCACGTAGGAACTTCTAATGGCTGAAGCAATCCACTGGGCTTCTTCTGTTCGGCTTTTACCAACTGGCAGTTCATACATTTGGAAATAAAATTTCCAACATCCCTTTTCATACCATCCCAGTAATAGGTTCTCTTCATATCCCGATACATCTTATTTCCTCCTGGATGAATTGTTAGCTTCGAGTGATGACTTTCCTTAAGAACTTCATCTCTCAATCCATCTATATCGGGAACTACTAGTCGTCCTTGCTTCCGAAGCCAACCCTCTCGATCGACTTCGAATCTTTTATCCTTCTCTGGGTCCAATCCAGATTCCAATTCACGGATAATCTTGACGAGCTTATCGTCTCGCTTTTGACTCTCAACAATTCTTTCCACAAGAGTAGGTCTTATCGATAAGCTTGCCAACATCTCAGGTTCCAGTTCACTTCTAGGCCTGAAGTTAAAACCGGCCAAATACTCGAGACTCTTCCATTCTGAAAACATGGCTCCCAATCCTGCATGTCTTCGACTTATCGCATCAGCCACTGCGTTACCCTTTCCCGGAGTATAGGCTATACCAAAATCATATGATGCCAAAATCTCTAGCCATCCTTGCTGCCGGAGATTCAAATCCTTTTGGGAGAAAAGATACTTCAACGACTTATGATCTGTAAACAACTTGAATCGAACTCCCAATAGGTAATGTCTCCATATCTTCAGAGCAAATACCATCGCAGCTAACTCCAAATCATGCGTCGGATAATTCCTTTCATGCGGTTTCAGTTGTCGACTTGCATACGCAACAACTTTACCTTTCTGCATCAGCACTACTCCAAGTCCAGTACCACATGCATCGGTGTAAACCACCATCTCATCATTTCCACTTAGAATAGTCAAAACAGGAGCACTTGTCAGTCGCTCTTTCAGGATTCCGAAAGCTTGCTCACATTTAGCATCCCATCTGAATACTTGATTCTTTTTCGTCAATCCTGTTAACGGTGCAGCTATCTTGGAAAAGTCTCTGATAAATTAACGATAGTATCCTGCTAATCCAAGAAAACTTCTCACATCAGATGCATTCTTAGGTCTAACCCAATCCTGGATTGCTGCTACCTTGGCGGGATCAACCGCTATTCCACTTCCAGAGATAATATGGCCTAAGAACCTCACTTCACTCTTCCAGAAGTGACACTTCGAAAACTTAGCCTTCAGCTGATGTTTCCGCAAGATTTCCAAAACAATACGCAAGTGCGTCTTGTGCTCTTCTTCAGTTCTGGAATAAATCAAAATACCATCCACGAACACAAGTGCGAACTTGTTCAACTGATCCCTGAATACTCTATTCATAAGATCCACAAAATACGCTGGTGCATTGGTCAATCCAAACGGCATTACCAGCCACTCATAAAAATCGGATGGTGTCCTGAAAGCATTCGTCGGCGCACTATCCTTAGCCACTCTTAACTGGTGAAATCCCGTTGCCAAATCCATCTGAGAAAACACCTTGGCTTCGTGAAGCTGATCAAACAATCATCTATTCTCGGCAATGGATACTTATTCTTCTTAGTCACTTTATTCAGCTTACGATAATCCACACACAACCTCAACGATCCATCCGCTTTGGTTGCGAACACAACTGGTGCACTCCATTCGGACACACTATGCCGAATGAATCCTTTCTGTAAAAGGTCATCAATTTGCACCTTCTACTCTTGCTATTCCCTAGGCGCCATCCGCCTAAGAGGCATCACAACAGGTCTGGCTCCTTCAACTAGATCGATACGAAACTCGATCTCCCTATGCGGCGGTAACCCTTTGACCTCGTCAAAGACATCCTCAAATCATTTTACGATTGGCACCGATGACAGTCCATCCCGTGGAACTACCAGCGAATACATGAAGCTCGTGAAGACACCATCCTCATGCTTACATCGTATCACAACCTTTCGCCCTTCCACATTCTCGACTGTCACCTCCAACCTTTCACAATCAACCTTTGCCGCATACTTCCTAAGCCAGTCCATACCCAAAATAATTCCGAACCCCTCAAAGTTTAGAACAAAACAATCACAAACAAAAGAGCAATCATGACTCGATACAACTAGACCATGGCATATCATACACAAACAAGACGGACCCCTAACTGGATTAGTCACAACCAATGGTCTATCAACAACATCCGGTTCCAAACCCAACCGGCCTACAAGATCATTACAAACAAACGAATGCGACGCTCCAGTATCAAACAACACTCTAACTGGAGCACCACATATGGAAAGAGTACCTTGAACCACCACACTCTTCCCTTTCTCTTCTGCAGTAGGAGCTTTTGAAGATGATGGAACAGCCTCTAAAGCATAAGCTTGCACAATCTGCTTGTCCTTCCGCGGTTCTGGACAATTCCTCTTGACATGCCTCAGCTTGTCACAGTTCTGGCACTTCACTGGCACCTTCGGATTCTTGCAATCCCTGGAGAAATGGCCCTTCTGCTGACAATTGTAGCAGGTCACTTCGCCCTTCAACTTCTTCTAGCCATCCTTGCCCTTCTGCTGTTGCTGCTTCCTCTTCTTGTTTCCACCCTGCTGTGGTTTGGACTCTTCCTTGGTCACAGCAACAGCAGGTCCTTCTTTAGGAAACAGATTCCCGTGCCTGAGAGCTTTTTCCACAAGCTTCTCAAATGGATCATCCAGATGATCCACCAACTGTCTCCCAAGATAACTATCCAAGCCTGTCACAAACTTCTCATTCTTCTGATATGAAGACTCAATATACGATCGATCATACTTGGACAAGGCTTCAAACTCAGAAACATACTCAAGGACTGATCTTCCACCTTGCTTGAGCTCCACAAACTTCTTAAACAGAATAGATTTCTGAGCCGTAGAAATAAACTTAGCTTCAAATCTAGCTTGGAATTGCACCCAAGTAATCTCTTCCTCTGGAGTATCAATGGTGATAGAGTTCCACCAATCAGAAGCTCTCCCTTGTAGTTGTCTTGATGCGAGCTTCCTCTTGGTTGCATCCTCGATTCCCAAATCACCAAAGATCCTTCTGCAAGCATCTATCCATCTCTGAACTTCAATGGTTGATTATGTTCCCAAGAAAACCTTCCCTCCAAGAGCAGTATAGTCTTTACAAAGCTTAGCAAAATCCACTGGTTTTGGAGCCTGAACTTGAACTCCAACATCTACTGATGGCCCTGGGGCTGGCATCCTTCTCATGATCGAAGTCATCATAGCTTCGAACATAGCGGCATAATCAGCAGCTCCCTCAACAGCACGACCTTCCCTAGCAGCTGGTCTCCCTCTTCGACTCATCCTTAATATCGACAAAAAGGAATGACTTAGAACACCTCGGGAAACAACTGCATAAGGAGTTCAAATCCGTCTAAGCTACTATACTATATAGATAGTAATCATCCATCAAAATACAATTACGTCTCTCATACGTAGTTACGTCTGCGAGCGTTGGCTAAAATCGATTAACCAAAGCTTTGATACCAAATGTGACGACCGCCCATGACTCCCGCACGAAACAAGAGAATGGTGCGCTGAAAGATGTGCCGGGCAGCCATGGACGATTGCCAGGGTAAGGTAAAACAGCAAACTCTATCGTATAACTCACAGCGCATGGATAAAATACAATAGAGAAATATATATAGTGAAGCTCCACAGAACAGAATATCATCATATAAGCTTCATAGTAGTTAGATACAAAACATCTGAACAATCAATACATCAAGCCTCACTACATATCACTCAGAGAATATACAAGCAGCGGAACATCCAGTACATATAGTAAGAAAACAATATGCAAAAGCCTCTAGCTCGTCTTCGTCATCAGCAACGTGGTCACTAAGAACAGCACCTGTCACCTGCTACCTAATCTGCCCATCCCAAAATGGATGAACAGCCCAAGGTAATAAGAGTTGAACATAAACCTTGAGTTAGACAACAGTCTTAGTGAGCAGTAAATTAACTAACAACATACCAAAAGAGCATAAAGGAAAAAGGAATAGGAACCCAACCATCCCGCTCCACCTCTTTCTACAGTGATAGCCCCGAGACACGCACTAAACAGGAACAAACATAGCAAAGCGGACATTTAAATTAAAACAATTATCACTCGAGTCAAGGTCAATGTTTCCAAGTACAAACCCCCAAGGCCTAAACCAAGATCAGATAAGCACCCACAAAGCATCGCTCTTGAGACCGAATGATGATGCAACCAAACATCCATGACTCTGGCTATCACTGTTATCATTGCTTCGATATCACCGTTAATTGAATGACCGGCTCATTCTTTCATCTGTTCGTCAAGGGCTAATGGTAACCCCGGTTCTAGACAGAGCTCCGCACGTCATCGTGGCCCGTGCCTAGGACTATCGAATCTGCCCAAAGTACTCAGCACGTCATCGTGACCCGCGCCTGGGACTATCGAATCTGCCCAGCGGACTCTTGCTTTGAGCCTGCTAGAAACTTCAATAACGATGAAGTCTCAGCCTCCTAGTCATCCTCCTCGATGACTATTTCATACTAGCTCAAGCGCCTCTCGAGCCATCCATTATCAACGAACTCGAACCATATCACCGAGTTATCAACATGCTTGGGATGATCCCGTCTGGATTAAACCAAGGCTATCTCACATCATGCTTTGCTTCATCGCATCATAGCAAAGTCCCATCTCAACATCATCATCAAATCTATCCATATGAGCTTCATCATCCGCTTCATATGTTACAAGCAGCTTTCCTTATTCAAGAGCTTTTCCACTTAGCTTTTGAATCACCTTCGACCAACTTGTCCAAATCAAGTCATAAATCAACTAATTCATAACAGTCAATCAAACCAATCATTAATCCAAGTAATCAAACATTCAAACAAGATCTAAGAGCAATTATAACTAGAATGGCAATTTAGTAAATAAAAAGTCCAAATCTAACAAGCACGTATAATGAGCAATGTCTCTACAACTTGATGAATGAACTTGCATAGGTTAACATGTAGTAGAATGGATATCAAAACTTCATGAACAATGGATCTACATGCAGACTTAAGGAAAATGCAAGAAATCACTATCTTTAACACACAAACAAGCCACCG
Source organism: Allium cepa (assembly GCA_030765085.1). Taxonomy (NCBI): domain Eukaryota; kingdom Viridiplantae; phylum Streptophyta; class Magnoliopsida; order Asparagales; family Amaryllidaceae; genus Allium; species Allium cepa. The sequence continues at coordinate 52,277,281 of CM060943.1, read as the reverse complement.
ATCCAATATACTCCTTTGGGTCCGTGTGAGAGATAACTACCACTCACCGAATCACCTAAACACCTCAAAATCAAATAACTTCATATCGGACAGCAAAGGATCTAGCTTGGTCCGAAAAAATTCCGCTTCAAACGGTGAATTCTCTCTTGGATGGATGAAGATCTTCAACTTTGGCTCTTGAATCTTCGATATGATCTTCAATCTTGGATGGATGTAAGCACTAGATTAAAGTGGAGAAAAGAAGTGAAGAAGTGTAAAACTCGAGCTATCAAAATGGCAGCACTTCGTCGCTTCAAAATCCGGATCCCAAAAAGTGAAGAAAGACTGGGTATTTATAGGCTGGAAATCCCTTGAGTCGGCCGCCCCCTTAAGTTGTCCACGACCTAACCCTTGCCGACCTATCCATCCACGCGACCTAAGACCCAACGCGCACACGACTTAACCTATGCGCGACTTAACACAGACACGACCCAACATGCACGCGACCTAACTGAGATGTCGACCTAACGACCTACACCTTCACGCGACTTAACTAGTATGCTGACCTAAAGACTTAACAGCATCCCCGACCTAAAATATGCGCGACTTAACAACCTATCACATAGCTGACCTAACGACCTAAGCCTTAACACCAATGCGCGACCTAACTACCCAGTATAGCAACTCAATGGCCTATCCTTAACTCGTCCACGACCTAACTCCAACACGGTGCTAACCACTAGGTCGCTACCCTCCTTAAGTTGATCACCATTAGGTTGCTAACTCGTTATGTCGCCCCAAACGACCCACGGCCTAAGCACCACACGACCTATCCCCTTAGGTCGCCTAAACCTTAAGCCGCTAACCCACCTTGAGTCGGTCGCTCCTAGAGGTCGGACCATATCTTAAGTCGCTAACTCCCTATAGGCCGCTCCAATCTCTTAGCTCACTCCACCGACCCAAATTACTACACGACTTAAGCACGACGCGATCTAACCCTGGTTGACTTAACAATACTAACGACCTGATGGCAACTATTTTACGATTTATCGACACGTAAAATACGGGTCGTTACATATTTTAAGGGTTATAGGATCAAAGTGCTATTCTAATTGGTATAAAGAATTATGTGGGACTGGTTGTAGGGTAACTTCGAACCGGTGTAAAATCCTGGTGTGTTCTTTCCTTATTACTTTTACTACATTTACTTTTATCTACTCTTTGATTCTGTGATTGTTTCTATAATTATTAATTGTATCATACCAAGTATAATCTTGAAGAATTTAAAAAATATTCATATAATCCTTTAAATAATATTCACCCCTCCCCTCTAGGGATAATCTAGCCTTAAGATTCCTATTCCGCTGACTCCTATTTGGTATTAGAGCATTGGTTTTCAAAGTATTCATCGTTTGGTATTTCAAAAAGCTTAAATGGCTACCAACACCGGTAATAGTACTATTAGTAATACTATAAGTACACTCGTTAGTAACTCATTTATCGAAAGAAAGTCTACCGCTAGACCTTCACTTTTTAATGGTTGTAATTACATACAATGGTCATGTAGAATGAAAATTTAACTACAATCAATTGGTTTAGTGTAACGATCCCATTTTTAAACCAACTTTAATTCAGTAATTAATATAATTTTTGGAATTAAATTGTGAATTAATTTAAATTTTTCCAAATTAAATAAGGTATGTGCTTGTTTATTTATATTTATGTATATAAATTGATTGTAATAGAATTTTGAAATTGAAATTCAAAAATAAGTATCTTGAAAATAAATTGGATTTAGAAAACTCTATATTTTAATAGATAATAAAAGTTTGTTTTCTAATTATAATATATATGTATATATACATTGTGATTTGGAAATTTTATTTTGAATTCAACATAATAATTTTCAAAAGCTATTTAAGGTTAAATTTCATATTTTAAAAACTTATATATAATATATATATATATGTGTGTGTGTGTGTGTGTGTTTATTTATTAATGAATGATTAGATTTTAATATCATTTTTCTTTAAAAGGTTATATAAATATAAATAATAGAAACTAAATTAAAAATAGAAAATATTAAAACATAAGATATATATATAAAGATAAATTGAAAATATAAAATAAATTATATTTAAACATTTAATACATGTAACTTACAAGTGTTGGCTTATAAAGATATGAATAAACAAGTGTAATCATCTTAGCATGGAATTTACGAAGTATTAGTTTGATTTTAACATGTAATACAAGTGTCAAATATTTATTTTCTTTCTATTTTCAAAAATAATAAATAATCAAAGATATATATATCACTAACTTCTTCTCTTCTCATTTTGTTCGAACTAAATAAAATTCAAAACAAAACAATCTCAATCAAAAAATCAGACTTGAAACAAATTAAAGCAAGCAAAAGATCAAAAATCAAAACCACTTTCCAAATTTTCAAAACCGGAAGTAAAGATCAACTCAGCATTTTCAGTTTCAAAGTTGAAAATTAAAAAACAAACTATCTTCCAATTTTCAAACTAAAGCCAGCAAAGGATTTCAATCTGCAATCAAGCAACAACTCTTTCAATCTCAAATCTGAGAAAAGATTTAAAACATTTCAGTTTCAAGCTCAAATTCAAAGTTCCAGATCAAAACACAAATAGCATGTTCCCTGTTTCTTTTGAAAATCAGGCGAGTAAACTTCTATTTTAAAATTTGAATCCGTTTACATAACGTGATATTGTGATTAATACTTAAAGTCAAGTGGTTGCATGAATGTAAAAATGTATATATATATATATATATAAATGCAAATGTTTGAGTATGCACGTCTGTGTATATGCATATACATCTCTGTTTGTATTAACAGACTCAAATTTACTAGGAAAATTCATATCTCCCTATATAATAAATTTTAGGTTGTGATCTTGTAATGGAAAGTGATTGTAAGAGTGTAATGTATATTTTAAAAATAATTTCAAGTAAAAAAAATTCAGTAATTATTTCAAATTTTTTTTTACAGAGATGGTCATATTTAAGACAAAAATCAATGATTTCAATTTCATGTTTTGACTTTAAAAATAGATTCGTATTACAAAATTATGAATTTAGATAATCATTTCATGATTTTTAAGCTTATAATTGTTGGGAATTCCCGGGTTGAACGGAAAATGTGTTATCATCGATTTTCGACGAACGACGACGATTCGTGGGTCGTGCTTGATGCCGAGAGTAGTTTCTAGATTGACGAACTCGGAAAAAATGGTGATTGGGTTTATACGTGGTCGAGGTGGCTCGTCGAAGAGGATTTAAGGTTTTTGACCTGGTTTTGGTCGATGTGGGTTTCGGAGCTTGTTCGTCGTCGATAAGGCACCAGGGTGGATCGGACCAGGGGGAAATCGACGCATTGTTTTGTGGCGAAGCTTTGGATCAATCGGCGTGGGTTCAGATGGTCGGAGGTGTCATGGCGAGACTTTTTTCGATCGGGTTGATTACCAGGTGGTGATCGAGTTGCTCATTTTCGAATTCTAGTCGAATTAAGGGTGCTGGGAGGTCGTGGTCTTTGGCGTGATCGCCGGTGACTTGAGGGAGGTCTCGGCGAAGGTCAGAGTTTGCCAGGTCGACGTGCACGTGCACATGTGCACGTTTTGTTGTGGCTATGTGTTTCGAGTTTGGAGAAGAAGGTAGGGAACTCGGGTTTGATCTCGAGGAACTGATGTTGAGGCTCGAGTTTCATATCGTGTTGTCTGCGTGTGTACAGCAATTTCAACAGTTTTAAAATTAAAACTAAAACCAAGTTTTAAAAAGAAAAGGTAAAGGGAAGAAGAAGGAGGGAGCTCGGGGTGGTTCTCGGGAAGAATTAGTTGTGGCTCGAGTCCCTGGTCATGATTTCTGGGCTTGGGCTGAGTATATTTTGAAATGTTTAACTAAGTTTCAAAGTAAATATATTAAACAGATTTTCAAAAGAAATTTGACCAAGTTTCAAAGTAAAAGTATTCATCAGGTTTTTTCAAACAAATTTCAAAACTTAAATTTTTAAGTCAAATGTGTTTTGAAAATTTATTGATTTGGTTTAAAAATAATTTATATATATATTAGTTGATTAATTAAATAAATTCCTAAGTGTTTTCAAATGAAATTTAATGATGTAATTAGGGAGTGATTAAGGTAAGCATATTAAACTTTTATTAATCAAAAGTTCTTAAATGTTTTTGTATAAAATGATTTCAAGCATCAAATTTAATAAGATTTAAATGATGTAATTAAGAAATTAATCAAGATAAATAGTTTGTCTTTAAATTAATTAAGGTCTTGATTAATTAAAGGTTAATTAATCAATGTAAGTGATTAAAAGATAATTAATTAAAATTTAATTAATAAATAATTAAAGGATAATTAATTAATGATTAAAGGATAATTACTTAATGTAATTAATTAATGGATAATTACTTAATAAAAGTAATTAAAAGGATAATTACTCAATGTATAGTTAATTAAAGGATTAATTAATTAATAATTAAGGATTAATTAGTTAATTAATTAAAGGATAATGAATTAATAATTGAGGGTTAATTATTTAATAATTAGAGGATAATTAATTAATTAAAGGTTAATTAATTAATGATCAAAGGTGAATTAATAAACGATTAAAGGTTAATTAGTTAAAGATTGGAAGATAATTACTTAATGTAATTAATTAAGGGTTAATTAATTAATGTAATTAATTAAAGGTTAATTAATTTGTGTGGTTAATTAAAAGATAATTAATTAATATAAGTAATTGAGAATAATTACTTAAGATGGATAATTAAGGATGATTAATTAATTTCATTAATTAATTATAATAATTACAAATGGTTTGTAATTAATTTGTAACGACCCGCTATTTTGGACCATTCAAATTCGACACTAAAACCATACATGTCTGAATTGAATAATTCAAAATACCAAATTGTTAATTTAATTTGGCAAACTCAGCACAAACAGTAAATAAATAATCACAGATCAAAGACACAGAGTAATAAAAATGCAGCGGAATAGATAAAGAATAGTAGTTCATGTAGCTGCTATATACAACAGAGTTAGAATAAAATACATCAGAATATCCCAGATGCAGTGAAGTCTCCAGTACGAGCAGATGACTTCTCTGAACCGATCAACTGGACGACTGAAAGGGTAGATAGCTGGATCTTCAAGCAAAGCTCCAACTTCGAAGGTGAGTCTAAAATGCTGTATCACTCAGTCTGACCCGAGCGTAAAGCAATACACAAAACACTCGAGTCGGGATTAACATTATTGTATAAATAAATCCAACTCAAGTGAAATATCAACTGAAATACAAATAACTTAAAGGATGTTTGGGATAGTCATCCTCTAAGGGTCCATAGAACTATCTACAAGGTAGAAATATACACTATAACACCATGGTTATTTCAACTTAATTTATACTTCAAACCAAATATCATTTTCACTTCAAATATCTCTATATTTCCCAAAATAGTATTTGTATATATCAAATAATTTATAAGGTAAAGTATTTTCAATTTCCTCAACTTAACAAATCGTTTCAACATCAACCCGACCTTCCCATTCAAATTAAATTCAATCTCAATTTATCAATTTAAATTCAACTCAATTCCTAAAATAACCACTTCAATTTTATCGATCTCAAATTCGGATTTGTAATCATAAAGTACCCCTTTATATTTCAATATATTTCAAAACTTTAAGTATTCAACGTTTCAACTAAATTTTTATTCAATTTAGTTTTCTAAATAATAAATTCAAATTTGGTTCAACCTAAATTTCACTTAAATTCAATTTAGTTTCTAAATAACAAATTCAACTATATTGATTTCAAATACAGATCCGAATCTCAAAATAAACCATTTAAATTCCAATATAGTTCAAGGCTTTAATATTTAAATGTTCAATATAACAGTTTCACTTAGATCTCGATTTAACCTCACTATTATTTAGTCTTGAAATACTCCCTCATTAGATTCAATATCATTTAAGTAACCTTAAATTACATATTACTCAATATTTTCTTTAATTTATTTAAACGTGAAATATTCATTAAATTACTTAAATCAAAAATCCAGTAACAAAATCATACCTTTAAATTTCCCATTCAATAATTTCAAATCGATTTAATTAAATAAATCCTTATTCAAATACCATTTTAATAAACCCAAATTTATCTCCCAATCTTAATTATTCAATTTATTTCAAGAAAATCTATTTGAAATATAGATTTACATAAATACTCAACCATATTATATGTATTAAATCAATCTAATTTAAGTCAAATATTACGACTAAATCTATACATAAAATTTCCATTTATATAATATCTTAAGTATCAAAATTTATTAAACCATATATTTCTTTTCAAAATTATAGAAATTATTTTCAAAATATTTATATAGACCAACGGTGTCTGCATATATTTCTTATCATATAGTCAAGTGCTACGGATATTTATCATTTCAATCCGTACACTAAATATATACGGGTGGAGATCATTCCAACCCGTAATCCCAAATTCAATTAAATGAAAATCGCTTGGGTTTATTATTTCAACCCATAACGGTTTTCTACTATTCTAAAGTCCGTTCGGATATGTATCATTTCAACCCATAGTGAATACTATACTAACCGGGAACTTGCAGAGTGATAACTGATATGATAATAATATAACAACAGGCATATATCATTAGTAATTAAATAAAATATAAACAATAGGATATGGTGTCATATCCCACAGGTGAACAGTTACAAATAATAGCATAAATGACAGTTTAAACAACTACAACAACATATTTCAATTGTCGTTTCAATTGATATTCAATTTAATAAATATAAGAACGTAAATCGTGAGTGATTGCTCACCTTTCGAGGCTAAATGGCTTTGACAAAGAATTGAGCCACAGATTGGGTCATGATCTAGACAATCGAACAAATTCAAACAAAAATCTCAAAGCGAAGTAAGCTGAAAGTGGATTTGACGGGCAAAGCTTAAAGATAGGGATTGATGTAAACGAATCAGAATCGTCTTGATATAATCATAAAAAAAATGTTATAAATTTTTCTACAACAAATTTAACAATTCACCTAAAACCATGTTATAACTAAGTTGTGCATACCATGTTAATATAAAACAACATCATATTTCTTAATATAAAGTAGGTATCTAAAATGCAGACCACTCATACAAAATATTATAATACTAACATGTACCCTCTCATAAATAGCTCTCTAAATAAAAAGGAACGAAGCAAAGATGGTCAGGCAAATGAATGAATATGCAACAAAAAATCTTATGTATAGACATATAGAGAATAACACTTTTATCACTCATGTCAAATGTATTTAACTAATAAAGTTTCTACATTATACAACCTTGTATATTCATATATACACAACGAGTGGATATCCAGCTTTAAATGTAGGCACCCGTGTATAACTGTTTTCGTATATATATGTTAGATTGAACCAAATCTATACAGAGCCTTCTGGAAAAAAAATTAACAGAGCTAATGCTTATATATATATATATATATATATATATATATATATATATATATATATATATATATATATATGAGCTGCAACTAGGAAAAATAAATTTTTCAACACTAAATTCGCTATTAAGCAATGCAAACCCCCACATGCATTATATTTTCATATATACTTCTACCTAAAATTTTTTTTCTAACAGACCTATAGGCAAAATAATTTATAATACATATAGTGCTCGAATACTAAAAATGTATGCAGACTTCACTTAACCAAATATATACGAACCCACTATAAACAAATTTACATGCAAAACAACATGTATACAGACCTGTAAACTTTAATACAAACATACGAATCAATCTGTATTCTGACGTGTAAACTATAGCAATGTATAAAACTCATGTAAACTAAATAACAATACACATATTACCCTTATAATATACACGGTACTATAAACATCTTCACCTAACTCATCAAACCCAAATATATATATATATATATATATATGTATGTATGTATATATATATAACGCATAAAAAAAATTCAGATTTATAGTTTAAGTAACTAAATATATAGACGACGAATGACTTACATATATATGTAACAGGAGGGGGCACGACTAGAGGGTTTCAAGGTCGAGGCGAGTTGCGAACAAAGCGGAGATCTGGAAAGCATCGGCAATAGGGAGATGGCGGTCGATGGTGGTCCAAGCGGAGTGGGGTTTTGACGGTGGCACGGTGGTGGACGCGATGGATATGGGCTTGAGCGGAGAGGGAGGCGAAGGTTGCTTGTCGGGTGGTGAAAGGTGGGATGATGTGGTGCGGCCATTGGAGAGGCGGCTGCGAAGGGCACAGTGGTCGGTGAGGAGGAAAGATGGGTCGGTGAAACATTGAGGGATGGGAGAAGAAATGAGGTCGAGGGAAGAAAAGAGCAAACAAAGAAAACTGGAGGAGGAGAGATTTTGTGATTGCCTGGGAAGAAATGAGTTCTCAAGCAAAATGAATATGCTTTTATAAGTGAACAGTTCAGAGGACGTGAAGAGGCTTAGTGGGAATAGTGACATCAACAATAATAAAGCGAAAAGTATGGCAACGGTCTAATTTGGCTAAATAAATATAATAGAATAAAGGGAATGTACTGTATGTAAACGTACCACTTAAATTTTTTCCAAAAACTGATGGCAAATGAAAGGAATTAAATCTGAACGTGACAGCAGCTTTATATAAAGAAGGCGCAAGTAGAACGAAATTTTGGGAAAGCTTTTGAATGCATATCTAATTAAAACTTTACTAAATATATTATGCCGAGAAAACGCACGAAATAAATGCAAACGGATATAAATTTTTACGTTTTTTTGATTTTCAAAATGTTCATGGGATGGCAACGGTCACCCTAAGATTTAGTTGAGAAATTAAAGCAACTAATAGCTTGGTTGGACAGCACGTTTCAAATTTTGAAACGGAAGGGAGAAATAAAGTCACCATTTAGGGTACCGTTACAACGAACAGCTTATTGGTTCTGTCGCGTACCGGACCTCAAAATACAGAAATAAATATACTATTGAAATCAGCACGACGAGACGATCAAAACGGTATACAGATATCAGTGGTACGATTTAATTATAAAATTCGAATTTCCGCTAATGGAAAATGCAATTAAATGCAGAAAGATAAGATCGACGAAGCTAAAATAGTCCGAATTTGCTGAAACGAAATTTGACGTCTTACTCAGAAGAGGATTTAGAATTTTTCTATAGGAAATTATTCAGGTTTGAAAATTAATTTATTACCATCAATTATTAACTGATTTGCATGTAATAGAATTACTCAATGAAATAAACCTTGATAAAATTAATTGAAAATTTACCATCTGCTATGTTTAATTGGACGTAATCCAAATATATAATTTTTATTTCAAGATATTATTATTTAAAATTTCTCAAAATTCAATTAAATACGTAAATAAAACCATTAAAAATTATTAAAATTTTATGGGTCGTTACACTCTCCCCCACTCAAAACTTTTAGTCCCCGAAAAGGAAGGAGGTAGGAGAATAAAACAACCAGAAAGAAAATAGATTGAAAGGCAAGATAAACAATAAATTTGAAAACTATATAAATTTTATTTGAAATATTTATTTGAAAGCTTCATCTGAAATTTAATTTTCTATAATACTATGATATTTTAAAAAAATTCAAACCCATTAGAATTTAATATGTTTAAATAATATTTAATAAATATATGAAAACTATTTAAAGACAGTTTATTTACATAATTAGTCATATTTACAAGGAAGTTATTTGAAAACATTAAATCCATAATTTATAAACTTACCAATTTTATCTCAAAATACTTTTCAAATATTATCACTAATCATTTACTTTAAATATGCTTATTTTAAATAAATAACTTCTAAAATATTTATAACACTAAAATTTTCTTTTAAACCAGGTAGTATATAATTAAACAATATTTTAAAGGATATATTAAAAAGGGAAGGAAGGTAGATTCGAAAAACAGAATCAAGGTGAATAACTAAAGCTAAGCAGATAAGGTAGATTCATAAGATAGTAACGGGCACGAATCGTAAATTTCAAACTATAAGAATTTAAATTTCAAAAACTAATACAGAATTTTCTTGTTGGAAATATTTTTATAATAAAATACCTTTATAATAAAATACGTTTATATCAAAACAAATTTCCTTTCGAAAATACCTTTATAACTCAATGTTTCAACAAGTTTATCCTCGTTCTTGCAGACTCTGGCCATGCGTTGATTAGGCGCAAAGCTAGAATTCTTCAAGTACTTAGTAGACCTGTTTCAACAAGTTTATCCTCATTCCTACAGACTCTGGCCATGCGTTGATCAGGCGCAAAGATAGAATTCTTCAAGTACTTAGTAGACATGTTTCAACACCCAGTTAAAATACTTGAAAAACCTTTAAAAACAGATATGGAAAGTACAATCCAAACAAAACGATCAAACCAAAACCTTTGTCCAACCATGGTTCGCAGATACACAATGGTTACGCCTGGATCCCCTATCCGTAAGCTTTCACAGCCCTGCGAATTACGCCTTGAAAACTAGTAGGGTGCAAGACACACAATGGTTACGCCTGGGTCCCCCAGGAAACAATCCATACCCCTTGGCCATCTCAGCCAGGCGGTTTCGCAACTAATTGCGACCTACACAGATTGCAGGATACACAATGGTTACGCTTGGATCCCCCAGGAAACAATCCATACCCCTAGGCCAGACTCAGCCAGGCAGTTGCGCTATGTAGTCGCGAGAAAAAGAACCATGGGTTACGCCACGGTGGGAACACTCGAGTATCACATCCGGAAAACCAAAAATCAGAGAGAATAATATCGATAGAATGAATCCACAATGTGGCCACAGAGCGGATATCAAGCAGAAGGCACTTTCGATATCTTTACTTCGAAAATATATATCATGTAGTACCTTTCCAAATACTTTCAAATATCATACTTATATAAAGTCCATTATATGTAGGATTCCTTTTTCAAATCTAATACTTTCCAAATCAATAGCATATCAAATCATACTTATATAGATTTCGATTATATAAAATTCTATTTCCAAATTGAGTACCTTTCAAATCAATAGATTTTAAATCAACTTCATACTTATACAAATCCATTTTATATAAGTTCGACCACTCCCAAATCAAGTACTTAATAATATAAGGTTCTCAATTTCAAATCATTTCAATATTAATTCAGTTTCAAAGTTTCTTAAGCAATAGGTTTAGAAAAAAATCCAAATTTCCAAATAACAAAATTTAGGTCAAACAAATTCATTTCCAAGATCACCATATAAGTACTGGTTTTAATTCCAATCAAATTTCAAAACCAAATATTTTTCTCAAAATCAATTATACTCAAAATGGTTTCCAAATTTATAATTATCCCTTTAAAACCCTTAAACTATTTATTTCTATTTGAAATATCCAATTTACCTTTCTGAAAACCATTATTTAAAAAAATCAAAACATTTCAAAACTAAATTCCATATTAGTATAATTCGAAATAGTCATATTCATTTACTTAACAAAAGGTTTCAAACTTAAACATACAAAACAAAACTTATATGATTTATCAAATATTTTATCCTCTTCGAAGTTTCTTAGCTTTGATAATTTGATCTCGAATTGGAAGTGTTCGAACATTCAAAATAGTTAGGGAAAATCAAATTTCCAATTCAAGAGTTGAAAATCAACAATAAATAATTTCAATAGATAGGATTATACCAAATCAAATCCAAAACTCGAGGACTGAATACCGGTCTCACTTTAAATTGTTTCAAATATATACATATATCTTTCAAAAATATCAATTTACTTCGGAATTTGAAATCAAAAATGGTTTTACAAAATCACTCGCATAGTGAAGCTATTAAAGTGGCCTATCCCCCACTTTGAAACTCGAAAATCAATGTCGATGATGCGTGCACTCATCACCGAAATTATTTCCCAGCAACATAAGTGAGTTCTGGACTTCTATTTTCTTGAAAACTTCTTTAAAATTTCTTCAAAATTATTGAAATTCATTTGAAACATTTCTTATTCGAAAAATATTTTTAAATCGTATTATTTTCATATATTTTCCAAAATCTTGAAACCAATTTAAAAATACCGTAATTCAATTCTCGAATTTCAAATTTAACCCTTCAGTTATAAATCATTTTTATATAAATCAATTTCTTATAAATTTTCAAAATTTCAAATCCTTTCAAATGTTTTTATATATAGAGTAATATTTCTTATTCGTTTTATATATAGGTATATAATCCTTATCGAAAAATTTTCACTTTTATATATAGAATAAAATCATAGTTATCAAAATTATAATTTCGATATATAAAACAATTTCAAAAATGCAAATATACCCGATTTTCAAAGGATAATTTAAGAATGGATTTCAAAACAAAGATAGATATTTAAATTAGAGGAACTCCAATCAATAGAATTCTGATTCGACGATAGACTCGATTGAAGATGAGATAATTAAATTACAAAATAGAGATGGATATAGTTATATAAATCACGGGTGATCTTAACCGTGTCATTCGTGACTTCAGAAATATGATCGATGCGGAACTCCAAGGCAAATCGACATTCGATCTCCTGATATAGAATTCGGCATAACAAGATATAGCAGCATCGTTAACCGAGGATACAAAAATCTTCAATAAATGGATGCCAATTGTAAAGGAGTTTTCACCCCCTTTACAAATATTCAGTGGAGTTATGGGATACTCCATAATCAAACGAATATAAATAGAAAGAGAAAAGAATGAATTTCAGAACCGAGGGACATTCCAAAATTCAAAGGAAATCGAGTCAAAAGGAAGAGATTCATCTCGAACGAAAGTGATTCTGTAAATAAATTTCCCATATATCCGAAGTTTTGCCTAGAGCCTAAGCTCTGATACCAACTGTAACGACTCGCTATTTTGGACCATTCAAATTCGACACTAAAACCATACATGTCTGACTTGAATAATTCAAAATACCAAATTGTTAATTTAATTTGGCAAACTCAACATGAACAGTAAATAAATAATCACAGATCATAGACACAGAGTAATAAAAATGCAGCGGAATAGATAAAGAATAGTAGTTCATGAAGCTGCTATATACATCAGAGTTAGAATAAAATACATCAGAATATCCCAGACGCAGTGAAGTCTCCAATATGAGCAGATCACTTCTCTGAACCACTCAACCGGATGACTGAAAGGGTAGATATCTGGATCTTCAAGCAAAGCTCCAACTTCGAAGGTGAGTCTCAAATGCTGTATCACTCAGTCTGACCCGAGCGTAAAGCAAAACACAAAACACTCGAGTAAGGATTAACATTCTTATATAAATAAATCCAACTCAAGTGAAATATCAACTAAAGTACAAATAAATTAAAGGATGTTTGGGATAACCATCCTCTAAGGGTCCATAGAACTATCTACAAGGTAGAAATATACACTATAACACCGTGTTCATTTCAACTTAATTTATACTTCAAACCAAATATCATTTTCACTTCAAATATCTCTATATTTCCTAAAATAGTATTTATATATATCAAATAATTAATAAGGTAAAGTATTTTCAATTTCCTCAACTTAACAAATCGTTTCAACATCGACCCAACCTTCCCATTCAAATTAAATTCAATCTCAATTTATCAACTTAAATTCAACTCAATTCCTAAAATAACCACTTCAATTTTATCGATCTCAAATTCGGATTTGTAATCACAAAATACCCCTCTATATTTCAATATATTTCAAAACTTTAAGTATTCAGCGTTTCAACTAAATTTTTCTTCAATTTAGTTTTCTAAATAATAAATTCAAATTTGGTTCAACCTAAATTTCACTTAAATTCAATTTAGTTTCTAAATAACAAATTCAACTATATTGATTTAAAATACTCTGATACCAAATCTTAATTATATTTCAAATAACAAATTCAACTATATATTTCAATCTTAATTATTCAATTTATTTCAAGAAAATCTATTTGAAATATAGATTTACATAAATACTCAACCATATTATATGTATTAAATCAATCTAATTTAAGTCAAATATTACGACTAAATCTATACATAAAATTTCCATTTGTATAATATCCTAAGAATCAAAATTTATTAAACCATATATTTCTTTTCAAAATTATAGAAATTATTTTCAAAATTTTTATATGGACCAACGGTGTCTGTATATATTTCCTATCATATAGCCAAGTGCTACGGATATTTATCATTTCAATCCGTACACTAAATATATACGGGTGGATATCATTCCAACCCGTAATCCCAAATACAATTAAATGAAAATCGCTTGGGTTTATTATTTCAACCCATAACGATTTTCTAGTATTCTAAAGTCCGTTCGGGTACGTATCATTTCAACCCATAGTGAATACTATACTCACCGGGAACTTGCAGAATGATAATAGATATGGTAATAATATAACAATAGGCATATATCATCAGTAATTAAATAAAATATAAACAATAGGATATGGTGTCATATCCTATAGGTGAACAGTTACAAATAATAGCATAAATGACAATTTAAACAACTGCAACAACATATTTCAATTGTCATTTCAATAGAAATTCAATTAAATAAATAATAGAACGTAAATCGTGAGTGATTGCTCACCATTCGAGGCTAGATGGCTTTGACAAATAATTGAGCCACAGATTGGGTCACGATCTAGACAATCGAACAAATTCAAACAAAAATCTCAAAGCAAAGTAAGCTGAAAGGGGATTTGACGGGCAAAGCTGAAAGATACGGATTAATGTAAACGAATCAGAATCGTCTTGATATAATCATAAAAAATATGTTTTAAATTTTTCTAAAACAAATTTAACAATTCACCTAAAACCATGTTATAACTAAGTTGCGCGTACCATGTTAATATAAAACAACATCATATTACTTAATATAAAGTACGTATATGAAATGCAGACCACTCATATAAAATATTATAATACTAACATGTACCCTCTCATAAATAGCTCTCTAAATAAAAAGGAACGAAGCAAAGATGGTCAGGCAAATGAATGAATATGCAACAAACAATCTTATGTATAGACATATAGAGAATAACACTTATATCACTCATGTCAAATGTATTTAACTAATAAAGTCTCTACATTATATAGCCTTGTATATTCATATATACACAACGAGTTGATATCCAGCTTTAAATGTAGGCACCCGTGTATAATTGTTTTCATATATATGTTAGATTGAACCAAATCTATACAGAGCTTTCTGGAAAAAAAATTAGAAGAGCTAATGCTTATATATATATGAGGTTCAACTAGGAAAAATAAATTTTTCAACACTAAATTCGCTATTAAGCAATGCAAACCCCCACACGCATTATATTTTCATATATACTTCTACCTAATTTTTTTTTCTAACTGACCTATAGGCATAATAATTTATAATACATATAGTGCTCGAATACTAAATATGTATGCAGACTTCACTTAAACAAATATATGTGAACCCGCTATAAACAAATTTACATGCAAAACAATATGTATACAAACCTGTAAACCTTACAGACATGCGAATCAATCTATATTCTAACGTGTAAACTATAACAATGTATAAAACTCATGTAAACTAAATAACAAGACACATATTACCCTTATAATATACACGGTACTGTAAACATCTTCACCTAACTCATCAAACTCAAATATATATATATAACGCATAAAAAATTTTCAGATTTATAGTTTAAGTAACTAAATATATAGACGACGAATGACTTACATATATATGTAACAGGAGGGGGCACGACCAGAGGGTTTCAAGGCCGAGGCGAGTTGCGAACTGTAACATTCCAGAAAATTCATTAAGTTTAATTTGGAAATTAAATTAATTTTTGAAAATAAATTGTGAATTAATTAGAAAATTTTCTAGAATAAATAAATAATTTTGATTTTTAATAGTAATTTATATTAGAAATTTAAGGATAAGTGATTTATAAAAAAAATATTGAATTTCAAAATATAATGTATTAAAAATAAAAATAGAATTTAACAATTTGAGATTAATAAAATGATAGTAATAGTTGTTTTCTAAAATATCAATTTTATTTGGAAGATGTATTAATTTCATAATATTATTTTTAAGTTAAGTTTTCATACATAAATAAGTGTGACTAATTGTTAATATGAAATAAAAGTGTTTGAATCCCTTCTTTTCTTTTTGTAGAATTGTACAAAATAAATAAAAAAAAAAATATGAATGTAAATGGTGTAAATTTTTAAATAAATGTATGAACTAAATTTAAGATTGAGTGTGAAAATAAAAGGACCTTTTTTGTGAGAATAATAAAAAGATTGAGATATAAATGTTGATAAATGTTTACAAAAGTAAATATGATATAAAAATAAAAATAAAAAAATCCTTTTATGTTTAAAAATTTAAATGTAAACATATGCATACATTCACATGGATTTGAAGTAAAGAGATGGAGTGTAGGAGTTAATAAAATCTAAAGGTTATAATGAGTTCTTACAAATGGCATTCCATATCATTACTTTTATTAAATAATGAAATTTAAAATTTCAAGAAAACTCTCCATTTTCCCCATATTCAAATCCTATAACATCCCACAAAATCTGAAGCAACAGTAACAATAGATTTGAGAATCTCAAATCTTAACATCCAAGAAAAATATTGCAAACCTGAAATACAAACTATCTACTAGAAAAAAATTCAAAGCAAAAATTCAATTCAGGTTTGAACCTGGAAATAAAAGCAAGTCAGTACTCAATTCAAACAACTTCATCCTGGAAGTTCAAATCCATAAATCAAACTCAAGTTCTTGAGTCTGATTCAAGAGAAATTCAAATCTGAAGCGATTAAGACAAGAAGTTTTAAAATAAAAGTGCAAGCCTGGAAATGATAATCTGGGAAGCATCTGCAATCTTCAACCTGATTCACAAAACAACTTCAACAAATTCAAGCTGGAGCAAATCAAAACTGAAATGGAGAATCAGAAAAAATTTTTTTGCAGATTTGCTCATTAAAAAAAAAAAAAAAACTGTCGAGCTTTCTTCAACTCAATTCAAAAAGAAAAATTTGAAGTGTTTTCAAGGTGTAGTGATGTACATTCAGGTATGTTTTTGTTTTAACTATATAGTTTATAGAATTATGATTTTTAAATCAAATTTCAACAACAAATTTAAAAGTTAAACTGCAGATTTATGAAGGCAGGGAGTTTTTTTTTTTGGGTTTCAAGGCAGTGCAGTTGTTTTTCTGGGGATAAAATTAAAAAAGGCAAGTGAATCTTTTCTTTTAAAATTTGAATTCGAGTTATAAATCAGCAACAAAACAAAAGATTTAAGCAATATTATC
Source organism: Allium cepa (assembly GCA_030765085.1). Taxonomy (NCBI): domain Eukaryota; kingdom Viridiplantae; phylum Streptophyta; class Magnoliopsida; order Asparagales; family Amaryllidaceae; genus Allium; species Allium cepa. Next base: position 52,259,863 of record CM060943.1, on the reverse strand, counting down.
AATCAGTTACAGAGGGGAATTCAAAGCAAGTGGAAAAAAAAAACCTGAAGTCTGCAGCTGGGAAAATAGAACAAGTTTGAAGCTTTAAACAAAATTCAAAGTTGTAAGTAAAAATTTAAAATTGTTGTTATTGTTGAAGTAAGTAAGTACAACAGGAACTAAGCAAAGTTTTGTTTAACAAGCTTTGCAGTTGTGACTTCAAGATTTAAAGAAAAAAAAATATAGTTCAGGCTCAAAAGAAATTCCTCTCTGTCTCTGTTCTTGTCTCCACTGCACAACTCCAAGGTGAGCAAACTCGTTCATCTACCTATATGTTTCTGATATTATGGTTGACTCTTGAAGTATGATGGTTTAGATGACTGCATGTTTGAATTTATACATTTTTATGGATGTAAATGTATGAGTATGTATCAATCCATATCCCTGTTATGAGTCAGGGTACATTTTCTTAAAGAAAATTCAAAAAAAAAATTTCACATTGTACAATTGATGTTAGGCCAATATTTTAAGAAGGAAGATGATTGTAGCAAAGATTTAAATTATCAGTTCAGGAAACAAATCAAAAAAAAATCAAAGTCTAAAAGACAACCGTTCCAGTTCTCAAAAAAATAAGATGCTTCTTCTCTGTCTTAGTTTCCAGCCTCAAGTTTAGTTCAAAATTCATTAGCTCTTGAATTAAACCACTGTTAGGTTCTAAAATGTAAATAAAATTGGTTTCTTAATTGATTAAATAAGTTTAAAAATTTATTTAAGATGAAATAAAATTTGAAACCTCACTGGAAATACCACAAAACATCAGTGCATGTCAAAATAAAATAAAAACCCAAACTTTTAATTTGAAAATTCAGTATTATAATTTGAATACAGAAGCTAAAACATGATTTTTGAAACAAGTATCATAATTTTTAGTTTGGGATTTTGGGAGCAGTCCTTATTTATCTAGAAATGGAGTTTGGGGTGTTTTCTGGCGAACGAGGTGATTGGGATGGTCAGGATTCACAGTGGAGGAAGTAGAGGGATCTGGTATCTTGGCAAAAATGTCAGGTGGTGGATCAGATTAGGGTGGCGACGGCGTTGACCAAAATAACTATTTAAACCTAGTTTGTGATCTCGTTAGAAAATTTAATCATCTCGGTCTCTAGGAATGACGAGCGTGATGGGACTTTGGGCATGGGTAGATGGATCGATGACGAGGGTATGGCCGGAATTTCAGCGCTAACGGTGGTCGGAGGTCAGTATTCGAGGCGTTGACAGGTTTGGACTTTTGGTTGCAGTGTCGAGTTCAAGGTTGCATTAGATTACTCAATTTTGATTGCGAGCTTCGGTGGGGACTCAGGTGGTCGTGGTCATGTTTCTGGATGGTCGGCGACGTGATGAAAGGGATTTTGGTGGCTGGAGGTTGCTAGAGCGCTGGTGCATATGCACCGTGCATATCTCAAGTTCTGATGAACTTTGAGTTTGTGCAGAGAGTAATATTGTTACAGGTTTATGTATTAAACCTGTTTCAGTTTTAAAATTAAAAGCAAAGTTTAAAATGTGAATAAAAATTTAAACTACGTTAAACCTGAGTTTGAATCTGATTTCAAAATTAGTTTGAATCCGTGTTTTTTGAAATAATTTAAATTTTGAAATTTAAATTTGGTTTTAAACAACTTTTAATTGTAAAGGTGTATGGTTTTGAATTTAAACTGTAAATTTTAAATTGTAAAATAGAAGTTTAAAATAAGTTTTAAATCTAGACTTTTCAAGCTGGAGTTAAGTTTAAATCTCAGTTTTCAAATAAGTTAAATTTTTAAATTTGAATTGATTTAACTACTTTAAGGGGGATTAAGGAGTTTGCATTTTAAAGATGAAGTTTAAAATTGAAAAATAGGTTTTTAAATCTAAAGTTTATCTGGAATCAAAAATTTTAAATATGTATTCCAGTTTTAGAATAAAAAGAAGTTTTTAAAATTTAAAAAACTTTGAATATTGTAATGTATTTTTAATTGATTTAAATAAAAAAAATGAATTTGGTTTAAATTTCTTTTAAACCTCCTTTTATAAAATAAATATTCTTTAACTTGTGGAATAGAAAAGGTTTTTGAATTGTTTTTTTAAAACCTTGTTTAAGTTAAATTCGTGTTCATTTTATATCCTAAATTTAAAATGAAATTTAAATTTAAATTTGAAAGCAAATTGTTTTAAATGTTTTATATAAGTAAGAGATGTTTTATCTTAAAAATAAATAAATGGAACTTAATGTTTTGGATTCATTAAATTATTAAGTTAATTAATCAAGTAATAAATAAATGATTAAATAAAACAACAATTACTTAGTGAAAGTACATATGGTAGATAATTAAAGATTGATAAATCAAATATCAAGGGTTAATTACTTTAAAGAATAATCAATAAATGTGGTTAATTAATCAAGAAAAATTAAATTGATTAAGGTTAATTAACCTAAAGTGATTAAGAAACCATTGTTAATTAAGGAGTAATTAATTTTTGTAATTAATTAAGGAATAAGTAATTAAGATTTAATTAATTACAATTAAAGGTTAATTAATTAAGATAATTAATTAAATAAATGATTAATAAATGGAGATGGTTAAGACTTAATTAATTGTAGTAATGATAATTAATCATTGATTTAAAGATTTCAAATAGATGTAATTCTGTGAGTAATAAATTTATAACCACACGGGTTATTCATCTTAATTAAAGATGTTTGATTGTTATTGAATGCTATGTGATGGATTGATATATTTGATATGTGATGTGATGCTATTTGATGCTTTGTGCTAAGTTGTTATATTTTATGGTGTATATATTGTTATGCAAACCCTTTGACCCATAAAATGACATTTGAATTTCGATGCGATAGGGAGTCGGATTCCAGTTGGTTATCCGAAACCCACATCGAATCATACCAGTGAATCTTTGTGATTGATAATTTATTTTTATCTATGAATCTGTAAATATAGATAAGCGTTATGGGTTATACCGCTTATCAATATGATTGAATCTGTTGTGCACTATTGTGTTGAACCCTGGACCACACTTATACACACACAAATATGGATTGCACATGGAAATGGGTTAAGTCACAGATTTTGAAATTGTTTGAAATTTAAATTTTTGAACCCAAAATAGTTTTGGATTAAAATTGGAGTTTTAAAAAAATAAAAGTTATTTTGAATAACTTGATTGAATCTTGAAATTTAAATAATTTGATTTAAATTTGAATTCAGTATTTGAAATTGAATTCTATTATTTGGGAGCTTGAGTTTAAAAAGTTATTCAACTTATTAATGTGTTTATATGGGTTTTTAAAACCATTTTAAAGGTGATGTTTTGGAAATTAAATTCAACCCAAGATTTCAACTTGTACAAATTGGATTTTTCTGAAACGAAAACTATTTGTTTTCAAATGATTGAAGCTTTCACATAAGAATGAATTTCCAATTTGTGTTAAAGGATTTCAAGTCTAAAATGAAAATGGTTTTCCAAATTATAGATAAATCTTTGGAAACGTGTTTTGAAAGCTATAAATCTTTAATTTAAAGATTTAATTGGGTAACCCAAACTGAATGGGAATTGTTTTGGAATCCATGAATAGATCTTTGTGAAACTGGGTGAACTTTGTAAAATAAAATCTTTTTGTGTGAGGATTTAAAATGGTTATTTGTGTAACCATTTGAAAAAAAAGCTTTGGATTTCTAAGTTGTGACTTAACTTAAATCCCATATCCATATGTTTTTAAATATTGCGCTCACTATTCGGTTTAGCCGGGAGAGGACCTTTGTGTCATATAGCCCATTCCGAATATGTGATACATCGTTATGGATAGCATTGAAGACCGGGTATTTGCGAGAATGATAGGATGACCCATCGATTGTCTCCGCACTAAGTCGCGCCGGTATAGAGATTTCCTAAGTGATGGGAAGTCCGATCGGGATTGTGAATACCCGGATTGCAAGGGCTTCTTCGGAAGTGCCTTCGGTTCTGTTCGAACCCGAAACAGACTTGTATGGTCGTGTGTCTGACACTACACTTAGAGATATATAGCCAATTTCTATCAAATACATTTCTGTTTGGTGGCGGAGAATTTATTTTCTTAGCTTAACACCCTTCTCTGAGACGTACGAGCTCAGAGGTTATGTAGTTGAAGGTTATCAGCAATATACTCACAATTTGGTAGTGTGGCATTCTATGTGATGCTGTGTATTGGTGATCATTTGTTGATCATTTGTTGATCAAAGCATTGCTTTGTGGAAAAGCATAGCTTTGTGGTCGAGACTGCATCAGGACCTCACAGCCCGGTAATGGTCGAAACTGGAAAGATGCGGCAAGGTTTCAGGGGTAGCTCCCCTAGGGTATGACCATTTCTTCTGGAAAAGGGTAGTATCATGGTATGGAGCCTAGATACTTACTCATGTGGACACACTATATTATTATTACTGTGTGATGTTGTTGTTGGAGAGCTCTCGGATAAAGGTCCCAAAGGACCGGGGGTGGCATATCTCAGGTTTTATTCCCCGGGAAGGGGGTAGCCGGCCTTGTGTTTGCAGAGAACAGGTTGGTTCTCGGGGCTCCCCCCGAGGCGTTCCCATGTGGCAATAGGAAGTTCCTTAGCCTGACCATTTGTTGGAAATCCAATCAAAACAATACGCGCCCTGTACGGTTTTAGTTGTATAACCTGCCATGGAATGTGGCGGTAACCTGCTATTGAACATGGTAGCTATAGTAGGCATACGGCGAAGAGTCGTATGCTGGCTAGGATTAATATTATACTTTCGAAATTGTTTTCCACTGTGCACTTATAATAATAATATCAAATGATTTTCGCGTATCAAGCATTTTTGACTATCATAAGGAGAAATCTCCTCCAATTCTGCGTTTGCATTGTGTGTGTGGCGGGAGGCCTTATGGTAGTTTCATTTTCCAAAAAGCATTGCGGATTTCAAATTTAAATTCTTTTGTTTGTTTTAAAAGACCAAATGTTTTTGTTTGCTCACACCAGTCCCATGACTGACCGGAGTTTATTGTTCCTTTCCTAAACTCTAGGTGCCCACTATTTTCCACACGGGCAGTCTAGAGTTGGGTTTTCAGATAATCCCACAGTAGATGTAGATTCGATAGCTTCCAACCTTTTGGATTTATGGATCGCATTTGCTCAGCTTAGTGCAACGTGATGGGGATTGAGCTAGCTTGGGATTGGAGATGGAGTCCTTGGAGTTTGGCATTTGAAGACGTTATCTTTCCACTGCTGATGTTATCTTTTATTTCCGCTGCTATTGTCTTGTATCATTTCTCTGATGTGTATTGATATCTATTGGATCATTTTATTGTATCGTCATTGTATCAGTTATTGTATCAAATGTTGTATATCAAATGTATAATTTCATTTCTTCCGCAGTGTTGTACTTAATGAGTTATAAGCTCCGACGAACCAGGTTCGACGTTTGGATCTGCGGCATTTGAATACGAGTGTCGTATTCGGTGCCGATTTTCGAAGGTCGAGTCAGGGTCGTTATATTTTGGTATCAGAGCTGAAGGTTAAAACTTTAGCTCAGGAGTATAACACATTAGGTAACTCATTAGAGATAGGGTGAAGTATACCCTAGAATGAGTAATCCCTAAGATATCCGTTCGAGTGCCTCAGTAAATTCTCTTACTATCCACTGATAGTAAGTATGTGTGCAAGAAGAGGACGAGATAGGGGACGGGGGAATACCACTACAAATGGTCAATACCATGCAACAGTGGAAATAATATCTTTTCTCTATCAATCTCCTTTGATTCGTCTTTTCAATTCTTTTGATGGCTTCGTGACAGCTCCAGAAGAAGTTTTGGTGTGATGGTGGCCTTACGAATCGTTGCAGGAAAATTCATACTTCGTATCTTCATCGGTTTCTTATCAGCTTTTCGGTCTAAACTCTAATGAATTTGAAGATTTAAATTAATTAAATTGAAAATTTTAAAATTGAGTTAAATTGGTTAATAGAATGTAAGGCTAAATTTGAATTGTATAAATAAAACGATATCGATTAAAACCAAATTTAAAATTGTAATTTCGTGTGTATATCAAAGTCCATATACATTGGGGTATTTCGACCTGAATTTGGTATACATATCTAGCATTTGAGAAATTGTAGAAATTAAGTCCATCTATCTTTTTCTCTAGGATCCGATATATTCTACGAACGATTAGTTATCCCTCGAACTAATCAATGCCCTTGCATATTCGTAGACCGGTGAGCCCAAATATCTTGTGAAATAATTATATGAGTTTGTTCTCATATTGTCAATATTCTGATTTGGTAAACCGAATGCAGAATAAATATTTCGATCTGATATGATCAATCATTTCTTTACCTATCATCTTTTCTTTCTCGTCTTCCTTGCAATTTCGAGGACGAAATTCTTTTAAGGGGGGAAATCTGTAACATTCCTGAAAATTCATTAAGTTTAATTTGGCAATTAAATTAATTTTTGAAAATAAATTGTGAATTAAATAGAAAATTTTCTAGAATAAATAAGTAATTTTGATTTTTAATAGTAATTTATATTAGAAATTTAAGGATAAGTGATTTATAAAAATAAATATTGAATTTCAAAATATAATGTATTCAAAATAAAAATAGAATTTAACAACTTGAGATTAATAAAATGATAGTAATAGTTGTTTTCTGAAATATCAATTTTATTTGGAAGATGTATTAATTTTCATAATATTATTTTTAGGTTAAGTTTTCATACATAAATAAGTGTGACTAATTGTTAATATGAAATCAAAGTGTTTGAATCCCTTCTTTTCTTTTTGTAGAATTGTACAAAATAAATAATAATAAAAAATACGAATGTAAATGGTGTAAATTTTTAAATAAATGTATGAACTAAATTTAAGATTGAGTGTGAAAATAAAAGGATCTTTTTTTTTGTGAGAATAATAAAATATTGTGATATAAATGTTGATAAATGTTTACAAAAGTAAATATGATATAAAAATAAAAATAAAAATAAATCCTTTTATCTTTAAAAATTTAAATGTAAACATATGCATACATTCACATGGATTTGAAGTAAAGAGATGGAGTGTAGGAGTTAACAAAATCTAAAGGTTATAATGATTTCTTACAAATGGCATTCCATATCATTACTTTTATTAAATAATGAAATTTAAAATTTCAAGAAAGCTCTCCATTTTCCCAATATTCAAATCCTATAACATCCCACAAAATCTGAAGCAACAGTAACAATAGATTTGAGAATCTCAAATCTCAACATCCAAGAAAAATATTGCAAACTTGAAATACAAACTACGTACTAGAAAAAAATTCAAAGCAAAAATTCAATTCAGGTTTGAACCTGGAAATAAAAACAAGTCAGTACTCAATTCAAACAACTTCAACCTGGAAGTTCAAATCCAGAAATCAAACTCAAGTTCTTGAGTCTGATTCAAGAGAAATTCAAATCTGAAGCGATTAAGACAAGAAGTTTTAAAATAAAAGTGCAAGCCTGGAAATGATAATCTGGGAAGCATCTGCAATCTTCAACCTGATTCACAAAACAACTTCAACAAATTCGAGCTGGAGCAAATCAAAACTGAAATGGAGAATCAGAAGAAATTTTTTTTGCAGATTTGCTCATTAAAAAAAAAAAGAAAAACTGTCAAGCTTTCTTCAACTCAATTCAAAAAGAAAAATCTGAAGTGTTTTCAACTTGTAGTGATGTACATTCAGGTAAGTTTTGTTTTAACTGTATAGTTTATAGAATTATGATTTTTAAATCAAATTTCAACAACAAATTTAAAACTTAAACTGCAGATTTATGAAGGCGGGGAGTTTTTTTTTTTTTTGGGTTTCAAGGCAGTGCAGTTGTTTTTCTGGGAATAAAATTAAAAAAGGCAAGTGAATCTTTTCTTTTAAAATTTGAATTTGAGTTATAAATCAGCAACAAAACAAAAGATTTAAGCAATATTATCAATCAGTTACAAAGGGGAATTCAAAGCAAGTGGAAAAAAAACCTGAAGTCTGCAGCTGGGAAAATAGAACAAGTTTGAAGCTTTAAACAAAATTCAAAGTTGTAAGTAAAAATTTAAAATTGTTGTTTTTGTTGAAGTAAGTAAGTACAACAGGAACTAAGCAAAGTTTTGTTTAACAAGCTTTGCAGTTGTGACTTCAAGATTTAAAGAAAAAAAATATAGTTCAGGCTCAAAAGAAATTCCTCTCTGTCTCTGTTCTTGTCTCCACTGCACAACTCCAAGGTGAGCAAACTCATTCATCTACTTATATGTTTCTGATATTATGGTTGACACTTGAAGTATGATGGTTTAGATGACTGCATGTTTGAATTTATATATTTTTATGGATGTAAATGTATGAGTATGTATTATTGCATATCCTTGTTATGAGTCAGGGTACATTTTCTTAAAGAAAATTCAAAAAAAAATTCACATTGTACAATTGATGTTAGGCCAATATTTTAAGAAGGAAGATGATTGTAGGAAAGATTTAAACTATCAGTTCAGGAAAAAAAAAATCAAAGTTTAAAAGACAACAGTTCCAGTTCTCAAAAAAAATAAGATGCTTCTTCTCTGTCTTAGTTTCCAGCCTCAAGTTTAGTTCAAAATTCATTAGCTCTTGAATTTAACCACTGTTAGGTTCTAAAATGTAAATAAAATTGGTTTGTTAATTGATTAAGTAAGTTTAAAAATTTATTTAAGATGAAATAAAATTTGAAACCTCACTGGAAAAACCACAAAACATCAGTGCATGTCAAAATAAAATAAAAACCCAAACTTTTAATTTGCAAATTCAGTATTATAATTTGAACACAGAAGCTAAAACATGATTTTTGAAACAAGTATCATAATTTTTAGTTTGGGATTTTGGGAGCAGTCCTTATTTATCTAGAAATGGAGTTTGGGGTGTTTTCTGGCGAACGAGGTGATTGGGATGGTCAGGATTCACAGTGGAGGAAGTAGAGGGATCTGGTATCTTGGCAAAAATGTCAGGTGGTGGATCAGATTAGGGTGGCGACGGCATTGACCAAAATAATTACTTAAACCTAATTTGTGATCTCGTTAGAAAATTTAATCATCTCGGTCTCTAGGAATGATCGAGCGTGATGGGACTTTGGGCATGGGTAACTGGATCGATGACGAGGGTATGGCCGGAATTTCAGCGCTAACGGTGGTCGGAGGTCAATATTCGAGGCGTTGACAGGTTTGGACTTTTGGTTGCAGTGTCGAGTTCCAAGTTGCATTGGGTTACTCAATTTTGATTGCGAGCTTCGGTGGGGACTCAGGTGGTCGTGGTCATGTTTCTGGATGGTCGGCGATGTGATGAAGGGGATTTTGGTGGCTGGAGGTTGCCAGAGCGCTGGTGCATATGCACCGTGCATATCTCAAGTTCTGATGAACTTTGAGTTTGTGCAGAGAGTACTATTGTTACAGGTTTATGTATTAAACCTGTTTCAGTTTTAAAATTAAAAGCAAAGTTTAAAATGTGAACAAAATTTTAAACTAAGTTAAACCTGAGTTTGAATCTGATTTCAAAATTAGTTTGAATCCGAGTTTTTTGAAATAATTTAAATTTTGAAATTTAAATTTGGTTTTAAACAACTTTTAATTGTAAAGGTGTATGGTTTTGAATTTAAACTGTAAATTTTAAATTGTAAAATAGAAGTTTAAAATAAGTTTTAAATCTAGACTTTTCAAGCTAGAGTTAAGTTTAAATCTCAGTTTTCAAATAAGTTAAATTTTTAAATTTGAATGATTTAACTACTTTAAGGGGGATTAAGGAGTTTGCATTTTAAAGATGAAGTTTAAAATTGAAAAATAGGTTTTTAAATCAAAAGTTTATCTGGAATCAAAATTTTTAAATATGTTTTCTAGTTTTAGAATAAAACGAAGTTTTTAATATTTAAGAATAATTTAAACAACTTTGAATGTTATAATGTATTTTTAATTGATTTAAATAAAAAAATGAATTTGGTTTAAAATTCTTTTAAACCTCCTTTTATAAAATAAATATTCTTTAACTCATGGAATAGAAAAGGTTTTTGAATTGTTTTTTTTAAAACCTTGTTTAAGTTAAATTCGTGTTCATTTTAAATCCTAAATTTAAAATGAAATTTAAATTAAAATTTGAAAGCAAATTGTTTTAAATGTTTTATTTAAGTAAGAGATGTTTTATCTTAAAAATAAATAAATGGAACTTAATGTTTTGGATTCATTGAATTATTAAGTTAATTAATTAAGTAATAAATAAATGATTAACTAAAACAACAATTACTTAGTGAAAGTAAATATGGTAGATAATTAAAGATTGATAAATCAAATATCAAGGGTTAATTACTTTAAAGAATAATCAATAAATGTGGTTAATTAATCAAGAAAAATTAAATTGATTAAGGTTAATTAACCTAAAGTGATTAAGAAACCATTGTTAATTAAGGAGTAATTAATTTTTGTAATTAATTAAGGAATAAGTAATTAAGATTTAATTAATTACAATTAAAGGTTAATTAATTAAGATAATTAGTCAAATAAATGATTGATAAATGGAGATGGTTAAGACTTAATTAATTATAGTAATGATAATTAATCATTGATTTAAAGATTTCAAATAGAAGTAATTCTGTGAGTAATAAATTTATAACCACACGGGTTATTCATCTTAATTAAAGATGTTTGATTGTTATTGAATGCTATGTGATGGATTGATATATTTGATATGTGATGTGATGCTATTTGATGCTTTGTGCTAAGTTGTTATATTCTATGGTGTATATATTGTTATGCAAACCCTTTGACCCATAAAACGACATTTGAATTTCGATCCGACAGGGAGTCGGATTCCAGTTGGTTATCCGAAACCCACATCGAATCATACCAGTGAATCTTTGTGATTGGTAATTTATTTTTATCTATGAGTCTGTAAATATAGATAAGCGTTATGGGTAATACCGCTTATCAATATGATTGAATCTGTTGTGCACTATTGTGTTGAACCCTGGACCACACTTTTACACACACAAATATGGATTGCACGTGGAAATGGGTTAAGTCACAGATTTTGAAATTGTTTGAAATTTAAATTTTTGAATCCAAAATAGTTTTGGATTAAAATTGAAGTTTTAAAAAAATAAAAGTTATTTTGAATAACTTGATTGAATCTTGAAATTTAAATAATTTGATTTAAATTTGAATTCAGTATTTGAAATTGAATTCTATTATTTGGGAACTAGAGTTTAAAAAGTTATTCAACTTATTAATGTGTTTATATGGGTTTTTAAAACCATTTTAAAGGTGATATTTTGGAAATTAAATTCAACCCAAGATTTCAACTTGTACAAATTGGATTTTTCTGAAACGAAAACTATTTTTTTTCAAATGATTGAAGCTTTCACATAAGAATGAATTTCCAATTTGTGTTAAAGGATCTCAAGTCTAAAATGAAACTGGTTTTCCAAATTATAGATAAATCTTTGGAAACATGTTTTGAAAGCTATAAATCTTTAATTTAAAGATTTAATTGGGTAACCCAAATTGAATGGGAATTGTTTTGGAATCCATGAATAGATCTTTGTGAAACTGGGTGAACTTTGTAAAATAAAATCTTTTTGTGTGAGGATATAAAATGGTTATTTGTGTAACCATTTGAAAAAAAAGCTTTCGATTTTTAAGTTTTGACTTAACTTAAATCCCATATCCATATGTTTTTAAATATTGCGCTCACTATTCGGTTTAGCCGGGAGAGGACCTTTGTGTCATATAGCCCATTCTGAATATGTGATACGTCGTTATGGATAGCATTGAAGACCGGTGGTGAAGACTGGGTAATTGCGAGAACGATAGGATGACCCATCGATTGTCTCTGCACTGAGTCGCGCCGGTATAGAGATTTCCTAAGTGATGGGAAGTCCGATAGGGATTGTGAATACCCGGATTGCAAGGGCTTCTTCGGAAGTGCCTTCGGTTCTGTTCGAACCCGGAACAGACTTGTATGGTCGTGTGTCTGACACTACACTTTGAGATATATAGCCAATTTCTATCAAATACATTTCTGTTTGGTGGTGGAGAATTTATTTTCTTAGCTTAACACCCTTCTCTGAGACGTACGAGCTCAGAGGTTATGTAGTTGAAGGTTATCAGCAATATACTCCCAATTTGGTAGTGTGGCATGCTAAGTGATGCTGTGTGTTGGTGATCATTTGTTGATCATTTGTTGATCAAAGCATGGCTTTGTGGAAAAGCGTAGCTTTGTGGTCGAGACTGCATCAGGACCTCACAGCCCGGTAATGGTCGAAACAGGAAAGATGCGGCAAGGTTTCAGGGGTAGCTCCCCTAGGGTATGACCATTTCTTCTGGAAAAGGGTAGTATCATGGTATGGAGCTCCGATACTTACTCATATGGACACACTATATTATTATTACTGTGTGATGTTGTTGTGCGAGAGCTCTCGGATAAAGGTCCCAAAGGACCGGGGGTGGCATATCTCAGGTTTTATTCCCCGGGAAGGGGGTAGCCGGCCTTGTGTTAGCAGAGAACAGGTTGGTTCTCGGGGCGTCCCACCAGAGGCGTTCCCATGTGGCAATAGGAAGTTCGTTAGCCTGACCATTTGTTGGAAATCCAATCAAAACAATAGGCGCCCTGTACGGTTTTAGTTGTATAACCTGCCATGGAATGTGGCGGTAACCTGCTATTGAACATGGTAGCTATAGTAGGCATACGGCGAAGAGTCGTATGCTGGCTAGGATTAATATTATACTTTCGAAATTGTTTTCCACTGTGCACTTATAATAATAATATCAAATGATTTTCGCGTATCAAGCATTTTTTACTATCATAAGGAGAAATCTCCTCCAATTCTGCGTTTGCATTGTGTGTGTGGTGGGAGGCCTTATGGTAGTTTCATTTTCCAAAAAGCACTGCGGATTTCAAATTTAAATTCTTTTGTTTGTTTTAAAAGACCAAATGTTTTTCTTTGCTCACACCAGTCCCATGACTGACCGGAGTTTATTGTTCCGTTCCTAAACTCTGGGTGCCCACTATTTTCCACACGGGCAGTCTAGAGTTGGGTTTTCAGATAATCCCATAGTAAGTGTAGATTCGATAGCTTCCGGCCTTTTGGATTTGTGGATCGCATTTGCTCAGCTTAATGCAACGTGATGGGGATTGAGCTAGATTAGGATTGGAGATGGAGTCCTTGGAGTTTGGCATTTGAAGACATTATCTTTTCGCTGTTGATGTTATCTTTTACTTCCGCTGCTATTGTCTTGTATCATTTCTCTGATGTGTACTGTTATCTATTGGATCATTTTATTGTATCGTCATTGTATCAGTTATTGTATCAAATGTTGTATATCAAATGTATAATTTTATTTCTTCCGCTGTGTTGTACTTAATGTGTTATAAGCTCCGGCGAACCAGGTTCGACGTTTGGATCTACGGCATTTGAATACGAGTGTCGTATTCAGTGCCGATTTTCGAAGGTCGAGTCAGGGTCGTTACATTTTGGTATCAGAGCTGAAGGTTAAAACTTTAGCTTAGGAGTATAACACATTAGGTAACTCATTAGAGATAGGGTGAAGTATACCCTAGAATGTGTAATCCCAAAGATATCCGTTCGAGTGCCTCAGTAAATTCTCTTACTATCCACTGATAGTAAGTATGAGTGCGAGAAGAGGACAAGATAGGGGACGGGGGAATACCACTACAAATGGTCAATACCCTGCAACAGTGGAAATAATATCTTTTCTCTATCAATCTCCTTTGATTCGTCTTTTCAATTCTTTTGATGGCTTCGTGACAGCTCCAGAAGAAGTTTTGGTGTGATGGTGGCCTTACAAATCGTTGCAGGAAAATTCTTACTTCGTATCTTCATCGGTTTCTTATCAGCTTTTCGATCTAAACTCTAATGAATTTGAAGATTTAAATTAATTAAATTGAAAATTTTAAAATTGAGTTAAATTGGTTAATAGAATGTAAGGCTAAATTTGAATTGTATAAATAAAACGATATTGGTTAAAACCAAATTTAAAATTGTATTTTCGTGTGTATATCAAAGTCCATGTACTTTGGGGTATTTCGACCCGAATTTGGTATCCATATCTAGCATTTGAGAAATTGTAGAAATTAAGTCCATCTATCTTTTTCTATGGGATCCGATATATTCTACGAACGATTAGTTATCCCTCGAACTAATCAATGCCCTTGCATATTCGTAGACCGGTGAGCCCAAATATCTTGTGAAATAATTATATGAGTTTGTTCTCATATTGTCGATATTCTGATTTGGTAAACCGAATGCAGAATAAATATTTCGATCTGATATGATCAATCATTTCTTTACCTATCATCTTTTATTTCTCGTCTTCCTTGCAATTTCGAGGACGAAATTCTTTTAAGGGGGGAAATCTGTAACATTCCTGAAAATTCATTAAGTTTAATTTGGCAATTAAATTAATTTTTGAAAATAAATTGTGAATTAAATAGAAAATTTTCTAGAATAAATAAGTAATTTTGATTTTTAATAGTAATTTATATTAGAAATTTAAGGATAAGTGATTTATAAAAATAAATATTGAATTTCAAAATATAATGTATTCAAAATAAAAATAGAATTTAACAACTTGAGATTAATAAAATGATAGTAATAGTTGTTTTCTAAAATATCAATTTTATTTGGAAGATGTATTAATTTTCATAATATTATTTTTAGGTTAAGTTTTCATACATAAATAAGTGTGACTAATTGTTAATATGAAATCAAAGTGTTTGAATCCCTTCTTTTCTTTTTGTAGAATTGTACAAAATAAATAATAATAAAAAATATGAATGTAAATGGTGTAAATTTTTAAATAAATGTATGAACTAAATTTAAGATTGAGTGTGAAAATAAAAGGATCTTTTTTTTGTGAGAATAATAAAAGATTGTGATATAAATGTTTACAAAAGTAAATATGATATAAAAATAAAAATAAAAATAAATCCTTTTATCTTTAAAAATTTAAATGTAAACATATGCATACATTCACATGGATTTGAAGTAAAGAGATGGAGTGTAGGAGTTAACAAAATCTAAAGGTTATAATGATTTCTTACAAATGGCATTCCATATCATTACTTTTATTAAATAATGAAATTTAAAATTTCAAGAAAACTCTCCATTTTCCCAATATTCAAATCCTATAACATCCCACAAAATCTGAAACAACAGTAACAATAGATTTGAGAATCTCAAATCTCAACATCGAAGAAAAATATTGCAAACCTGAAATAAAAACTACCTACTAGAAAAAAATTCAAAGCAAAAATTCAATTCAGGTTTGAACCTGGAAATAAAAGCAAGTCAGTACTTAATTCAAACAACTTCAACCTGGAAGTTCAAATCCAGAAATCAAACTCAAGTTCTTGAGTCTGATTCAAGAGAAATTCAAATCTGAAGCGATTAAGACAAGAAGTTTTAAAATAAAAGTGCAAGCCTGGAAATGATAATCTGGGAAGCATCTGCAATCTTCAACCTGATTCGCAAAACAACTTCAACAAATTCGAGCTGGAGAATATCAAAACTGAAATGGAGAATCAGAAAAATTTTTTTTGCAGATTTGCTCATTAAAAAAAAAGAAAAACTGTCAAGCTTTCTTCAACTCAATTCAAAAAGAAAAATCTGAAGTGTTTTCAAGGTGTAGTGATGTACATTCAGGTAAGTTTTGTTTTAACTGTATAGTTTATAGAATTATGATTTTTAAATCAAATTTCAACAACAAATTTAAAACATAAACTGCAGATTTATGAAGGCAGGGAGTTTTTTTTTGGGTTTCAAGGCAGTGCAGTTGTTTTTCTGGGAAAAAAATTAAAAAAGGCAAGTGAATCTTTTCTTTTAAAATTTGAATTCGAGTCATAAATCAACAACAAAACAAAATATTTAAGCAATATCATCAATCAGTTACAGAGGGGAATTCAAAGCAAGTGGAAAAAAAAAACCTGAAGTCTGCAGCTGGGAAAATAGAACAAGTTTGAAGCTTTAAACAAAATTCAAAGTTGTAAGTAAAAATTTAAAATTGTTGTTATTGTTGAAGTAAGTAAGTACAACAGGAACTAAGCAAAGTTTTGTTTAACAAGCTTTGCAGTTGTGACTTCAAGATTTAAAGAAAAAAAATATAGTTCAGGCTCAAAAGAAATTCCTCTCTGTCTATGTTCTTGTCTCCACTGCACAACTCCAAGGTGAGCAAACTCATTCATCTACCTATATGTTTCTAATATTATGGTTGACTCTTGAAGTATGATGGTTTAGATGACTTCATGTTTGAATTTATACATTTTTATGGATGTAAATGTATGAGTATGTATCAATGCATATCCCTGTTATGAGTCAGGGTACATTTTCTTAAAGAAAATTCAAAAAAAAAAAATTCACATTGTACAGTTGATGTTAGGCCAATATTTTAAGAAGGAAGATGATTGTAGAAAAGATTTAAACTATCAGTTTAGGAAACAAATCAAAAAAAAAATCAAAGTTTAAAAGACAACAGTTCCAGTTCTCAAAAAAAATAAGATGCTTCTTCTCTGTCTTAGTTTCCAGCCTCAAGTTTAGTTCAAAAT
Source organism: Allium cepa (assembly GCA_030765085.1). Lineage (NCBI taxonomy): Eukaryota > Viridiplantae > Streptophyta > Magnoliopsida > Asparagales > Amaryllidaceae > Allium > Allium cepa. The sequence goes on along the minus strand of CM060943.1, from coordinate 52,243,262 downwards.
TCATTAGCTCTTGAATTAAACCACTGTTAGGTTCTAAAATGTAAATAAAATTGGTTTGTTAATTGATTAAGTAAGTTTAAAAATTTATTTAAGATGAAATAAAATTTGAAACCTCACTGGAAAAACCACAAAACATCAGTGCATGTCAAAATAAAATAAAAACCCAAACTTTTAATTTGAAAATTAAGTATTATATTTTGAATACAGAAGCTAAAACATGATTTTTGAAACAAGTATCATAATTTTTAGTTTGGGATTTTGGGAGCAGTCCTTATTTATCTAGAAATGGAGTTTGGGGTGTTTTCTGGCGAACGAGGTGATTGGGATGGTCAGGATTCACAGTGGAGGAAGTAGAGGGATCTTGTATCTTGGCAAAAATGTCAAGTGGTGGATCAGATTAGGGTGGCGACGGCGTTGACCAAAATAATTATTTAAACCTAGTTTGTGATCTCGTTAGAAAATTTAATCATCTCGGTCTCTAGGAATGATCGAGCGTGATGGGACTTTGGGCATGGGTAGCTAGATCGATGACGAGGGTATGGCCGGAATTTCAGCGCTAATGGCGGTCGGAGGTCAGTATTCGAGGCGTTGACAGGTTTGGACTTTTGGTTGCAGTGTCGAGTTCCAGGTTGCATTGGATTACTCAATTTTGATTGCGAGCTTCGGTGGGGACTCAGGTGGTCGTGGTCATGTTTCTGGATGGTCGGCGACGTGACGAAGGGGATTTTGGTGGCTAGAGGTTGCCAGAGCGCTGGTGCATATGCACCGTGCATAACTCAAGTTCTGATGAACTTTGAGTTTGTGCAGAGAGTACTATTGTTACAGGTTTATGTATTAAACCTGTTTCAGTTTTAAAATTAAAAGCAAAGTTTAAAATGTGAACAAAATTTTAAACTAAGTTAAACCTGAGTTTGAATCTGATTTCAAAATTAGTTTGAATCCGAGTTTTTTGAAATAATTTAAATTTTGAAATTTAAATTTGGTTTTAAACAACTTTTAATTGTAAAGGTGTATGGTTTTGAATTTAAACTGTAAATTTTAAATTGTAAAATAGAAGTTTAAAATAAGTTTTAAATCTAGACTTTTCAAACTGGAGTTAAGTTTAAATCTCAGTTTTCAAATAAGTTAAATTTTTAAATTTGAATTGATTTAACTACTTTAAGGGGGATTAAGGAGTTTGCATTTTAAAGATGAAGTTTAAAATTGAAAAATAGGTTTTTAAATCTAAAGTTTATTTGGAATCAAAATTTTAAAATATGTATTCCAGTTTTAGAATAAAAAGAAGTTTTTAAAATTTAAAAATAATTTAAACAACTTTGAATGTTATAATGTAATTTTAATTGATTTAGATAAAAAAAAAATGAATTTGGTTTAAAATTCTTTTAAACCTCCTTTTATAAAATAAATATTCTTTAACTTGTGGAATAGAAAAGGTTTTTGAATTGTTTTTTTTAAAACCTTGTTTAAGTTAAATTCGTGTTCATTTTAAATCCTAAATTTAAAATGAAATTTAAATTAAAATTTGAAATCAAATTGTTTTAAATGTTTTATTTAAGTAAGAGATGTTTTATCTTAAAAATAAATAAATGGAACTTAATGTTTTGGATTCATTAATTTAAATATTAATCAAGTAATAAATAAATGATTAACTAAAACAACAATTACTTAGTGAAAGTAAATATGGTAGATAATTAAAGATTGATAAATCAAATATCAAGGGTTAATTACTTTAAAGAATAATCAATAAATGTGGTTAATTAATCAAGAAAAATTAAATTGATTAAGGTTAATTAACCTAAATTGATTAAGAAACCATTGTTAATTAAGGAGTAATTAATTTTTGTAATTAATTAAGGAATAAGTAATTAAGATTTAATTAATTACAATTAAAGGTTAATTAATTAAGATAATTAATTAAATAAATGATTAATAAATGGAGATGGTTAAGACTTAATTAATTGTAGTAATGATAATTAATCATTGATTTAAAGATTTCAAATAGAAGTAATTCTGTGAGTAATAAATTTATAACCACACGGGTTATTCATCTTAATTAAAGATGTTTGATTGTTATTGAATGCTATGTGATGGATTGATATATTTGATATGTGATGTGGTGCTATTTGATGCTTTGTGCTAAGTTGTTATATTCTATGGTGTATATATTGTTATGCAAACCCTTTGACCCATAAAACGACATTTGAATTTCGATGCGACAGGGAGTCGGATTCCAGTTGGTTATCCGAAACCTACATCGAATCATACCAGTGAATCTTTGTGATTGGTAATTTATTTTTATCTATGAATCTGTAAATATAGATAAGCGTTATGGGTCATACCGCTTATCAATATGATTGAATCTGTTGTGCACTATTGTGTTGAACCCTGGACCACACTTATACACACACAAATATGGATTGCACGTGGAAATGGGTTAAGTCACAGATTTTGAAATTGTTTGAAATTTAAATTTTTGAACCCAAAATAGTTTTGGATTAAAATTGAAGTTTTAAAAAAATAAAAGTTATTTTGAATAACTTGATTGAATCTTGAAATTTAAATAATTTGATTTAAATTTGAATTCAGTATTTGAAATTGAATTCTATTATTTGGGAACTAGAGTTTAAAAAGTTATTCAACTTATTAATGTGTTTATATGGGTTTTTAAAACCATTTTAAAGGTGATGTTTCGGAAATTAAATTCAACCCAAGATTTCAACTTGTACAAATTGGATTTTTCTGAAACGAAAACTATTTGTTTTCAAATGATTGAAGCTTTCACATAAGAATGAATTTCCAATTTGTGTTAAAGGATTTCAAGTCTAAAATGAAAATGGTTTTCCAAATTATAGATAAATCTTTGGAAACGTGTTTTGAAAGGTATAAATCTTTAATTTAAAGATTTAATTGGGTAACCCAAATTGAATGGGAATTGTTTTGGAATCCATGAATAGATCTTTGTGAAACTGGGTGAACTTTGTAAAATAAAATCTTTTTGTGTGAGGATTTAAAATGGTTATTTGTGTAACCATTTGAAAAAAAAGCTTTGGATTTTTAAGTTGTGACTTAACTTAAATCCCATATCCATATGTTTTTAAATATTGCGCTCACTATTCGGTTTAGCCGGGAGAGGACCTTTGTGTCATATAGCCCATTCCGAATATGTGATACGTCGTTATGGATAGCATTGAAGACCGGTGGTGAAGACCGGGTATTTGCGAGAATGATAGGATGACCTATCGATTGTCTATGCACTGAGTCGCGCCGATATAGAGATTTCCTAAGTGTTGGGAAGTCCGATCGGGATTGTGAATACCCGGATTGCAAGGGCTTCTTCGGAAGTGCCTTCGGTTCTGTTCGAACCCGGAACAGACTTGTATGGTCGTGTGTCTAACACTACACTTTGAGATATATAGCCAATTTCTTTCAAATACATTTCTGTTTGGTGGCGGAGAATTTATTTTCTTAGCTTAACACCCTTCTCTGAGACGTACGAGCTCAGAGGTTATGTAGTTGAAGGTTATCAGCAATATACTCCCAATTTGGTAGTGTGGCATGCTAAGTGCTGCTGTGTGTTGGTGATCATTTGTTGATCAAAGCATGGCTTTGTGGAAAAGCGTAGCTTTGTGGTCGAGACTGCATCAGGACCTCACAGCCCGGTAATGGTCGAAACAGGAAAGATGCGGCAGGGTTTCAGGGGTAGCTCCCCTAGGGTATGACCATTCCTTCTGGAAAAGGGTAGTATCATGGTATGGAGCCCAGATACTTACTCATGTGGACACACTATATTATTATTACTGTGTGATGTTGTTGTTGGAGAGCTCTCGGATAAAGGTCCCAAAGGACCGAGGGTGGCATATCTCAGGTTTTATTCACCGGAAAGGGGATAGCCGGCCTTGTGTTAGCAGAGAACAGGTTGGTTCTTGGGGCGTCCCGCCAGAGGCGTTCCCATGTGGCAATAGGAAGTTCCTTAGCCTGACCATTTGTTGGAAATCCAATCAAAACAATACGCGCCCTGTACGGTTTTAGTTGTATAACCTGTCATGGAATGTGGCGGTAACCCGCTATTGAACATGGTAGCTATAGTAGGCATACGGCGAAGAGTCGTATGCTGGCTAGGATTAATATTATACTTTCAAAATTGTTTTCCACTGTGCACTTATAATAATAATATCAAATGATTTTCGCGTATCAAGCATTTTTGACTATCATAAGGAGAAATCTCCTCCAATTCTGCGTTTGCATTGTGTGTGTGGCGGGAGGCCTTATGGTAGTTTCATTTTCCAAAAAGCATTGCGAATTTCAAATTTAAATTCTTTTGTTTGTTTTAAAAGACCAAATGTTTTTGTTTGCTCACACCAGTCCCATGACTGACCGGAGTTTATTGTTCCTTTCCTAAACTCTGGGTGCCCACTATTTTCCACACGGGCAGTCTAGAGTTGGGTTTTCAGATAATCCCATAGTAGGTGTAGATTCGATAGCTTCCAGCCTTTTGGATTTGCGGATCGCATTTGCTCAGCTTAGTGCTACGTGATGGGAATTGAGCTAGCTTGGGATTGGAGATGGAGTCCTTGTAGTTTGGCATTTGAAGACATTATCTTTCCGCTGCTGATGTTATCTTTTATTTCCGCTGCTATTGTCTTGTATCTTTTCTCCGATGTGTATTGATATCTATTGGATCATTTTATTGTATCGTCATTGTATCAGTTATTGTATCAAATGTTGTATATCAAATGTATAATTTCATTTCTTCTGCTGTGTTGTACTTAATGTGTTATAAGCTCCGGCGAACCAGGTTCGACGTTTGGATCTGCGGCATTTGAATACGAGTGTCGTATTCGGTGCCGATTTTCGAAGGTCGAGTCAGGGTCGTTACACGAACAAAGCGGAGATCTGGAAAGCATCAGCAACAAGGAGATGGCGGTTGATGGTGGTCCAAGCGGAGTGGGGTTTTGACGGTGGCACGGTGGTGGAGGCGATGGATATGGGCTTGAGTGGAGAGGGAGGCGAAGGTTGCTTGTCGGGTAGTGAAAGGTGGGATGATGTGGTGCGGCCATTGGAGAGGCGGGTGCGAAGGGAACGGTGGTCGGTGAGGAGGAAAGATGGCTCGGTGAAAAATTGAGGGATGGGAGAAGAAATGAGGTCTAGGGAAGAAAAGAGCAAACAAAGAAAACTGGAGGAGGAGAGATTTTGTGATTGCCTGGGAAGAAATGAGTTCTCAAGCAAAACAAATATTCTTTTATTAGTGAACAGTTCAGAGGACGTGAATAGGCTTAGTGGGAGTAGTGACGTCAACAATAATAAAGCGAAAAGTATGGCAACGGTCTAATTTGGCTAAATAAATATAATAGAATAAAGGGAATGTACCGTATGTAAACGTACCACTTAAATTTTTTCCAAAAACTGATGGCAAATGAAAGGAATTAAATCTGAACGTGACAGCAGCTTTATATAAAGAAGGAGGAGGTAGAACGAGATTTTGGGAAAGCCCTGGAATGCCTATCTTATTAAAACTTTACTAAATATATTATGCCGAGAAAACGCATGAAATAAATGCAAATGTATACAAATTTATACGTTTTTTTGATTTTCAAAATGTTCATGGGATGGCAACGGTCACCCTAAGATTTAGTTGAGAAATTAAAGCAATTAATAGCTTGATGGACAGCACGTTTCAAATTTTGAAATGAAAGGGAGAAATAAAGTCACCATTTAGGGTACCGTTACAACGAACAACTTATTGGTTCCGTCGCGTACCGGACCTCAAAATATAGAAATAAATGTAGTATTGAGATCAGCACGACGAGACGATCAAAACGGTATACAGATATCAGTGGTATGATTTAATTATAAAATTCAAATTTCCGCTAATGGAAAATGTAACTAAATGCAGAAAGATAAGATCGACGAAGCTAAATAGTCCAAATTTGCTGAAATGAAATTTGACGTCTTACTTAGAAGAGGATTAGGAATTTTTCTATAGGAAAATATTCAGGTTTGAAAATTAATTTATTACCATCAATTATTAACTGATTTGCATGTAATAGAATTACTCAATGAAATAAACCTTGATAAAATCAATTGAAAATTTACCATTTGCTATGTTTAATTGGACGTAATCCAAATATAAAATTTTTATTTCAAGATATTATTATTTAAAATTTCTCAAAATTCAAATAAATACGTAAATAAAACCATTAAAAATTATTAAAATTTTATGGATCGTTACATAATTAATGTTAATTAAGCATGATCATAAGAGATTAATTTATTTGGTTTAAATTAAATTAATTATAGACTATGTGATTAATTAATCTTGCTTATGGATTATTGGATTTTATTGAATGCCTTGAATTGTTTGATATCTCTGATATGTGATGTTTCTGTGATATGATTGCTTTGGATTGAGCTATGTACTGTGATTTATTTATCTGTGATGAATTTACATATTTATCTGTGAATGAAAGATAAGCGTTATAGGATTATACCGCTTATTGATATTATTGTGCTTGGATTTATGATGATTGTGTATTTTTGTATGCAAAACCCCTAGACTACACAACACACACACAAATATGGATTTCATGGGAAATTGGTTAAGTCATGGATATTTTGAATTTAATATTATTTTTGAAAGTTGAATTTTGAATCCAAAATGGTTTGGAAATAAAATTGGGTTAAGTATGAAAGAAAAACTTTTGAAAATGAAGTTTTGAAATTTAAAATTATTTTGAATATAATATGGCTTGTTAAAGTTTTGAAATAATTTGACTTGAATTTGAATTCAAGATTTTGAAGTTGAATACTATATATATATATATATATATATATATATATATATAAATTTGAAATTTTGGAAACTATGGTTTAAAAAAGGGTAATACGGATTTTTTTAAACCATTTTTAATGTATTTTAAAAAGAATTATTTTGGGAATTTAAATTTAACCCAAATAGTGCTTGCCGAGGATACGGCAGTTCACAGATTTTCCGATTTATATTTTAAAAGGCTATAACTTGTGCATATTTAATCCGATTTTCCCAAAACGAAAAACCTTTATTTTCAAATGATAATAGCTTTCATATAAGGAAAGAATTTCTAGTTTTTGTTGAAAGGATTTCGAATTTGAAATGGAAATAGTTTTGAAAGCTATGAATGAATCTTTGTTAAAGATTTGGGTAAACCTTATTTCAAATTGAAGTGGATCTTAAAGATGAATCTTTTGTTTAAAAGATTAAAAATTGAAATTTGTTAAACCATTCAAAAGGAAAGGTTTTAGGGGCTAAAAGGTTGTGACTTGACTAAGATCCCAATGTATCCGTATTTTTTTAAAAATAAGCACTCATTGTTAGGTTTAGCCAGGGGAGGACATTAAGTCATAAAACCCATTCCGAATAATGATACGACGAAATGGATTGCATTTGAAGACAGTGGTTGAAGACCGGGTATTTTCGAAAGTGAAAGGATTACCTATCGGAGGTCTCTGCACAAAATGGCACCGGTATAGAGATTTATATTACTCTATGTAATGGGGAGTCCGGATGTGATTATGGAATATCCGGATTTGCAAGGGCTTCTATCCTTAATTGGATGAAGTGCCTTCGGTTCCATTAAGACCCAGGATGGACTTGAATGGATATATGTCTGACGTTACACTTGGAGATGTAAAGCTGGTTTCTATCAAATACATTTCTGTTTGGTGGCGGAGAATTTATTCACTTAGCTTAACACCCTTCTCTGAGACATACGAGCACAGAGGTTATGTAGTTGATGATTACTAGTGATATATTCCCAATTTGGTAATGTGGCATGCTAAATTCTGATCATTGGTTGATCGAAGCATGGCTTTTGTGAAAAGCGTAGCTTTGTGGGACGAGGCTTTATAGAACCTCACACCCAAGAAATTGTCGAAATAGGAAGGATGCAGCAAGGTTACGACGGTCGTGCCCCTTAGGGTATGTGATATCCCGGAATTTCAAGCAATTTAAATGTGATAATCTCTTTTATAAAATAATTAAAATTGGCAAAATTTGTTATTTTCAAACAAAAATAATAATGTGTTGTTTATGTTTATAAATTTAAATAGATTTTAAAATTGAATTTTTATTTTCAAATTTAATTTGTGTTTATTTAAATATATATATATATATATATATATATATATATATATATAGTTGAGTCGATTTTCAAGTTGGATTTTAAAAGTGAAGTTCAATTTGAATTTGGATTTAAATTTGAATTTAAAGGATATATATCCTAAAAATATTTTGGATAAAATATATGAATAAAGTTTTTATTAGAATAAGATTTGTTTTATAATATTTTCTTTAAAAGAAATTTATTTATATAAATTTAGAAAGTATTTATTTAATAGAAAAATAAATACAAAAGTTATATATTAACATTAAGAAATGGATTAAAAATATTATATATGATTTTATTTAGAATATAATTACTTTTTATTTTAAATTCTTTAAAGGATTTTATTTATCTAAAATTAAGAAAAGCATTTATTAATTAAGAAATGTACTTATTAATTAGGAAAATTAAATACAAAAGCTTTTAAATCATTTTAAAATTTTATAAAACATACATAATTACAAGTGCTTAATTATAAAGCATATGTTGATAACATGTGTAAGGAGTTAAATAATGGTAATGACAAATGTTAACTAATGTAACAAGTGTCATCTTTGTATTTTCATTTTCTTTAAATTTTAATAAATCACAATTAAGCTTATATAAACGCATATCTTCTCTTTTCAATTCTTTTCCTATCTTCTCATTTCAAAGCAAAGAAAAACTCAATCTGTAAAACTATTTTTCAAACCAGAAATCCACAAGAACAAAACCCTGTAAACATTTTACAAACTCAAGAATAAAACCTATAAACATTTTACAAACTCAAGAATAAAACCTGTAAACATTTTCAAACAATTCAAAACAAAGCAAGAAACCTGAAGCAAATCAAAGTTCAAGCAAGTTAATCAAGCAACTTTAGTTCAGTTTTAAAAGTCTTGAATCATCTGATCATCAAAATTTCCAGTTCAACAAAGCTTTTCGGTTTCTAAGAAGATCTAGGCAAATTTAGTTTTCAAAAAAGATCAAGCTTTCCTGTTTTCAAAATCTAACTCTCTGCCTTTTTAAACTGGTGAGTAAACATTTTATATTAAAGCTTAAGTAAATTAAATTTTGTTGCTTGTGAAAGTTCTGAGATGAATGATGCTTGCTTGTGTATATATAAGTGGTATTTTTGTATATAAGTTGAATGTATATAGTTAATATATAGGTGTGCATGTCTGTGTTATGTTTGTTCTTCCATGTTCTTGTTACAGAGTTTAAAATCTAGATCAAAATCCATTATCTTTTCTTTTGATTTCTGATAGGGTTTAGTTTTCAAACAAGAAGTGTTTGTTTAGTCATAGATTAAGTCTTAAAAATAAATTTAAGTAATTAATTGGATGTTTATCTAGAAAATGGAAAGACAGTGAAATTTATTTTAATCATGTTAAAATCAAATATTTTAATTTGCTATTTCAGGAATGTAAAATGAATCAACCTTGTAAAATATGATTTTTGAAAAGAAATTCATGAATTTTAGCATTATTTCGAGTGTGCATTTTTATTGATGACCAGAAATGGAATTTTGGGGTTTTCTGGAGATCAAATTGATTGGGGTGGTCGGGAACTTCACTGCAGGTGGCTGGAATGTCGATGGTCCCGGCAAAAATGGTGGACGGCTTTTTAGTCCACCGTGGCGGCGGCAGATTATCAGAGTAGGGTTAAAACCTAATTTTTGGTCGAGTTTGAAAACAGGAGCAATGCAGCGTGTCTGGGTGATCGAGTTGCTCGAGACTTTGGGAAATTGTGGCGTGGAAGGTCAGCAAGGTGTGGCTGGAGTTGCGTGATGTCTGGCGGTCGGAATCATTTGGACAAGGGGTTTTCAGGCATGGGTTTTTGGTTCCAGGTATGCCCTTAGCTCGATCTTATTTGTGGACTTGTGATAGTATTTTGGTGATTGGAATTGGTTGCAACGACGATGGTCGATGTGCTGGAGGGTTCATCGGGAGTCGGAGGCGGCTCTGTCACCGGTGCATGTGCACAGTGAAGTTTTTGTGTCAGTGAGGTTGAGTTGTGAGTGATCTCGAAGGAAGGCACGGGTGGTTGGGGTAGGTGACTCGAGTGAAGACTCGGGTAGATGCATGTGAGTGATATGCTAGCAGGTTTTAAACTTAAAACAAATCTAAGTTTTAAAAATAAAAAGAAGAAAAAAGGAAGGTGGGTTTTACTTTGGGCAAGACCCGAGTGATCTTCGGGTTGAACCCGAAGCAAGAGTTAAACCGAGTTTTAAAAGTTTTAAAAGCAAGGTTTTGAAAATATAAATAATTTAGTTTAAAAACTTTTTTTATATAAATATTCTTTTATATATAACAAATGTTTCTTTAACAGTGTTTCAAGAGGTTATAAAATTTTGTTAACTTTATTTTGTTAAGTTAAAATGTTATGTTATTTTAAAATTTAAACTAAATGATTTAATTATGAAGTTAGTTATTAAGATAAAATGTTTTAAATATGTAATAGATAATTAAGTCATAAATAAAGATAATGTTTTATCTTAAGGTTAATTAAGGTTTTATTGATTTGAGATTAATTAAGTTAATAAAGAATTTTAGTAAAATTAATTAATTAAATTAATTAATAATAATTGATTAATTAAGTAATTATTTAAGAGTAATTAATTAATTTAATTAACTAATGATAAAAGATTGATTAATTTTATAATTAGATGTTAATTAATTAAGTAATTAGAGATTAATCAACTAGCAATTAAGGATTGATTAACTGATAATTAAGGATTAATTAATTTGTTATTAAGTTTTATTAATTGGTAATTAAGGTTTATTAATTAATAGTTGAAGAATAATTAATCTGTAATTAAAGATTAATTAATTGGTTTATAAGGTAATTAAGGGATGAATTACTCAATTGTAATTAATAAAATGAATGTGATTAATTTAAGTTAACTAATTTTTTAATTAATTAAAAATAATCTCTTGATGATTGATTAAGTATAAATACTTAATGAAATTAATAAGTGTAATTACTTAGTGTAAGTAATTAATGGGTAATTACTGGATGTAATAATAAAAGGGGATTACTAAATGGGAAGTAATTAAAGGATAATTACTTAGTAGGAGTAATTAAGGATTAAGTACTTGGTGTAATAAATTAAAGGATTAATATAATTAATTAAAAAGTTAATTAAAGTAATGCAAGTTATTAAGAATAGTTAATTAACTGAATAAGATTAATCAGGGTTGATAAATGAATGTGATTAAATAAAGATTAAATTGTTAAATGTAATTAATTAGAAGAATACTTAAATTTAAAAAAGTAATTAGAGGATCATTAATTAACGTAATTAATAAGAGTAATTAAAGGTTAATTACTGCAAATGGTTAAGGATAATTAATTTGTGTAATTAATTAAAGGCTAATTACTTTATGTAACTGAAGAATAATTAATCAAGGATGATTAATTAAGATGGATATTTAAAGGATGATTAATTAATTGGTTTGTAATTAATTAATGTTAAGTATGCAGGATTTAAAAGTAATTGGAGTAATTAATTTAATTCATTAGTGGTTAATTAAATTAGTTAGAGATGGTGTGACTAATTAATCTTTGCTTATGGATGGCTAAATGATATTGGATGCCTTGGATTGTTTGATATCTCTGATAGGGGATATGTGCTAATCTGTGATATGAGATGCTTTGGTTAAATTGTAATGATATGGATTATCTATTTGTGATAATATGAATTATCTATCTGTGTGAATATAGATAAAAAATTAAATTGTTTAAACCTTAAACAACTTGGCCTTTAAAGATACGTTTGGATTTCGATGAGACCGGGATCGGTTATCAAATTTGATTATCCGAAATCCACATCGATCCAAGTTAAACGATAGGTCGTGAAATCTCAAAGTGAAGATCGAGATGGAGTTTTAGAGTGCAAGGGTTATTGTTGTGATGCCCCACCTCTATACCCGCGCTAGACGATAACACTACGGAGTAATGCTGTCAACTAGCACGGAGAATAAGGCTGTAGAGGAGCGACCATCCATGTAATTTCTTTGTGCGAGCACCGATATGTCAGATAGTATAACATGCATTTCAAATTAAGGAGGAAATCCGACATACCGATACAAACTCAAAACTATCACACAGTGGCTATATATAATCTTCGGAAACAAATATAGAAATAAACATAACACAAATCGGTCACAGACATCCATATCACAAAGGTGGAAGAAGATATGAATATAACACATAAAAATGTACATCAGAGTAGTGGTCTGGAAGATCCACTATAATACAAAAGGGTAGCAACATGTGCTAAACAAAAGAATAAATATACATAACGGAGTCTATGTCTCAAACATATACATCAAAAACTGCTAATCTATATGGTTAGCCAAAAGTCAGAGTAATAAATCCCTGGAAAGAAATCAAGCAGATGCACCTGAAACATCTCGGTCTGACCCGATTATTATTTATAAGAAAATAATAAACGGATCAGTCTTGCTATAAATATCAGGTAAAATGATGTAGAATAAGAGGTATGGTATAAACGTGAAATAACCATAATGGCATACTATGATAAGTATGTAAATGAACATCAACAAAAGATCAATCAATATCACAAGAATCTTCTCAAAGATCCAAATTCACCGAAAGGTAATGACACACGAATTCACCAATGCAAAGTAAATGACATACATATCAATGCCAACTGAAAAAGGTGGTGAAACATAAATTTCTAGAAATCACAATAAAAGGATGGCCAATCCCATAAAATGGACATCGACGCACCTAGAAAGACACGCCCCATACACAGTCGAACATTGACGCAACTAGAAAGATACGCCCCATGTACTAGCATTGACACACCTAGAAAGATACGCCCCATGCATAAATAAACATCGATGCACCTAGAAAGATACATCCCATGTAAAGTCTAACATCGATGCACCTAGAAAGATACACCCCATGCTAAGTCGAACATCGACGCACCTAGAAAAATATGTCCCATGCATAGACGAACATCGACGCACCTAGAAAGATACGTCCCATGCCCCGACTTATTGAGCCGATTGCTCCACGAAGTAAACAAACATCGACGCACCTAGATAGGTACGACCCATGTGTAAATAAACATCGACGCACCTAAATAGGTACGACCCATGCGATAAATGAGACGAAGCTCAATGGAAAGAAGTACAGACCTCCATATGAACAAAGAGACATTGCACATTGCTAGTCTAAATCATAAAATGATCATCATCGATCATCAAAAAGTGTCAATCACACTAAGCTAGTAAATATATGAGTTTAGCTTCATTTCCCATAACCACTTGCTTAACTTAAATATTTACGAACAAACCGTAGATCTTCAGTAGGAAATTGTGACAAAAGGTTCAATCGAACAAGTCCAAGAGTTAACCGACGAAGCAAACGCAAGTGTTTCATACCACTTGTTTTACTAAGCCGTTTAATTCAATTTCTCATACGAGTGAGGTAAAGGCTTGTATATACTAGTAGATTGGAAAACGGTTTAAGAAAAGAGCTTTGTAATAAAATAGTGTTGAAATCATTTTGATGAAAGAGTTTTGATATTTACTACTAGTATTGAAACCTTTATATTTTTAATGTGACAAATCACAAAAGCGATTGTAGGAACAATCAATTACAAAGTTCACATTCGAAGACGTGAATAAAATCCGAGGAAATCAATTCCAAAGAAATTAAAGATGAAATTCCATTGCTACCTAATGTGGACGACCTAAGGTGCAACGACCTAAGGAGTTAAACGACCTAGTGGATGGGTCAAGCGACCTAATAGGAACGTGGTCACACGACCTAAGAGAAGAAAGGTCTAACGACCTAGAGATGATAAGGTCCAACGACCTAAGGAGATAAGGTCCAACGACCTAAAGAAAATAGGTCCAATGACCTAAGGAGATAAGGTCCAATGACCTAAAGAAAATTTCCAATTTCCAATTCAACAAAGCTTTTCAGTTTCTAAGAAGATCAAGGCAAGTTCAGTCTTCAAAAAAAATCAAGCTTTCCTGTTTTCAAAATCAAAGCTCTCTGCCTTTTTAAACTGGTGAGTAAACATTTTATATTAAATCTTAAGTAAATTAAATTTTGTTGCTTGTGAAAGTTCTGAGATGAATGATGCTGGCTTGTTTATATATAAGTGGTATTTTTGTATATAAGTTGAATGTATATAGTTAATATATAGGTGTACATGTCTGTGTTATGTTTGTTCTTCCCTGTTCTTGTTACAAGGTTTAAAATCTAGATCAAAATCCATTATCTTTTCTTCTGATTTCTGATAAGGTTTAGTTTTCAAACAAGAAGTGTTTGTTTAGTCATAGATTAAGTCTTAAAAATAAATTTAATTAAATTAATTGGATGTTTATTTGGAAAATGGAAAGAAAGTGAAATTTCTTTTAATCATGTTAAAATCAAACATTTTAATTTGTTGTTTCAGGAATGTAACATTAATCAACCTTGTAAAATATGATTTTTTTTTAAAAAAAATCATGAATTTTAGCATCGTTTCAAGGGTGCATTTTTATTGATGAACAGAAATGGAATTTTGGTGTTTTCTGGTGATCAAATTGATTGGGATGGTCGGGAACTTCACTGGAGGTAGCTGGAAGGTCGATGGTCACGACAAAAATGGTGGGTGGCTTTTTAGTCCACCGTGTTGGCGACAGATCATCAAAGTAGGGTTAAAACCTAATTTTTGGTCGAGTCTGGGAATAGGAGCAATGCAGCGTCTCTTGGTGATCGAGTTACTCAAGACTTTGGGAAATGGTGGCGTGGATGGTCAACAAGGTGTGGCCGGAGTTGCGTGACATCTGGTAGTCGGAATCATTTGGACGAGGGGTTTTCAGGCTTGGGTTTTTGGTTCCAGGTATGCCTGATTAGCTCGATCTTGTTTGTGGACTTGTGATAGTATTTTGGTGATCGGGATTGGTCGCAACGACAATGGTCGATGTGCTGGAGGGTTCATCGAGGATCGGAGGCGGCTCTGTCACCGGTGCATGTGCACGGTGAAGTTTTTGTGTCAGTGAGGTTGGGTAGTGAGTGATCTCGAAGGAAGGCACGGGTGTTTGGGGTAGGTGACTCGAGTGAAGATTCGGGTAGATGCACGTGAGTGATATGCTAGCAGGTTTTAAACTTAAAACAAATCTAAGTTTTAAAAATAAAAAGAAGAAGAAAGGAAGGTGGGTTTTACTTGGGGCAATTCCCGAGTGATTTTCGGGTCGAACCCGAAGCAAGAGTTAAACCGAGTTTTAAAAGTTTTAAAAGCAAGGTTTTGAAATTTTAAATAATTTAGTTTAAAAACTTTTCTTATATAAATATTCTTTTATATGTAACAAATGTTTCTTTAACATTGTTTTAAGAGGTTATTAAATTTTGTTGACTTTTTTTTGTTAAGTTAAAATGTTATGTTATTTCAAAATTTAAACTAAATGATTTAATTATGAAGTTAATTATTAAGATAAAATGTTTTAAATATGTAAATGATAGTTAAGTCATAAATAAAGATAATGTTTTATCCTAAGGTTAATTAAGGTTTTATTGATTTGAGATTAATTAAGTTAATAAAGAAATTTAAGTAAAATTGATTAATTTAATTAATTAATAAAGGATTAATTAAGTAATTAATTAAGAGTAATTAATTGATTTATTTAACTAATGAATAAAGATTGATTAATTTTATAATTAGAGGTTAATTAATTAAGGAATTAGAGATTAATCAATTGGTAATTAAGGATTGATTAACTGATAATTAAGGATTAATTAATTTTTTATTAAGTTTTATTAATTGATAATTAAGGTTTATTAATTAATAGTTTAAGAATAATTAATCTATAATTAAAGATTAATTAATTGGTTTATAAGGTACTTAAGGGATGAATTACTCAATTGTAATTAATAAAATGAATATGATTAATTTAAGATAATTATTTTGTTAATTAATTAAAGATAACCTCTTGTCGATTGATTAAGTATAAATACTTAATGAAATTAACAAGTGTAATTACTTAGTGTAAGTAATTAATGGGTAATTGCTGGATGTAATTAATAAAAGGAAATTACTTAATGTGAAGTAATTAAAGGATAATTACTTAGCAGAAGTAATTAAGGATTAATTACTTCGTGTAATTAATTAAAGGTTTAATATAATTAATTAAGAAGTTAATTAAAGTAATGTAAGTTATTAAGAATAGTTAATTAGAATAAGATTAATCAGGGTTGATTAATGAATGTGATTAATTAAAGATTAAATTATTAAATGTAATTAATTAGAAGAATACTTAAATTAACAAAAATAATTAGAGGATCATTAATTAATGTAATTAATAAAAGTAATTAACGGTTAATTACTGCAAATGGTTAAGGATAATTAATTTGTGTAATTAATTAAAGGCTAATTACTTTATGTAATTGAAGAATAATTAATCAAGGATGATTAATTAAGATGGATATTTTAAGGATAATTAATTAATTGGTTTGTAATTAATTAATGTTAAGTAAGCAGGATTTAAAACTAATTGAAGTAATTAATTTAATTCATTAGTGGTTAATTAAATTAATAAGGGATGGCGTGACTAATTAATCTTTGCTTATGGATGGCTGAATAATATTGGATGCCTTGGATTGTTTGATATCTCTGATAAGGGATATGTGCTGATCTATGATATGAGATGCTTTGGTTAAATTGTAATGATATGGATTATCTATTTGTGATAATGTGAATTATCTATCTGTGTGAATATAGATAATGAATTAAATTGTTTAAACCTTAAACAACTTGGCCTTTAAAGATACGTTTGGATTTCGATGAGACCGGGATCGGGTATCAAATTTGATTATCCGAAAACCACATCGATCCAAGTTAAACGATAGGTCGTGAAATCTCAAAGTGAAGATCGAGATGGAGTTTCAGAGTGCAAGGGTTATTGTCGTTAACTTTGAAGGTGATTCCAAAATGAGTGTAACGAGATAATGCCTTCGGTTTCGTTCGAACCCAGAACGAGCTTGTATGGATGAATGTTATCAGATGATGTGCACATAAATGTGCACATTTTTATCGCCATATTTAATCTATTTAAATTAAATAAATGATCATATTGGGTATTTTAACTTGTTTAAACCAAAAATTCAAATTATTCCAAATTTTCACATATTCATCTTCATATATGGGCAAAAAGGTCATTTGTGTGCATATATTTCTTTGAGAAAAAATTAATTGAAAATTTGTATATATTTTTGTAGGAATTTGATCTCAAATAGAAGTGGTTTCATGAAGATATGCATGCAAAAAATTAATACAAAGGAATGAAGATGGAAATAATTCAAAGTGAAGAACATGGAGGACCCCACCTACCCACCTACCTTAATGTACAAATTAAAGGCTAATGCACATGCTTATGGATTTAATGGCTTCATGTACATTTAAGTGGGGATTAAAACATGCTAATGATAACTTGGCCTCCACACTTTCTCATGGGCATTTCGGGCATTCCCCAAAAATAGGAATTAGGGTTTTAAACTTGTATATATACCCCTTATGTTTCATGTAACACAATCTCCTCTCTTCCTCTTCTCTTAGTCTCCCCTCTTCACTTACTCCCTTCTCTTAGTCTCTCTTAGGCCTCCTTCTCTTTAGTTTAGATCAAAAATAAAATGAAAGCTCCTCTTTCTCTTTTCATGGCTACTTAGCCATTTTTTATTCTATGTAATCTTTTTTTATGCAATTTAATACATGCTCTTTCCTTTTCATGTTCATTTACTTTCATGTTGTAGTGTAGATCTCTTCTCTTTTATGCAAGTAGAATAATTTTTCCTTTCATTTTGCTCTCTTTTTCCTCTTTTTTTTATTTAATGTTGCTTGCTACATTTGTTAATAAAATGACAAATATGAGAAGCTAAACCCCTTCAATTTAGGGGTAATGAAGCTCTCTAATTAAGGTAGCTTCAACATTTTGTTAATTCATGCTCTCTTTTTGTGCTTAATGAGAATGATTGAAGTGGTTTAATGATGTTGTTTAGCTTTGAATTTGATAGTCTATGTTGTTCATAACAAATAGGCTATGCTTAGACAAACAAAACACAAATTGCCTCTTCGTTTACATATGATTATGGCAAAGAAGTGTTTGTTGAAATTAAAATTTGATGGCTTATATTTCTAATTAATAGTTAATAGGCCATGCTTAAAATAGATTTCATTTCAACTTTGTTGTCATTTTCATTAGAGTTAGTAAGTGTTTTAAGGGGTGTGTTATAGTTTGATGGCTTATGTTGGCTAATCAATAGCTCAAATATGTCATACTTATAATAAACACATCAAATAAAACATTAATGACCATAAAAGAGAGATCATGATTTCATGTGTTGAACTACATGATCTAGAGAGTGGATTTATTCTCTAAATTGTCATTTAACTCTCATATTTGCATTTCTTTTCTTTTTGTTAGTTAGCTAATTTTCTAATTCTCTAGTTTAACTCTCACTCGACTTTGGTATAATTTGATTGAGTAGGAAATTTAAATCAACAATTCCCTGTGGATCGACCCATATTCGCCACGTGCTACATTCGTACACCGTGCGCTTGCGGTTATTTTTATTTCAAAATTCGTTCGACGGTTTTCTAAACCGATAGAATTCCTGTCGACGAACATCAGACCATCGTCAGTGGAGGACGGTGAGCATTCTAAGATAGATGTGTTCTATAAAGGTAATTGTAGCTTCAAGCCTCATCAATCGAGAATGGAAAAAACAGGGGAGGTGCAGTAAGGCTAAGTGGGTAGCACCCAAGTAGGATAAGATTTTCCCCTGTCTAGAGTCCCTTTTATTTCGGTTGTGTGGGCTGTTGCTAGCTGCAACCGCAGGGTTGTCTTATTCGGACTATCCAGTAAGGGGTAGCTCCGGCTTTGTCTTGCAGAGGGTCAGGAGGAATCCTCGGTACGTTGATCTAGGCCACGTACTGTGACGGGCGGTACCCCAGTAGCACTGCCATTATATGGAATCCAATTTCCAATAAGTGATCTCGGACTTGATTGTATACCAATTATGCTGGAATTTAATAATGTAACAATTTTAGCTATGTGAATATTTATTTGAAAACCCTAGATCCTATTATAATATAACCAGATTTCCTATCATATGTTTTGGTTATCGTAAGGGAAAAACTTGTCCGTATTTATTGGCGGAGAGTCTTACGAGATAACTTTTCTTTCCAAATGATTTTCAAAGTTAAACAGTTTAACCTGTTTACTCACACCAGATCCATGTCTGACCCAGAGTTTATTTGCTGTTTTTCTTAAACTCTTGGGTACTCAAATTTTTATGAGTAGCCAAGGGTTTCAGGTTAGCTTTGATGAATTCTAGAGGAGATGTGGAACAGGAGGCTTCAACGTTTGTAGATATATAGTGGTTCCACTATGTTGATCTCTATGTTGATGTCTTGTATGAACTTGATTTTGTAAATAGATAGATCTTTATAACTGTCTTGATTGTGATGTATAAAGCTAAGTAACTCTAATAGATGTTGTATATTATGTAATAACTATGTGATTAATATATTTTATTCGTTCCGCTGTGAGATTCTGATATTGTTTAGTTCTTCCTTTTCTATCTTTTCTCTTTTATATCCCTTTCTTTCTAATTGATGATGCATCTTTCTATGGAATCAAAGGCGGGTCGTCACAGGGTATGTGCATTTCCTTCTGGATAAAAAGTGGTATCATGGTATGGAGCCCAGATATTTAACTTATGTGGATATGTTGGAATTTGTTGGTGAGGCCTCGGATAAAGGTCGGTGACGACCGGGGGATGCCATTCTCGTGACATTTATTTACCTAGTTATAGAGGTAACCCGGCCTTGTGTTAGTAAAGATCCGGTCATGTTCTCGGGGCGTTCCTCCAAAGGCGTACCCATTTGAAAAGGAAGTTCCTTAGCCTTGACCATTTGTTGGAAATCCAATCACTCAATACGAGCCCTTTACGATTTCAGTTGTATAACCGGCCATTCTTAAATGGTGGCTATAGTAGGCATAATATAATGGTACCTATGCTGGCTAAGATTAATATTATACTTTCAAAATGTTTTCACACTGTGCACTAAAAATAATATCAGAAGGATTTTCACGTATCAAGCATGTTTGACTATCATAAAGAGAAATCTCCCTAAGTGTAACAACCCGGTTATTGCATCAATTAATAATCGACATTTAAACGATAAATATTGTTGCAAATTGCCAATTTGAAGTATTTAAATTTGAATTAAAATCCTTCTATAAATGGTTAAAACTGTTGAGTGGTTTTGAAAAAATTAAAATGATGGTCCATTTTTATTTTGGGCCGTGAGAATTGCTATGCGAATACCCAATCTCCCATTCTTCTTTTATTCGTTTGCGACCCGATCCCCCTTTTCATTTTCATTCGCGTGCCCTAATCGATCGAGGGAAAAATAATGGCGGCCGTTACAATTCGTTTCCGTTCCTCTTCGTTCAAATTAGGGCTTCGGAGAATGGGCTTCTTCGATCATTCGCCTCTGGGATTCGAAGGCGCCGGCTTCAACGGCTTCGTCTTGGCTGCTTCAACGTGCTCGCGCTCGAGAGATCTTCGGCGTAGCTTCGTTCGCCTTCGCCCAATCTCTGGTGGGCTTGGCTACTGCTATATTCGTCAACAAGGTGAGTACTTTTTAGTATCTCACATCTACTTCATTTTGGAGCCGTTCGAATGTTTCGATGTTGATGTTTTTTTTTACCTTGGACTTTGCTTGAATTCCTATGTTTCGTGTTAGTAGATTAACTCGTTTTTGATTTCGAGCTATTTAATTTCTCGCGACCATCACGGTTTCGATTTTCGACCTGTTCGACTTTGGTGTTATTGGGGTTTTTGAGATTGCTGATTTCTTGTTATCTACGACTTGATGTTCCCATCGACTCTCTGACAGTTTTAAAGGGTTACTTTGGTACATAAAGAAATTATCTTTAATTTTGCAACTACTTTGAATATTTGATTTTTGCCTGGATTCATAACTTCGGTTAGTAGCATTGCCTCATTTGCATAGCTAAATTTGTTTCTTTGTGTCTGTTGTACATATGAACTTAGTTCATTTGTATGCCCAGCTTTGCTTCTCAGTGAAAATTGCTTATATTCATATCCTTTAGTGTTTTAGATTAAACATTTAAGTTCAGTCTCACAATTACTATCTCGAAATCCCATTTATATGTCTTGTTCGTTGAGTTCCTGTTGCATACATGAGCTTGATACTGTTGGTCGACTATCTCCTTGAGTTGTAGTGCTTCATGTTGTATTCATCCCTGCGGTATAACCTCTTGCACTCTTTTATGTTGCTTGAACTTGAATGAATAATTGCCAGTGATGTTAACTTGTGCATTTGTTGTTGTACATTAATGTGCCTCTTTGTGTATGCACTTGCATACTGCTTTGTCTTTGATGTCGTACACTGTCATGTACAATTGGGTTTCACTGTGACCTGGTTTGCAACTGTGTCACTTGAGACTGCTGCCTGTACTTGTGCTCTTTGTTCATTGCACTGGTTGTTGTTGCATACTGTACTTCTTTTGCCACTGTTTGGTTGATGTCACTCGAACTTGATATGTAGCTGTGTCATTGTTTACCATGTTATTGCATTCTCTTGAGTCTGTTGAATGAGTTACTTGCATTGTGGCATTGTTGTTCATTTGAGTTGTCTTCACCTCTGGTATGCTGCAGCTTGGCCTTTGTTGCACTGCTTCATGTCATACTTGTTGATGTCTTTTGAGTCTGATGTGCTTTGCAGTGCATTGACTTATACACTTCTGAATTTAATGTGGTCCACTATACCACTGTTTTCATCTTCCCTTGACCATTTTGGCATTTGCCTTGCTGTGTTCGAAAGTGTATACCTGCTATTCCTTTTGTGATGCAATTAGAATTAAGTCACTGACTTGACCTTTGACTTTTGTACTGTCCACTGTCTTTGTTTTCAAAACCGATACATTGCATTGATGCATTGTATCCATTCGCATTTGGTTACTGCATTTCATTTTGACATTATTTCAAATTGAAACTGCTCTGTGTTCCTTCTGTTGTCTGTTGTGATGCCATACTCCCTGGTGCCCTCACCCTCCTTATTTTTGTACCTGAACCACTTCAATTATGCTATGGTGGCAGTTGTTGCTTCCTGAATGTTGCAGTGTTGCTTTACTCACTTGGTGGCGTTTTGTTTGCTCACTATTTACACTGTGCAGCCTTACATATGCTGCATTCGTTTGATTGTTGTCTTGGGCTGGTTCGATACTTTGTTGAAATTTTTGGCATTGTGTTACCTGGCCCTACTATCTGTGCAGCCTACTTATTTGCACTTTCTCATTTGAGCTATACTACTTCCCGTTGCACCTCTGAATCATTTTTCCATGTGCAGTGTGTTATGTACATTCATTGGGTACATCATCACTGTTGTGGCAAGGCAGTGCACGCAAGCGTGGACTGCAGCCACACGGTATTGATTTTAATTGATATTTCTTTTGCTTTTGATCCATTGATCCTTGGCATATTTCATATGCCGTATTGGTGAGGCAATACATGTTAGCATGTACTGCAGCCAATCAGAATTGATATTTTTAAGTGGCATTTCAATTGTTTGAATTGATTTGTTTTGATTTGATCATTTTGTCGTTATCTAATTATCTATTTGATAATTAGATTTTGAGCCTATTATTATTATTTAATAATTGGATTTTGTTGTTAATTGCCATTTAGGCAATTCTGATGTTTTCTAAATTATCTTCATTGATATTCTTTTCACCTATCTCTGTTGATGATTTAAATCTGCTGATTTGTTGTTTAACACTATTATGTGTTATATTCACCGTTATCCGATTTCTTGTTAAAGAATCGGATATGTGAATTTACTTTGACTGTCATCTATTCATATTTAATTATTATTGCTTCTGTGCACTAATAAGTGAGTTTGAATTAGACTGACACGCGTATTATTTTCTTTTGAATTTAATACTCGGGTCAGACCGAGTATTTACAGGTTGTTGATATTTTACTTTGGGTTGCTGTTTGAGCTTGAAGACTTTTCACATCTTTTGGAGTTCTCATGTCATAGTATAGAATGATATGTATTCATGTATATTAGTTGATAATGTACTTGTATATATAACTTCCAGAGTCGACTGTTGTAGTTGTATCATATGTATTGTATCAAATGTATTGTAACTGACATCAGTTATTATATATATGAGACTTTTTGTTTAATCTGTGTTCCATATTTATATTATCTGTGTTATTATTATATATGTTGTCCTAAACTATTATGAACCATCGTAGTTCGTTTTATACTAGAATTGGGTATGTCGATGGGAGTAAATAAATATGAGATGAAAAATAAAAATATATACCACTCCTATCGAGATAACCAATACTAGTGTAAGGCCTAACTACGGATGGCCGCTCCTATCCAGCCTTATTCTTAGTGATAACAGACAGTATTTCTTTTAATACTCTTTGTTATTGCGAGCATAGAGGTGGGGCGTCACAGTTGGTATCAAAGCTTGGGGTTTAGGACATAATATAAAACATAACTTAGATGGAACATGTGTTACAACTAATTGTCGATGTTTTATATGTGTTTTGAGTCAAAACCAAAGTTTTGAAAATATGATGGAAATTTTTAAATATCCTTATTTAAAATAAATGTTGATTTGAGTTTTGATGATTGATTTATTTGTGCTTTGATTATCAGAGTGCGCAGCGAAAACAGTGTGACTGCTTCGCTGAGTACAACTGATAATTATTTTGATTTAAAAATCAAAATATGAAAATGAAATTAATTTTATTATGTTGTTTAACCAGTGGATTTGATTTGTTGAAATTCCTTGCTGGTTTTCTTTGATGCTAATCATATCTGATTAGATTTCTGCTGTTTTAAAATATCTTCATTGAAGATATAATTGAATGATTTCTTTGTTCATTTTGTAGTATACGTGCAAATTCAAGTTGCACGTTACTGCATTAATTTTACGTTGAACCGATGCTTGGTAATGAAACGTATTTGTTGCCGTTATTCCTATAACGGGATTTTTACACCAATGCCATATTTTGAAGCACGGTGTTTTGTTGACATTTTAAAATAAATGAAAATTCACTGATATTATATTTTGATGCAAATTATTTTGATGAGATTTTGACATTTGAAAAATTACTGTCACTTTGATTTAAGTAACCGTCAAATTTTAAAGTGGATTTTCAAGCGGTTATTCCGCAATGCTGATTTTGAGATTAGTTTCATGTTGTTTTGAGAAGTACCATTTTCTTGTTGAAATTGCTACTTATGTTGCTGTTTTAATCACGTGATTATAAAAAGCGTTTTAAAATAAAAATTGTTTTCAAAATTTTTCAGTTTACGTTTTCAAAAGAATGAGAAAGAGATTTAAACGATTCAGCAAAATCGAGGACTATGAACCCTTTCTTTTACTGATTCGCTTAATTCCGAACTTGTTCGTTTGAGAATGTAAATTATTACTCTTATTTAAAATAAATGAAATTGTTTTCAGAAGTTTTGCATTTTGCGCTTTCAAAAGAATGAGGAAGCGATTTAAACGTTTCAGCAAAATCGAGGACTATGACCCCTTTCTTTTACTGATACGCTTAATTCCGGACTTGTCCGTTTGATAATGTGAAATGTTATTTTTGAATACACGATTTTGCACTTTCAAGGAAACGAAGAAGAGAATCAGACGATTTAGTAAAACTCGTGGTATGGGACATGAGCGTTTGCTATTTCGGTTAATTCCGGACTCGTTAATTGAAACATTTGTTGTTTGATGGTTTTACACGTTCAAGGAAACGATGAAGAGAATCAAACGATTTAGTAAAACATGTGGTATGGGACATGTGCGTTTGCTTTTTCGGTTAGTTCCGGACTCGTCAATTGAACATCTGATGATTTTATTTGGCTTTCGAGCCACTCTGTTGGACCTCCGGGTCATTTGTTGGGCTTTCGGGCCACTCTGCTGGACCTTCGGGTCAAATACCAGTGCTAGACCTTCGGGTCACTCTGCTGGACCTTCGGGTCATCTGATGGGCGCCAAAATTTATAGTACTTGGTAGGCTTCGGCCACTCTGAGATGCACGTGCGGCGTAGCTAAAACTCGCCATCTGCTGGGATCGATCCAACCTTTTATGTTGACTTTCTAGAGTATCTTTATTGATTCTAGATATTTGTTGTTTCCAATTATCTGCAGGTAATTGGATATTTGTTGATATGAGTTCTTATTATCGTTTTGATAATCGGATATTTGCTGATTTTGATTATCGTTTTTGATAATCGAATATTTGTTGTTTCTAATTATCGCTTGAGATAATTAGATATTTGCTGATTTTGATTATCGTTTTTGATAATCGAATATTTGTTGTTTCTAATTATCGCTTGAGATAATTAGATATTTGCTGATTTTGATCATTGTTTTTTATAATCGAATATTTGTTGTTTCTAATTATCGCTTAAGATAATTAGATATTTGCTGATTTTGATCATCGTTTTTGATAATCGAATGTTTGTTGTTTCTAATTATCGCTTGAGATAATTAGATATTTGCTGATTTTGATTATCGTTTTTGATAATCGAATATTTGTTGTTTCTAATTATCGCTTGAGATAATTAGATATTTGCTGATTTTGATTATCGTTTTTGATAATCGAATATTTGTTGTTTCTAATTATCGCTTGAGATAATTAGATATTTGCTGATTTTGATCATCGTTTTTGATAATCGAATATTTGTTGTTTCTAATTATCACTTGAGATAATTAGATATTTGCTGATTTTGATCATCGTTTTTGATAATCGAATATTTGTTGTTTCTAATTATCGCTTGAGATAATTAGATATTTGCTGATTTTGATCATCGTTTTTGATAATCGAATATTTGTTGTTTCTAATTATCGCTTGAGATAATTAGATATTTGCTGATTTTGATTATCGTTTTTGATAATCGAATATTTGTTGTTTCTAATTATCGCTTGAGATAATTGGATATTTGCTGATTTTGATCATCGTTTTTGATAATCGAATATTTGTTGTTTCTAATTATCGCTTGAGATAATTAGATATTTGTTGATTTTGATTATCGCCTGAGATAATCAAATATTTGCTGATTTGAAATTTGATTATCGCCTGAGATAATCAAATATTTGTTGATTTGAAATTTGATTATCGCCTGAGATAATCAAATATTTGTTGATTTGAAATTTGATTATCGCATGAGATAATGAAATATTTGTTGATTTGAGAATTCTGATTATCGTTTTTGATAATTAGACTTTTGTTATTTTCTGATTACCATTTAGTAACTAAATAATTGCAGTTTTGCGATTTACGAATTTTGTTTTATAATTATCTTTGTTGATATTAGATTTTGGCTGCCTTCTAATTATCGTATGGTAATTAGATATTGCTGTTTTGTGATTATTGTATTCTAATTATCTTATTGATAATTGAATATTGCTGATGATTGCATTTATCCAGTTTTGTGTTTTCTGAATATCTATTTGATAAATAGATTTTGCTGAGAATTTGTGAATTTCTTTTACGAAATTAAAAGATGGTTTTGTGATTGTATTGCCCATTGAGTGCTTTAAGAATTCTGGTCGATGCGCTTGATCAACGTTATCGATAGGAATCTCTTAGACGCTTTGATGAGACAATCAGACACAGTAAATTGAATTGAAAAATGTAAATTTTTCTGAACAGATAATTACATAAAGTAAATTGTAAGTCGTGAAAGTTTTAGCCTTTCGGGAAAGAATTATTATTTAAAACAACTCTTTTCCGAAACTTCTATTCTTGCGATTCCCGAAGAGAAACAAGACTTTATCTTTTGAACCAATGCTAATCGCATTGGGTTGCATGCCATTCTCTTGCAAAAGGGGACGTGCTGTCCCTTGTGTTTCTAAATCATTGATGCCTAATGAGACTAGATATGCCACTCATGATCTAGTGCTCGTGGCTTTTGATTTCACTCTTAAAATTTGGCATCATCATTTTTGGGTGAGAAATTTGTTCTCTACCCTGATCATGAATCTTGAGAATTCATCGTGCAAACACTTTTAAGCTTACTCTTTCGTGCTCTTTATGGTGAACTTCCTACTTCGAATTTCTTCATCTTGTGATGATATGCTTTTATGGTTGTTACCTTTTGTCCATTTATTCCTTATGATTGCGAGGACGCAATTTCTTTAAGGAGGGGAGTCTGTAACAACCCGGTTATTGCATCAATTAATAATCGACATTTAAACGATAAATATTGTTGCAAATTGCTAATTTGAAGTTTTTAAATTTGAATTAAAATCCTTTTATAAATAGTTAAAACTGTTGAGTAGTTTTGAAAAAATTAAAATGATGGTCCATTTTTATTTTGGGCCGTGGGAATTACTATGCGAATACCCAATCTCCCATTCTGCTTTTATTCGTTTGCGACCCGATCCCCCTTTTCATTTTCATTCGCGTGCCCTAATCGATCGAGGGAAAATAATGGCGGCCGTTACAATTCGTTTTTGTTTCTCTTCGTTCAAATTAGGGCTTCGGAGAATGGGCTTCTTCGATCATTCGCCTCTGGGATTCGAAGGCGTCGGCTTCAACGGCTTCGTCTTGGCTACTTCAACGTACTCGAGCTCGAGAGATCTTCGACGTAGCTTCGTTCGCCTTCGCCCGATCTCTGGTGGGCTTGGCTACTGCTATATTCGTCGACAAGGTGAGTACTTTTTAGTATCTCACATCTACTTCATTTTGAAGCCGTTCGAATGTTTCGATGTTAATGTTTTTTTTACCTTGGACTTTGCTTGAATTCCTATGTTTCGTGTTACTAGATTAACTCATTTTTGATTTCGAGCTATTTAATTTCTCGCGACCATCACGGTTTCGATTTTCGACCTGTTCGACTTTGGTGTTATCGGGGTTTTTGAGATTGCTGATTTCTTGTTATCTACGACTTGATGTTCCCATCGACTCTCTGACAGTTTTAAAGGGTTACTTTGGTACATAAAGAAATTATCTTTAATTTTGCAACTACTTTGAATATTTGATTTTTGCCTGGATTCATAACTTCGGTTAGTAGCATTGCCTCATTTGCATAGCTAAATTTGTTTCTTTGTGTCTGTTGTACATATGAACTTAGTTCATATGTATGCCCAGCTTTGCTTCTCAGTGAAAATTGCTTATATTCATATCCTTTAGTGTTTTAGATTGCACATTTAAGTTCACCCTCACAATTACTGTCTCGAAATCCCATTTATATGTCTGGTTCGTTGACTTCCTGTTGCATACATGAGCTTGCTACTCTTGGTCGACTATCTCCTTGAGTTGTAGTGCTTCATGTTGTATTCATCCCTGCAGTATAACCTGTTGCACTCTTTTATGTTGCTTGAACTTGAATGAATAATTGCCAGTGATGTTAACTTGTGCATTTGTTGTTGTACATTAATGTGCCTCTTTGTGTATGCACTTGCATACTGCTGTGTCTTTGATGTCGTACACTGTCATGTACAATTGTGTTTCACTGTGACCTGGTTTGCAACTGTGTCACTTGAGACTGCTGCCTGTACTTGTGCTCTTTGTTCATTGCACTGGTTGTTGTTGCATACTGTACTTCTTTTGCCATTGTTGGTTGATGTCACTCGAACTTGATATGTAGCTGTGTCATTGTTTACCATGTTATTGCATTCTCTTGAGTCTGTTGAATGAGTTACTTGCATTGTGGCATTGTGTTCATTTGAGTTGTCTTCACCTCTGGTATGCTGCAGCTTGGCCTTTGTTGCACTGCTTCATGTCATACTTGTTGATGTCTTTGAGTCTGATGTGCTTTGCAATGCATTGACTTATACACTTCTGAATTTAATGTGGTCCACTATACCACTGTTTTCATCTTCCCTTGACCATTTTTGCATTTTCCTTGCTTTGTTCGAAAGTGTATACCTGCTATTCCTTTTGTGATGCAATTGGAATTAAGTCACTGACTTGACCTTTGACTTTTGTACTATCCACTGTCTTTGTTTTCAAAACCGATACATTGCATTGATGCATTGTATCCATTCGCATTTGGTTACTGCATTTCATTTTGACATTATTTCAAATTGAAACTGCTCTATGTTCCTTCTGTTGTGTGCTGTGATGCCATACTCCCTGGTGCCCTCACCCTCCTTATTTTTGTACCTGAACCACTTCAATTATGCTGTGGTGGCAGTTGCTGCTTCCTGAATGTTGCAGTGTTGCTTTACTCACTTGGTGGCATTTTGTTTGCTCACCATTTACACTGTGCAGCCTTACATATGCTGCATTCGTTTGATTGTTGTCTTGGGCTGGTTCGATACTTTGTTGAAATTTTTGGCATTGTGTTACCTGGCCCTACTATCTGTGCAGCCTACTAATTTGCACTTTCTCATTTGAGCTATACTGCTTCCCGTTGCACCTCTGAATCATTTTTCCATGTGCAGTGTGTTATGTACATTCATTGGGTACATCATCACTGTTGTGGCAAGGCAGTGCATGCAAGCGTGAACTGCAGCCACACGGTATTCATTGGGTACATCATCACTGTTGTGGCAAGGCAGTGCACGCAAGCGTGAACTGCAGCCACACGGTATTGATTTTAATTGATATTTCTTTTGCTTTTGATCCATTGATCCTTGGCATATTTCATATGCCGTATTGGTGAGGCAATACATGTTAGCATGTACTGCAGCCAATCAGAATTGATATTTTTAAGTGGCATTTCAATTGTTTGAATTGATTTGTTTTGATTTGATCATTTTGTCGTTATCTAATTATCTATTTGATAATTAGATTTTGAGCCTATTATTATTATTTAATAATTGGATTTTGTTGTTAATTTCCATTTAGGCAATTCTGTTGTTTTCTAAAATATCTTCATTGATATTCTTTTCACTTATCTCTGTTGATGATTTAAATCTGCTGATTTGTTGTTTAACACTATTATGTGTTATATTCACCGTTATCCGATTTCTTGTTAAAGAATTGGATATGTGAATTTACTTTGACTGTCATCTATTCATATTTAATTATTATTGCTTCTGTGCACTAATAACTGAGTTTGAATTAGACTGACCCGCGTATTATTTTCTTTTGAATTTAATACTCGGGTCAGATCGAGTATTTACAGGTTGTTGATATTTTACTTTGGGTTGCTGTTTGAGCTTGAAGACTTTTCACATCTTTTGGAGTTCTCATGTCATAGTATAGGATGATATGTATTCATGTATATTAGTTGATAATGTACTTGTATATATAACTTCCAGAGTCGACTGTTGTAGTTGTATCATATGTATTGTATCAAATGTATTGTAACTGACATCAGTTATTATATATATGAGACTTTTTGTTTAATCTGTGTTCCGCATTTATATTATCTGTGTTATTATTATATATGTTGTCCTAAACTATTATGAACCATCGTAGTTCGTTTTATACTAGAATTGGTATGTCGATGGGAGTATATAAATATGAGATGAAAAATAAAAATATATACCACTCCTATCGAGATAACCAATACTAGTGTAAGGCCTAACTACGGATGGCCACCCCTATCCAGCCTTATTCTTCGTGATAACAGACAGTATTTCTTTTAATACTCTTTGTTATTGCGAGCATAGAGGTGGGGCATCACACTAAGTGTGCGATTGCATTGTGTGTGTGCCGAGAGGTCTTATGGTAGTTTCATTTTTCAAAAAGCATAGTGGATTTCTCTTTATTTCTCTTGTTCAGATATAAACTATTTTTGTTTGCTCACACCAGTCCCATGACTGACCTGGAGTTTATTGTTCCCTTTCTAAACTCTGGGTGCCCATACTTTTTCATACGGGCATCCTAGAGTCAGGTTATTAGTAGGTTCAGGAGCTAGTTCAGTTTGTGGATCTTGAATTCTTTGGTTCGGAATCGGATTTGATTTATTCAGCATGATAGTGGTTCAAGCTTTTTTGTTTGAGAGTTCTTTGAGCTTTTGGTTTTGGATATGAAAGTCTTTGGAAGTCTTTGGAGATTTGGCAATTTAAGATGCAATCTGTTGGATTCTCTCTCTCTCTCTCTCTCTCTCTCTCTCTCTCTTGAAGACCATATTGTTATTCTTCCGCTATTGTATATCTATTTTGCTCTGATGTTGTTCAGTTGTATCAGAATGTTGTATCCATTTGGTGTATCAATAAAATTCATTTATGTTTCCGATGTGTTGTTTTACCTAATGTGTTATAAGCTCTGGCGAACCGAAATCAACGTTTGAATCTGCGGCATTCGAATACGGGTGAAGTATGGATGTCGAGTTTCGAACGCTGAATCGGGGGTCGTCACATTCACTTGGAATATCACATAAAACGAGTATGGTGAACCTTAGACTAATTTCGCATAGTGGACTACTGACCAAAAAGCAGTTGCATAAGTAACTCTAAGGCTATGAATACATTATTTTGTGTACTAGATAGAAATGAATTTAATAAAGTATCCATATGTAAGTATGCATTTGAAATATGGAAAACTTTATAAGTTACACATGAAGGCGCAAGTAAAGTTAAACATATCAAAATTTCCATGTAAACAAACTGGTTTCAATTATTCAAAATGAGTCCATATCCGATATGTATAGTAGATTCCAAGATATAGTACAATCACTTATTGCACTGGGTAAAAGTTTTTCCGAGGAGGGTCAAGTTAAAAAAAATCTTCAATTCACTTACCCCTGAATAGGATCAAAAGACTCTTGTAATCAAAAAGGCTAATGATATTAGCACTCTAAAAATTGAAGAGTTATTTGGCAATTTAATGCAGGGCAGGAGAGAAAGCAAAGCAATAGAGAATAAATCTATAGCTTTCAATGCAATGACAGATAATTTGGATTCAAACAGCGATTACGATGAAGAAATTGCTTTCATGACAAGGAATTTCTAAAAATTTCTAAAATATAGGAAGATGAACAATTTCAAAAGAACTGACAATAAAAATCCAGGAAGCGGAAGTGGAAACGGAAATAGCATTAGATGTTATAACTGCGATGGACCTGGCCATTTAAAACGAGATTGATTACATCCCAATAAAATGAAACTACACCAAACACCGATTCGTCTAGAAAACGAAGAAGAGCCTACACTATAGCTTTAGACGATTCAGATACATCTTCAAGTGATATTGAATCGGATACAGAATTGCTAACATGTGCTTCACAACAATACATAATTCATAACAAAATAGTGAAATGGATCAAACAAAGGTACGCTTTTTATATATCAAAAAATTTAATTTCTTGAATGTTATTTTTCTTTTGGTTACTTTATTGGTTGTTAGGAATATCCTATAGATTAATAATAATATTGGTTGAATATTGTGTGATTATACATTAAATTTATATATTTTAATAATATAAAATACATTTAAAAAAATTAATTTTTTTTGAAAGCATAATTGTAAATAGGTATATATAATAAATAGGGTATAGATAAACAAAAATTATTTTTGAAAATTTTGACCTATATGTCGACATACCCTACGTGCATATGTTCAATTTCAAATTAAAATTTTGAATTTTCCTCCATCTTTTCACCAGCTCCCATGTTTTGAAAAGTTGTCTCTTAACCAGAAAACATGATTTTGATTCTCTATTTACTTACTCTATCTCCATCCATTCATTTTTCACTTTCATTCTCAAATTTAAAAATCATAAACTCTCTTATCTCTTCAAACTACTTTTCAATGGCATCCTCAAGAAATACTAAGACAACCATGAGGCTTTCTAAGAAAATAAAAGAATATCTTTTCAATGATGAGGAAGCCATGTAAGCTAATATTGAGTATTTATCTTTTGGAAAAGTCTTTCCCAGAAGATTTGCTATTTTTGAAGATTTTTCTACTTACGATCTTTTCAATCTTTGTTTAAAAAATGAAATTCTTGGTTTAATTGATACCTCTCAAAATGATTTCATTTGTTATTTAAAATTGGTGAAGATGTTTTATGCAAATTTAAAAGGAAACTAATATGATGGAAGATAAGGATAAGTTTGGAGTAGTGTCAAAGGGGCACATACTGTTTTAAATTGTGAACTTTTGGGTCACATTCTTAGATGCAAATCTAATGGAATGGACCTTTCAAATTTTCAAATTGATTTTCAAAATTAAAAAGTGATTCATGACATTTTTGAAAGTGGTGGTGATTATGAATTTAAAACCAAAAACTTGCATCCAAAAGCAAGAATTTTAAGTCTTCTTTTTGCAACAAAGATCACTCCTAGAACGGGTAACTGTAATAACCTAGCATAAAAAGTTTTCAAAGTTTTTTTTTGCCATTTATGGTCAATACAACATAAATTGGAATCAAGACATTTCGGATGAACTTTTCCTAAAAATCTTTCTAAACATGAAAGCGCACTATTTCGTGGTGTGTATCTTACTCGTGTTTTCAATTATTTTGATGTTGATCTTAAAGGAGAAGAAATAATTCCTCGAAAAATATTTGACAAGGCCAACACTTCACTTATGCATATTTCATCCTTGTTCGAGCCTTATGAAATGCTTGTGGAAAAGGAACAAAGGTTGGCTTGGGAAGAGAAGCAAGAAATAAGAGAAGAGGAGGAAGAGGAAGGAGAAGAAATAGAAGTCGAGGAGGAAGAACAAGAAGAGGAGGAGGATACTTCTTTGGAAAGTATCAATATGCCACATAATCCGTCCAAAGGTCTTCTTAAAAATCAAGAGAATATCATTCATAACCAAAGAAAGCTTAAGGAATCATTTTCAAAGAGATTTACTTCAATTCCAACAAAATGGATAAATTCTTTGGAAAGATCATCCGCAACCTTAGTGTTCTTTTTCATCTATATCTTCTAATTATTTGTTTAAACTATCTTTGTATTTGGATTTTCTAGTTTTAGTTTATGTAGGATCTCATGTATCTTTCTTTTATTTCTTGTACTCATACTTGTTATCAATGAAAATTCTATTTCTTACTGTTATACATTGTCAATTATCTTTGGAAAGTCATACAAATATAATTGTATAGGCCAAATACAATAGAAAGGTAAAATAAAGTGGTTTTGAAAATTATAGTGCCTGTGTCGACTTATGCCAAGCATGTATGTCGACGTATAACAGCCAGTTTTCAAAAGTATTTTGAAAATTAAAAATAATAACTACCAAACACCAATTCATTTCAAATGACTTCTTACTCCTATTTATACGTATTCACTCCAGAAAATCATTATTTTCAGTCTCTATCTTCACTTCTTTTCATTCCTAAACTCTAATCGAAATAAATGGCTTCTTCTATCCAATAACTAACTGAAAACCATGAACAAACTATTGAATCATTCAAGAACATTCTTTCTTTCATCCTAAGAAACCAGAGGCATTTAGAATTGAGTCAAATGCAGATGATTAAGGAGCAAGAAAGGCATTTCGACACAATTCGGTGGATGATTTCTGCCCTCAACAAAGAAGAACCAACTACCAATGTAGATTGTACCATCGATAAAGATGATGAAGGTTAGGATGCTATAAAAGCGAATCCAATCATTGGCGTTGATGTATGGGTTGAAGTTCCTTGAAATGTCTAGCTTAAACAGTTTTGATTATATAAAGATAATAATACTTGATTTGGTTTGGATTTGATTGGTTTGATTTGTGTGGATTTGTTTGAATAATGTGTGAAATTAACTTTGTTGGATTGAATGAATATTTGGATTGATATGATTATTTCATGATTATCTAATTTTAAATATCACTTACTATTTTTATACTATCTTTCTCATTATTATTATATATATTTCTTACACACATATATATATATATATATAGATTAGTATTTTATTTAGGGGGATTTAGAGTTTGAATTAGAGCAAGAGTTAATGTTAGAGTTATATTTATAGATAGTTTATTTTTATCGTTGAAAATGAGGGAGAAATATATAAAATCTAGGCATAGATTAAGGGAACTTTTGTAACCCAGGTGTAACGACGCACTATTTTGGAGCATTCAAATCGACAATAAAATGACACATGTCGGACTTGAATAATTCAAAACAATAGATTGTAATATAATTTGGAGCAAATAAAATCAATCGTAGTGTGATTACCCGACTTTTTCTCCACAAAAAGTTGCATTATCATGAAGAAAGAAAGGGATAGAAAAGAGAAAAGATAGAGAAGAAGAACGAAATAAGATCAGAATCTCAACAGCGGAACGAATAAATTGTATTAATCACATAAGTATTATACAATATTAGATACATCAGAGTTACATAGCTTATACAACACATACTAGACAGTTATAAACACCTGTCTAGTTATTACAACTCAAATACAACTCAGAGAAACCAACAAAGCGGAAAACTATATATCTACGAACGCTGAAGCCTCATGCTCCATTGCTACTCCACAATTCGTCAAAGCTAACCTGAATCCCTCTGCTACTCGTAAAAATTTAAGTACCCAAGAGTTTAAGAAAATAGAAAATAAACTGCGAGTCAGACATGGGTCTGGTGTGAGTAACAGGTTAAAGTTGCTTAACTTTGAAAACCCTTTGAAAACAAAAGGTATCTCGTAAGACTTCCCGCACATAAACACGGAAAAGTTTTTACCTTACGATAACCAAAACATTTGATAGGAAATCCAGTTATATTATAATAGGGTCTAGGGTTTTCAAATAAATAAGAAATAGCTGGAATTGTCACATGATTAAATTCCAGCATACTAGCCACAAAGTGGGTAATACAATCAAAACCATAAAGGGCACGTCGGAAGAATGGGTTTCCATCAATGGCAGGGCTGCTGGGGTACCGCCCGTCACAGTACGTGGCCTAGATCACCGTACCGAGGATTACTCCCAATCCCCTGCAATACAAAGCCGGATCCATCCCTTACTGGATAGTCCCGAACAAAACAACCTCGGCAGTTGTTGCAATCAACTGACCCCGCACAGCCGAAATAAAAGGGACCTCTAGACAGGGGTAAATCTCGTCCTACTTGGGTGCTACCCACTTAGCCTTGCTGCTCCTACCTAGTTTTAGCCATTCCCGGTTAATGAGGCTTGAGGCTACGATTACCTTTATAGAACACATCTGTCTTAGAATGCTTATCGTCCACCTGACGATGTTTTGAAAGCATTCAATCCATACAAGTCCGTTCCAGGTTCGAACGAAACCAAAGGCATTATCTCGTTACACTCATTTTGTAATCACCCTCAGAGTTAACGACAATAACCCTTGCACTCTGAATCTTCTTCACTTGAGATTCATGACCTATCATTTAACTTGGATCGATGTGGTTTTCGGATATCCAAATTTGGAAACCCGATCCCGGTCTCATCAAAATCCAAAACGTATCTTAAAGGCAAAGTTGTTTTAAAGTTAAAACAATTCAATTCTATTATCTATATACACACAGATAGATAATTCACAGATAGATAATCCATATCATCACAATTCAACCAGAGCATCTCATAGCACAGATCAACACTTATCTCATATCAGAGATATCAAACAATTCAAGGCATTCAATAACATTTAGCCATCCATAAGCAAAGATCTATTAATCACACCATCTATAATTAATTTAAAATGAATTAAATTAATTACTTGCATCTCTAATTAATTTAAAATAAATAAATTTAATTACTTTCATCACATAAATCTTGCTTACATTACCATTAATTGATTACAAATCAATTATTTAATCACCATCTAATTTCCATCTTAGTTAATCATCCTTGATTAATTATTCTCTAATTACATTAAGTAATTAGCTTTAATTATTACACAAATTAGTTATCCTTAACCATTAACAGTAATTAATCTTTAATTACTTCATTAATTAATTAACTATAATTAATTACTTTAATCCTTAATTAATTACATTAATTAATTACTCTATAATCACTTATAATCGATTAATTAATCATAATTAATCAACCCTTAATTACATCATTAATTATATTAATTAATGATCCTTAATTACTTCTTTAATTAATTATTAATCATATTTAATAATTAATCTTTAATTAATTTCATTCGTTAATCGACCTTGATTAATTACATTTAGTAATTAACTACCCTTAATTAATTACATTACTTAATTACCTTCAAATAACTTTATTAATTATTTCTTAAATTAATTACACTAAGTAATTAATTCTTAATTACTTCCTCTAAGTAATTAACCTTCTTATTAATTTACACAAAGTAATTAAACCCAAATCACTTTCAATCTTCAATTAATTACATCCAATAATTACCCATCAATTACTTCACTAAGTAATTATTCTTTATAAATTACACTAAGTAATTATACTTATCAAATCATCAAGTGATTATCTTAAATTAATTAAACTAATTAATTAACTTAAACTAATCACATTAATTTAATTAATTACATTGAGTAATTAATTCCTTTAATTACTTTCATTAAGTAATTATACTTATCCAATTCCACAATTGATTATCCTTAATTAATTAATCTAATTAATTATTAAAATTAATCGCATTGATTAATTATTTAATAATCCTTAGTCAATGATCTCTCATTAACTATTAACAATTCTTTAATTACTTTCCTAAGTAATTAAACTTTAATTAACCATTATTAATTACAAATTAATTAATTCTTAATAACCAATTAATTAATTTCTAATTACTTAATTTATTGCTAAATTTTAACTTAATTAATCTTTAATTACTTGATTAATTAACTCCTAATCATTAAATTAAAATCTATACTTATCTAATTAACGATTCTTAATCACAAATTATTTAACCCTTAATTAATTTACTTAAACCTTAATTACTTAACTAATTAATCCTTAATTAATTAATTTAAACCCTTAATTTCTAATTAGATAATACTAAATCATTAATTAATTAACTTAATTAATCATTAATCATTGAAAACTCAATTATCTTTAAGATAAAACATTTCTTTTATTAATGACTTAATTATCATTAACAAATGCATTTGAAACTTTACATTTAAATTTACCTTTAAATTTCAATTTTAAATTTAAGATTTAAAAATGATTAACACATTTAACTTTAACAAAATTTAAATCAATTTACAAAACCTTTTTAAATCAAATGTTAAAGAATACTTATTTTATAAAATAAATTTATATAAGAGATTTTAAACCAAATTCATTTAAATTCAAATCATTTTAAAATATACTTTAAACATTTAAAGTTGTTTTAAACATTTTAAATTTTATAAAACTTATTTATTTCAAAACTAGGATACAAAGTTAAACTTGAATCCATACTTTTAAACTGGATTTAAAACTTGGTTTAAATCTTGCTTTCAAATTTTAAAATCATTTAAAATTTTAAAAACAGACAGGTTTTAAAAACCTTTAACTAAAATGTTTAACCCGAGCCCATACCCTAAATTCTTCGGGCCAAAACCAAAAATCTTCCAGCAACTCACGAAACGACTTAAGTAAAAACTCGAGTAATCATTCCTGCTTCCAAATTCAAATTTCACCAGGCACAAAAATGCACCGTGCATATGCACGGTGGCTCCGATCATCTATGGTCATCCACAATAACTTACTCAAGTTGACGATCAACTCCACGCTAGATTCCGATCATCCAAACTTCCATAAAAACTCGACATCGAAATCGAGCCTTCAAACACAATCCTGGAACCATAACCCAAACCTGGAACAACCTCGTCCTTACGTCTTTGATCATCTGAACGTTAGAGCCTCCGACCATGACCTCACCAACATCCCCTCTTCTATTTCCCAGAGTGCTGTTGAACTCATCATCCAGAGTCACCGTGACGGTCAAAATACCTGTCCTAGCCAAAACTAGGGCTACAGACTAAAATCGAACACCGCCTCCTTCACAGTGCTTAGATCACCTTCCTGGCATTTTTCCCAAACTTCCTAATCACTTCACAACCTCCAGTGGAAACCCCATCCTCTCCGATCACGGAGATCACCAAAAACCACCAAATTCCCTTTTCTGATCAAACCAGAACTGCTCCAATATCCCACTACTAAAAATCATGATTTCAGTTTTAAAAATCAAGTTTTAGTTTAAGTATTCAGTTTATATTCCTGAATCAATGAATCAGGATATTTGAATTTTGACTTACATTAACTTTGCTCTGTTGTTTTTTATTTCCAAAGACAAAACAAAATTATTCTAACTTAAATAAACTTTTAAACTTTAATCTATGACACAAAAATAATATTTTATTTGAAACTTAAACCTTAACATAGATTAGATCATGAGAAAATGATTTTTGATTTGAAATTTGAGCCTGAAAACTAGAAAAACAAAAAAGCACAGATACACAGCAGCATGCACACACCTATATACATTCATATTCACAGAAAAATGCCTAGAAAATCCATATATACAAAAACATATTTTGTTTCAGAAAATAGCATGCAACCAATTTTATTCAAATACTTAAGCTTTTTTTAAAAAAGTGATGTTACTCACCTGTCATAAGGATGAACAGAGGCTTCTTTATTTTGAAAAAGAACTTGAAAACTTTAAAGCTTGTTTGCTGAAAATGCTGCTTGATTATAAACTTGAATTGCTTGTTATTGAAACTGTTGTAGGAATGAGACTGTCTTGGTTTTGAACTTGCATGATATATCACAAATTGAAGAAATGCAGGCTTGTTCATTTCAGGTTTGAAAAAAAGAAACAGGCTTTGAGTTGTTTTGATTTTGAAGATGATGTTTACAGGTTATTGATTTGAAACTTGAAAATGGTTTGCAGGCTTTTGAATTGATTTCTGGTTTAAGGAGGATGACTCTCAGATTTTTGATTTCTGGTTTGCTTTTGAAG
Source organism: Allium cepa (assembly GCA_030765085.1). NCBI lineage: Eukaryota > Viridiplantae > Streptophyta > Magnoliopsida > Asparagales > Amaryllidaceae > Allium > Allium cepa. Next base: position 52,203,320 of record CM060943.1, on the reverse strand, counting down.
TTGAAAATGAATTACAGGTTGATAGAATTTGATTTGCAAATTTGATTTTGAGAAATTTGTTTGATCACTGATTTTGTTCTTGAGAGAATTGTACAGGGCTTAATTTTCTTAGTTTTTGAAAAGAAGAGGATAGGAAAAGAAATGAAGAGAAGAAGACTTAAGTTTATATAAGTTTATTTTGTGATTTAATAAAATAAAAGAAAAAGAAAATTATAAAGGACACTTGTTAAAAAATCAACATTTGTCATATAGAGTTGATTATTAATTAACACTTGTTATAAGGTGTTTTAATTTTATTACACTTGTTGTCACGACCCGAACTCGATGTCCGACAATGACATCAAATTCGTATCGCGGGAGCTTGCAACACCATTAGATGATAAATAACACAGCGGAAAATAAAAGATGATATCACTGATATAACATGAATACAATATCTGATACATCAATTTGATACAATGATAATCATCAACATCAGAGAATATACAACACAGAATACAGCGGAACATGATACAACATGAGATAAGTCTTCTCAGGTATCCAATACTGCAACTCTAATCCAAAAGCTCCAAAAACAGAGCTCCAAAACTCCTAGCTCGATCCACCATCAAGATGGCACCAAGATAAGCAAGTACAGTCCATATCCAAAGACTAAACTAGCTCCAGATAATCTACTGAACCTAATTATCTGAAAAACCAAACTCTAGACTGGCCGTGTGGAAAAATTGTGGGCACCCAGAGTTTTGGAAATAAACAATAAACTCCGGGTCAGTCATGGGAATCGTGTGAGCAAACAAAAACAGTTTGTCTTTAAAAACAATCAAAGATTTAAAAATAAATTCGCAATGCTTTTTGGAAAAATGAGACTACCATAAAGCCTCCCCACACACACACAATGCAAACGCAGAATCGGAGGAGATTTTTCCTTATGATAGTTAAAAATGCTTGATACGCATCAAAAGAAAACATTTGATATTATTACTAGTGCATAGTGCATAAAACATTTCGAAAGTAGAATATAAATCTTAGCCAGCATAGACATTTCGCACTTATGCCTACTATAGCTACCATGTTCAATAGCGGGTTACCGCCACATTCCATGGCAGGTTATACAACTAAAACCGTACAAGGCTCGTATTGTTTCTTTGGATTTTCCATCAAATGGTCAGGCCAAGGAACTTCCTATTGCCACATGGGAACGCCTCTGGCGGGACGCCCCGAGAACCAACCCGGATATCTGCCAAAACAAGGCCGGTTACCCCCCTTCCCAGGGGATATTACAAAACCTCAGATATGCCACCCCCGGTCCTTTGGGACCTTTATATGAGAGCTCTCTAAACCATCATCACGCAGTAATAAATATAGTGTGTCCATATGAGTAAGTATCTGGGCTCCATACCATGATACTACCCTTTTCCAGAAGGAATGGTCATACCCTAGGGGAGCTACCCCTGAAACCTTGCCGCATAATTCCTGTTTCGACCATTACCTGTTTGTGAGGCTCGACAAAGTTTCGTCCACAAAGCTACGCTTTTCACAAAGCCATGCTTTGATCAACAAATGATCAGCAGCACTCAGCATGCCACATTACAAAATTGAGAGTATATCGCTGATAACCATCAATTACATAACCTCTAAGCTCGTATGTCTCAAAGAAGGGTGTTAAGCTAAAAGAATAAATTCTCCGCCACCAACAGAAATGTATTTGAAAGAAATCAGCTTTTATCTCAAATTGTAATGTCAGACACACAATCCATACAAGTTTGTTCCGAGTTCGAACAGAAACCGAAGGCACTTCCAAAGAAGCCCTTGCAATCCTGGTATTCACAATCCCGATCGGACTTCCCATCACTTTGGGAATCTCTATACCGTAGCTACTCGGTGCAGAGACAATCGATAGGTCGTCCTATCGTTCTCGCGAATACCCGGTCTTCACCACCGGTCTTCAATGCTATCCATAACGGCGTATCACATATTCGGAATGGGTTATACGACACAAAGGTCCTTTCCTGGCTAAACCGAATAGTGAGCGCAACATTTAAAACATATGGATATGGGATTTCAATTAAGTCACAACTTAATAATGCCAAACTTTCTTTTTAAATGGTTTAAACCAATTACCATTTTAAATCTTTTAAACAAAAAGATTTACTTCACAAAGTTCATTTAGTTTCACAAAGATCCAGTTACGGATTTCAAAACAATTTCCATTTTAATTGGATTAACTCATTTAAATCTTAAAATCAAGATTTATCTCATAGTTTTCAAAACTGTTTCCAACGATTCATTCATAACTTGGAAAAACCATTTTTAATTCAAACCTGAAATCCCTTAGATACAATTTGAAATTCATTTCTCCTATGAAAGCTTTTTATCATTTAGATACAATAATTTTATTTCAGAAAAATTCAATTTCATTTATACAAGTTAAAAACTTTGGTTTAATTCAGATTCCCAAAACAACGCTTTAAAAACGAATTAAAAATACGTATAACTTGTATAATTCTTTTTAAATCATAAATACTGTATATAGAATTCAATTTCAGATATTGGATTCCAATTTGAATCGAATTATTCAAATTCCAATCTTTATTCAGTTATTCAAAATAACTTTTATTTTTAAAACACCTTTTACAAAAGCTTTTCTCATATTAAACTTAATTTATTTCCAAAATTATTTGAATTTAAAACTCAAATTCAAAACTTATTTAAAATCTGTGACTTAACTGATTGCAACGTGAAATCCATATTTGTGTGTGTATGAGTGTGGTCCAGGGGTTTTACACAGTGGTGCACCACATCAACAGATTCAATCAATATCGATAAGCGGTAAAATCCATAACGCTTATCTTTATTCACAGATTCCTAGATAAAGTAAATTTATCCATCACAGAGATTCGTCATTAAAATTCGATGTAGGTTTCGGATAGCCAACCGGAATCCAAATCCCTATCGCATCGAAATTCAAATGCCGTTTTACGGCAAAGGGTTCACAGAATAAAATCATCAATCATAATCCAGCACAGAGTAATTCACATTTCACAGCATCACAATTTCAAACAGAAATATCAATTCATTTTACAACAATTCAGACATCCTACATACACAATCCATACAAGTCTTAATTACTTAATTATTGTATTTCACTCTATTTAATTCATTACTTCTTAATCAATTTATTTAACTTAAATTAACCATTTCGTAATCATTAATTAATAAATCATTAATCCTTAATCAATCATTTAAATTAGTTAATGACGCAGCGGATAATTCGAAGTAAACTTCAATCGATGAATGTAGCAATCGGTGAGTTGAAAATACCAAAACGCCCAAGTTCGTTGATCCAAAGATACCGAACTCTAGCTATCTTAAACACGTTGATAGCGCACTATACCGTGTTAAAGATCTACGATTCTTCGCACGTTGATCTAGCGCACTAGATTCCGTGAATCGGCTTCTGCAATCGTTGAATCGAGCGCACTCGATTATCCGAAAGAGGAGATAGGAGATTACACTCAACTACCAATTGGTATGAAAGCACAAAGCTAACAAAAGGAAATTTTATTCAATATTCAACTACCAAAAATTACAACACACACGCTATTTATAGGGTTTTCACAACGCAGTCCTTGAGTCGTTTGCGACTCACGACTCATCTTGAGTCGGCACCGACTCATCACATTAGCACAGCTCCAACGTCCCATTACAACATACTCACCAACCCAGCTTACGACTCATCTAGACCACTAGGTCGGCAATGACCTACGACTCACGACACAAACATACAGTGTAACGACTCAAGAAGAAAAACACTACATACGACTTAACATCAACGACTCATCCCCAACGACTCATCATTTACGACTCATCACCAACACATCACAACACTAACCCTTTACAACAGAACACAAAGCAAACGACTCACGACTCATACTAGGTCGTCAACGACCTACAACTCACGACTCAAGCTCCCAAGTTCACTGTGGCATATCCCTTCAAGCGACTCAATTCTGGACGACTCATCTAAGTCGTAATCCCTCCACCGACTCAAGCCTCCATCAGCTGAACTCTTCTCCTTCCTGGACGACTCATCTAAGTCGTAATCCCTCCACCGACTCAAGCCTCCATCAGCTGAACTCTTCTCCTTCCTGATGCTATCTCGGCCACGACTTATGGATACGTTGTTAAGTCGTGTATGACTCATCAAGTACGAACACCCCACGATCCCCTTGAGCCGTAGCCTTGTTTCATTGACTCGTATGCGACTCAAGCTTGAACGACTCAAACCCACTGTCTTGTTATCTTCCCCTTGTAACTCCCTAAGTCGGAAACGACTCATGGTTAGACCGTTGAGTCGGGGACGACTCAACTCCGATGCTTGGTTATCTCGGCTTGTCTTCTCCCTTGGTTTGTTAGGTCGGCAGCGACTCATGCTTCTCTTGAGTCGTAGACGACTCAAGCCCGATGCTTCGTTAACTCGTGGCCCTCCTTCCTTAGCCCGGAAACGACTCAAGCCTTTACTGGGTCGTGAACGACTCAAGTGTCTGTTACCTCGTGCCACTACTTCGATAGGTCGTAGCTCCCCCTCACTCGACCAGTTAGGTCGTGGATGACTCAAGTTAGGTCGTGGACGACACATAGCTGCTGTGTAGTTAGGTCGTATACGACTCATCAATCCTGTACAACATAAGTCCCCATTAACTCGTAACTCCTTCTCTTCATTCTTGTTAAGTCGTAGACAGCTTAAACTTCCTGAACGACTTAACAACATAGCCTTGTCCAAACGACTTAAAGTTCTTGACTCATTTAAACTTGTTGACTCCGTGGTTCGCGCTGCATCATCCTTCCCTGGTTGGAAGAAATTCGTCCTCGAATTTAAAAACTTTCTTCTTCGAGACGCTGTCTTCCATTCATTATCTGGTTTGATGTGGCACTGTTGATAACCACTCTTGAGATTAATCCTGTCTTGACCCTTTGACGATACGGTTTGAAGTAAAGAATGCATGGAATAAAACAGACGTGGCATTAGACAGGCGGCATAAGGAAGTGATCTCAGGGAGATGACATATGAAACAGTGCGGAATAAACTAAGCACTAGATGCCAGATCCACTTCATATAGCACAGAACTTCATAAGAATAGTGTTGTATACCACATTGCTTCTGCAAATAGGAAGACGTGAAATAGAACCAAAACTTATCCAAAATGTGAGACGTTATAAGGAAAATTAAAACCATAGAATGACTTAGGAAATCTCTTCCTAAGAAGTGTGACGATTCATGCTCAGATTCTTGTCTTTCCGTATATCGTTCAGAGATGTTATCATCTAGCATCTGTCCTTGAAGTGTTGTATCAAATTCTCCTGACTGAAATGAACTCCCGCTCGCTTCTCCTTCAACATAGTTATTTTCATAAGATGGTTCCAAGCGATTGACACTGGCAATGTTTGCAGTGTGGACATCATCTGACAACTTCAACTGGCAATCATTCTCTTTCCCCTGTCGTATCAACTCTTCTTGTTCTTTCAGATTCACAAGGTCATACGACCCTGGCAGTAAAATAGCCTCTGGTACGAGTTTAGTTTGAGGTTGAATGTCTTGGAGTGATGGTAACTCTTCGGATAATGCCTCAGAATATTCGACTTCAGACTCATCGAATTCTGATCCAGCTTCCTCGAAAACATCAAGATCTTCACTCGCTTCTTGCTTGGTCAATTCAAACACTCCAATCCTCATTTCCACATACTCTTCCAAACTTACAAAGTTAGTTTCTTCAGGTAGTTCCTCAAACATTTCATCTTCACATACTTCATCCTCCTCAGGATTCTCAACATCAAAATCTTTTCCGGATTCAATCAACATTGATAACTCCTCATCACCTTTCATTTCATCGACGAACTCTCTTAAAGATAATAAACAATCTGATTCTGCCTTTTCTCCCATTTCACTTTCACTTTGCCCAGGCTCCTCGAAAACCACAGAATTAATACTTGGCTGGTTCTCATCCATAAGCTCAGGTGTCAAACAAAAATTCTCCATCAACAAATGAATTCCCTCAACTCCGAACACAATTTCTTCTTCCAAACTATCGATATCAAACTTTGGTAATGACGAGTAATCAACTTCTGCACTATCATACTTTGACTCAATTTCTTTATCAACATCAAATTCTGGCGGTTGGTAAACTTCAATTTCATCAGTTCTCCTCAACATATTACTCTCCTCATTACTTGACAAAGATTCTTCATCGTTATCAAATTGTGGTGCTTGATAAGAATTAACTTCGTCAATCCTCCTCAACAAATTACATTCTTCATTCTCCAACTCGACCTCTTCATCTTCATTATCAAACTTTAGTGGTAAGGCTGCGAATGATTCTGTAGGACCAACCTCTTCTAGCTCTTCCAACATTGGTTTAACTTCCTCCGGAAATTGAAGTTCTTCTCTTGCCTCATACATAACCAATGTTTCAGCACTACCTTCCGATTCTTCAACACTCTCGCTGAATGATATTGGACTAGTCGGTTCCTCTTCTTCTTCTGTCCCGCTGTCAGTAGAATCATCCACTTCCTCACTTTCACATTCTTCTATAACAAAGGGTTTCTTCTGGGACTTTGTACCTTCAAAACTTCGATGGTTAGATTCCTGATAATGATAGCGCTTAACTTGGTCATCAACATTCGTCGTAATGATTCTGTGTGCAACTGGTTCGTTGATTCTCTTGGAAACTTCTCTACTGTAAGGAACGCCATCAAACTGATTGCTGGGTCTTATAACCATACCCTTTCCTTGACTACCTGGATTCCTCTTCTGCAACTGTTGGTTAACACGAGCTTGATAATTGTAGGGTAAGAAATTTGCTTTCATCATCCTTTTCATCTTATCCCACTTGACAACTTTAGATTTCTTCATTCTCTCTCTGGTTGATTTAGTTTGTTGCCACCAGTCCATAGCTCTACCTCTCAAGCTTGCAACAACTAACTTAACTTGGCGATCTTCAGGAATATCGTTGAGTTCCAACATTCTGTCAACCTTTGACAACCAATCAAGGAATTCCTCTGCTTGTAACCCACCTCGGAATTCTGGAAGTTCTGTATCCCTCCTAGATTCCTGAAATTGGAAATGAACACTATCACCATAACGATCTTCTTCAAATTTAGATGAGCTTCGATATCGATTCTGAACATTGTTTCTGCTATGAACATGCTCATCCTTTCTACTTCCTCTTTCATAATCATGATGATCTCTCCTCATCGAAACTGATGATTCTCTTCTGTCACGACTAAATGATGGTAACACCCTCCTCGCTTCCGTAACCAATGGCGAAACTCGGTTTCCTCCATGGTTCGAGTTTGGTGATCTCCTCCTTTGATTCAAATCATTCATCAATCTCTCCAATTTACCAATGCCTTCGTCAAATTTTTCATTAATTCGTTGTTCCATAAGTTCAGCTTCTTCTCGACGATACAAAGCTTCAACGTTTTGATGTCGGTTAGCTCTCCTTGGTGGCATGGTTGAAAATTTCACAAACACTTCAACAAATCTATCACAAAACTTCAAGCTTTAACAAATCACGGCTCAACAATGTCTCGGCTAGGCTTATATACGACTCAATCCTTTAACTCGGCAACGAGTTACAACTTAAGTAAAGTCGGCTCCAACTTGACTCGGCTCACACTCTAGCACAAGGCACGGTTCAAACCCTTCACACCCTTCTCTAGGCTCGGCTACCTTCCAAGTATACACGGCCTAACTTCTTTCAAACACCTTTGCACGCCTTGATCCAAAAAGCAATGGATCAAACACTCCAAACTTGATGCAACTCCAATATGAACACGATGAACAACTTCAAACTTCAAAAACTTCAAAAATTTGGCTCCAAGAATCAACTTAGCTATGATTGGCTAAGTATGGCTCTGATACCAATAATGACGCAGCGGATAATTCGAAGTAAACTTCAATCGATGAATGTAGCAATCGGTGAGTTGAAAATACCAAAATGCCCAAGTTCGTTGATCCAAAGATACCGAACTCTAGCTATCTTAAACACGTTGATAGCGCACTATACCGTGTTAAAGATCTACGATTCTTCGCACGTTGATCTAGCGCACTAGATTCCGTGAATCGGCTTCTGCAATCGTTGAATCGAGCGCACTCGATTATCCGAAAGAGGAGATAGGAGATTACACTCAACTACCAATTGGTATGAAAGCACAAAGCTAACAAAAGGAAATTTTATTCAATATTCAACTACCAAAAATTACAACACACACGCTATTTATAGGGTTTTCACAACGCAGTCCTTGAGTCGTTTGCGACTCACGACTCATCTTGAGTCGGCACCGACTCATCACATTAGCACAGCTCCAACGTCCCATTACAACATACTCACCAACCCAGCTTACGACTCATCTAGACCACTAGGTCGGCAATGACCTACGACTCACGACACAAACATACAGTGTAACGACTCAAGAAGAAAAACACTACATACGACTTAACATCAACGACTCATCCCCAACGACTCATCATTTACGACTCATCACCAACACATCACAACACTAACCCTTTACAACAGAACACAAAGCAAACGACTCACGACTCATACTAGGTCGTCAACGACCTACAACTCACGACTCAAGCTCCCAAGTTCACTGTGGCATATCCCTTCAAGCGACTCAATTCTGGACGACTCATCTAAGTCGTAATCCCTCCACCGACTCAAGCCTCCATCAGCTGAACTCTTCTCCTTCCTGGACGACTCATCTAAGTCGTAATCCCTCCACCGACTCAAGCCTCCATCAGCTGAACTCTTCTCCTTCCTGATGCTATCTCGGCCACGACTTATGGATACGTTGTTAAGTCGTGTATGACTCATCAAGTACGAACACCCCACGATCCCCTTGAGCCGTAGCCTTGTTTCATTGACTCGTATGCGACTCAAGCTTGAACGACTCAAACCCACTGTCTTGTTATCTTCCCCTTGTAACTCCCTAAGTCGGAAACGACTCATGGTTAGACCGTTGAGTCGGGGACGACTCAACTCCGATGCTTGGTTATCTCGGCTTGTCTTCTCCCTTGGTTTGTTAGGTCGGCAGCGACTCATGCTTCTCTTGAGTCGTAGACGACTCAAGCCCGATGCTTCGTTAACTCGTGGCCCTCCTTCCTTAGCCCGGAAACGACTCAAGCCTTTACTGGGTCGTGAACGACTCAAGTGTCTGTTACCTCGTGCCACTACTTCGATAGGTCGTAGCTCCCCCTCACTCGACCAGTTAGGTCGTGGATGACTCAAGTTAGGTCGTGGACGACACATAGCTGCTGTGTAGTTAGGTCGTATACGACTCATCAATCCTGTACAACATAAGTCCCCATTAACTCGTAACTCCTTCTCTTCATTCTTGTTAAGTCGTAGACAGCTTAAACTTCCTGAACGACTTAACAACATAGCCTTGTCCAAACGACTTAAAGTTCTTGACTCATTTAAACTTGTTGACTCCGTGGTTCGCGCTGCATCAGTTAACTACTATTATTTAATTATTTAACTTTAAGTAGTTAATCAAATTTCTAATTTCTAATTTACTAAACACAAGATTATTAATCTCAATCTTTAATTTCGAATTTATTTAATCTTAAAATTACTTTAGTTAAATTACAATAAAATTAATTACTTTATTAATCAACTTATACTTTAAATTAATTATTAATTTTACATTTACAAATCTCTTTTAAATAAATTTTAAAAACAAAATTTTTTTTAACCTAAAAACATGTTAACATCATTAACTTTATTAATACTAACCTTTATTTAACAAAATAACTAAAAAGTTATTAAGTTAATCCACAAGAAAAAGGGACCGTGAAAAACGCTGGGTTACTCGAGTCCCTCTCATCCATTTACCAATCCCACCCACGCACCAGCTATAACACGAAGCAACCTCCTCTTATGTTTTTTTTGTAATACCCGAGTCAATCAATCACGCGAAGGCGTTGATACTCCATATGCCACCGTGCATGTGCACGGTGGTTCGGCTCACCTCCGGCGACCCATGCCATCACCCACAAGCCACGATTCGTCCCAACCCTCGAAATCAAAACCTAGATTTTTAAATTCAACTGAGAATAAAAATTTAGCTCCCGCCGCAAAACCTGTAGGTTGAACACCACCGCAAAACGCCTCGTCACCCCCACACCACCACCGGAGCCGCCGCGCCTTCGGCCTCACCATGTCAACCTTTGCGCCACGCTTCCCCAGAATTTTGAGATACTCGGTCAAGCAGAGGTGATGAAATCACCTCATTTCCAAACATCTCAAAAACTCGATCACGAACCCTATGTATGCCTCGTCCCCTCAATTCGTACAATGAAAAAATTATTCAACAATTTTCCCATTGCTATCAACTACCAAGCTTCAAGCAAGGTCTCAACATTCGAAATGGGTTGGATTATCAGAGATTAATCAAAATGCAATTTTTATTCAAACTTGAACTGCACTTGGGATGCTCACTTAAAATCATCATATTGTTTAAAAAAAATCCTAACTTTGCGTGCTTATTCAAGTTATATGATCAATTCAATGTTTTAAAATACTTGGATTTATCATATGATTCTTTGTTTTCACTGTAAACCAAGTTACAGAGTCAAGTTCATTCCTTTTCAAGCAAAGACTTCTGTACCATGGTTTGAGTTTTCTTGGCCTCTTTTCGACGAGATCGAATGGAATGAATTTTAAAATGATCTTTATTCAGAAACAAGCACTTTTTGTTTTGGAATCACGTTTTTAAATTCAAGGAATTTTGAGCTATGGGTTTTTAAAGTAGCAATATTAACAGTTTTCAAAACAATAACATGAGCTGAGGGATTTTCTTCTAGGCTTTGATGTTAACGGATAGGATGTTCATGCCCACGCATAACCATATTCAGTAATTACTTAAGGTATCCATTATGTATATTCATAAATGATAACTGTACTAAAATATAGTTTGTTATATTCATAATTTTGATGGTTAACTGTATTTATGAAAAACAAGAATAAAGGAAGAACAGAAGCCTGGAGGAAAGTAAACAGGGTTTTTAGTGGGATCAAACATGTTATATTTATGAAAATCAATTTTTTTTATCATGAATATGTACCATATCAAAACTTTTTTTTTCTTAAACACGAAGTCCTACTAACAAGTGGAATCAGAGAAAAAAGATGTTTTTTTTTTCTTTTCTTTTGGATGTTGTTTTAGAGCCTGTGTGTTACAGAGGCATATGCATGCAGACATATATCACATAAATGTGCATTCAAACAAGCTACAACTTTCCCCATCTCATTCATCATCACTAAACACAGTTAAAATAGAAGGTTGAGTTTTAAAGAAAGTTTGCTCACCCTTATTTTCCAGAAAACAGAGATGTTCTCCTGACAGTTTCAAAGAAGGATGAAAGCCTGGCTACTTTTTTTTTATCGAACAAACAGGGACTGAAATTTGGAGCAGAGAAGCAAAATGCTTGGCTTTGAATTTGAAAAACTGGATTTTGATTTTCTTTGTTTTTTTTCTTTCAGATTAAACTTGCATGCTTAAATTGAGAAGACCTCTGCTTTGAACTTTTGCATTCAATCTTCATTTGTAATCTCCTTTTTTTTCTCTAGTATACTTACTTATGAACGAACAAATGTATATGGATGGGTATGTACTAGGAGAAAGGTGTTTGGTACTAAGGGTTATAGCTGGTACATGTGATAATATTGTTATGTACAACAGGGTATATTATTTTTCTTTTATGGCTGAAGTGGTTTACATTTTTGGGTACTAGAGATGGAAACATTTAATGCCAATGTCCTCTATGCTTTCAAGTCTATACTTATTTAATTTTGCTTTAAAATCGTGGCTGATAGATATGTATACTTCGGTTGAGATGAAATGTTATAGTGTACTAGAGATATTGGTATTAAATGCATGTCTTCTAATTTGTTTACAGGCTCATGTTATCTTAGTTCTGCATGTACAGGTTTGTTTGTTTTATTTGCCTTGCACATAGATCGTTTTGTTTATTTTATTTACTTTGTATGCTTGCTTTGTTTATGTTTTCTCATATGTACTTGTATTGTATAAAAATAATTCATTTGATTTTTATATTCTTGTTTTATATAGTGGCTGTTTTCCCAGGTTTACATACTTGTTCATAGGTATTATATGTGTAACGACTCGGAAAATTTTAACAATTTTAATTGATTCTATAACGTATTTAATTGAATATTTGTGAAATCTTATAATAATTGAATTTTTAAATAAAATGTTTATATATTTAGAATACGTATATTTAAATATAGCAGATTGTAAATTTTCAAATAATTTTATGGAAGTTTATTTAATTGAGAAAACGTGCTGTCCAATTCAAGCTATTAATTGCTTTAATTGATTTCTGAATCAGTGCGTAACGATTTCTTTTTACTACCGTTAAAGATTTCTATTGCTTAATACTTTTCCAATTCAGGTAGACTTTTCCATTCGTAACCATTGATAAATTTGAGATCATCGACCTTGCTTTTATTATTCCTTGTTGTTTCGTGCACTGACTTTACCTTTCCCACTACCCATAATTTTCTCTATACGTTTCTTTTGCAATTGAAGCGTATATATATATTTATGGTGGTGCGTTTATTCTAGTCTCTCTTTATTTTTGTTTTTAACGCTCGAAAGAATCTCAAATCATCAAGCTAGTAGCATCCGTTCCTTCCCTCGCTTTCATAAGGCCTATAATATATAAACCACTTGCTTATAGATCTGAACACAACTTTGTCATCAAATTTAATGTGCCTTCCTCTCCCTATTATTTCGGTTCCAACCTTCCTAGTAACTTGCTTATGGGCAGTTTTACGTTTCTTTTGCTTTTGAAAACTTTATATTTATAGTGTACGTTTCTTTTGCATTTCAAAAATTTGAAACATGCTGCCCCATTTAAGCCATTAATTGTTTTAATTATTTTTCTTAATCGACATATAACCGTTGTTTTTTTTATTTTTCCTGGATTTACATCCATACTTTAATCTTTGCTGTTCCATTTATTTCATTTGAAATCTAAATTTATTTACCGTTCATTTTTTTTCTACTTGCCATTATTTCCATCAATGCGAACTTTAATTTTTAAACGCATTCAATATTGTTTGAAAATCTTATTCCAAAATCTAATCTTAGTTGACCATTTCTTCTGCTTTAATTGTGAAACCCAATTGCGTAAAATTGGTTAAAAATCTAGCAGCCATGTATAACAAGAAAAAACCAGTGCCCAATCAACTCGTGGTCCTTTTAAAAAAATCAATGTTTATAGTTCTTGCCTTAAACCACTTATCTAAATCAACGCTAATTTATTCCTAAACACGTTTATTTTTTTTTTAGTTATTTCCTTTCCGTTTCAAAGCATGTTGATTTATTACCGTTCTTCCTCCTTAAATCATGCTACCTCTCTAATCAAACCTATATAACTCACGCAATATTCATTTCTCAACAAAATTTCTTCCACTTTCTTGCCTGCGTGTGCTGAAGGTATGGCATCTCTCTTTTATTTTTATTTTTTTTTACTTTATATGCTTTTCACGATTTCATGCTTGGCTCCTTCTCCTCTCTTATTTTTTTTCTTCAGTTTTTCTTTTATTCACCTTTATAAGCTTTACAAAATTTCAAATTTTCTGGTTTTGTTTGTTGGTTTCAAATCTTATTTATATATATACAATGAAACTATACATGTGTTTTATTTTATGAGTTAAAATTTTGATTGTATGTATTGGGTTTGAAAATGTAAATTTTATTTTTACCTGGATTTTTTTTAAATGTATGTGTTTTTTTTTTGATACAATATCGGTTCCAAAATATAATATATGTATAATATGTATATGTGTAAACTTGGTTTTTCAAATTTTATGGATATAGTACGTTTTGGGATTTAACTATTGATTCAAATTTTAGATACATATATCTACATTTTTATAACTTTTAAAAGGCTGTTATTTATTTGTATATATTTAATTTTTGGAAGTTATTTATTGATTTTAAATTATATACGGAATTAAAATAAGTTGGTGTTTCAAATTTTATATTGATTTTGAGTAATATACAATTGATGTTATAGTGCGGTCTGCATTCGGTACATTGTTTGCATTTTTCTTTGTCATATATATGTTGATAGTGTGCATTTATAGTTAGTGTGCATTCTGTAGGGTGTATCGTATGATAAGAATTACGTTGTAAAAATACATTTAAAACTGTTATGTTAGTATTAGTGTTTGTAGCTTTCTTTGTCGTAGTTAATAAAAGTTATGTTGAAAATGGGTGGGTCTCAACATTTTTTCTTTCTTTAAACTTGCATGTGTTTATGTACATTTCAATATGAAAGTTACAATATTCATTTCAAATTTTATTACATTTGATTTTTTATACAAAATAATGATTTTTCTTACATACATATTTTGTTTTGATATTGGTCTTAGAAAGAAATATTGATTTAATAAGAAAACAATATATTTATTTTGATTTATATAGTATATGTGCTTTAAATGGATATTGTTTTCAAATTCTCTTATACCAATTTTCTTCATCAAATCCGGTTCTAATTTGATTCCGTCGATTCCTGTGATCAGCTTTGTCCGTCATGCCCGTTTTCTCCATCGAATCGTATCCATCTAGCGTCACTTGGAATTCGTAGCTCGTTTCCTTGTCAAATCTGTTTAGCCTCGGAAGGTGAGCAATCACTCACGATTAACGTTCTTTTATTTATTAAATTTGATTTCAATTGAAATGACAATTGAAATATGCTGCAGTAGTTATTTAAATTGTTATATTTATGCTATTATCTATAACTGTTCACTTATGGGATATGACACCATATCCTATTGTTTATATTTATTTTGATGATATATTCCTGTTGTTATTACTATTATTTTCATATCTGCTATCACTCTGCAAGTTCCCTGTTAGTATAAAAATCACTATGGGTTGAAATGATACATACCCGAACGGACTTTAGAATAGGAGAAAATCGTTATGGGTTGAAATGATAAACCCAAGCGATTTTCATTAAATTGAATTGGGGATTACGGGTTGAAATGATATCCACCCATATATATTCAGTGTACGGATTGAAATGATAAACATCCGTAGCATTTGACTATATGATAGGAAATATATACCGACCCGTTGGTCCATACAAATATTTTAAAGGTAAATTTCTACAGTTTGAAAAGACACATATAGGAATTAATAAATATTGGTTCTTAAAATATTATATATAAATGGAAACTTTATATATAAATTTAATAATAATATTATTGGGATTGATTTAATCCATATAATATGTTTAAGTATTATTTAAGATTTATATTTCAAAATTTACCGTTGTAAAGAATCTGAATAATTAAGATTGGAAGATAAATTGAGTTTATTAAAAATGGTATTTAAATAAAGATTTATTTAATTAAATCAATTTGAAATTATTGAATGGGAAATTTAAGGGTATGATTTTTGTAACTGGATTTTTGATTTAAGTGATTTAATGAATATTTCACGTTTAAAAAATTAAAGAAAATATTGAGTAAAAGGGAAATTTCAGGTTACTTAAATAATATTGAATCTAAGGAGGAAATATTTCAAGGTTAAATAATAATTTGATTAAATCAAGATCTTTATGAAACTGTTAAATTGAACTTTGGGAATGTAGAATATTAAAGCTTTGAACTATACTAGAATTTAATTGGTGTTTCAGATCTGTATTTGAATCAATATAAGTTGAATCTATTACTTAGAAAACTGAATTGAAATAAAATTTAGTTTGAAATGTTTAATATTTAAAGTTTTGAAATATTGAAATGTAAAAAGGGTATTTTGTGATTTCAAATCCGGAATTTGAGATCGATAAAAATTGAAATGGTTATTTAGAAATTAAGTTGAATTTAAATTGATTTAAATTGAAATTTGACTAGATTTGAATTTGGAAATTTAGTAAATTGAATCGTAACTTTGAAAGTGAAAAATTGGAAATGACTATATATCTAATGAAAATGATATTTTGGTATAAATAAATGGGAATGACCACGGTGTTATAGTTTATATTTCTACCTTGTAGATAGTTCTACAGATCCTTAGAGGATGGTTATCCCAAACATCCTTTGAGTTACTTGTATTCCAGTGATATTTCACTTGAGTTGGATTTATTGATATAAGAATGTTAATCCTGACTCGAGTGTCTTGTGTTTTGCTTTACGCTCGGGTCAGACTGAGTGATACAGCATTTGAGACTCATCTTCGAAGTTGGAGCTTTGCTTGAAGATCCAGCTATCTATCCTTTCAGTCATCCAGTTGATTGGTTCAGAGAAGTCATCGGTTCGTACTGAAGACTTCACTATATTCGAGATATTCTGATGTATTTTATTTCTAACTCTGATGTATATAGTAGCTTCATGAACTACTGTTCTTTATTTATTCCGCTGCATTATATTACTCTGTGTCTGTGATTTGTGATTGATTTATTACTGTATATATTAAGTTTTGCCAAATTTAAATTAACAATTCGGTATTTTGAATTATTCAAGTCGGACATTTATGGTTTTATGGTCGATTTGAATGGTCCAAAATAGCGGGTCGTTACAGTTGGTATCAAAGCTTTGGCTCTAGACAAAACTTAGCATATATGGTAAATTTATTTACAGAATCACTTTCGCTCGAGTTGAATCTCTTCCTTTTGACTCGATTTCCTTTGATTGGAATGTCCCTCGGTTCCGAAATTCATTCTGTCTCTCCCTATTTATATTCGTTTGATTCTGGAGTATCCCACAACTCCACTGAATGTTTTGTAAAGGGGGTGAAAACTCCTTTACAATTGGCGTTGATTCACCGAAGATTTCTGCGTCCTCGGTTTACGATGCTGCTATATCTTGATATGCCGAATTCCATCTCTGGCGATCGAATGTCGATTTTTTTTGGAATTCCACATCGCTTATATTCCTAAGGTCACGATTGACCTGATCAAGGTCGCTGCGATTTGTAGAAGTATATCCATCTTCTATTTTGTAATTTAATTATCCCATCTTTGATCGAGTCTATCTTCGAATCAGAATTCTATTGATTGGAGTTCCTCTAATTCAAATCTCTATCTTTGTTTTGAAATCCATTCTTGAATCACCCTTTGAAAAATCGGGTATGTTGTATTTTCGAAATTGTCTATACCGAAATTATTATTTTGATAACTATGATTTTATTCTATATATAAAATTAAAAATGTTTTCGATAAGTATTATATACCTATATATATAAAACAAATAAGAAATGTTCTTCTATAAAAAGGTTTTGACAGGATTTGAAATTTTGAAAAAATTATAAGAAATTGATTTATATAAAAATGATTTATAACTATAAAGTTAAATTTGAAATTCGAGAATTGAATTCCGGTATTTTGAAATTAGTTTTAAGATTTTGGAAAATATATGAAAATAATACGATCTAAAAGTATTTTTCCGAATAAGAAATGTTTCAAATGGGTTCAAATGAATTCCAAAAATTTTGAAGAAATTTCAAAGAAGTTTTCAAGAAAATAGAAGTCCAGAACTCACTTATGTCGCTGGAAAATAATTTCGGTAATGAGTGCACGAATCATCGACATTGATTTTCGAGTTTCAGAGTGGGGGAGAGGCCACTTTAATAGCTTCGCTATTCAAGTGATTTTGTAAAACCATTTTTGATTTCAAATTCCGAAATATAATTTGATTAATTTCGAAAGATATATGTATATATTTGAAACAGTTTAAAGTGAGACCGGTATTCAGTCCTCGAGTTTCGGATTTGATTTGGTATAATGCTACCTATTGAAATTGATTTATTGATTTATTGTTGATCTTCAACTCTTGAATTGGAAAGTTGATTTCCCTAAATGTTTTGAAAGTTCGAACACTTCCAAATCGAGGTTAAATTTTCAAAGCTAAGAAATTTTAAAGAGTATAAAATGTTTGATAAAGAATATAAATTTAGTTTTGAAATGTTTTGAAAAAATAGTTTTGAATAATGGTTTTCAGAAAGGTAAATTGGATATTTCAAATAGAAATAAATAGTTTAACTGTTTTATAGAGATAATTATAAATTTGGAAACTATTTTTAGTATAATTTATTTTGAGAAAATATTTGGTTTTGGAATTTAATTGAAATTAAAACCAGTACTTATATGGTGATTTTGGAAATGAATTTGTTTGACTTGAATTATTTTGGAAACTGGGATTATTTTATAAACCTATTATCTTGGGAACTTTGAAATTTAGATATTTGATTTGGAAGAAAATTGGTGAAATCATATATGATTTTGAAATTGAATTGATATTGAAATAAATTGAAATTGTGAACATTATATTATTATGTACTTGATTTGGGAGTGGTCAAACTTATATAAGATGGATTTGTAGAAGTATGAAGTTGATTTGAAATCTATTGATTTGAAAGGTACTCAATTTTGGAAAGAGAATTTTATATAATCGAAATCTATATAACTATGATTTGATATACTATTGATTTGGAAAGTATTCGATTTAAAAAAGGAATCTTATATATATGGACTTTATATAAGTACGATATTTGAAAGTGAGTTGAAAGGTACTATATGATATATATTTTCGAAGTAAAGATATGGAAAGTGCCTTCTGCTTGATATCCGCTTTGTGGCCACATCGTGGATTCATTCTATCGATATTATTCTCTCTGATTTTTGGTTTTCTGGATGTAATACTCGAGTGTTCCCACCGTGGCGTAACCCATGGTTTTTTTTCTCTCGTGAATGCATAGCGCAATTGCCTGGCTGAGTCTTGCCTAGGGGTACGGATTGTTTCCTGGGGGATCCAGGCGTAACCATTGTGTATCCTGCACTCTACTAGTCATCATGGCGTAACTCGTAGGGCTGAGAAAGCTTACGGATATGGATTGTTTCCTGGGGGATCCAGGCGTACCATTGTGTATCAGCGAACCATGATCGGACAAAGGTTTTGGTTTGGTTGTTTTGTTTGGATTGTACTTTCCATATCTGTTTTTAAAAGGTTTTTCAAGTATTTTCACTAGGTGTTGAAACGGGTCTACCAAGTACTTGAAGAATTCTAGCTTTGCGCCTGATCAACGCATGACCAGAGTCTGCAAGAACGAGGATAAACTTGTTGAAACATCGAGTTATAAAAGTATTTTCGAAAGAAAACTGGTTTCGATATAAAAGTATTTTATTTATAAAGGTATTTTATTTTAAAGGTATTTCCCACAAGAAAATTTTGTATTAGTTTTGAAATTAAAATTCTTATGGTTTGAAATTAATTATTCGTGCCCGATTCTATTCTTTTGAATCTACCTCATCTGCTCAGCTTTATTTTTCACCTATATTCCGTTTTCGGAATCTACCTTCCTTTCCTTTTTGAATAAATCTTTTAAATATTGCTTATTTGTATACTACATTGTTTTATATAAAATTTTAGTGTTATAAATATTTTTGAAGTTATAAACTAAATCAAACATCTTTAAAGAAAATGATTATTAATTTATTGATAATATTTGAAAGGTATCTTGCGATAAATTAAAAATTTCATAAATTTTGGATTTAATATTTTCAGTAGTCTTTGTAAATAGAAGTAATAATGTAAATATTTGTTTGCAAAGGAGTTTGAGAAGTATTAAATATTAAAGAAAATTTAATTTCAAATGAAGTTTTCAAATAAATATTTTAAATAAAATTTATATAGTTTTAAAATTTATTGTTTATCTTGGCTTTCAATCTATTTTTTTTCTGGTTGTTTTATTCTCCTACCTCCTTCCTTTTCGGGGACGAAAAGTTTTGAGTGGGGGAGAGTGTAACGACCCGGAAAATTTTAACAATTTTAATTGATTCTATAACGTATTTGATTGAATATTTGTGAAATCTTATAATAATTGAATTTTTAAATAAAATGTTTATATATTTAGAATACGTATATTTAAATACAGCAGATTGTAAATTTTCACATAATTTTATGGAAGTTTATTTAATTGAGAAAACGTGTTGTCCAATTCAAGCTATTAATTGCTTTAATTGATTTCTGAATCAGTGCGTAACGGTTTCTTTTTACTACCGTTAAAGATTTCTATTGCTTAATACTTTTCCAATTCAGGAAGACGTTTCCATTCGTAACCATTAATAAATTTGAGATCATCGACCTTGCTTTTATTATTCCTTGTAGTTTCGTGCACTGACTTTACCTTTCCCACTACCCATAATTTTCTCTATACGTTTCTTTTGCAATTGAAGCGTATATTTATATTTATGGTGGTGCGTTTATTCTGGTCTCTCTTTATTTTTGTTTTTAACGCTCGAAAGAATCTCAAATCATCAAGCTAGTAGCATCCGTTCCTTCCCTCGCTTTCATAAGGCCTATAATATATAAACCACTTGCTTATAGATCTGAACACAACTTTGTCATCAAATTTAATGTGCCTTCCTCTCCCTATTATTTCGGTTCCAACCTTCCTTGTAAATGGCTTTAATAAATTTTGGCTAAATCATAGCTACGGACTTTTCAAATTTCTTTCATTTTATATTTATTTCCAATTCCTTCATTTGCTTCAAAAATTTTGAACGTGCCTAATCATCTCAGCATGTATATATAATATAAGCCTACCTTTCCTTTGAAAGCTATTGCTCACAAAATTTCCTGATTTCTTTCCTTTTATCCATTTTTATATCCTTGACTTTCAAAACTCATTATGTGTTGTACAAACAAACAAAAATTTATTGCTTTAAGTGTATAGCTAAATCAACTATTGACCGTTACAATTACTTTTATTTTTATATTCATTTCAATTTATTACTTAAATAACGTTTTGATGAATTTATGGACAGTTTTACGTTTCTTTTGCTTTTGAAAACTTTATATTTATAGTGTATGTTTCTTTTGCATTTCAAAAATTTGAAACATGCTGCCCCATTTAAGCCATTAATTGTTTTAATTATTTTCTTAATCGACATATAACCATTGTTTTTTTTTTTTCCTGGATTTACATCCATACTTTAATCTCTGCTGTTCCATTTATTTCATTTGAAATCTAAATTTATTTACCGTTCATTTTTTTTCTTCTTGCCATTATTTCCATCAACGCGAACTTTAATTTTTAAACGCATTCAATATTGTTTGAAAATCTTATTCCAAAATCTAATCTTAGTTGACCATTTCTTCTGCTTTAATTGTGAAACCCAATTGCTTAAAATTGGTTAAAAATCTAGTAGCCATGTAACAAGAAAAAAACCAGTGCTCAATCAACTCGTAGTCCTTTTAAAAATATCAATGTTTATAGTTCTTGCCTTAAACCACTTATCTAAATCAACGCTAATTTATTCCTAAACACGTTCGTTTTTTTTTAGTTATTTCCTTTCCGTTTCAAAGCAAGTTGATTTATTGCCGTTCTTCCTCCTTAAATCATGCTACCTCTCTAATCAAACCTATATAACTCACGCAATATTCATTTCTCAACAAAATTTCTTCCACTTTCTTGCCTGCGTGTGCTGAAGGTATGGCATCTCTCTTTTATTTTTTTATTTTTTTTTTACTTTATATGCTTTTCACGATTTCATGCTTGGCTCCTTCCCCTCTCTTATTTTTCTTCTTCAGTTTTTCTTTTATTCACCTTTATAAGCTTTACAAAATTTCAAAATTTCTGGTTTTGTTTGTTGGTTTCAAATCTTATTTATATATATACAGTGAAACTATACATGTATTTTATTTTATGAGTTAAAATTTTGATTGTATGTATTGGGTTTGAAAATGTAAATTTTATATTTACCTGGATTTTTTTTTAAATGTATGTGTTTTTTTTTATACAATATTGGTTCCAAAATATAATATATATGTATAATATGTATATGCGTAAACTTGGTTTTTCAAATTTTATGGATATAGTACGTTTTGGGATTTAACTATTGATTCAAATTTTAGATACATATATCTACATTTTTATAACTTTTAAAAGGCTGTTATTTATTTGTATATATTTAATTTTTGGAAGTTATTTATTGATTTTAAATTATATACGGAGTAAAATAAGTTGGTGTTTCAAATTTTATATTGATTTTGAGTAATATATAATTGATGTTATAGTGCGGTCTGCATTCGGTACATTGTTTGCATTTTCTTTGTCATATATATGTTGACAGTCTGCATTTATAGTTAGTGTGCATTCTGTAGGGTGTATCGTATGATAAGAATTACGTTGTATAAATACATTTAAAACTGTTATGTTAGTATTAGTGTTTGTAGCTTTCTTTGTCGCAGTTAATATAAGTTATGTTGAAAATGGGTGGGTCTCAACATTTTTTTTTCTTTAAACTTGCATGTGTTTATGTACATTTCAATATGAAAGTTACAAAATTCATTTCAAATTTTATTACATTTTATTTTTTATACAAAACAATGATTTTTCTTACATACATATTTTGTTTTGATATTGGTCTTAAAAAGAAATATTAATTTAATAAGAAAACAATATATTTATTTTGATTTATATAATATATGTGCTTTAAATGGATATTGTTTTCAAATTCTCTTATACCAATTTTCTTCATCAAATCCGGTTCTAATTTGATTCCGTCGATTCCTGTGATCAGCTTTGTCCGTCATGCCCGTTTTCTCCATCGAATCGTATCCATCTAGCGTCGCTTGGAATTCATAGCTCGTTTCCTTGTCAAATCTGTTTAGCCTCGGAAGGTGAGCAATCACTCACGATTAACGTTCTTTTATTTGTTAAATTTGATTTCAATTGAAACGACAATTGAAATATGCTGCAGTAGTTATTTAAATTGTTATATTTATGCTATTATCTATAACTATTCACTTATGGGATATAACACCATATCCTATTGTTTATATTTATTTTGATGATATATTCCTGTTGTTATTACTATTATTTTCATATCTGCTATCACTCTGCAAGTTCCCTGTTAGTATAAAAATCAATATGGGTTGAAATGATACATACCCGAACGGACTTTAGAATAGGAGAAAATCGTTATGGGTTGAAATGATAAACACAAGCGATTTTCATTAAATTGAATTTGGGATTACGGTTTGAAATGATATCCACCCGTATATATTCAGTGTACGGATTGAAATGATAAATATCCGTAGCATTTGACTATATGATAGGAAATA
This sequence comes from Allium cepa, assembly GCA_030765085.1. Lineage (NCBI taxonomy): Eukaryota > Viridiplantae > Streptophyta > Magnoliopsida > Asparagales > Amaryllidaceae > Allium > Allium cepa. Next base: position 52,180,152 of record CM060943.1, on the reverse strand, counting down.
TATACCGACCCATTGGTCCATATAAATATTTTAATGGTAAATTTCTACAGTTTGAAAAGACACATATAGGAATTAATAAATATTGGTTCTTAAAATATTATATATAAATGGAAACTTTATATATATATTTAATAATAATATTATTAGGATTGATTTAATCCATATAATATGTTTAAATATTATTTAAGATTTATATTTCAAAATTTACCGTTGTAAAGAATCTGAATAATTAAGATTGGAAGATAAATTGAGTTTATTAAAAATGGTATTTAAATAAAAGTTTATTTAATTAAATCAATTTGAAATTATTGAATGGGAAATTTAAGGGTATGATTTTTGTAACTGGATTTTTGATTTAAGTGATTTAATGAATATTTCACGTTTAAAAAATTAAAGAAAATATTGAGTAAAAGGGAAATTTCAGGTTACTTAAATAATATTGAATCTAAGGAGGAAATATTTCAAGGTTAAATAATAATTTGATTAAATCAAGATCTTTATGAAACTATTAAATTGAACTTTGGGAATGTAGAATATTAAAGCTTTGAACTATACTAGAATTTAATTGGTGTTTCAGATCTGTATTTGAATCAATATAAGTTGAATCTATTACTTAGAAAACTGAATTGAAATAAAATTTAGTTTGAAACGTTTAATATTTAAAGTTTAGAAATATTGAAATGTAAAAAGGGTATTTTGTGATTTCAAATCCGGAATTTGAGATCGATAAAAATTGAAATGGTTATTTAGAAATTAAGTTGAATTTAAATTGATTTAAATTGAGATTTGACTAGATTTGAATTTGGAAATTTAGTAAATTGAATCGTAACTTTGAAAGTGAAAAATTGGAAATAACTATATATCTAATGAAAATGATATTTTGGTATAAATAAATGGGAATGACCACGGTGTTATAGTTTATATTTCTACCTTGTAGATAGTTCTACAGATCCTTAGAGGATGGTTATCCCAAACATCCTTTGAGTTACTTGTATTCCAGTTGATATTTCACTTGAGTTGGATTTATTGATATAAGAATGTTAATCCTGACTCGAGTGTCTTGTGTTTTGCTTTACGCTCGGGTCAGACTGAGTGATACAGCATTTGAGACTCACCTTCGAAGTTGGAGTTTTGCTTGAAGATCCAGCTATCTATCCTTTCATTCATCCAGTTGATTGGTTCAGAGAAGTCATCGGTTCGTACTGAAGACTTCACTATATTCGAGATATTCTGATGTATTTTATTTCTAACTCTGATGTATATAGTAGCTTCATGAACTACTATTCTTTATCTATTCCGCTGCATTATATTACTGTGTTTGTGATTGATTTATTTACTGTATATATTAAGTTTTGCCAAATTTAAATTAACAATTCGGTATTTTGAATTATTCAAGTCGGACATGTATGGTTTTGTGGTCGATTTGAATGGTCCAAAATAGCGGGTCGTTACAATATGTTTACTTGTTTCACGTTTCTTTTCCAAGTCTCATTACTTATGTGTACATATGTTCTTAAATTCCTTTGTACATAGATATTATTCTTTTATGCATAGATGTATATAGATACTCAGATTTTGGTTTTGCATATGCATGTACAGTTTGTACTTTTGTTTATCTTCTTTTTGCAAGCCACTTTGTTTGTTTAAGCATTTATATTTATTGTTATTATTTACTTTTGTCTTGTTTAATTTTATATTATTTTACAAGCTTGTGCTTCTGTACTTTTGCTTATGTACTTTTGTTTATAACTTATACTATTTAATTATGTATGCATACTTTTGTTTTACAGCAAATCCTCCTTTTTACTTCTTTGTTATGTTTAGTAGATATTTCTTTTGTTTGCATTTGTTAATTATTTTACTTAGACTTACTAATATCATGCTGATACTATTTGTTCATGTATGTATACTTTGTTTATTTTGTTTAAATTCGTCTATTTGCCTTGCATACATTTTTTTATTATTATCTTCAATATCTTGCATTTTTGCCATACACTTTTATTTGTATTCCTGTTGTTATTATTTTATAGTTTTTATAACCTTAAAATCTTACCACTAACATAAACCTTGAAATTTTATTGTATACTCTACACTTATATTTAATATTGGTACGTAGTTTTTATTTTATTTTATTTTAAACACTTTATTTATAATTCAATTATATGTATTCACTTTGAGTCTCAAATCAAATTCAAAAACAAATAAGTAAATACACCTTATTAAATATGAAAAATTCAACCAAATCCATAATTTAATCTAAAATTCAATCAAATTATAAATTTAAATTTGTCTTTAAAACTGGGATCGTTACAGACTACCCCCCTTAAAAGGAATTTCGTCCTCGAAATTCGTAGGCACGGAAACAACAAGGATAGATAGATTCGATCTCCTATAATTCCTCAAACACAAGATATCGATTCGAAATCCAAGTCGGAATACCCAAGGTATATGCCAACTAGACCCTCCTCGGACTTTGATATTCACAATTAATTACAATAGAATTTGAAATTCGGTTTTAAACGATATTGTTTTATCACTTAAATTCAAATTTAGCTTCATATTCCATTAATCAATTTAACTCAATTTAAAATTTTCAATTTCCAGTTTATTCATATTTATTAAAGTTTAAATCGAAAATTGATAAGAAATCGATGAAGATATGAAGAAGGATCTTCTACAACGATTCGTAGAGCATCATCACACCAAAACTTCTTCTTGCAGCTCTTACGAAGAATTCAAAAGAATTTGGAATCGAATCAAAGAAAATTGAAAGAGAAAGATTGTTTCCACTGTCGCAGGGTATTGACCATTTATAGTCGTATTCCCCTGTCCCCTATCTCATCCTCTTCTTGCACTCATACTCACCATTAGTGGATAGTAAGAGAATTTATTGAGGCATTCGAACGGATATCTTAGGAATTACTCATACTAGGGTATACTTCACCCTATCTCTAATGAGCCATCTAAGGTGTTACACTCCGTAGCTAAAGTTCTTACTCAACCTTTAGCTCTGATACCAATTTGTCACGACCCGAACTCGATGTCCGACAATGACATCAAATTCGTATCGCGGGAGCTTGCAACACCATTAGATGATAAATAACACAGCGGAAAATAAAAGATGATATCACTGATATAACATGAATACAATATCCGATACATCAATTTGATACAATGATAATCATCAACATCAGAGAATATACAACACAGAATACAGCGGAACATGATACAACATGAGATAAGTCTTCTCAGATATCCAATACTGCAACTCTGATCCAAAAGCTCCAAAAGCTCCAAAAACAGAGCTCCAAAACTCCTAGCTCGATCCACCATCAAGATTGCACCAAGATAAGCAAGTATAGTCCATATCCAAAGACTGAACTAGCTCCAGATAATCTACTGAACCTAACTATCTGAAAAACCAAACTCTAGACTGCCCGTGTGGAAAAATTGTGGGCACCCAGAGTTTAGGAAATAAACAATAAACTCCGGGTCAGTCATGGGACTGGTGTGAGCAAACAAAAACAGTTTGTCTTTAAAAACAATCAAAGATTTAAAAATAAATTCGCAATGCTTTTTGGAAAAATGAGACTACCATAAGGCCTCCCCACACACACACAATGCAAACGCAGAATCGGAGGAGATTTCTCCTTATGATAGTCAAAAATGCTTGATACGCATCAAAAGAAAACATTTGATATTATTACTAGTGCATAGTGCATAAAACATTTCGAAAGTAGAATATAAATCTTAGCCAGCATAGACATTTCGCACTTATGCCTACTATAGCTACCATGTTCAATAGCGGGTTACCGCCACATTCCATGGCAGGTTATACAACTAAAGCCGTACAAGGCTCGTATTGTTTCTTTGGATTTTCCATCAAATGGTCAGGCCAAGGAACTTCCTATTGCCACTGGGAACGCCTCTGGCGGGACGCCCCAGGAACCAACCCAGATCTCTGCCAAAACAAAGCCGGTTACCCCCCTTCCCAGGGGATATTACAAAACCCCAGATATGCCACCCCCGGTCCTTTGGGACCTTTATACGAGAGCTCTCTAAACCAACATCACACAGTAATAAATATAGTGTGTCCACATGAGTAAGTATCTAGGCTCCATACCATGATACTACCCTTTTCCAGAAGGAACGGTCATACCCTAGGGGAGCTACCCCTGAAACCTTGCCGCACAATTCCTGTTTCGACCATTACCGGTTTGTGAGGCTCGACGAAGTTTCGTCCACAAAGCTACACTTTTCACAAAGCCATGCATTGATCAAAAAATGATCAGCAGCACTCAGCATGCCGCATTAATAAATTGAGAGTATATCGCTGATAACCATCAATTACATAACCTCTAAGCTCGTATGTCTCAAAGAAGGGTGTTAATTTAAAAGAATAAATTCTCCGCCACCAACAGAAATGTAATTGAAAGAAATCAGCTTTATATCTCAAAATGTAATGTCAGACACACAATCCATACAAGTCTGTTCCGGGTTCGAACAGAACTGAAGGCACTTCCAAAGAACCCGTTGCAATCCTGTTATTCACAATCCCGATCGGACTTTCCATCACTTTAGGAATCTCTATACCGTAGCTACTCGGTGCAGAGACAATCGATAGGTCATCCTATCGTTCTCGCGAATACCCGGTCTTCACCACCGGTCTTCAATGCTATCCATAACGACGTATCACAAATTCGGAATGGGTTATACGACACAAAGGTCCTTTCCCGGCTAAACCGAATAGTGAGCGCAACATTTAAAACATATGGATATAGGATTTCAATTAAGTCACAACTTAATAATGCCAAACTTTCTTTTTAAATGGTTTAAACCAATTACCATTTTAAATCTTTTAAACAAAAAGATTTACTTCACAAAGTTCATTTAGTTTCACAAAGATCCAGTTAAGGATTTCAAAACAATTTCCGTTTTAATTGGATTAACTCATTTAAATCTTAAAATCAAGATTTATCTCATAGTTTTCAAAACTGTTTCCAACGATTCATTCATAACTTGGAAAAACCATTTTTAATTCAAACCTGAAATCCCTTAGATACAATTTGAAATTCATTTCTCCTATGAAAGCTTTTTATCATTTAGAAACAATAATTTTATTTCGGAAAAATTCGATTTCAGTTATACAAGTTAAAAACTTTGGTTTAATTCAGATTCCCAAAACAACGCTTTGAAAACGGATTAAAAATCCGTATAACTTGTATAATTCTTTTTAAATCATAAATACTGTATATAAAATTCAATTTCAGATATTGGATTCCAATTTGAATCGAACTATTCAAATTCCAATCTTTATTTAGTTATTCAAAATAATTTTAATTTTTAAAACACCTTTTACAAAAGCTTTTCTCATATTAAACTTAATTTATTTCCAAAATTATTTGAATTTAAAACTCAAATTCAAAACTTATTTAAAATATGTGACTTAACTGATTTCAACGTGAAATCCATATTTGTGTGTGTATGAGTGTGGTCCAGGGGTTTTACACAATAGTGCACCACATCAACAGATTCAATCAATATCGATAAGCGGTAAAATCCATAACGCTTATCTTTATTCATAGATTCCTAGATAAAGTAAATTTATCCATCACAGAGATTCGTCATTGAAATTCGATGTAGGTTTCGGATAGCCAACCGGAATCCAAATCCCTGTAGCATCAAAATTCAAATGCCGTTTTACGGCAAAGGGTTCACAGAATAAAATCATTAATCATAATCCAGCACAGAGTAATTCACATTTCACAGCATCACAATTTCAAACAGAAATATCAATTCATTTTACAACAATTCAGACATCCTACATACACAATCCATACAAGTCTTAATTACTTAATTATTGTATTTCACTCTATTTAATTCATTACTTCTTAATCAATTTATTTAACTTAAATTAACCATTTCGTAATCATTAATTAATAAATCATTAATCCTTAATCAATCATTTAAATTAGTTAAGTACTATTATTTAATTATTTAACTTTAAGTAGTTAATCAAATTTCTAATTTCAAATTTACTAAACAAAAGATTATTAATCCCGATCTTTAATTTCGAATTTATTTAATCTTAAAATTACTTTAGTTCAATTACAATAAAATTAATTACATTATTAATCAACGTATACTTTAAATTAATTATTAATTTTACATTTACAAATCTCTTTTAAATAAATTTTAAAAACAAAATTTTTTTTAACTTAAAAACATGTTAACGTCATTAACTTTATTAATACTAACCTTTATTTAACAAAATAACTAAAAAGTTATTAAGTTAATCCATAAGAAAATGGGACCGTGAAAAACGCTGGGTTACTCGAGTCCCTCTCATCCATTTACCAATCCCACTCTCTTCTGTCATACGTTCTTCCTCTTCTCCTTTTTTTAGCTAACTTTAAACCTACTATTACATGATCCCACCCACGCACCAGCTATAACACGAAGCAACCTCCTCTTTGTTTTTTTTTTGTAATACCCGAGTTGATCAATCACGCGAAGACGCTGATACTCCATACGCCACCGTGCACGTGCACGGTGGTTCGGCTCACCTCCGGCGACCCATACCATCACCCACAAGCCACAATTCGTCCCAACCCTCGAAATCAAAACCCAGATTTTAAATTCAACTGAGAATAAAAATTTAGCTCCCACCGCAAAACCTACAGGTTGAACACCATCGCAAAACGCCTCGTCACCCCCACACCGACCACCGGAGCCGCCGCGCCTTCGGCCTCACCATGTCAACCCTTTGCGCCACGCTTCCCCAGAATTTTGAGATGCTCGGTCAAGCAGAGGTGATGAAATCACCTCATTTCCAAACATCTCAAAAACTCGATCACGAACCCTATGTATGCCTCGTCCCCTCAATTCGTACAATGAAAAAATTATTCAACAATTTTCCTATTGCTATCAACTACCAAACTTGCTTAAAGCAAGGTCTCAACATTCGAAATGGGTTGGATTATCAGAGATTAATCAAAATGCAATTTTAATTCAAACTTGAACTGCACTTGGGATACTCACTTAAAAATCATCATATTTTAAAAAAAAAATCCTAACTTTGTGTGCTTATTCAAGTTTTATGATCAATTCAATGTTTTAAAATACTTGGATTTATCATATGATTCTTTGTTTTCACTATAAACCAAGTTACAGAGTCAAGTTCATTCCTTTTCAAGCAAAGACTTCTGTACCATGGTTTGAGTTTTCTCGGCCTCTTTTTGATGAGATCGAATGGAATGAATTTTAAAATGATCTTTATTCACAAACAAGAACTTTTTGTTTTGGAATCACGTTTTTAAATTCAAGGAATTTTGAGCTATGGGTTTTTAAAGTAGCAATACTAACAGTTTTAAAAACAATAACATGAACTGAGGGATTTTCTTCTAGGCTTTGATGTTAACTGATAGCATGTTCATGCCCACGCATAACCATAATCAGTAATTACTTAAGGTATCCATTGTGTATATTCATAAATGATAACTATACTAAAATATAGTTTGTTATATTCATAATTTTGATGGTTAACTGTATTTATGAAAAACAAGAATAAAGGAAGAACAGAAGCCTGGAGGAAAGTAAACATGGTTTTTAGTGGGATCAAACATGTTATATTTATGAAAATCAATTTTTTTATCATGAATATGTACCATATCAAAACTTTTTTTTTCTTAAACACCAAGTCCTACTAACAAGCGGAATCAGAGAAAAAAAAAGTTTTTTTTCTTTTCTTTTGGAAGTTGTTTTAGAGCCTGTGTGTTACAGAGGCATATGCATACAGACATATATCACATAAATATGCATTCAAACAAGCTACAACTTTTCCCATCTCATTCATCATCACTAAACACAGTTAAAATAGAAGGTTGAGTTTTAAAGAAAGTTTGCTCACCCTTATTTCCCAGAAAACAGAGATGTTCTCCTGACAGTTTCAAAGAAGGATGAAAGCCTGGCTACTTTTTTTTTATCGAACAAACAGGGACTGAAATTTGGAACAGAGAAGCAAAATGCTTTGCTTTGAATTTGAAAAACTGGATTTTGATTTTCTTTGTTTTTTTTCTTTCAGATTAAACTTGCATGCTTAAATTGAGAAGACCTCTGCTTTGAACTTTTGCATTCAATCTTCATTTGTAATCTCCATTTTTTCTCTAGTATACTTACCTATGAACGAACAAATGTATATGGATGGGTATGTACTAGGAGAAAGGTGTTTGGTACTAAGGGTTATAGCTGGTACATGTGATAATATTGTTATGTACAACAGGGTATATTATTTTTCTTTTATGGCTGAAGTGGTTTACGTTTTTGGGTACTAGAGATGGAAACATTTAATGCCAATGTCCTCTATGCTTTCAAGTCAATACTTATTTAATTTTGCCTTAAAATCGTGGCTGATAGAAATGTATAAATGTTATAGTGTACTAGAGATATTGGTATTAAATGCATGTCTTCTAATTTGTTTACAGGCTCATGTTATCTTATTTCTGCATGTACAAGTTTGTTTGTTTTATTTGCCTTGCACATAGATCGTTTTGTTTATTTTATTTACTTTGTATGCTTGCTTTGTTTATGTTTTCTCATATGTACTTGTATTGTATAAAAATAATTCATTTGATTTTTATATTCTTGTTTTGTATAGTGGTTGTTTTCCCAGGTTTACATACTTGTTCATAGGTATTATATGTTTACTTGTTTCACGTTTCCTTTCCAAGTCTCATTACTTATGTGTACATATGTTCTTAAATTCCTTTGTACATAGATATTATTCTTTTATGCATAGATGTATATAGATACTCAGATTTTGGTTTTGCATATGCATGTACAGTTTGTACTTTTATTTGTCTTCTTTTTGCAAACCACTTTGTTTGTTTAAGCATTTATATTTATTGTTATTATTTACTTTTGTCTTGTTTTAATTTTATATTATTTTACAAGCTTGTGCTTATGTACTTTTGCTTATGTACTTTTGTTTATAACTTATACTATTTAATTATGTATGCATACTTTTGTTTTACAGCAAATCCTCCTTTGTACTTCTTGTTTAGTAGATATTTCTTTTGTTTGCATTCGTTAATTATTTTACTTAGACTTACTAATATCATGCTCATACTATTTGTTCATGTATGTATACTTTGTTTGTTTTGTTTAAATTCGTCTATTTGCCTTGCATACATTTTTTTTATTATCTTCAATATCTTGAATTTTTCCCATACACTTTTATTTGTATTCCTGTTGTTATTATTTTATAGTTTTTATAACCTTAAAATCTTACCACTTACATAAACCTTGAAATTTTATTGTATACTCTACACTTATATTTAATATTGGTACGTAGTTTTTATTTTATTTTATTTTAAACACTTTATTTATAATTCAATTATATGTATTCACTTTGAGTCTCAAATCAAATTCAAAAACAAATAAGTAAATACACCTTATTAAATTTGAAAAATTCGACCAAATCCATAATTTAATCTAAAATTCAATCAAATTATAAATTTAAATTTGTCTTTAAAACTGGGATCGTTACAGACTACCCCCCTTAAAAGGAATTTCGTCCTCGAAATTCGTAGGCACGGAAACAACAAGGATAGATAGATTCGATCTCCTATAATTCCTCAAACACAAGATATCGATTGGAAATCCAAGTCGGAATACCCAAGGTATATGCCAACTAGTCCCTCCTCGGACTTTGATATTCACAATTAATTACAATAGAATTTCAAATTCGGTTTTAAACGATATCGTTTTATCACTTAAATTCAAATTTAGCTTCATATTCCATTAATCAATTTAACTCAATTTAAAATTTTCAATTTCCAGTTTATTCATATTTATTAAAGTTTAAATCGAAAATTGATAAGAAATCGATGAAGATATGAAGAAGGATCTTCTACAACGATTCGTAGAGCATCGTCACACCAAAACTTCTTCTTGCAGCTGTTACGAAGAAATCAAAAGAATTTGGAATCGAATCAAAGAAAATTGAAAGAGAAAGATTATTTCCACTGTCGCAGGGTATTGACCATTTATAGTCGTATTCCCCTGTCCCCTATCTCGTCCTCTTCTTGCACTCATACTCACTATTAGTGGATAGTAAGAGAATTTATTGAGGCATTCGAATGGATATCTTAGGAATTTCTCATTCTAGGGTATACTTCACCCTATCTCTAATGAGCCATCTAAGGTGTTACACTCCGTAGCTAAATTTCTTACTCAACCTTTAGCTCTGATACCAATTTGTCACGACCCGAACTCGATGTCCGACAATGACATCAAATTCGTATCATGGGAGCTTGCAACACCATTAGATGATAAATAACACAGCGGAAAATAAAAGATGATATCACCGATATAACATGAATACAATATCCGATACATCAATTTGATACAATGATAATCATCAACATCAGAGAATATACAACACAGAATACAGCAGAACATGATACAACATGAGATAAGTCTTCTCAGATATCCAATACTGCAACTCTGATCCAAAAGCTCCAAAAACAGAGCTCCAAATCTTCTAGCTCGATCCACCATCAAGATTGCACCAAGATAAGCAAGTACAGTCCATATCCAAAGACTAAACTAGCTCCAGATAATCAACTGAACCTAACTATCTGAAAAACCAAACTCTAGACTGCCCGTGTGGAAAAATTGTGGGCACCCAGAGTTTAGGAAATAAAAAATAAACTCCGGGTCAGTCATGGGACTGGTGTGAGCAAACAAAAACAGTTTTTCTTTAAAAAAAAATCAAAGATTTAAAAATAAATTCGCAATTCTTTTTGGAAAAATGAGACTACCATAAGGCCTCCCCACACACACACAATGCAAACGCAGAATCGGAGGAGATCTCTCCTTATGACAGTCAAAAATGCTTGATATGCATCAAAAGAAAACATTTGATATTATTACTAGTGCATAGTGCATAAAACATTTCGAAAGTAGAATATAAATCTTAGCCAGCATAGACATTTCGCACTTATGCCTACTATAGCTACCATGTCCAATAGCGGGTTACCGCCACATTCCATGGCAGGTTATACAACTAAAACCGTACAAGGCTCGTATTGTTTCTTTGGATTTTCCATCAAATGGTCAGGCCAAGGAACTTCCTATTGCCACATGGGAACGCCTCTGGCGGGACGCCCCGAGAACCAACCCGGATCTCTGCCAAAACAAGGCCGGTTACCCCCCTTCCCAGGGGATATTACAAAACCTCAGATATGCCACCCCCGGTCCTTTGGGACCTTTATACGAGAGCTCTCTAAACCAACATCACACAGTGATAAATATAGTGTGTCCACATGAGTAAGTATCTGGGCTCCATACCATGATACTACCCTTTTCCAGAAGGAATGGTCATACCCTAGGGGAGCTACCCCTGAAACCTTGCCGCACAATTCTTGTTTCGATAATTACCGGTTTGTGAGGCTCGACGAAGTTTCGTCCACAAAGCTACGCTTTTCACAAAGCCATGCTTTGATCAACAAATGATCAGCAGCACTCAGCATGCCACATTACCAAATTGAGTGTATATCGCTGATAACCATCAATTACATAACCTCTGAGCTCGTATGTCTCAAAGAAGGGTGTTAAGCTAAAAGAATAAATTCTCCGCCATCAACAGAAATGTATTTGAAAGAAATCAGCTTTATATCTCAAATTGTAATGTCAGACACACAATCCATACAAGTCTGTTCCGGGTTCGAACAGAACCAAAGGCACTTCCAAAGAAGCCCTTGCAATCCTGGTATTCACAATCCCGATGGGACTTCCCATCACTTTGGGAATCTCTATACCGTAGCTACTCGGTGCAGAGACAATCGATAGGTCTTCCTATCGTTCTCGCGAATACCCGGTCTTCACCACCGGTCTTCAGTGCTATCCATAACAATGTATCACATATTCGGAATGGGTTATACGACACAAAGGTCCTTTCCCGGCTAAATCGAATAGTGAGCGCAACATTTAAAACATATGGATATGGGATTTAAATTAAGTCACAACTTAATAATGCCAAACTTTCTTTTTAAATGGTTTAAACCAATTACCATTTTAAATCTTTTAAACAAAAATATTTACTTCAAAAGTTCATTTAGTTTCACAAAGATCCAGTTACGGATTTCAAAACAATTTCCGTTTTAATTGGATTAACTCATTTAAATCTTAAAATCAAGATTTATCTCATAGTTTTCAAAACTGTTTCCAACGATTCATTAATAACTTGGAAAAACCATTTTTAATTCAAACCTGAAATCCCTTAGATACAATTTTTAATTCATTTCTCCTATGAAAGCTTTTTATCATTTAGAAACAATAGTTTTAGTTCGGAAAAATTCGATTTCATTTATACAAGTTAAAAACTTTGGTTTAATTCAGATTCCCAAAACAACGCTTTAAAAACGGATTAAAAATCCGTATAACTTGTATAATTCGTTTTAAATCATAAATACTGTATATAGAATTCAATTTCAGATATTGGATTCCAATTTGAATCGAATTATTCAAATTCCAGTCTTTATTTAGTTATTCAAAATAACTTTTATTTTTAAAACACCTTTTTCAAAATCTTTTCTCATATTAAACTTAATTTATTTCCAAAATTATTTGAATTTAAAACTCAAATTCAAAACTCATTTAAAATCTGTGACTTAACTGATTTCAACGTGAAATCCATATTTGTGTGTGTATGAGTGTGGTCCAAGGGTTTTACACAATAGTGCACCACATCAACAGATTCAATCAATATCGATAAGCGGTAAAATCCATAACGCTTATCTTTATTCACGGATTCCTAGATAAAGTAAATTTATCCACCACAGAGATTCGTCATTAAAATTCGATGTGGGTTTCGGATAGCCAACCGGAATACGAATCCCTGTCGCATCGAAATTCAATTGCCGTTTTACGGCAAAGGGTTCACAGAATAAAATCATCAATCATAATCCAGCACAGAGTAATTCACATTTCACAGCATCACAATTTCAAAAAGAAATATCAATTCATTTTACAACAATTCAGACATCCTACATACACAATCCATACAAGTCTTAATTACTTGATTATTGTATTTCACTCTATTTAATTCATTACTTCTTAATCAATTTATTTAACTTAAATTAACCATTTCGTAATCATTAATTAATAAATCATTAATCCTTAATCAATCATTTAAATTAGTTAACTACTATTATTTAATTATTTAACTTTAAGTAGTTAATCAAATTTCTAATTTCAAATTTACTAAATACAAGATTATTAATCTCAATCTTTAATTTCGAATTTATTTAATCTTATAATTACTTTAGTTAAATTACAATAAAATTAATTACATTATTAATCAACTTATACTTTAAATTAATTATTAATTTTACATTTACAAATCTCTTTTAAATAAATTTTAAAAACAAATTTTTTTTAAGTTAAAAACATGTTAACATCATTAACTTTATTAATACTAACCTTTATTTAACAAAATAACTAAAAAGTTATTAAGTTAATCCACAAGAAAATGGGACTGTGGAAAACGCTGGGTTACTCGAGTCCTTCTCATCCATTTACCAATCCCACTCTCTTCTGTCATACGTTCTTCCTCTTCTCCTTTTTTTAGCTAACTTTAAACCTACTGTTACATGATCCCACCCACGCACCAGCTATAACGCGAAGCAACCTCCTCTCTTTTTTTTGTAATACCCGAGTCGATCAATTACGCGAAGACGCTGATACGCCATACGCCACCGTGCGCGTGCACGGTGGTTCGGCTCACCTTCGGCGACCCATACCATCACCCACAAGCCACGATTCGTCCCAACCCTCGAAATCAAAACCCAGATTTTTAAATTCAACTGAGAATAAAAATTTAGCTCCCACCGCAAAACCTGTAGGTTGAACACCACCGTAAAACGCCTCGTCACCCCCACACCGACTACCGGAGCCGTCGCGCCTTCGGCCTCACCATGTCAACCCTTTGCGCCACGCTTCCCCAGAATTTTGAGATACTCGGTCAAGCAGAGGTGATGAAATCACCTCATTTCCAAACATCTCAAAAACTCGATCACGAACCCTACGTATGCCTCGTCCCCTCAATTCATACAAAGAAAAAATTATTCAATAATTTTCCCATTGCTATCAACTACCAAACTTGCTTCAAGCAAGGTCTCAGCGTTCGAAATGGGTTGGATTATCAGAGATTAATCAAAATGCAATTTTTATTCAAACTTGAACTGCAATTGGGATACTCACTTAAAAATTATCATATTGTTTAAAAAAAATCCTAACTTTGTGTGCTTATTCAAGTTATATGATCAATTAAATGTTTTAAAATACTTGGATTTATCATATGATTCTTTGTTTTCACTGTAAACCAAGTTACAGAGTCAAGTTCATTCCTTTTCAAGCAAAGACTTCTGTACCATGGTTTGAGTTTTCTCGGCCTCTTTTCGACGAGATCGAATGGAATGAATTTCAAAATGATCTTTATTCAAAAATAAGCACTTTTTGTTTTGGAATCACATTTTTAAATTCAAGGAATTTTGAGCTAGGGGTTTTTAATACTAACAGTTTCCAAAACAATAAAATGAACTGAGGGATTTTCTTCTAGGCTTTGATGTTAACTGATAGCATGTTCATGCCCACGCATAACCATATTCAGTAATTACTTAAGGTATCCATTGTGTATATTCATAAAAGATAACTGTACTAAAACATAGTTTGTTATATTCATAATTTTGATGGTTAACTGTATTTATGAAAAACAAGAATAAAGGAAGAACAAAAGCCTGGAGGAAAGTAAACAGGGTTTTTAGTGGGATCAAACATGTTATATTTATGAAAATCAATTTTTTTTTATCATGAATATGTACCATATCAAAACATTTTTTTTCTTAAACACCAAGTCCTACTAACAAGTGGAATCAGAGAAAAAAAATGTTTTTTTTCTTTTCTTTTGGAAGTTGTTTTAGAGCCTGTGTGTTACAGAGGCATATGCATACAGACATATATCACATAAATATGCATTCAAACAAGCTACAACTTTTCTCATCTCATTCATCATCACTAAACACAGTTAAAATAGAAGATTGAGTTTTAAAGAAAGTTTGCTCACCCTTATTTTCCAGAAAACAGAGATATTCTCCTGACAGTTTCAAAGAAGGATGAAAGCCTGGCAACTTTTTTTTTTGTCGAACAAACAGGGTCTGAAATTTGGAACAGAGAAGCAAAATGCTTTGCTTTGAATTTGAAAAACTGGATTTTGATTTTCTTTGTTTTTTTTTCTTTCAGATTAAACTTGCTTAATTAAATTGAGAAGACCTCTGCTTTGAACTTTTGCATTCAATCTTCATTTGTAATCTCCTTTTTTTCTCTGGTATACTTACTTATGAACGAACAAATGTATATGGATGGGTATGAACTAGGAGAAAGGTGTTTGGTACTAAGGGTTATAGCTGGTACAGGTGATAATATTGTTATGTACAACAGGGTATATTGTTTTTCTTTTATGGCTGAAGTGGTTTACATTTTTGGGTACTAGAGATTGAAACATTTGATGCCAACGTCCTCTATGCTTTCAAGTCTATACTTATTTAATTTTGCTTTAAAATCGTGGCTGATAGATATGTATTCTTCGGCTGAGATGAAATGTTATAGTGTACTAGAGATATTGGTATTAAATGCATGTCTTCTAATTTGTTTACAGGCTCATATTATCTTATTTCTGCATGTACAGGTTTGTTTGTTTTATTTGCCTTGCACATAGATCGTTTTGTTTATTTTATTTACTTTGTATGCTTGCTTTGTTTATGTTTGCTCATATGTACTTGTATTGTATAAAAATAATTCATTTGATTTTTATATTCTTGTTTTGGATAGTGGCTGTTTTCCCAGGTTTACATACTTGTTCATAGGTATTATATGTTTACTTGTTTCACGTTTCTTTTCCAAGTCTCATTACTTATGTGTACATATGTTCTTAAATTCCTTTGTACATGGATATTATTCTATATGCATAGATGTATATAGATTCTCAGATTTTGGTTTTGCATAAGCATGTTCAGTTTGTACTTTTGTTTATCTTCTTTTTGCAAGCCACTTTGTTTGTTTAACCATTTATATTTATTGTTATTATTTACTTTTGTCTTGTTTTAATTTTATATTATTTTACAAGCTTGTGCTTATGTACTTTTGCATATGTACTTTTGTTTATAACTTATACTATTTAATTATGTATGCATACTTTTGTTTTACAGCAAATCCTCCTTTGTACTTCGTTTTGTTTTGTTTAGTAGATATTTCTTTTGTTTGCATTTGTTAATTATTTTACCTAGACTTGCTAATATCATGTTGATACTATTTGTTCATGTATGTACACTTTGTTTGTTTTGTTTAAATTCGTCTATTTACCTTGCATACATTTTTTTATTATTATCTTCAATATCTTGCATTTTTCCCATACACTTTTATTTGTATTCCTGTTGTTATTATTTTATAGTTTTTATAACCTTAAAATCTTACCACTAACATAAACCTTGAAATTTTATTTTATACTCTACACTTATATTTAATATTGGTACGTAGTTTTTATTTTATTTTATTTTAAACACTTTATTTATAATTCAATTCAATTTATTCACTTTGAGTCTCAAATCAAATTCAAAAACAAATAAGTAAATACACCTTATTAAATTTGAAAAATTCAACCAAATCCATAATTTAATCTAAAATTCAATCAAATTATAAATTTAAATTTGTCTTTAAAACTGGGATCGTTACACTTGTCCTTTTAGAAATTTATATTTATTTTAAATGTTATATAAAATCATTTACTTAATTTATTTATTCTTATGTAAATATATATATGAATTTCTTTTTAAAGAAAATGTAATAAAACAAATTATATATAAATAAAAGCTTATCCAAATATTTTTAGAATGTCTATCTTTTGAATTTCAATTTTAAATTCAAATTCAGATTCAAATTAAATTTAAAAATTCAATTTATAATCAACTTATATATATTCATATATAACAACACATTCAATTATTATTTGAAAATAACACATTTGTCAATTTTAAATAATTTAAAAAGAGAATTATCTCACTATTTATATATTACTTATTTTACTTAAATGAATTAATGGATCATATGCTTTATATATTTATAAATTGTATTTTAAACTTATATATATATATATATATATATATATATATATATATATATATTCAAATCATATTTATCAAGCAATATTTAAAAAGAAAATAAAACAAACCTTTATGTTAATTTTATTTATATTTAAACTTAAGCTAAAATTTATTTTAAACTATTAAACATTTACCTTAAATATTTTAAAACTATATGGTTATTTATTTAAATAATCTTTGAAAAGTTTTATATTATATTTAATCATAATTTCCAAATTACCAAAATACATAATAGAATTTGGAAACATACTTTTATTTATTAAATTCAAACCAAAGCTTCTCTTTTTACAATATATACAAATATATATACATTATAAATAGAAAACATTTTATTAGCTTTTAAAAGATAAAATTCACCAATTAAATATTTATTTAATTAGATTATTAAATTAATTCAAATTTTATTAACAAAGATTATCAAATCAATTTAATTATTAATACGGATTATTAAATTGATATTGCCCAAAATTCCGGGTCATCACATTCCTCCCCCCTTAAAAGAATTTCGTCCTGGAAATTTAAAAGCAAAGATAATTTAATAATCTATCAAAGAATTAATTTTAAACCACAAGCATATATTATCAACCATATGCTAAAAACCATAGCAACCAATTCACTCAATCAAACAAATATAATGATCCTGACACAAATCAGGATAGATCTTCCTAACACTATCTAGAGATTCTCAGGTTTAAACACTGGGATACTCGCTCTACTAAATCCAAACAATCTACACTACTAAGCTAAGAGCTCCTATTCATCTAGATCTACAAAACTGAACAGGATATCAGACCAAAGTCAAGTCCTGCTCAACCACCAAACCCTCCTGAAATGCTGATTCTAAAACCAGAGATGGATCATACACGTACTCCCTCAGAGATACGTGAAACACCTTGAATCCCAGTTATCCAAACTGGCAATTCAACCCTGTAGACCAAAGCACTATTCTTACCAAAACACAGAAAATATCCAATACCTCGGAGCTAGCTTTCCAGTCTTACCAAACCAGATAGCTCCTTTGATCGGAGAAAACTTATCCAAAATCAAATCTTCGACTTCGAAATCCAAATTCCTCCGACTCTTATCCACAAAACTCTTCTGACGATCCAGGGATGCCTACATCCTTCCTGATCAGCTCAACCTTCACTGATGCTTCTAGAAACTAACTGGACCAAAAACAACCCATCAAAATGATCTTCTCAAGATCAACCAAAATCAAGAACACAAACTCCACTCCATAAACATCAGAAAAAAACTAACTTCTCCAATCCGAAAAAGACAAAACAGGTGCATTTGCCAAACTTTCTTCCGCTGCACAACTCTGATCTAGAGTAGATGAAAATGCTGATGATGAACACGAGCACAGACTTGACAACACATCCCAGAAATATGGTTCAACAATTCCACAAAGAAAAAAATTAGAAGTTCCATAAAAACCGAAGCTGCTTCACTAAACCTTCTCTCTAGGAGCCATCCTGCTACTTAGCTGAACCAACGGTACCACTCCTGGAACCCTAGTCAATACGGAACTCAATCTCCAGATGCTAAGGCAAACCTTGACTTCCCTAAAGATATCCGGAAAATCTCTGATAACTCAAGAGAACACTCAAACTATCGCAAGTCACTTTTGCGATCAACCCAACCTAATTCCAAAGAAAACCGTTCTCTTTACCAATCATAAAAGCTTATGCTTATCTAGCCAATCCATCAAAGAAATGGATCCACTCTGCTGCTTCTGAACTCCCCCTTTAGAAAACTTCTTAGCCAGATGACCTTCTTGTCGGCACACAGAACACTCCGAGCTGCAACGCTGCCACAGATGCCAAAGACTTCCTAATCCATAAGCTCCTCGAGAAACATCTTCGGAAATAATCCATAGCCACTGCATCTCACCACGCAGTTGCTTCTTCCCGAAGTTTCCAAGATACCATCACTCGCTTCTGCTTATCCGACAGATCCAAACTCTACTCATCCAAACTTGTACTTCAAAGATGAACTCCGAAGCTTTAAAAAGGTTTCCTTCAGAGATTGGTGAAACCCTTACACCATTTCAAAGCTCACTCGAGACGGTATTAGGTCTACAGTCTCGACGGATACTTCCAACCTCAACAGTCGGACTTCTTCCATTGGTAGTTATGCTACACACACCACTACTACCCTTCCTACCTTTATAATTTATGTTGGAAATCTCAAACAGGTAACCCAAAAAATAGGTGTATATATATATATATATATATATATATATATATATATCAAAATTACAAGTACGCTCTCTCAAGAAAGAAATCGCTCCAAAGCCAAGGTATTCACTCAACCTAGCGCTCTGATACCAACTGTGACGACCCGACTTTTTCTCCACAAAAAGTCGCATCATTATGAAGAAAGAAAGGGATAGAAAAGAGAAAAGATAAAGAAGAAGAACAAAACAACATCAGAATCTCAACAGTGGAACAAATAAATTACATTAATCACATAAGTATTATACAATATCAGATACATCAGAGCTACACAACTTAAACAACACATATTAGACAGTTATGAACACCTGTCTAGTTATTACAACTCAAATACAACTCAGAGAAACCAACACAACGGAAAACAATATATCAATGAATGCTAAAGCCTCCTGCTCCATTGCTCCTCCAGAATTCGTCAAAGCTAACCTGAATCTCTTGGCTACTCGTGAAAATTTGAGTACCCAAGAGTTTAAGAAAACAGAAAATAAACCCTAGGTCGGACATGGGTCTGGTGTGAGTAACAAGTTAAAGTTGCTTAACTTTGAAAAACCTTTGAAAATAAAAGGTATCTTGTAAGACTTCCTGCACATAAACAAGGAAAAGTTTTTACCTTACGATAACCAAAACATTTGATAGGAAATCCAGTTATATTATAATAGGGTCTAGGGTTTTCAAGTAAATAAGAAATATCTGAAATTGTTACATGATTAAATTCCAGCATACTAGCCACAAAGTGGGTAATACAATCAAAACCGTAAAGGGCACGTAGGAAGAATGGGTTTCCATCAATGGCAAGGCTATTGGGGTACCGCCCGTCACAGTACGTGGCCTAGATCACCGTAACGAGGATATAACGACCCGTAAATTTCGACAATTAAATTTTTTAATTTAATAGGATTTGTAATTAAATTTGTAGTAGAAATGATAAAGGAGATAAATTAATATTGAAATGAACGCTAAATTAAAATATAGCAATGTTAATTTAAAACCTATTTATAGTAATTTGAATAATTTCAAAGGAATTAAGTGGTGAAAAGGTTTTACCTGGATATAAATTGAATATGAGAAATTTAAGGAAAGTATTAGATTGATTTAATGTAATAAAAGATGGCTGACGGTAATTGAAACAAATTAGGGAATTATGTTAATGCAAGTTGATAATTTATAAACTTGAATGAACATTTCAATTTAATAAATAAATTCAAATGTAGGACTTGGTTATAAGTGTAAATTTTGGGGTATGATAACAAATTTGTATACATTACCTAATTAATTGGTCAATTTATTTATTTGAAACCAAACTCTTTTAAATGGTAAGTAATTATGATGTGTATTGATATAAACTTTGCTTTAACGATTATTAATAAAGTAACGGAAGTGTAAATGAAATAAATGAAGTTATGAAATAATGAATGAATAAATAAATATATTGCAATAAAATAGGAAACTGACATAACATTTATAAATGATAACGAACATTGGTAAGTAATAAAGGAGAATAATTGAAATAAAGCTTAAAGGTAATTAAAAGTTAAATAGTTACCATTGTCAAGATACCTATTTGGGTAGTTAATAAACTTTAGTGTGAAATAAATTGAAAACTTTTGACCAAACTTGTGTAGTTAGGGTAGTTTTGACTTGTCATTGAAGTTTCTTAATTCTATAAGATGCAATCAATGTTAATTTTATTTATAATATGACGATTGGATGATTAAAGAAGGGAAAGACCAAGATTTGTTAATTTATTTGGAATTTGAAATTCAATTAGTGGATTTATTTCAAATAAGTGAAATTAATATTAAACTATTGCGTTAATGGAGTCTAATAAATAAAAATGGGTAATCAATAGGAATTAATCTAATTTAAAGGTTATATTAATATAAATTTGGGTAAAAAGGGTTGGACTAAGGAAATAATATCAATTGGTTTTAAAAACCTTAATTAATATGCGAAATAGACAAGATTTCACATTTTAACCATTTATACAAATCTAAGATGTATGTAGAAGTAGCAATGTAATAAAACGAAAACAAATACTGAATAATAAGAATGGGAATCAACATTTATTTATTTAATTGAACTTAACTACGATGGTATGATTTATTGCAATTAAATGAAAATTTAATATTTAAAATATTGCCTAAAAGGAAATGTAGATGAAATCTGAAGAGATAAACGAAAACAATAGTGAACTAATGCAAATTGCATCTCTTTGATATAATAGACTGAACAATAGAATGAATGGTAATTAAATGAAATTTTTGAAAATTTAATTTACAATTTCTAAATTCAATGAATTTGAGATAAACACTGAAATTGTTAAATTTATCAACTTTAAATTGACTTTTAATTTGGTTAAAACATTGTAATTTGTTTGTGAAAAATAAAGTGATAAAATTTGTCAATTTTAAGATTGAAATTTTAAAAATTGAATTTTGTTAATTAATTTTTAAATTATTTAATTAATATAAAAATAGCCATTTTGGCCACTGACTCGGATTTCGACGAAACGAGTTTCATCGGATCTGTAACAGTGAATTATAATAATGCTTTAAGTTTCGTAACGATCGGACTTGTCGTTTGATCATACGGACTCGATACGCCTTGAAATTTTTGCAATTGAAATCAATTGAAATCAATTTGAAATTATTGATTTTAGCATAACTTCTTCATACGAAACAATTTGAGCCTAAAACCTTTTCCATTGCATTTAAAATATTTTAAAACACCTATTTTCATATATGGGTTTACCCAATTTCGTTCTAGGGCCAGAATGGGCTTTTTTGGGCCACTTTGTCGTTAGCGCGTACATCTATCTTATCCGACCCATTCTATTTTCAATCCTGCCTATAAAATATCCCGCTATAAACCCTAGCCTCCCTAATACTCTTCTGTACGTATATTTTCTTTAACTCCTCCTTTCCAATGGCTGCAAACCCTAGATCCAATTACAATTCAAAAATCTAATGAAAATCCAAACTCCTCAGAAAAATTCGAAATAAATATATGTTGAAGCTCTCGAAGTGCGTAATCTTCTGGTGGTGTTCGTTTTCATTCAGTTTGTCGTTTGACCAGAAAAAAATCAAAGAAGTTCGGCCATTCATCATCGTCGCAATCAAAGTCGTCGGATCGGCGAACCCTTTCTGGGTTTTGCCGAGGGGACTGAGGGGAGTCGATCCATGTGGTTTGTTTCGAGAATCAGCGGTTGGATCATGTACGAAATTCGATCTAGGGTTAATAAACACGGCGGCGGCGTTATAGGATGTCGGTCCTTGGCCATAGAGGCAGCCATGATTGGAGGCTCGGCTGGAGGTAACGGCGTGGCGTACGGAGGCCTGTAGCGTCAGTAATCGATGGTCAAAAGGGTGGTCAACGACTGAGTTTGGGTTCGGTTCCTTGCGTGCGTGTTCGTTCTAGAGATGGACGATCACGTGTGCGCTTTCTGTAATGAAGGCTGATGACGTGGAGGTGTGTAAATATGGTCTCTTTCTGTTTATTTATAAAATTGAAATTCAATCGCAATTTTCGCTACATATTTCACATACGAACTCCGTTTTACGCACGGTATTTTTTTTAGGATCATATTGAAATTCCGGACTTGATGACGCTGGTTTGGACGAATTCTGAGACAGTCAAATTTTTGGGTTTAAATTGGATTTAATTTCAATTTAAATTCAAAAGGTGAGTGTTTTAACCCACTCATGATTTCTAAAATTTCTTATGTTTGTTAAATTGATTTATGATGTGTTTAAAATTTTATTAATGGCTGTTTGGCATATATTTCATCATTTTCTCAGTTAAATTGCATCATTTAATTTACGCGTTATTTAATTCATTATTGCATATTAATTGCCAGTTAAATTATATTTCTTTTTGCATATAAACTGCCAATTAATGGTTATTAAATTTATTTGAGTACAAACTGATAATTGATACCAGTTATTTATCACCTGTTATATATTGATGTATTGTTTGAAATTGGATGATGATTGTGATAAATGGATGTATGATTTGATGGATGAATGGATGATTATTTATATTAATTGCAAGTTTTTATGCATTTCATTTCATTCGGGATTGCGGTTTGAAATGATATATAACCGTAATTTTTATTTTAAATTACGAATTGAAATGATAAATATCTGTATCACTTGACCATAGGGTAGAAAATTTTATACAGACACCGTCGGTCTATATATAATTATTTCGAAAAGGATTTCTGTGACGCCCTACCTCTATGCCCACGCTAGCCAAGAACACTACGGAGTAATGCTGTCAACTAGCACGGAGAATAAGGCTGTTGAGGAGCGAGCATCCGTGTAATTGCTTTGTGCGAGCACCGATATGTCAGATAATATAACATGCATTCTATTTCAGGAGGAAATCCGACATACCGATACAAACTCAAAGCTACTACACAGTGGCTATAATAGTCTAGGACGAAATATAGAATAATAACACGGATAATATAAATAAATGCGGAACACAGATTAAACAGAAAAGTCTCATATATATAATAACTGATGTCAGTTACAATACATTTGACACGGTACATATGATAAAACTACAACAGTCGACTCAGGAAGTTATATATGCAAATACATTATTGACTAATATACATGAATACATATCAACCTATACTATGACACGACAACTCCCAAAAGATATGAAAAGTCTTCATAGCTCGAACAGCAACCCAAAGCAAGATATCTACAACCTGAAATAACTCGGGTCTGACCCGAGTATTAAATTCAAAAGAAAATAATACACGGGTCAGTCTACTTCAAACTCAGTTATTAATGCATAGAAGCAATAATAATCAAATATCAAATAGACGACAGTCATAGAAATCTCGTATATCCAACCCTTTAATAAGAGAATTGGATATCGATAAAGATAACACGTATCAGTGTTAAACAACAAATCAGCAGATTCAAAAATATCAACAAAGATAAATGAAATGATTATCCATAAGGATAATTTAGAAAACAACAGAATTGCCTAAACGGCAATTAACCACAAAATGATCAAATTAAACCAAATCAAAATAGACTTCAAAATATTGAATTGGCAATACGAAACAAATCCAGCAATTGAAAACATCAATTGAACATCAATCTGGTAGGGCAGTACACGCACGCGTGCACTGCCTCGCCACATAAAAATGTTAAAACTGTGTGGCTGTTGTACACGCACGCGTGTACTGCCTCGCTACAACAGTATATAAAATATGCAAAAATCAGGAAATGCACAGTAAAAGGCACAAACGAGCACAAGGTCAAACCCGAATATCGGGTTCAACACAGGTGAAACAACAAAGGGCAATATAAACCCAACAGTGCAAAATGGCATACGAGTGGTCAGTGGAACTCAAATACTAAACAAAACTTAAAACTGCAATGGTCACCGAGATAAACCAAGATATAACATGTATGAAACTATAAAACTAGACAGTGCAAACTTCAATAAGTATACACATGAAGATTACATGCAACCTGGAATAGGGTTGATACAAGCAACTGAGCAGTGCCAGTCACCAATGTAATCAACTGAGGTGAACCAGGCTATCAGAGCTTCAACCAATCAAAGTTCAAGCATGGGGATTAAAATGAAGCAGAAGTGGTTTCAAGGAGTTGCAGACCAACCAAGCAACATATATGAGTACAACATGATATTCAAACTAAGGTTGCAGTGAAAACTACAACGGCAAGTGTTGACCAACCAACAACAAAATGAAATGCAACAGAAGTGCTAAAAGGTCAGAGATAGTGCAAGTGAAATCAACAGTGAATCGAAGTCAGTGAGAACCCTGACTCAAACTCGGGACCAATGACAACAAAACCAGTTCAAGATACAGAGGCAGTAGTAACTATAAATTCCAAATCAGTACACATAACTACAGATTGCACGTTCAAGTGCAAGCCGAAGTGAAAGTCTAAAACTTTCAAACTTAAACCACAAGAAACCAAGTAAACAGGTGCACATTCAAGCACTTGAACCACTGACCAAATCCAAACAACACCCGTGCACAAATATGAAAATACAACATAAAAATTCAGATTCGAGTATACAATGAAAACTATCAGTGCCTGTCCAGCTACAATAAAGAACAAGGCACAGTGCAGTGACAAATGTCACTGAGAAGCAGTGCAAAAATTATTCAAGTGACAACATCAGGAAATATAGACAAAGTTCTCATAAATTCTCAAAGGCAAGGATGCACAAATCCAAGAACTCAGTAAGGTCTGGACAACTTGTATGCAATTAACAGCAGTTGTATCAAAACAAATGCAACCATGAACAGCAGCATTTACAAAAGTCAACAAAGAATTCAAAGCAACAATTAAATGAACAAGTCAGAAATTTTCAAGCCGTATAAAGGAACAAGCATTATCAATTTATACGAATTTTGCTTAGTGACTGGAATCAAATACAAGTATCCACTTTGAACAAGACATAACTGCCGAAGGTCATGCAACAGCAGGGGGAAGTCAAGTTCTCTGTAGAGAACAGGTTTTACAATTCAATCAAATACCAAAGTCCAGAAGGTAATTAAGTTGAAGCCACGATCAACAGAAATCAAAGTCACAAAAGAAATCAAAACTAAATTCCAGTGTAACAGTTTCAAACCAAAGCCATAATTCAATCAACATCGATGAA